>JANHMN010000001.1:24510630-24682158 GCA_030674055.1 Rhabdomys pumilio
AGAGAGAGAGAGATGCAGCAAATAGGGACAACAAGGATGAACAGTGAACTTTTCAAAGTTTCATCAGAGAAGGCTTCTCAGGGAAGGGACATCTGAGCAAAGGCCTGAAAGGGATAAAAGAGGAAGGTACTTAGAGATATAAATGGAGAGCAATCTGTACAGAGGAAATAGCAGGCTTACAATCCTGGAGGGGGTACACACCTGCCTGACTTTACTAGGACCATGAAGTCTGTGGTTGCCATAGCACCTGGGGAGAAACACATACCAGGAAATGAAGTAGAGAGACAGTGAGAGGAGACACAGATTATGTGCTTTTCCATAAAAGGACTTGCTTTACACAAGCAAAGGGGCAGCCACCTCAGCTAGCAGGGCCTGCATGAAAGCTATCTTTGAATTAATACCATGATAAGCCAACCATAGGGTCCACACTTGTAATCTCAGCACTGGGAAGGCTAAGCCTAGGAGATTGCCAGTTTATGATCAACTTTTTCTATAAGGGAAGTTCAAGGTCAGCCGAGGATACATGGTGACACCCTTGTAAAAAATTATTTTCCTAAGTCTACATAGAGTACAGAGGACTTGATAAAATTATTCTACAGGTCAGTTTAAGTGTTACTTTGTAATCTCATAATCATGGTTTCCCTCATGATTACATATGATATATTTTTCAAAATGTAAACACAAACAAATTTCAATACAATTTTAAATTATTAAAATGTATTAACTGAATCACTAGGTTGGATTTTATATATGATATTGAGCAAAAATGGTAGCTATATTAAATCATCATTTTAGAACACATTACTAAACAAAGATACTTGATTCAATGGGGCATTCATGAATCTCACCCACTACTTATAATATAGTAAAATCTAAAGCATTTGTAATGTTACATACTATCTCACATATGTGAATTTTTATTGATTTACTTTCTCCCTTTCTTTTACAGGACTATATATATGCAAGAGTAAGTACTCCTTTTTAAAGTTTTTCCTTTTCAATTTTTAATTTTATTAGATCTTTGAGAATTTCATAAAATATACGTTGATCTTATTTGCTTGTGCCCCAGATCCTCTGAGCTTCATTCTACCTTTCCATCCACCATGTACCTTCTTTTTCCACCCAAGTTCAGTTTATGCTACACATATATTCATGGGTGTGTGGCTTTCCCCTGGAGCATGGTTGACTTATCTCTGAAACTGTAAGCAGGCCCAAATTTAATGTTTTCTTTATAAGAGTTGTCATGGTCATGGTGTCTCCTCATAGCAATAGAATGTTAATTAAGATAGAAGTTAGTACCAGAAGTGGGGTGTTGCAGTGACTGGCCTGACTATGTTTCTTGTTGGAGGAATGAAGACTTTGAGACTTCGAATTATGAAAGTAGGTAAATGTTTTAAGTGGGGTCTAATGGGGGCATACCCATAGGAGCAAGTAAGACTGTAGTGCTGAGAGCAATGTAGAAAATGAGGGCCTGCCTCAAAGGGTTTCAGAGAGGAAGAATATTCATAAGTAGCCTAGAGACAGTTCTTGTGATATTTTGCAAAGAACATGATTGCTTTTTACCATTGTCAAAAAAAAAGTTTGCTTGAGGCTTAATTCAAGAGGTTTGGATTAATGGTGTTGGCAGAGGAGATTTCAAGAAAGCATAATATTGACTGTGTCATAGGATTATTCGTGGTTCCTCTTATGCATATCAACAATGAAAAGGAGCAAGCTGAGCAAGGAAAAATACAATTGAAAAGAAAAATAACACCAAGAAGTATATTAGAGTCAAGTCCAATGTTCAACGAGATTAAAAGGTTTAAAGAAAAGCCTGATCCTAAGTGGAAGACAGGGAGTGGTGACTTCAGATCAAGACTACACCCAGCTAAGCATCCAATTTATAAAAACAAATAAAAGAAAAGCTTAAGAAGTAAAGGAAATAACCAACAGCAGAAAACCAATGAGGATGTAGTTGAACAAAAAGCCATGTTCCAGCCCCAGCAAGCAGCAGAACTTGTCAGCTTCCATCATGTGGCTCTGGCTTTAGAGTCCAGGATACAAGGAAGAGGTTATGGAATCTTCCTTTGTAACTAAGAGAAACTGCTGATGGCAGGCATGAAGCTATGAAGGTGAAATGTGCCCAGCAGATCACCCCGACCAGCGGGAAGAAAGACTAGCACACCAGTTCCTTCCAGAGACAGTTTACTCAGGTGCTTTCAGTTACATCTGGAATAAGGGTGTGCCCCCTACTACCCCGCGAGCGCTGCTTAAATGCTCTTCATGGGACTGCCCATATGCCCATACCACGCTTCACACTATCATAGGCTAGGAGGTCGTGACGACAGATCAGGCAGGCGCCATCTTAAGGTTGTGGCAGTGGTGCTCCACAGTGAAACCTGAACTGGTTGTCTTGGAGACCAAGATATGAGATGCCAGAATCATAGGCTACCTGCCTAGGAAAACCGCAGACTGGGAATGGAACTAGCCTCAGAGAGAGAAGAATGTTGCAGTCAACAAAGCTGAAAAGAATTGGAGATCTGAAGACTGCTGTGACATCTGACGTGGAGATGCAGAGCTCAGAGTTTTCCCTGCTGGTTTTGTGTCCTGCTGTGGTCCAGTATTTTCTCACTATGCTCTCCTTTCTCCCTTTTGGAATGGTAATGTATTTTCTGTGCCACTGTGTGTTGAAAGCATGTGGTCTGCTTTTTGATTGTGATTTTATAGACAATTACAGATAAAAGATTGTCTTGAGACTCAGAAGAGACTTTGAACTTTGAGCTTTTAAGTAATGTTGAGACTGTCATAGACTTATGGAAACTTTTGAAGTTAGACTAAATGCATTTTTGTAGTATGAGATGGCTACAGGCCTATGGGGGATCAGGGAGTAAAATGTGATGGTTTGAATAAGAATGTCCCCCATAGGCTCACATATTTGAATGCTTGTTCACCAGGGAGTGGCACTATTAGGAATGGCCTTGTTGGAGAAAGTGTGTCACTGGAAGTGGACTTTGATGTTTCAAAAGCCCAATCCAGTGTGGATGGCTTTCTTTCTTTTTGCTGCCTGTGGATATGGATGCTATACTCTCCACATCTTCAGCACCATATTTGCCTGCACCTACTAGCCTTTAGATGCTCCTCACTAGAGCATTCCACATATTTTAGGTGATAACTGTAGCCATTTTCATATCTTTAAAATTATAGTTGAGATTTTCAGGTTTTTTAGGTTATATCAAATTTCTTCTACGGAATACAAGATTCTCTCTCTCGGTTTTCTCTCTTTCCCTCCTTTTCTTCCTGTCTCTCCATCCCCTTTATGCAATTATATATAGTTAATTTACTTAAATGTTAATCAGTATTTGAATTATTAAGCCTTGCGGTGAACCAGTACTAATTTTGGTCTGAGAGTAAGCAGGTGGCAATCATCCTCTTTTTTTCTGGCATCTTTTCCTCTTCATCTTTATTTTTTAGTTTTCTTCGTATTAATCACACCAAACTTACTTTCTTTTAAGCCAAGTCATGTTTCAAGACAAATAGACGCCTGTTTGCTGAACAATTCATATCCCTGGGATTCTTTTCCAGAGCCCTTCACAATTGCTGACACGGCACCCACGTAACCTCCCTCCGACCACACTGGAGATCTTTCTGCCCTCCTCAGTATTGGCTTTCCCCCATTTTGACAATTACCATTGGGTAATTTCCTCCTTTCTTTGAGACTCTGGAAAATAGGATTTAAGAATTTTTACTACCACTGGGCAGTGGTGGCGGCATACACCTTTAATCCCAGCACTTGGGAGGCAGAGGCAGGTGGATTTCTGAGTTTGAGGCCAGCCTGGTCTACAGAGTGAATTCTAGGACAGACAGGGGCTATACAGCGAGACTCTGTCTCAAAAAGCAAAATAAATAAATAAATAAAAATAAATAATAAATCTTACTACCTTAATATCTTAATATTATCCTCACACTTGATTCACATTTTTGGCTTGCGCTACAATTCTAGATTAAATGTAACGCACTGTCAGAATTTGAAGGCACCTCTTATTATTTTCTAGTTTTCATTGTTGTGTGAGAAGCTGCAGCTGACTCGGGTTCCTGAGTGTTTGTGGTTCCTCTGTTCTTCTGATCAGTTTAAGAGTCTCCTCTATCCCCAGTGGCTAAAGTTTCATGGGTGGCAGAGTGTAACTGTTTCATCTCTCATTCTGGGCTGACATCTGCTGGCTTTTCTTAAATCTCTTCCTGATGATGTAACCTTGGGATTTTCCCACCTGTGTCCCAGTTCCTGAGTAAGCAACTTGGAGGATTATCATTATGTACAATGCTTAGGCCATAAGCTAAGCCTGTTCCACTAGCTTATAACTTATACTAACCCATTTATACTGTTCTGTGTCTGCCACATGGCTAGTTAACTCTCCTCAGTTTCATAAGTCTGACTTCCTCTTCTCTGGCTTGACTCTCCCCCAGAGTTCCTCTCTTTCTGCTGGATACCCCACCTTCTAATCCTGCCTCAGTTTATTGGCCATCAGATTTTTATTGACAGGTGATGCTTCCACACAGTACACAAGAGATTATGCCTTGTAATGATGATTTCCTCCTCCAGATGTGTTCTGATGTTTGATTCTAGGAATGTTATCAATAGTTACTGACTTAGTCTTCATTTCTACTTTTTGTCTTTTAATTTCCAAGAGTTCTGAATTCTTCAGATGGCCTCCCCTAGTTTTCTATTTTACTCCCTTCACCCCTCAATCAAGTTTTTGAAATGCCATTTTCCAAAGAGTGTGCATGGGATAGACCTAGGCCCTCTGCACATTTGTAACAGTTGTATAGCTGGGTCTTCATGTGGGAGCAGGGGCTGTCTCTGACTCTGTTACCTGCCTTTGGATCCTTTTCCTCTAACTGGGATGTCTTGTATCGCCTCAATAGAAGATGTACCCAGTCTTACTGCAACTTGACATGACAAGGCTGGTTGATATTCATGAGAGGCCTCCCCTTTTCTGAGCAGAAAGGAAAAGGGGGTAGGTGTGGGCAAGGAGAGATGAGGGGGGGTTGGGAGAAGAGGAGGGAGAAGAAACTGGGATGAAGAGGTAAAGTAAATAAATAACTTAATAAAATGTAAAAAAAAATCAAATTAAGGAGCAAAGTCAAATAAAAGAACAATATATATTTTTCATTTTTTCATTTAGTCACTCAAAAAAGAAAATAAAAAGTGTTTTCAACTGATTCTTCTTGTTTTGATCCCCAGTTGCTTCTGCTGCCTTGTCCTTTAGATACCCAGAAATTGTTAATGATAAATGTCCTGGAATGCTTAAATGTGTCTTTCCCATCATTACAGTTTCATGCTCCTCCTTTATTCTTTTAAAATTTAATAGTTTTATATTTATTTTGAGTTTCCATTTTTTATTGCAAATGCTATTTGTTACATAACTCTCTACAATTTTCTATATTATTGACTTAAATTTCCATAAGAAGATTATATTTTTAAAAAGCTTGCTTTATGGCTTCTATAAAATAAATATCAAATTTAGGATATTTGTGGACATGAAATAGAAGAAATTCAAAAAATTATAGCCAGTCATGAAGTTATATTTTTCCTTCTAATATCCCTCCACTTAAAACATAGGCATCTTTTGTGTGGAAACTTTTTTCTACTTCCCACTCTAGATTTATATTATCCAAATATTATCTTTTCCTACATTTTACTGGAACCACTTTGCAGCAAAACTGGATACTGTTAAAAAAAAACAAAGCTGTGTTTGTGTAACCTGGTAAAGCCAATAGTAATGTGTGATGAGCTTAGTGGAGCTGTGTCTGTAACTAAACACTTGCCGAGCGATTCATGATACAAGAAGATGCTGAAACAGTATCATGCGTTAATGGTTGCATTCAATTTGGCGCAATACTGGGGAGTACCATTATACATTTGGTTCCTTACTATGGGGCAGGCAGGTGACAACTGGCTGACATGGGGATATCATACACAGGACTCATCTGCCTTCACCATGATCAAGACTTAATCTCACTAGGAGGGATTAATCAGAATTGGCAGTGAACTTTGTGACACCAAGCGACTGGAGTGTTGTTATCTTACAACACATCCTGTATCTTTTCTTCCATATTGTAGTCTGTCCGATGCAGATACCAGAACGTTATCGATCACCATTTGAGCAACTGAAAAAAAAATGACACTTGAAGCAGAAGCATCTGGGAACTCTCTTTCTGTCAGTCACTTCTCAGAGTTCCATTTATTATGCTTTCAAAAAACAACAGTCATTTCTAATTATCATGTGAAACATAAAGGCATTAGAGATTGGATGCCAGAAACTGATGGGAAAAGGAGGAAGGATGGCACGTAAACTCAATTACAGGCTCAGACTGGCTTGTGACAGATCTAGATATAGGAGGAGGGGCAGCTCACAAAACAACTTTACCAGTTTATATGTCTGTGCTCCTTGATGTTGGTTTACTCTCTATCTATCTATCTATCTATCTATCTATCTATCTATCTATCTATCTATACATGGTTATGTAAATAAATAAATGATTAGTATTTGATTGTACTTATTTTGGATGCTATTTTACTAGTGATTAAATAAATTATGTTTGGAAATAATTAAAAATAACCCCACAAGGAATTCTGACTATAGTCACCTGGAGGCTGTTCCTGACTTGTTTCTTCTTTCATTGAATTTTCTCCATAGAAGTATAAACTATTGTGAAGGGATAATCTCTGCTTTGAGATAATAAAAAATGTTGCCTGCTACTGACACCCCAGCAATTAAAGTGCTCCTAGTTGGGTTCTCAGTGCAATCGATCATCTTTCATCTACTTCATCCAGTTCTGGAAACCAACGGTGTTTCTCTCCTCCCACCCCTGATCTCCTTTTCTGTCTCTTGCTCCTTCTCCCTGTCACCCCCTCCCCCTTGCCTTTATCTTCCTGTTTCTCAATAGACTTCAAGTACAAGAGAAAGTCTATTCAAGCAATTCTACTTTCTTGCAAACCTTTACTATTTATTTTGGTTTTCCTTTAAAAACTTTGCCTTTCTGCTTGTTGTGACATTTGTATCTATTAGGCCAGTATAATGTTTTTTTCAGGATATAAATAAACTCCTCCCTTTGGTATTGATTTACCCACTTTGGAATTTGGGAGTGGGGGGCATTTTTCAAAAGAAAATTAAAGCTCATGGCAGAAAGGCTGAAAACTCAGTAATTCTTTGGTCTAAATGCGAACACTAATAAAATGTAATCACGGTGGAGATACAGTGGTGACAGAGGGATTGGTCGTAAACTGGAAAATTGGGAAATGAAATGATTGCACACAGTAGTAAGAGAGAGGATGAACATAAAATATGGAGATGGGATTGAGAGGTGTGTGTGTGTGTGTGTGTGTGTGTGTGTGTGTGTGTGTGTACACCGCGTGCATAGCATACTAATGGCAATTAAAATCCCTTGGTTTTTCATTTGTCAAATGAAGAATTGAGCTAGATGGTTTCTAAGATGCCGTTAGACCTTTTTTTTATATTATTAAGCATTTTATATTCACCTTAGTTTTTCAAATACATGACTATTTTTTTTTAAAGTAGAGATATGAAAAATTCACTTGTTGGGATTTTAAAAGAGTTGTTATTTTCCATCATCATTATTTGTCGGTTCCTAAATTGATTTTTAGAAGTCGCTGTCAGCTGAAAGGTCAGAGGCAGGGGTTTGGACAATGGTTTGACTGAGCTGGTAGCTTCTTTCTCATGTACAACCCAGAGGGAAGGCTCCCATCCTGTCTCTGAAGCATCTGTAGGAGTGCCGGGTGTGAATGCTGGCTGTTGCACAGTGACAATGACATAGTAACCCAGTGATGTAAAGAGCTGTTGGTAAAACCTCGCCCATAAGAAAGTCATGAGGAGGTATCACGTGACGGATGGGGATAAGGGAACCGATGGCAGCGATTATTTAAGGGCTATTCCATTTGTTACAAGTTTCTCCTGAAGTCTGTGGTACGAACCCCGACCAAAGAGCTTTTCAGCTTGGTGGAAAGAGTTTAGTTTTGACAATGTTTTTTTCAGGTCACCTGTTTGCATTGTTTTCAATAAGAGTTGATTTTTCTCACAGGTAATAGCAAAAATAGAAAGAGAAAATTTTCATTTTTCTTGGTTGTGGAAAAACACATCCTGAAGCTGGTATAAAGTCTTGTTTACACACTGGCTTGTAAGTGAAGCATATATAAATGCTTTTGGGTAGGTGGGAAGTAAAGAAAAAATTAAAAAGTAAATGAATGTATGGATATAAATTATGTCTGTTGTAGAGGCAAGCCGAACCTGCTGGACATGGGCTCTTTGATGATCAAACCTATTCAGCGAGTGATGAAATACCCCCTGCTGCTGTGCGAACTCCGGAACTCGACCCCGCCCTCCCACCCAGACTACAGAGCCCTGGAAGAAGCCTTCACTGCTGTGAAGGACATTAACGTAAACATCAATGAGCTGAAAAGAAGAAAAGACCTAGGTAGGTGGAAACATGAGGGGCTGAATATTCCCCACGGATACGAGAGTTAGCTCTCTCTCTCTCTCTCTCTCTCTCTCTCTCTCTCTCTCTCTCTCTGTGTGTGTGTGCGTGTGCGAGTGCGTGTGTGTGTGTGTGTGTGTGTGTGTGTGTGTGTGTGTGTGACAGTCACAGTATTTGAATGGTTATGTGGCAGCGACAGAGAATGTGATGATTTGAAATCCAGAGTTAGAGCAGAGTGGGAGTTTGGCTGGATAGCTAGGTTCAGAATAAGACCATAAAGTAGACGCAAAACTGGTAATTAAAACAAATCCAACAGTACACTCAGGTCCTTAATCTCATCTGATCACTGTGTTCTCCGTGGTATACTGTGGGCAAACAGTCCTGCCACTTAATATCTGCAGAGAAAGGAGGAGATATGGTTCGGGATCTGCAGCCCTGGGAGGCTATCTCACAAAGAAAAGGGTCAGACCAGGGCCAGGGCCATGTAAAGGGCTCTGTCTGGTACGTGTGACCCATTTGATCCCAACGCACATGAAGAATTGGGAAGAGGAGCAGGTTTAATTGTTTATACAATTTACAATAAATTCCTAACTATGTTAAGGTAAGATATTACAATTAATGCCCAATATTAAGTGTAGTTCCAATATACAATTCAAAATACAATATACAATTCTAATTCCACAGACTCCAAGTGTCCCAGGAATAGTACGCCTATATTCTCTCAGTGGGCTCTCACAAAGCTCTCATCCAAGTTTGTGTTTCTAATATAAGCCAGCCTGGACTATATAGTGAGAATGAAGCCAACTCAGCATTTAAATCCTGACAGGAGTTTCAAAATAAATGGTGCAATGACTTCATTTTCTTTGATTGGTTTTATTTTCAAGTATGTAAAAAGCAGTCTATTTGTTTCAACAAATTAAAACCATAAAGAATAGAATAAAAGAGTAAATAATAGAGTAAAAGATACCTTAAGCAAAATGAAAGGACTGTATACATAGGATGCCTGACTAGAAGGTATTGTTATCATTTCAGAAATAAGAATATTCTAATAGAGAGTCAATAAAAAAAAAAACCAACAACAACAATTCACAGAAAGCTTTGGCAGTAAATGGGGGAATGAGAATTTAAAATCCCAATGACAGGCTTAATTTCTTGAGCCATCGAATGCATGCCACTGGCCAGTGCTATTCAATAACACTTTGATACTTGGTCTTAGATAAACAGCAGGAAAATGTTCAAAAATAGTTTTAAAGATTTACATAATAATCCAACGATGAATAATAAACTGTATTATGCACTATGATACCATGAGAAGATTAAAATTCAGTAACATGAAATATTGGTAGCAACTGGTTTAATCACCAAAGTTTTTAGAAAGCATGGTTTTATTTCCTGAAGCATGGTTTAATGAAGCCCCAGGCTAGCTTCAGTCTCATTGTATAACCCAGACTGGCTTCAGTCTCACTATATAGCCCAGACTGGCTTCAGTCTCACTATATAGCCCAGACTGGCTTCAATCTCACTATATAGCCCAGGGTGGTTTCAGTCTCACTATATAAACCAGGCTGGCTTCCATCTCACTATGTACCCCAGGCTGGCTTCAGTCTCACTATACAGCCCAGGCTGGCTTCAGTCTCACTATATAGCCCAGGCTGGTTTCAGTCTCACTATGTATCCCAGGTTGACTTCAGTCTCACTATGTACCCCAGGCTGATTTCAGTCTCACTATACAACCCAGGCTGGCTTCAGTCTCACTATATAGCCCAGGCTGACACTGAAAGTCTGATACTTCTGCCTCCACTTTCCAAGTACAAGATTATAGGTGTAAGGCACTAAGCTTGGCTCAGCCTTGAGTTTTATGTTACCATTCTTACAACACTTGAAGACAGTTGATAGTGTGTCTTGTATAACTCTACATGCACTATTGGTTTAATCCTCATCCACAGTGATTGCACATCCATGCCCTTAGCAACAATGGATGCATTAACATTTGGAACAAGGTGAGAGGTAACAATTATTTTAAAGACAAGTAAACCTCAGACTGATGTTCACCTGACCTCAGGTCACAGAGCTCATGAAAAGCCAGCCTAGGCGTTGAGTCTAGTGTGTGATGGGTACAGTTGTCTTTTCATTACTTTGGACCTGATTCCCGATTCTAGAGACGACTCCTCCCCCCAAGATAATATGTATCATTGGAGAGGGGGATGCTTTTTTATTTTTGATACAAGGAATTTTGTTTTTGCTCTTCTCTGGTACTGAGGGTAAAACCCAGCATCTTCCCCTGTCTAGGGATTTTTTTTTAACATGAAAGGTAAGTTAAACTTGAGCTAGAATAGCCTTCAGTAGCCATGTCCTTGAAGAGCTGAGTTTCTGAAGGTCAGTAGGTGGGGTACTTTGAACAGGCTAGGCAATGGGGATAATGGGGCATTGCCCCTGCGGAAGAGAGTTAAATCCCCATATGTTTTGTCCTCAGTCTAAACATTGGTCTTGGAAACTCCGGTGGAGTGTGCACTCTGGCTGTACACAGTCACGTTTCCCACTTTGCTCTTGACTTTCAGTTCTGAAATATAAGAAGAGCGAGGAGGAGGAATCCCTCAAAGACAAACTATCTAAGCTAAACATTCATTCAATTAGCAAGAAGTCAAAAAGAGTCACAAATCATCTGAAGATCCTCACCAGAGGAGAGTCGCAGGTAATTAATTTTTCTTCTGAACTACATTCATTTACTCAGGGAGCATTAGCACTGCCATTCTTGGGTGGGTGGGTGGATGGGGGCGGGGCTTAGCTTTGCTCTTCCTGTGAATATATCTAGAACACAAAACCAAGCGAGTGCCCCTCAAGATCATTCTGGGGGGGAGGGTAAACTGGAGGCCTAGAGGTTTTAACGCCATCTCAGCTTCTACTGGGAAGGCAGACGAAGGAGAGAGGAGACCTCACAGTCTATGCCGACCAAGGGAGACCTGGGACTCAGCAGCACACAATCTCTCTCTCCAATGTGACGGTCAAACTGTGTCTTCCACCTCAGTTTTATTTCTGCTTTAAAGTTTTTCTATTCCCCCTGAGGTTCTCTTTATTAAATAAAGTAGTATTTAGATGCACAGTTCAGTGATGATTTTGGTGCTCTAATCCCCTTCTCTCCCCCCTAGACTCCCTAGAAGAACAGCATGTTACTGGGTGCTATCCTTAACCAGCCCATGAACATAGCTTACACATTAATCTCAACCTCTTATAAATAACAGGCAGCCTTTTTTTTTTTCTCAAAGACTTCTCTGTGTTAATATGCTTAAGGAGAACCACATGAGATATTTTCAAAAGACAGGTTCCACCAAGCTCAAGGGTACAACCTAGAACCCTGTATTTATACACCCCAGAGGTTTTGAGGTTAATGATTCTGAAGTGTGCAATCAGGAGAATGTACACTGAGAATGCAACATAGGAAGTTCCTGGCCTGGCGATGTGACAGGGTACACTGTCCTCCTTTTCGTCCCATTTTCCTGTGACTTGTGGGTCACATAGTCAGTAATATCATTGAATTTATTTTTTTTTATTACTTTCTAGGGATTCACCAGGTCCACCCCCCAAACAGATTTGATGTGGAGGTATAATGGGGAAAGTTTGGGACATTAGTGGTAACTGATCATGAAATGGATAATTGGGACGTCTCATCTAAAGACAACAGTAATAAAGTCAAATTTAAAATGAGCTTGAGGGGACAGTAACCCCCCCCCCGTCAGCATCGATAAACGTGGTGCAGAAATTCTCTTTCATTTTGCTTCTTGCTTAAGACAGTCCTGTCGAATAGAGCAGACAGCTTCTAATCTGGGGCAGAATTTTGTGGGGACCATTATATTCTTTCCCATATTTATCATCAGCTTTTTATTTTTTTTTTTTACTGTGAACTAAAAGTGAATTGTAGCTAAAATAGCCTGAAGGGATATTAATTAGATTTTTTCCTCTTAATCTTTATAGAGGATGGCCTGTCAGCACTGAAGCATTTCACTGTTAATCAGAAAATCAGCTGCATAGGCTGGACTGGAGAAGAGATAAATCTCAAATCAATCAATTTTGTACTTGTCAGCAGCTCAGGTGAAATATTAGTGGAGTTAGGGTGTAAAGCTATTACCCAGGAGGAAGATTCTATTCAATCCATCACGTATGTATTGAATTCCCGTATACCAGGCACTGTGTGAGAGATTGGGACTACAGAAATGAGCAGGTATAGATTCAGAACTCAGACTGCTTAGTTTTAATCCCAATAATATCTATAAATACAAGTTTCTCTAACTTGCTACCTTAATTGCTTTGCTATTTTAGGGCAAAGACTATGCATCTGTCACAGAGAGATTCTCATGCACAGCACAGCACAGCACAGCACAGCACAGCACAGCACAGCACAGCACAGCACAGCACAGCACAGCACAGCATAACATAGCAATGCAACATAACATAGCAAAGAGAGCATAGGATGCAGTGAAATAACCACTTGTTCCATCTCTAAAAATAATCTGAGCTGTGAGCAGATAAGATCTGCTTTATAAAAACCTTACAGAAACCCAGCTTGGCCAGTGTTGGACAATGTTTTCCATAAACATTGTCTTCAGCTGCTTGATGGAAACGAGGTCATTATTGTGTCTCTATTCAAGTCCCACAGACAATGGCACAGGGCTAAGATTTAGAAATGAAAGATACTTCCTTTACACTCTATTTTCCCAAATCTAGTTATGGGGCAGAGCTATCTGCAATGAAATCTGGGAAATGTGGTCCCTGGCAGGGCAGCCATACAGCAAACTTAATCTAGTGTTACCAGAGCTACTACTGGAAAGACAACAGGAAAATATTAACATCCTCCAAAGCATCTATTTCTTTATCTCTAAAATAGAATTAATTCTAATTCTTGCCTTATAGAGTTGTGTAAGAATTACCATGATAAAGTGAATGCAAAGTTTTTGTGCTGTGCCTGAATATAATTAATGCTTAATAAATATTAGCTATTGTTACATTTAAGACAAAGTTGTTAATCTTTAATACTTAGAATGTATCAGTGGAAGAAATTGCTTAAATAATTAACTAAGGTTGTAAAAGCACATAAGAAGGAGAATTTAATTTTGTTCAATGTGAAAAATATTAATGAAAGTAGACTTCACAGAAGGGGTGACTCCTGAGTCTAATTCCCCCAAAATAAACAGAATTCTAAGACAGAAAATGAGAAACAACATATTCCAGCAAAATAGCATGAGAAAGATTTAGTTACAGGGACATAGGTTTGGGCAACATCTCTCACCATGCAATCCTAGCACCAACTTCACAATTGTCTGAGTCCTAGTTAGGTCCACACAATAAAATATCAGGAGGTGGGACCCTTAAAAGCATCATTAGAAAACTGTCCAAGCATATCAGTATACACACATATACACATACACACACATACACACACACACACACACACAGAGAGAGAGAGAGAGAGAGAGAGAGAGAGAGACAGAGACAGAGACAGAGACAGAGAGTTAAAGCAGAGACATAAAGCCAAGGATACTGGGCTATGTGTATTTTGCAAAGAATTATGCCTGTTTAATTAATACTTTCCCACACAAGTCAAATGAAGGGATTAAAAAAAATTACACACACACACACACACACACACACACACACACACACACACTCAGTTCTGGAGTTAACTATGTAAAATTAAGAAGCACATGAAAAGAGTGCAATCATTACCAACTATGGTAACGAACTACAGACACTCGGCTCCATGTAACATTCATGTGCCTTTTCAGACAGGCTCACCACCATGGAGCTGGTTCTGCCAGACATTTTCATTGTAATAAATAAAATTCACTATCAATAGTGACGTGTGTTTCTCTAAAAATTACTCGATGTGTGCAAAAACATGTTCCCTGAATGCTCGAGATAGGACATGTAAGATGTCACATGAACACATGTGACAACCATCTAAGCTCTGCAAATGTGTTCCTGTAGAAGAATTAAGATTATAGATTATCTTTCACGTTTGAGGCAACATTGACACTTTAATGTTAGGTCTAAAAATATTTCTAAATCATCATTGTGAGATAAACTAGACTATGTGTTTTATGAACATAGCAATAGACAGTATAGGCGTGCACAATATATGTTACTAAAGACTACAGGGGCGGGGGTAGATGCCCTGAGAGATGGCTCTAGGGTTAAGAGCAATTGCCGCTCCTGAAGAGGACCTAAATTCTGCTCCCGTCACCCACATGGGTCAGCTCACAACCTCTTGTAACTCTAGCTTCAGGGATTCCAGCTTCAGAGGGGATCTGATATTTCTGTACTATATGGGCTCGTGAACACATGGGTACACACTCCCCCACATACATGTGATAAATGTAGGAAAAAAAATGACAATGGCCAGGGAACTGAAGGATTCCTCATGCCACGCTGAGAGTAGTCGGCTGGGAACACCCTGAGTTCCTCCAGCTGGAAGTTAGGCCCTGCTGTTCACCACAGTTCCTCACGGTGCAGCCCCAACACACGAGGAAGTCTTTGAGTTTCCAAAACTGGTTTATCGGCATGGTGGATGGTGGATGGATCTGGATGCACACCCCCACAAAACCCAGGGCGGACCTGAGTTAAATAGGGAGAGGAAGAGGGAGGAGGGACTGGGGAGGAATGCTTAATCGGCTCCACCCTCTGGCCTTCAGGTACCTCATTAGTATGTAAATCTCTCTAGGGCCTGGGGGCTGTTCATCATGCCCTTCCTCCACCTGTGTAAGTGACTGAAGGGTGAAGGTGGAGTGAAGATTAGACCTCATGTCAGGCCCAACAGATAAAAAATAAAATCTTAAAAGAAATAGAGAGGAGACTTGTTGTACAGGCATGCAGTCATGAGTCTGAATTCCTGCAGTGCCCATATAAAAGCCAAGTATGTTGATCTGTCCCTATGACCTCAGTACTGTGAGAGGCGGAAACGGCAAGATTAGTGGAGCTTGCTTCTCTACAGCTCCAGGTTCTGTGAGATAGTCTGTCTCAAAGGAGGAAGGCAGAGAGTGGCAGACTAGAACACTTGATATCCCCTCTGAAGACAGGGGCATGTCACCCACCCCAACACATGTGCATGCACACACAGACACATACCCACTCATGCGTGCACACATACACACACACACACAAACACACACACACAGACACAGAGAGAGAGAGAGAGAGAGAGAGAGAGAGAGAGAGAGAGAGACAGACACACAGAAGAAAATGCCAGAAAAAGTTTTACAGTCCTGTGGCTATGTCAGCATCAGTGAGAAGGTAGAAAAATACCAGCAAATTAAGTTCATTATGTGACTTGTAACTTTAACTGGACTTTTAGTTCCTGCTATGTGCAGCTCCAAAACATTCTGTTATAAAAGTCAGCATATCACAGAGTATTTTCATACAGCAAAGGGTATTTTTTTGTAATGTGCCGGGCCAGGGTCATCATGTGACTTAAATTTTTTAAATTTATTTTGTACCACTTAAACACACTAGCTGCCTTCGAGCTATGAAACTAAGTGATTTCTCTCGTGTGTTTTAGGTGAAAGACAACACCTTTAACAGAGAAGAAAAGCTTTTTAGGTCACTAGAAAAGACTGTGAGACTTTGTGTGAAGAACATTTCATCCTGCCTTCAGCACATAGAGGTGGGTGAGAGACAAACGCTTCTGGAGGCGTGCTCTGGTCCCCATAGGTATTATGAGGAAATATGACTCTTCATGTGCGCATCGATACTAACTTTACCAAATATGGGAGCCTGCAACATCCTGATAAAGCAAGTCATAGAAAAGCTTGGTCTTTGTCCAGCTTCCTGTCCCAGTCTGCTCCAATCCAAATCACCATAGTGTTGCATTTTTGCTCAGTTGCATGTCACATGGACCCCCATCCTGTCTTTCTTATAATAAAGATGAGCCCATGAGCTCGTTTGTGAGACATGAGCTCATCATGTAAGGCAGAAACTGTGTTTGCCTGATTTTACCTTTGTACTACCTAAAATAAGGATAAAATGCAGAACAAAGGAAAGTAAATTGAACTATAAACTACAATAAGCAAATGCTCCCCTACAAATAGAGTAGGCTACAAAAGACACCCCATAAATTTCTAGTCTCTTCGAAGGTTGTCCTGACCTACTTGAGAATCTGCTTTCAAAAACCCCAAGTGGGATGCTACACAATTACACTCATTGGAAAGGCTGGCCAAGGGTTTCTGGTAATGGCTCTTACAGAGGACACGGTGTCCTTGAAAGCAACTTGACAGCAGCTATGACTTGAAGGATAGGGAGTCAGTAGTTACATGCAAATCAGTTAATAAGCACACTCTTTCTTTCCCAGAAGTTTTTCTCTTGGATATCTGTTTTTGGAGGTAAGTGCCTGCGCAGTTAGATAAAATATCCTACTAACAGAGCATTAGCATGGCCAGCACACTGTTTTGGAGACAAGGTTCTATATTCTAGAATGGTGAACTCCATCCATCCCTACTGTCTGAGATAGGGCCTGGTCTCACATCAGGTGAGCAAATCTGCCTTGTGTGAAACAAGCCCCCAAACACAATTGTCGCAACAGGGCAGTGGGAGCCCCACCCTTCAGGTATTGCTCAGGGAGTGAGGGCCTCTTGGGAACATTCTTTGGTATCTTCACAGATTGAATTCACAACAATGTGAGTACCTTCCCTGGCTCTCCGCCCCCCCCCCCCCCAGAAAAATAACATCAATTTCACCAAGAAAAGCTGCTGCTTAAATCAAAGGAGAGAGCTTTTTAAAATAAGGAGCCTATAAGAATTGAAGATTAGGAAGGGACAGGGGAACTTTAAGATGGGCTCCTCCTACTCAAAGAAAACCAAAATCTGTCTAAAATTATGGGATGCAGAGAAGAGAAGGAAATAGATTGCTGCAATTAACCTGATGGAAGGAATTCACAGTGTTTTTATGCTTTGTTTCCTATCTCAAAGGGAAATACAGAAAGTTTGCATTGGGAAGGCATTACTTGTGTGACTTCACTGAGAACTGATCCTTTTCATAACTGTCTGTTTCAGGAAGCCATGCCCTTCACTCTGCAGAGTGTGGCAGAGCTCCGTGAGGTTTCATACAAGGATGGAGAGAAAAACTGCACAGAACCCCAGAGTCAAGCTTCAAATCCCTGTCAGGACTTTGTAAGTTACACACACACACACACACACACACACACACACACACACACACACTTACTTTCTGGAATTAGTTATAAAATGTGCACTAAATGCTAATGTCAGAATTAGGCTTTGGAAACAGAAGTTTTAAAATAATTATGTTTAGGATGGCTTAGTAAAGGTTGGACTGAAATGAAAATTGAACATGGTCTCACACAGTCTCTGTTTCTAGGGTAGTCAGTGCCTGATGAAAAACAGTATTCCATTTAAGTCTGTGTATGAGATACTAAAAATATACACATTTGTAAAGCTGTGGTTTTCTTAAAGGAGTCCATGGAATTGCCCCCAGACCTTACTGAAGGAGAACAGACGCTTGGTGTCTGTGATTCTTAGCACAAGGTGTGACAGCAAAGTAAGGTTGTTTGTTTTAAGAACCTAGGAACCCATGCATGCTAAGTAAGCAATCTGCCAGTGTCCAGTGTCCTATATCCCCTGCCCAAACTATTTGTCTTTTAAGAGCTTTCTATAATATGTATTAGGAAGCACAAAGACATTCTTAACTAATAAAATGTTTGGGTGGTAAGGATTTCCTGGGTAATACTAATTTTGGTTTTGTGTCTTGTATTATTATTTCATAACAGTATAGAATCTATTGAACAAAAGACACAATAGACCACCTCTCTGTGTTGGCTCTCTTAGCATTTGGGCCAGACTGTCTTCACCAAGTGACCTTTGTGTTGGTTGATTCTAGAATTCATAGCCTATGAGGCTCAAGATCTCTGCTACACCCCCACCTCAAATATTCTTCAACCAGTGATGATCTAAATAGGTCCAAAGCTTAGGAAGTGACAAAGCCCACATCCTACTGTAAAAATACTCCAAATATACAGCTGCTGTGGGCATTATGAAATGGAAAGCTGGAATTCACATTCTTTTGACAAACAAGATCTCACCTTGCTACACAGACCAGGCTGGCCTTGATCTCACAGAGCACAGCTTTTCTTTGCCTCCTAAGTACTGGGACTAAAGATCAGTGCCCAAATCCTCATAGACATGCCTAGAAGCTAGTCTCCTGGGCAATTCCAAATCCTATCAAGCTGACGATCAAAATTCACCGTCACCATGCACACAAATCTATGCAAAATTTTAAAATTTAATGCAGTATTTTCAAGAACCTGGGAGATGACTTAATAGACACCTGCTGTGACGACTCATCCTTGAGTTTGATCTCTCGGATTTACAGGGTGCAAAGAAAGCAAGAACCAACTCCTACAAGTTGTCTTCTGGCCTCCACATGCACTTCATGACAAGAATGCCCTCTAACAGGAACACAAGATAAATAAAAATTAAAATAGCCGGGCGGTGGTGGCGCACGCCTTTAATCCCAGCGCTTGGGAGGCAGAGGCAGGTGGATTTCTGAGTTCGAGGCCAGCCTGGTCTACAGAGAGTTCCAGGACAGCCAGGACTACACAGAGAAACCCTGTCTCGAAAACCCCTGCCCCCCCAAAATTAAATTATAAGAAGTTTAAGTCTCACATTATCCAAAGTGATAGAGACATAAGTCATTCTTGAATGCACATATATGTAGGTAGGTAGATAAGGGCATAAAGAGATCAATACACAAAAATTTTACATCCCTGGGTTTAATGGGAAGCCATGACTAGGTCTTGGTGAATGGTTTAATTATAGGAAGGATATTTTAAGAAAGCCATTAATAGTGTGGCCTTTATGCCAATTTAAATTCATTATGCCAATAAATATTTATTAAAACGATCTGGGCACATGCTACGTAGCTTCTTCCTTAGCAAGCCTGATGCATCGTTTGACAGAAAGAAGAAATTGTCCTGTCTACCTCGATAAAGTAATATTAGATATGCCAAGTTAAAAGAGTCACCAAAAAGCATGATATAAAAGTAGCATTTTACTGGGTGACATACTGAATGTTTTGAAATTGAAATATTAACTCAAAAATTTATCCCAAGACAGAGAAGTTATTCATCTCCAGCCATGAATGATACTTTTCTACAAATATTGTGTAGTATATAACTTTAAAATATGATATGCCTATCTGTCCCAACTACTGTTCCTCTGGAAAATAAAGTTCATATCTATGGGACAGTGGGCATATGCTACAATCAAAGCATAATCATAAAATTAGTAACTTGTGGCTCCCAGGCAAGTAATAAACACAGTGACCTATCCAAGACACAGTAAAAGCATTCTTTGCTTAGTCCAGGGGCTCATTAAATAGTAGGCTGGTATCTATTGATTATTTCATAAACTAAAATCAAATCTAATTTGTGTTGGCTATCTCAGGTGCCACTAACAGATGGGGTTCCCTCCCTTTTAAATTTACCATGAGTTCAGACAAAGTTATTGAAAAGCATTTACATTAATTAATACAGCATATTGCTTGGGTTTCTTGGAATATCATTGAGGTCACAAAAGATAAAACTACTTCCAGATTACTATAATATGTATGGTGTAGTGTAAGGCTGGTGGCCATCAGACAAAGGATAAAAGTGCATTTCATACAGAAAAAGAAGAAAAGAAATTAAATCTAGGACTCTTTGATGTATATAAATACATTCTTTACTTCTGACCATTTCTGCCACAGGAGTAAGATATACATTTAAAGAATCAATATTTGCACGGGGAACACAATTCCACCCAAAACACAAATCTTGAGATTAAAAAATAGGTTTGAACCAATGTGGAAGAGTGAGATGGATTGTCTCCTTAG
The DNA here is from genome assembly GCA_030674055.1 of Rhabdomys pumilio. Lineage (NCBI taxonomy): Eukaryota > Metazoa > Chordata > Mammalia > Rodentia > Muridae > Rhabdomys > Rhabdomys pumilio. The sequence goes on from JANHMN010000001.1 coordinate 24,530,971, forward strand.
ACTGTTTGTGTCAATTTCACTGACAGCAAAAGGTGAAGGTGCTGAATTTGGTCGGTCATTGTCACACACTGGCATTTCCCTGGCCCTGATGTGACATGAAACTTCAGCTTGGCTCTGCAGTTAGAAAGGAGGGAGGCATCCACTGCACACCCAGAGCCGCTGTAGACAGTAGAGTTATGATGCGGGAGAGAGAGCAGGCTTCTCTTCTCGCTCATCTTCAGGCTCCATATTGCTGCTTTAAGCCTGAATAAATAAGCTTATGCAGATCTCCTAAAAGTGAGAGCATCTTCTCAAATAAATGAGTGTCACTCTGTTTGAGCTTTAGAGGAGAGAGGGTAGGCCTACTGTGAGCAGCGTTGGTCACAGAGTGGGTTATCCTCTTGCTAATGGAGCTATTTTTTTTTTGCAGGCAGCTCGCTCTCAGAGACTCATCCTGAGCCCCCTATCAGCCTTGCTATCCTTATTTCCAGGGCCTCAGAAGCTCATCCAGAAACGCTATGACAAACTGCTGGACTATAATAGCTCTCTGCCACGGTCAGCAACCACTGAGTCAGACTTAGCCAAAAGAGAGTATGAGGCCCTCAATGCCCAACTTGTGGAAGAGCTACAGGCGTTCAACCAGGCTGCCAGGAAGATCCTGCTGAACTGCTTGTGTAGTTTTGCCACCCTCCTCCGGGACTTGATGCAGGCGGCTCTGCAGGCTTATTCCACGGTCAAGACGGTGAGCATGCTGCTAACCCTGGGCCACATCAGCGTTAGTCACCACTCACAGTGTGCATGCGCGTGGCCCTTGTGTGTTGTCTTTTAAGTGTAAAGTTGCTCAGATGTCCGTATGCATCTTGAATCGTATAGTTTTAAGGATGCCTTCTGTTTTTTGTTTTTTAAATATATCTAAAAGGAAAACTTCCACCATGTACTTTACAGTAGTAAAAGAAGAGAAAAGAGAGTGTTTGTTTTTGAGAAATTACTAAAATAGTAAAGTAAAATCATTCTGGGGAAGCTTATCTCCATTAAAACGATTCTGTTCTACAATGTGTGCCTCCACAGTTACGTTCTGACGTGTCTGTGGTCGCATGCAGTAGTTGTAGGACGTCAAACAGACACTGTGCATCCTTCACACATTTCCTGATAGTATCTTGCATGACTATGTGGCTCTGAAAAGATCAAATGCTGAATGTTGAAGACTCTGGCATGGGAGAGACCTTGTCTTAATACCTACCCATTACCTTATCACCTTGGGCAAATTGCTTTATCCCTGCCTGTCTCCATTTTCTCATGTGACTACAGCAAGAAGTGTGTATCTTTTGTCATAAAAGGATAGCAGATTGTCCTTTGAATCATAGTAACTGAACAGTTCTGATGTGTTAGGTACACTCACAACTTACTTTGTTGGACAGCAGATTGCCAGAAGTCTTTTCCATTACAAAGTGGAAGGTATACCAATATAATAAATGCTCCACTGCCCTTCCCTGGTCCCTTCAACCACCATTCACCTTTCTGTTTCTATTTAACTATGCTGAATCTTTTGGGTAAGAGAAATCACCATTTTTCTCATTGTGACTGGCATATATTACTTAGTATAGTACTATTAGTTTCCCATGTAGCATGCAACAAGGTTTTTCCTGTAAGTGTTAATAGTGTCCCTGTGAGCATGTAGAATACACTGCCTATTCACTCATCTCTCTTGATGGCCGCTATTCTGATTATTTCCATCTCTTGGCTACTGACAATGATACTCTGATGATGAAAATATGGCTCCGAGATCCTGATTTCAGTATCTCTGGACATATACTTGAAAGTGGGAAAGTGGGATTGCTGGATCTTACGATAATTCTAATTTTAATGTTTAAAATCAAAGTTCTATTATACTTTTTATTTTTAATTAGCATGAAATAGGCACATGATTTAAAGATTCAAAAATATTTGGTCAAAGGAAATAATTGTCCGTCAATCCTGGAACTCCATCTCTCCTTCATCAGGGACGACTTCTCAATTGTCTTGGGTGTTTCCTTTGGCATTTAACTTCATATAAGAACTAGCACTCTTGTGTTGTTCTTGAACTATGTTTCAACTTTCGGTACAACACATTCCGGATGAATATAAAATTTCACTTTTTGTCTTTATGTCTCTGCAACATATTGATTTAAATGATGTCCCTTTGATTATAGTTACTCCATAAATTTGGAAGCCTACACAGAGTATAAACTATTTGACTTGTGTGTGAGTCATGATACCAGTAGAAATAGCAACGTATTGAGGCTGAGAATTTGGAACAAACAAAATGACTACACACAAAGTGTACCTAAGCGTGGACACTCTGCCTTCCACACGGCAGAAGAAGGAAGCATGTGCCATGCAAGTCTGAGGGATGAGGGGAGGATGGTAACAAGATTGTGTCAGAAGACCTGTGCAGAAGGGAGCATGATAGAGAGGTACTTTCCAGTCTATCCTGCAGGAAAAAAAAATCATAAAATAAATACCTTCATCTCATTCCTCTCTCCTGATCCTATATAGAAGCCAAAGAGCAAGTACTGTCACTATGTTTCCTCCTGATCATATGTGTGAAGTATTGGGAAGGTGGGAAGGGAGGGACAACACATGTGAGTGAGCACAGACAGGCAGCTCGCAACATGAATGCTGACTAGACTCAAGCCGAACACAATACTGCATAGTTACTTTTTCTTTGATGTACAGGATTTGCTTTCTCTAAAGATAATACTAGGTTTTGCCTTTACCAGTTGCTGCTGCTGCTGCTACTGCTGCTGCTGCTGCTCCTCTTCCTCTTCCTCCTCCTCTTCCTCCTCCTCCTGCTCTTCATCTTCCTCCTCCTCCTCTTCCTCTTCCTCTTCCTCCTCTTCTTCCTCCTCCTCCTCCTCCTTCTTCTTGCCTGCCTTTACCTGTTGACTAAATCACTGCTTATGGATTTCAGAGGGGACTGGGGAGATGTTCAGTGGTTGTTTAGTGGGTAGAATGCAAGCATTAGGACTTCAGTTCATTTCCCCAGCACCCACCTAAAAGCCAGGCATGAGAGCACACTCAGTGACGGAATTAGAGACAAGCATCCTGGGAGATTGCTCAGCCGACTAGTGTGGCCACTTGGTAAACTCAATGTTCAGTGAGATACCCTTCATAAAGTAAGGTGAAAAAGGATTGAGGAAGACCTGTGCCTGCTGGCCTCTGCAAGTGCACACATGGACATGTGCATGTTCTTATGTGGACAGACATGTGTGCACATATTCTCTCTCTGTCTCTGTCTCTGTCTCTCTCTCTCTCTCTCTCTCACACACACACACACACACACACACACACACACACACACACACACTTTTATCAATTGTGTCTTCCCGCAGAAATTCCTCCCAGAGCTTTCTGATCTGCTTCACTGTGTGGTAGCTCCCTTTTATCTGATGAATAACTGTGATCTTGAGGTTATACTCTACTCTTAGTCTAGAGAATTCCTTTACTTGTCTTCTGTGTGGACTCTCATTTTCCTATTCCATATCCCCTGCTAAGCATTATTATCATTATTATTATTATTATTATTATTATTATTATTATTATCAGCAGTAGCATCAATCATTATTCCTTTATACCTATATTTAGGTGGCAACATAGTTTTTAATAGCTACTAAGAAAGGCAGACTGGAAGCTAGAGATCTTGGCACACTCTTGTTTGTTTGTTTATACCCATAGAGTCCAAACACTGCTGCCCACATATGCATGGATATGGGCTCCCTCACTATGGTACTAGAAACCAAACAACAGCCACACTCAAAAAAAAAAAAAAAGACTATTTCTTTTATTGTTGTTGTTGTTGTTTTTGAGTTTTCTGTCTTTTTAAATTTTTTTATTGGATATTTTATTTATATTTCAGATGTTATCCCCTTACTTCACCCCTCACCCCCCCCCCCCGCTCAGGAACCCCCTATACCATCCCCTTCCTCCTGCTTCTATGAGGATGTGCTCCCACCTACCACCCCACTCCCACCTCCCCACCCTCGAACTTCTCCACACTCAGCGTTCAGCCTTCATAGGACCAAGGATCTCCACTCCCACCTATGTCCGACACCTTACATATACAGCTGGAGCTATGGGTTCCTCCGTATGTGCTCCCAGACTAGTTTAGACCCTGAGAGCTCTGGTTGGTTGGTATTGTTGCTCTCCTCATGGGGCCACAAACTCCTTCAGCTCATTCAGTCTTCTCTCTAACTCCTCCATTGGGAACCCTTTGATCAGTTCAATGGTTAGCTGTGAGCATTTACCTCTGTATATTTCAGACTCTGGCAGACCTCTAAGAACACAGCTATATCAGGCTCCTGTCAGCATGCACTTCCTGATATCCACATCAGTGTCTACCTTTGGTGACTGCACATGGGATGGATACCCAGGTGGAATGGTCTCCAGACGGCCCCTCCTTCAGTTTCTGTCCCACACTTTGTCTCCATATTTGCTCCCTTGAGTATTTTGTTACTCCTTCTAAGAAGAACCAAAGCACCCACACTTGGTCTTCCTTCTTCATGAGCTTCATGTGGTCTGTGGGTTGTATCTTTGGTATTTCAAGCTTCTGGGCTAGTATGCAATTATCAGTGAGTGCATTCCATGTGTGTTCTTTTGTGATTGGGTTACCTCAATCAGGATGATAGTTTCTAGTTCCATCTATCTGCCTAAGAATACTCGAATTCATTGTTTTAATAGCTGAGTAATACTCCATTGTGTAAATGTACCACATTTTTTGTCTCCATTCCTCTGTTGAAGGATATCTGGGTTCTTTCCAGCTTCCAGCTATTATAAATAAAGCTGCTATGAACATAATGGAGCATATGTCCTTGTTATATGTTGGAGCATCTTCTGGGTATATGCCCAGGAGTGGTATAGCTGGGTCCTCAGATAATGCTATGTCCAATTTTCTGAGGAACCACCAGACTGATTTCCAGAGTGGTTGTATCTGCTTGCAATCCCACCAACAATGGAGGAGTGTTCCTCTTTCTCCACATCCTCACCAGCATCTACAATCACCTGAGTTTTTAATCTTAGCCATTCTGACTGGTGTGAGGTAGAATCTCAGGGCTGTTTTGATTTACATTTCCCTGATGACTAAGGATGATGAACATTTTTTTAGGTGCTTCTCGGCCATTCGAATTTCCTCATTTGAGAATTCTTTGTTTAGCTCTGTACCCCATTTTTTAATAGGGTTATTTGGTTGTCTGGAGTATAATTTCTTGAGTTCTTTGTATATATTAGATATTAGCCCTCTATCAGATGTAGGATTGGTAAAGATCTTTTCCCAATCTGTTGATTGCCATTTTGTCCTATTGACAATGTCCTTTGCCTTACAGAAACTTTGCAATTTTATGAGGTCCCATTTGTCAATTCTTGATCTTAGAGCATAAGCCATTGGTGTTCTGTTCAGGAACTTTCAAGTGCTCAAGTATTCAAGGTTCTTCCCCACCTGATCTTCTATTAGTTTCAGTGTATCTGGTTTTATGTGAAGGTCCTTTAGCCACTTGGAATTGAGCTTTGTACAAGGAGATAAGAATGGATCAATTTGCATTCTTCTACATGTTGTCCTCCAGTTGAACCAGCACCATTTGTTGAAAATGCTGTCCCTTTTCCATTGGAAAGTTTTGGCTCTTTTGTCAAAGACTAAGTGACCATAGGTGTGTGGGTTCATTTCTGGGTCTTCAATTCTATTCCATTGATCTCCCTGCTTGTCTCTGTACCAATACCATGCAGTTTTTATCACTATTGCTCTGTAGTATAGCTTGAGGTCAGGAATGGTGATTCCTGCAGAAATTCTTTTATTGTTGAGAATAGTTTTTGCTATCCTGGGTTTTTTGTTACTTCAAATGAATTTGAGAATTTCTGTTTATAACTCTGTGAAGAATTGAGTTGATATTTTAATGGGGATTACATTGAATCTGTAGATTGTTTTTGGCAAGATGGCCATTTTTACTATATTAATCCTGCCAATCCAGGAGCATGGGAGATCTTTCCATCTTCTGAGGTCTTCTTCAGTTTCTTTCTTCAGAGATTTGAAGTTCTTGTCATACAGATCTTTCACTTACTTGGTTAGATTCACACCAAGGTATTTTATATTATTTGTGACGATTGTGAAGGGTATCATTTCCCTAATTTCTTTCTCAGCCTGTGTATCTTTTGAGTAGAGGAAGGCTACTGATTTGTTTGAGTTGATTTTATAACCAGCCACTTAGCCGAAGTTGTTTATCATGTTCAGGAGTTCTCTGGTGGAAATTTCAGGGACACTTAAGTATACTATCATATCATCTGCAAATAGTGACATTTTACCTTTTTCCTTTCCTATTTGTATCCTTTTGACTTTTTTTTGTTGCCTAATTGCTCTAGCTAGGACTTCCAGTAGGGAAGACCTAATACCAATTCTCTTCAAATTATTTCACAAAATAGAAACAGAAGGAACACTACCCAATTCGTTCTATGAAGCTACAATCATGCTCATACCTAAGTCTCACAAAGACCCAACAAAGAAAGAGAACTTCAGACCAATCTCCCTTATGAATATCAATGCAAAAATACTTAATAAAATTCTCTCAGACTGAATTCAAAAACACATCAAAACAATCACCCATCATGATCAAGTAGGCTTTATCCCAGGAATGCAGGAATGGTTCAGTATTCGGAAATTCATCAAGGTAATCCACTATATAAACAAACTCAACGAAAAAAACCACATGTCATCTCACTAGATGCTGAGAAAGCATTTGACAAAATTCAACATCCCTTCATGGTAAAAGTCTTGAAAAGATCAGGAATTCAAGGTCCATACCTAAACATAGTAAAAGCAACATACAGCAAGCCAGTAGCCAGCATCAAATTAAATGGAGAGAAATTTGAAGCAATCCCACTAAGATCAGGGACTAGACAAGGCTGCCCACTCTCTCCCTACCTATTCAATATAGTACTGGAAGATTCTTTCTGCCCCAACGGTTAATAGCTTCCAATGTGGGGAGGGGCTTCAGAAGTCTCTCCCCAATTCATGCTGAAATTTTTCACTGGCATGATCTTGTGCATGCCTCATGTAGTTAACCATAGCGGCTGTGGGTTCATGTGTGTAACAGGAATGTCATGTCTCGAGGACAGCATTTCACAGCACTCTTCCCAGTCTTCAGGCTCTTATATTCTCTCCAGTCTCTCTTCTACAACGTTCTCTGAGTGCTGGGTATAGGTAGGATTGATACAGATGTCCCATCCACAATCACAGTGGCTTATTCAGCACTTGGAATAGTAATGCATCTCTGCATGTTTAACGCCCACCCTTACAGTAAGAAGTTCCTCTCACCGAGGTTGTAAAGAGCACAAATCTATAGATATAAACATACAGGAGGCAGTTTGACAATGTGACTAGTTAGCGAAACATAAATAGGTTTTCTTCTCAGGTCTACGACTTTCCTAGTCATGTTTTTCTGACCATGTTTTCAGTCATAGACATCATTTTCCTCCTATGAAGTAGGTCTCAACTATGATCAAGAGACTGACTGGTTATCTAATAAGCTCTCTTGCCACTATTTCACTAATAGGCGCATCTTGCTTGGCAAGTCAGTATTGTAGCATGGTGGGGTGGGAGTGGGGGTGGGTCCAGTACTGGGCAATACCACTGTGTCTTTTATCTCCCAGTTATTAAAGCTAACCATCAAGAAGAATTTCCTGGTCAGTTCAAGATTTATTTATTTGTGTCCATGGTATCTTCAGATATACAGCCTTACCATGTACCATGTACCTATTAAAGGCCACAAAGAGCAACCACAGTAGCTGTATTGCTTTGGGTATTTCTGGGGGGTCTCTCTAACCAAAAACTCACAGGGTGGGGTCCAATCCTAGCTCTGAGATTTTCATTTAATGATTCATGTCCTCTGGGAGCAGTGCCATTCATGGATACAGGATGCTTTTGCTCAAACTCATTTTTAAAAATTTGTATTTTCAGTTAGCTTACAAACTAATGGGGTTTTGTAAGGTTTCCTAATATATCTTTAGTTTTGGTTAATCCATTCCTCACCCCTCCTCCACCTACCTGCCCCTTTTACCGGTTAACATTTAGCTTCCTCTAATCTCTCTCTGTTGCCCAAATCTCCTGTGTTCTATCTTCTGATATATATATACACACATACCTACATATATATGTGTGTATGTATATGTATGTATATGATGTATATGTATATGTATATGTGTGTATATGTGTGTATATGTGTATGTGTATATGATGTATATATATCACCACAGCTTCCAGAACTTTATTCCTGGGTCTTTCTTGCTTCTTTCCTGCTTTGTTGTCCTATGTAATGTTGAAGCTTTAAAAAGTACCCCTATCATTTTGTGGGACTTCAGTAATATTAGCTCGACCATCTTTATAGAAGCTATCAAGTTGCCCTGATTCTTCATGATGGCTCTGTCTTATCCCCATCATCACCACCATCACCACAACCCCAGCAGAGTCAATACCCAGTGTGACTGGTTATCTGAAAATACCACATCATTTCTCCCACAGGTACCACTGCCAGTCTTGGGCATCTCAGAGATTCAGAATCAAGTGCTGGAAGAGGTTCACAACTTGAATTTTGTAAAGGACAACAGTGCCACCTTTATTGAGAGGAAACTTAGCTTTGAAAAGAAGAAGCCTGCACAGGTTCTGGTGAGTTTAGACTGTCCGTGGCAGTGAAGACATCATCTCTTTGCCTTGTTCAAGTTGTAGCACCTGGGTCCCCATACTGCCTGCACCATCCAAGTAACATGCTGCTTGCTTATTTTACTGTTCCTACCTTTTATATTGTAAACTCTGTAGGAAAGTGATATTTGCTTCTGTTTTATTCATGACAGTTCCCAAACATGCCAAACATGCTTGATACACAGCAGATGCTCAGATTTGTTGACCAGGGTTTTAAAGAGACAAATCATACAGTGTAGCCTCTCACCTCCAGCCCACTTCATTCCCAGCCGTCAGAGACACAGCGGTTTTTTCTTTATTTTTTTTTTTTCAGAGTCACTTAGTGTCAGAGTTTGGAAAGTGACTCCTGCCTTGTTTACCTGGGAAAAGATGCACATAGGCAATTTACATTACAAAAGTCCTTACTGTGCAAGATATTAAACAGGAAATAGTAAAATATCACTCAACAGTCAGGAGTTGTTAGAGTCTCTGTCATCTTTAAACCTGCTTTTAAATTTTCAATGTAATTTAATTATTGTATGTGTGTGCGCTTATACACACACAAACACACACATAGAGGAGGCAGGGATAAATTCAGAGGTCAGAAGATAACTTATGGGAATGGTTCTCTCCTTCTGCTTTGTGGGTCTGGAGATTGAACTCAAGTCAACAGGCTTTGAGACAGCTGCCTTTATCCTCTGAGCCACCATGTCAGCCCCTGAGCCTCTGCCTTCTTATGCCTGATTGAATTTTCTTTCTTTACAACACTGCCCTCATGTGCTTACTTGAGATTTTTAAACTGAAAATCTCAGCCGAATATACTAACAGCCTGACCCAAGCATCCGCCTTCTCATATATCCAGATTGGTATATAACTTATATACTGAAATAATTCTCTAAAGGAAAATCTTTATGGACTCAACGAGGATTCCACTGTATGCCTATCTGAATCAGGACTTCTTACTTTTCCCAGCCAGAAGTGCCACATCAAACTGATGTTCACCGCTCCAAGCTTTTGTCCACATACGGAGCAGAGGAACTCTACCGAGCCAAGCGCAAGTGTAATGCCACCCAAGAACATGACATCAATCTTCTAGAAGGGGAGTTGGTAGCGGTCCTGGAACAAAAGGATCCTCTGGGGAGCACAAGCAGGTGGCTTGTTGACACTGGATGTAAGTGTCTCAGAATTTCCCAGCAGTCTCTCCATGTTTGGGGATGGTCCTCGCTTAACCTTGGTGCTTTCTGTTTCTTTCTACCAGTTGTAAAAGGCTACGTGTATTCCTCCTTCCTAAAGCCCTACAACCCAGGGAAAGAGCAGAAGGTGGATGGAGAGAACAGATTCTGTGACGACGATTTTGAGAACATCAGCCTCTTTGTGTCTTGCCGGCCGGCTGGTGACAGGGTCAGCGTAAGCGACAGCAGCTCATCTCTTAGTGGCTCTTGTGGGAAGTTTGAAACAAATGGTGCTGATGTTGATAGTTTTCAAGAGGTGGATGAGCAGGTAAGACTTTAAGCCTTGATGTAATGTTGCTTGGCCAATCGAACAAACGGATCTCTAACTGCTCACGTTGAGCTGAAATACAGAAAGGGAAAGTGCCAGGTTTGACACTGAGAAGACCTAGGCTAATTAGCACGTGTCATCTGTGGACTGTTGAGCAAAGAATTTAATTCTCTAAACCCGTTTCCTCCAAAACAGAACAGAAAAGAAAAATACTTCCTATACTGCAGAGATGTTGTGATCACTAGAAATGATGTGTCTGCTGAACTCTTGACACAGAATAGGCATCCAAATCACAGCAGCCACTATTCTATTGGTAAATATTCAGGGTGGTCAGAAAGTACTTTCTTAACACTCCACTACTGGAAACAGGCAGCTTAGTTGTGATTATCAATATCAGGTAGGCACTTATCTCTGAATCAGCTAGAACAATGTTTTTTAACCTGTGGGTCACTACTCTTTGTGTGTGTGTGGGTCTAATGACCCTTATCCAGGGGTCACCTAAAACCATCGAAAACCTCCAATATTTAAACTACGGTTCATAACAGTAGCAAAATTGCAGTCATGAAGTAATGAAGTCATGAAACAAAAATAGTTTTATCATTGAGAGGTCACCACATGAGGAACTGTATTAAAGGGTCACATCATTAGGAAGGATGAGAACCACTGTGTTAGAGGCAATGTCTTCATTGAACTGAGGACTTGGACACTTATTAATACCATCTGCTAACCACGAAAGCTTTCCCACTTGCCTTTCACTAGTTGCGTCAATGCAAAGATCACTGGCATAGCCCCTTCATAAATCAGTAAGCTAATTATATTGTAATATTCATTTTTGCTACCTCATAAAGTTTCAGTATTTTCAACTATTAATCTCCAAATAGTGACCACCTAATTTTCCACCTTTTTAACACAGTAATTTCCATTAGCCTAATTTTTTTTTCCATTGGGGTAATACATTTTATTTTCAAAAGGTGGAAATGGGATGATATACATAGATTAAATGCAAGTTCTTTATTTCTTTCCCCCTTGGACATCATGTCTTTCAGATATATTTTATGCATATATAAATATATACACAAAAACATATTATATGTGTTCCCTTTTAAACACTTAAACACCACTCTAGTTATATAGCTAATTTATTCCTTAAAGCAATTCTCTGAAGAATCTTAAAATGTTTATATTTAGCTGAGGCAGAATCTCATGATACAGTCAGACTGGCCTTTCACCTCAGTCTCCTAAGTAGTATAACCATGAGCATATCACACCGATTTTATAGAATAAATCATATACATAATTACTAATCCAGTCAAAGATACTGAAAATATTTTGTATTTAAAAGTGTAAAATGATAATTCCAGGAGTATTCTTCATCTCCTTTTCTATGCTATTATAAATACATTTGTGAGGAAAATTAATAAATATATTGAGGGGTCACAGAGTATATAGAAAGTCTTTACAGAGCTTGCCACACTGCCTTCTAAATAACATTATTTAACTCTTATTTATATGCTATAGAATTCACTTATTTTAGATGTGAAATCCAATGACTTTTAGTATAGCTACAGTATATTTAGTATAAATTGTGCAAACCAATTTTAGAACATTTCTTTCATGCCCAAAGTTTAGATTCATTTGCAGTTCCTGCTTTTTCCCACATCCAGCTTCTGAAAATTACTAATCTATTTTGCATTTCTTTATTACACCTTTTCTGTACATTTCACATGGATGGAATTGTATATGGTGTTTTGTAGCTGGCTTTTTTCTCTCAGCATATGTTTAATATTCATCTTTGCTGTAAATATATGTATTTTGCATCTTTTTTAACCACAGTATTCCATAACATAGATAGAGCATTTTAACAATTTGCCAGTTAATACACTTAGGCAATGTCTATTTTGATGCTATTGAGAATAATGTCTTTAGAGACATTAATGTTGGTGTCTATGTGGATTTCACTTCTCTTAAACAGACATCCAGGAATAGATTTGCACCCTGGCATTGTAAATACATGTTTTGCTTTTAGAGGAAATACCAAATCATTTTTCAAGTGAATTGATGCTATATGTTTTCTTTAATAAGAGGGGAGATGAAGGGAGAAAATTTTCTCTGTCTTAAAATAGAAAATACCTTTTAGAAAATCCTATTTGTTCTCTGTTTACTCTGGATATAGAGACAAGTTAACATAGTTAACATAGACAACTGGCCTTGCATAAATGCTAGCATTATTACTAAATAAACTGGATTGAGAAGCACATCTTGGATCAGTGGTCACATGGGATCTCTGATAACTTCCTTAGATCAAAATGACTTCATTCACATTGAGGGTCTGTCTCCCTATTGCAAGCACAGAGTATGCCCCAGTTCAATTACAGCAAAAAGAAGTGACCCCTGTGGGAACTCCAGCAGCAGGAGAGAAGAAAAGACGAGAGGCAGGAGGGAGCAAGTCCTTTCATGCCTTACCACTGACAACCAAGGCATATGGGCCTTTGGGTGGTTTTCAGTATCCTAACACAGCTACTCTTCATCCTTGGAAATAAAGAGAAAGGATTCTAGTTTCACGTTTGCCACAGGCTGCTATTTCCACTCCATCAGCTCTCAGGCAGTATGTGAATACTTATATTTATGGGTCACAGTTTAAGAGAATGATATAGCACAGAGGTCCAGGTAAGTGACTGAAAATGGTTGAAAATTGTATCTTTGTCAAATCTCCATATCTGATGTGTCCCAATAGAAGTTTTTTGCATAGCTATTTAAACTTAAAAAAAAATCAGCTGTAGTCTGTACTGCTTAGCTGGGCATTGCTTGGTTCCACTGTTTCTTGCTCTGTCTTTCCTACAGTGGTGATACTTTCTGTCATCCTCCAGACTTGCAGAAGTGCATCCTAAGAGGAGTTGTAGGCCGTCCTATAGTCTTGCTGAGAATTCAAGTGAACCCTGACATGGGCAAATGAATGGGCAGAGTTAGCTTCTATCTGATATTTGGGGGAAATCTCTGAGGCTTTGAGAATCACTGAGGTATAGACCACTGGAGACTGGTTAATGCTGTATCTGCTCTGTGACTTCCATATTTGATCCAAATCTTTAACCTGGATCTGAAGGATGAGGAGAACCTATGAACGGCTTTGGAGGATGTCTTATTACCTTTCTATTGCTGTGATAATATACCATGACCTAGGCAACTTACAGAAGAAAGAGTTTATTTGCATCTTACATTTTTAAAATGTTAGAGCCCATGACCATCGTACGTAGGGATGGCATGGGCTTTTGTGACAAACCTCCTTCAACAAGGCCACACCTCTTAGTCCTTCCAAAAAATTCCACTAACTGGAGACCTATTATTCAAATATATGTGCCTAGAGAGGCTGTTTTCATCTATACTACCTCAGTGAGTTTCCTCAATTATTTTGGAAATGGGCTTCTTTGCATGTGATCTTTTCTCTAAGGTACAATTACAAGCACATTTTTAGACAACTTTGTAGTTTTTTCAAGCTTGTGACCTGGTCTTTGCCTTTATATTTTATAATCACTTAGGATAATGGTATCACATATTGAATATGCTGTGTGTTTGCAAGTTCACCAACAATCTAACAAGCTAATCCTAAGGTATTGAAGTATTTTTATAATGTTCTGAAGGGCAAAATAGATTGCAGAAATATACAATTTTATTTTTATTATTATCTCAGAACAAAGATGGAGTGAAAAAGGACAAGGTGGAGAAGAAAAAAGAATAAAAGACATTTACAGCATTTACTTAAGTTTCTTTATTTATTTTTGAAATGTTTTCCTTAAAAACTACTTGTTTATACTGAAGATATCCTTCCTCCCAGCATGCCTGTGGTTTTCTTTTGTTCTTATCAGTTATAACCATATCAAAAGTGCCTCAGGAGGTACCCTGTGCTGTGATTTGGTTTCCTGACTATCCTTTCATGATAATAGCTTCAAACTCACCCAAACCATTCATATTCATATATATATATATATCCAACAATGGGAACATGAGAACTCTCTTAGGGAATCCATATCCAGGCTCCCAGGTGTGTTTTAGTGTCTGAGAAACACTCTTTACTTAAACTCTCATGTTTAACCCTCTTAAAATATTTTTATTAAATCCTCAGATTATTTCATAAAAACATACTTACTGGTGAAAATATATAATCATTGAATGAAGAAAATAAAAGCTTGCTTCTATAGGGTGAGAGAAAAGAATGGGTTTTTTTTTTTCATGCAATGTAATCACTTTGGCTTTGGAATTAATATAGTAAATGCTGGTTTAAAAGCTATTTAGTTTTGGAAAAGAAAATTAAAATGCATTATGAGGTTTATTGTTCATAGCTGGAGAATTGGGATAAAATCAATAAAATGAGATTGCACAATGCAATGAAGTTATGAAATAAAAATTAAATGCAGGAATATACAGAGTAAGAGGCTGTAGAGGTGGCAATGATGCCACAGGGAACAGCAGGGTGCTTATGGGTAATAATCTGCGGATGAGTCATGATATAGGTGGTGTTAAATCAAATGCATGGAGAGCTGAGCTGTAAGGTCAGGTTATCATACATAAAATGAAATGCAGGTTTACAATGGGCAAAGAGCAAACAGTGAAACATTTTAAAAATAACAAGAGAAAAAAGAAATGCACAATTACAATTCATATTAATAACATTTTAATTAATGTTTCTGGAAAAAAGCATATGCACATTTAATGTTAGAAAAGTGTATACTGAGATTTGAAAATGAGAAATTTTCACAACTCTTCAATTCACGACAATTGAAAACTTTTAATTTTTCTTCTAACAACAAAAGAAATAAAGATTTAGAAGACAAGAGAAACTGCTCTTCTTTCAAAGCAGACTTAATTCCACTTTAAGTATATAAAGTATACCTTTAGTTAGCATGCAATATGAGAACCAGAAAGTACCAATCTAAAATAAGTTTGGACAGTGAAAATCTAAAAGTGTCATATATTTTAGAATTTTAAATTTGTGGTCTCATGGGAATTTATGTTTGTTTCAAATATATATTTTAAGCCAGGCATGGTGGCACATTTTTAATTCCAACTCCCTAGACTCAGAGGCAAGTAGATCTCTATGAGTTCAAGGTGATCCTGGTCTACATAGTGACCAGCCAATGGTTACATAGTGAGACTCTGTCTCAAAACTCATCAATAAAACACATATTATAACAATAAATATGTATAATGGAAATTTATATTCCCTTTGAGGAAATGTGTGCCCAAGTGGAAGACTGCACGGTGTTGAGAAATGGGACAGTAGCTAAGCTATCCTTCTGAAAAATCCATGCCTGCACTGAGAAAGCATATTTATTATTGGTTCAAATTACAAAGATGGCTATAGCTGATGATTCCAGCTCTTATAGATTCTTTGGGGACTATAATTTAGCACATCGCACTCCTATATTCTTTTGCAAACCAAATTAACCATACACTAATCTTGTGGATCTATCCATACTGTCACTTTTAATACTACAAAATGGTAGTGACATTTGAGAGACTCTAGACCCTTTCTCCAGGCATATACTGTGTAAGAGTTTGCTTCCTAAAAGCCTAAAAGAAAGGGATTAAGCACGGGATTGGGAGTTAGCTGCGAGGATGAGAGTCCTAGCAGTACTGGGTAGCATTGTGGTTAAGAGTGTTTCTAACTCTTAGCAAAGAAGGTTATTGAGGTTATAGCCCATGTGACATAAATTATCACAGGCTCTGTAAAAAAAAAAAAGTATTTATTACAGCTGAAATTTAATTAATAATTCATAGCTCCCCCATTCTGCTCTCTTCTCTACTTTCAAACAAAGTAATCCATTTTTAAGAGTCTAGCTTCATGCTTACACCACAATCCCCTATATCTAAACCTTTTAGGTGAAGTAAACATCTGAACATACCGTGTAGCATGGTATATATGACCACTTGAGGGGTGTGAGGCCTACCTTTAGCCATTCAAGTTACCATTAACAAAATACCATATACTTAGTGGCTTACAAACAAATCCTCACCGTTGTAGAGATCAGAAGTTTGAGATCAAGGCACCATTTTTGGTGTTTGATGAGGTCAACTTTGTAGTTCATGGGTAGCACCTTTTGGGTAGATTTTCACTTAGAAGAGATGAGAGTCTTGCGCTGCTTTTATAAAAAATAGGTCCCATTCATGAAGGTGCTGTCTTAAGACCTAATCACTTCTTCCTAATTTTCACCTCATTATTATAAGTTTAAAATCAAGGGGGGGACATTCAGATCTCAGCCATATGGTTCCTTTTCTTGAATAATGCCTTAAGCTCCTTGTTAAGGTACCAATCAATAGAATAAGAGTTTTTTTGAGGTGAGGAAGGGTTTAAGATTTCCATAACAACAGTCTTACTATCCTGTCTGGTCTCTTTTCCTGTTTAGTGACATCAACTTGTGCCTCATGGAACCTTGATCTACTTGTCCTCAGTTTCCCTCTTTTTTTTTCCTATCTCCTTTCATGCATCCACCTCTGTGGATGTGACATACTAACTCCTTTATCAACCTCTCCCTTATGAAAGACTACCTTCAAAATGTACCACCCTGTTTGTGTGTAGCTTGGTGGTGGTGGCAGTTCTGTGGGTTTGTTGCTTTGTCTTCTCAGTATTTGTTATTTCTTCAGCTGAGTTGTAAGGTTTCTGATAATGTATTTTGCAAAGTTTGATTAAATGACTACATAAATGTTGTTGGTTAGTTGCTTAATTTTGTATCATAAAAAAACTTTTTAAAAAAATTAGCAGTCTTATAATTTTACTGGAAGATGAATTAAACAGCAATTTGAGGTCTTCAAACTTATCTAATAACTACCAAGTATTTTTTTCTGAGGTCACAGAAATTTTTAATTGAAACATATTTTATTTGTTTCTTCAAGGTCAATTAATTTTGTGAAGTTATAAATTTTATTCAGTGTGCTTATTAAGATTTTGAAAATTAAAGAACTTAGAAGGAACAGTGAAAAGTACTTATAGATCTACCAAGCAAAGAAATTATTTAGTAACTCTAGGTGTCTGTTTTTCATCTCACTCTATACATGTATGTCTGTGTACTTGTGAGTGCAGTTATCCACAGAGTTAGAAGAGGCCATGGATACTTTGGAACTTGAGTTCTAGCAGTTGATCGTGAAACTCATGAGTGGGTACTGAGATCTCAACTGGGTCCTTTGCAGAGGTTATGTTCTCTTAACCACTGAGCCATCTTCCAGCCTGTAATTTTACATTTCAAAAAATACTTAATATGAATATTTTCTTTATTGTTATTCTCATAAAATGCTATCTAAATGACTACAAATTTACTTAACAAGACTGTCTTTAACTCACTTTTTCTAACTCTTCAGCACATTCCCGTACCTCTCCCACTTTTTGTTATATATACAGAAATTTTGTTGTAGAGACATCTGTCTGTCAGTGTTTCTGTTTCTATGGAAGAGATTATTAAGAGATTGATTCAAAGAATTAACAACCAAAAGCATTTTACAGAAACTGCCAAAGTGCCTTCAAGCATGGACAATCTACGCTCCTTCCTTTCCTATCTAGGCCATATCCTATTACATCCATCAGGAAGAGCTGGACTGTGTGACTGTAAAACCAGGAACACCTTCGCAGTGCTTCTTAAAGGTGAAAGCATGTTAAGTTTCTCCAAAGTCTTAGGTTCTGCTGCCAATCATGTCTTTTTGTTTTTGCTCTAGATTTTCTATGCAGTCCATGCTTTCCAAGCACGGAGTGACCATGAACTCAGCCTTCAAGAGTACCAGCGAGTCCACATACTTAGATTCTGTGATCTAAGTGGGAATAAAGAGTGGTGGTTGGCTGAAGCACAAGGTCAGAAGGGGTATGTACCAGCTAACTACCTCGGGAGGATGACGTACGCTTAAGAAACAAAGCAACATTTCCCTGCAAGTTGCTTATTGACTACCTCATAAAACCGACACTGAAGCGTCAATCCAGAAAACAAAGAAACCTCCAAACTGCAGGAACAGTGTGTCACGTTTTGAGGACAATCTTGCTTCCTAATTACATTGATGTGTAAAGAATAATTGTTAACAGAAAAACTACCAACAAAAAGCAGCACAGTAAAACAGCCTAGGCTCTGACAACATATTTAAAGGTAGAAGTCTTTTGAAAAGCTATGGTTTTTTTTTTTTGTTTTTTTTTGTTTTTTTATCATCACCAAAGAGTGGATCTAAGATTAAGGTTTTTCACTTTATTTTATCTGTAATATTTTATCTGTACTTTGTCTTAAACATATTTTTTCCACATTTCTTATTTGCATATACACATTTACATACGCACATAATATATTCTGCAGCTTATACAGGATGGGGTACAATACAGATTATACATATATGTATTAAGTCACATAATAAACTAATTACACAGAAAAATAACAGGGAATTAGAAGTCTTTAATATAGGGCTCCATTTTAAAATACGTTTTTAATTAAAAGGAAAATACAAGATATTAATAATATCCAAAACTTACTAAATGTGTACTCCATGATGCACATTGCTTTAAATAATTTCCATATCATGATTTAATGCAACATAAAGAGCAAACACTGCTGGCAAGTGGTGGTGGAGGGGTCATACACAGGCAGCATGGTTCCAAGGTCTGTTCTGACTGAGTACATTGTATACTCCTTGAGTGCAAAAGAGTGATGTCAACAATGGACCTGAGGAAATCAGACTTCTCTCAGACTCACATTTCAATATTTAGCAGCTTTTCAAAATTAAGGGCTTACATAGACTTCCACATGAGCCTGGGAGAGAAGAATGAAGAGTCAAAATTCATTATTTGTATTGTGATTAAGCATTATGGAAGTGTAATGGTTTTAAAGCTGTTATAAATGACTTCTGCCGAGGCTTTGATGAAGAAACATTTTTGGATCTCTCATTTAGAGGTATGTGAGCAGTGTGCATTCTTCAGAGCCAAGATGTAAATACTTTCAGGGCCAGTTTGTACTCAGACAAGGTGCGGAGGACTGCATTAGCTGTGACACCATGGTAGGGTATTGTGCTTTAAATGTGGCTACTCCTCTGAGAACCGTCCTCCAAAACTTCAGGCATATTTGGTCAAGATGTTACTGGATTAAAATAGATAAAGTGGGACAGATGTGGGGATGGAATGAACCAGGGTGAGTGCTCCGAAGGAAGGAAGGACAACTAAAGTTGTTGGGGACAACTCGATAGAGAATTTTATGAAGGCCAAAATGTGGCATTATCAAAGCATTATCAAATAGCTGCTGTTTATCAGGAACTCTGATAACTTTGAGGGTTTTAGCACAGTGCAAATCAATGCAGTACCCAGCAATGCAAAGTTTAGTCTAATGAGGACAACTGGTATTCTGAAAGTAAAACCACGCTGACTACTACCAAGAAACAGAGTGTGTTTAGGATCATGGAACAGTGAGACTTCTTATTTTGTTTGATTTTTAGTGGTTAATCTTATAATTACAGTAGATTTTAATTGCCCATAAAATCCTAATGACATGTTTTAAAATTTGTTACTTTGATTTGATCCACTCAATATATATATTATATAATATATATAATATATAATATATGATATATATGATAATCATATATATATATTTACATATATATGTGGTTACATTTATTACTGAGCAATATCTATAACAAAATAAAGAGTTCTATTTCTTCCAGGGTAGCAGACTGGATACCATACCTGCTCCCCAAAGCAGAAGTAGGATTCTTATATGAATGAAACAGTTTATACTACTACTAAGTGCATTAAAGTTGCTTTATAAAGTTCTCATGACATTGATTTTGCATAAAATGTTTTCTTTTTTAAGTAGGGCAACAAAAGACTTTCTAAAAGATATTAGAGACTTTAAAAGAATAATTGCTCTTTAAATTCAATTTTAAAGCATGAATTTGTTGGCTTAAAATTAAGCAAAAAAGAAATCCAAAGTTGCTATTTAAGGACACTATGAAAATGTCCAAAGAGGCATAGTTTATACATGGCTGTGTGCATCTGCACATCTGCACACCTGCACACCTGCACACCTGCACACCTGCACACTTGCACACCAAACTTCGATGTTTTACACAAAAATGAAGGATTATATAAATAGCACAGTTGTGTTTTCTGGCTGAAATTAGTAATTAGATGCAGGAGAAGTTTTGTCCACTGATGTGGCCCTAGGAGTGAAGCTTCCTGTCTGACCTTTAGAAAATCTGTGCCAGGAAAATGAGTCCTTGAGTTAGCTCCTGAGGAAGAACTGTTATGAAGCCAGTTACTGCCACTTTCCTATCATGATGAGCCCATTCCTATAAGTGAGCTCTGAAAAATTATATACTACCTTCATTTTCTACTTATGTTACTTAAAATCAAGTAACTTGTAATTTTAAAATTAGACATTATTTTAAGTGATCTCAGAAAATAGTTAATAGGATATATATATATATATATATATATATATATATATATATATATACACATAAACAGTTCAAAAGGTTAAGCCATTGGTTGCATCGGTATAATTACAAGTAGGTATGCTAACGTAGCTTGTTATAGTCCTTTTTAAATTAATATTATACAGAATAGAATCCTCTGAAGTGGGCAATATTTTTTTTTTTTTGCCAAGATGAAGAGGAAGCTTTTGCAGCTATTTTTCTTTTAAAAAAATAAATATAAATATATGCATCTTATTTACATTTCATTTTGAAACACATTAAAAACTACTAGTATATGTAATATAAAGTATAAAATACTCATCTAGTAATATAAAATTATCATTGGTGCAGAATCATGAAAAAGTCACAAAGCCACTTTCTGAACTTACCTTATACTTCAGAAAAATATCTTGACTTTGAAGGATGGGCAAAGGTAAGAAGGAGATACATACATGTTTAGTCATAGCAATGAAGCAATGGCTAACAGATGTTAAAGGCTGGAACATTCCAGATCATCCCAAAATACAATCTAGATTTTGAGAAACTGCTTTTAAAATGCCTGATGCTATCTGGGATGAACATAGTCTGCGTGGTTTACACAGATTGTTTCAGCCAATGAGACAGAGAATTGTCACTCCTCGGATCTTATTCACCACATTGACATCACAAAGCTGTATAAATAAAAGGAGTAAATTATAAGACATAAAGCGCTCACCCTCTAAGTTGTGTGTAGTAACTACAGCTTCCGGATATACACACTGCATTGCTAACTAGTGAAAATATTCAGACCCTACAAAATCCAGACCAAATGATCCTATACATTTTATGTCATGGTCAGTGAGATTGTGACTACAGTTCATTGACTAGACAAGACACTGGACTTTGAGTTCTGTAGGAATAGGTCTGTGTAAAGAATGCAAATCTACAACATCTAATTTTTTAGTTGCTTCCTTCTCTACATACACATAGATGTAAAATTAATCCAGTCCAAACCACAGTACTTCCGGTCTGCTGGATCTCAAGCTGGGGTCTTTATGTAGCTACCAATTTTCACAGCTGTATACTCTGGCTAGATGCAGGCAAAATTTGTGTATTTTGAAAAAAATAGCTCAACATTTTAGAAAAGACTGGAATTAAGATGTTCTTGGTTGGAAATCCTGGGCATATATTTTTACTAAATTAAGTTTGTTTTGTTTTGTTTTGTTTTGCTTAAAATTTCACTGAGGCATCTGAATGTATCCATTGCATTTCTAATTTCTTGTGATTTTTGTACTACTAAAATTTCATTTTGTTAAAAGTGATGCAATTCCTGTGAAACCTGGGATCTTCACAATTTATAATTGTAACTAATAAAACTACTACCTTGCCCTTGTCAAGATCTGGAATTATCTAACTTTTAAATACAGATGTGCTTTTACAGTGGAGTTCTATCCTGCTACACTCACCATGGGTTTAAAACATCCTGATCTACTGACTATCATAGTTCGGCAGTCAGTGTGATATGTAGAATGTCAGTTGCTTGGTGGCATGACCTCATGAATTACTGGGAGCTGTAACCTGGTGCCCTGATTGAAAATGGAATAGTGTTATAGAGTGTGTGACTAGCCCAGGAAGATCACTTGAAATGCAGATGCAACTAAATGTGTATGACTTTCACACTACTGAAGAAAAAAAAACAGTAAAAGCATTATAAACAAGGGGCCGTTTGAATTAACTCTTTCATTTTATCTCACCTGAACTGTGTTTTATAAAGTAGGAAACTAACACAAAAGAGCTGAAGACCAAGTCATTCCATCTTAAAACAAGCATTCTTTCTGTGTCATTTCATCCCTTTCTTTTTTCTTTCTTTTTTTTGGGGGCGGGGGATTCGAGACAGGGTTTCTCTGTGTAGCCCTGGCTGTCCTGGAACTCACTCCGTAGACTAGTCTGGCCTGGAACTCAGAAATCCACCTGCCTCTGCCTCCCAAGTTCTGGAATTAAAGGCGTGCACCACCACTGCCCCCTTTCTGTTTTCCAAGTCACTACATTCTATGGTTAATCTCATAAATTACAATATGAAAAACAGAAAAAGGATACTGACCAAAATTGTTTGAATCATCAATCTGAAATCTCTACAAGAACACTTGCTGTTGTTGTAATGTGCAATGTTTCCCCTTGGCTCCTGTGTTTTGTCATTTTGTTGCCATCTGGTGGTGCTTTTCGGAAAGTTATGGGATCTAGAGGAGCTGGAGACTTACTAGAGGAAACAGTCGCTTGGGTGGGCTTTGAGGTTTTATACCCTTCTCTATGTCCTGTTTCCTGTCAGCTGAGACAAGCTGATCAACTGGCCTCATGATGTGGAGCCATGCTTTCACTATCATGACGGATTCTATCCCTTCCAAAATGTAAGTTGAGATAAACCTTTTCTCCCTTAAGTTGCTTTTTTTTTCCCCTCTGATACAGAATTTTATTTTAAGTATACAGTTATTTGGACATACATGTTTTAGATACACACCAATCTATTAAATACAGCATAAAACTCAACCAACCAACCAACCAACCAACCAACCAACCAACCAACAACTCATTCGGAGGGACAGTTCACTGGTTTGTATCTGACTATTCCTAACCTAACTTGCATATTTCTTTTAAATTTCAAAATGAAGTGGTGGCACACGCCTTTAATCCCAGCACTTGGGAGGCAGAGGCAGGTGGATTTCTGAGTTCGAGGCCAGCCTGGTCTACAGAGTGAGTTCCAGGACAGCCAGGACTACACAGAGAAACCCTATCTTGAAAAAAACCAAAAATAAATAAATAAATAAATAAATAAATAAATAAATAAATAAATTTCAAAATGAATTCTCAATTTTAATTTTATAACATTAAAAATAATGTAAACATTATTTTACAATATAGTTATCACATTACTGCTTTTCATTTTTTTGAAAGTGATTTTTTTATTGGATATTTTATTTACATTTCAGATGCTATCTCCTTACCCCATTCCCCCCACACCCAGGAACCCCCTATCCCATTCCCCCCTCCTCCTGCTTCTATGAGGACATGCCCCCAACCACCTACCACTTCCACCACCCCACCCACAAATTGCCCCACACTAGGGCATCCAGCCTTCACAGGACCAAAGACTTCCTCTCCCATATTTGCGCAACAAGGCCAGCCTCCCCTACATATACAGCTGGAGCCACGGTTCTCTCCCTGTGTGCTCCCAGGCTGGTGGTTTAAACCCTAGGAGCTCTGGTTGGTTGGTATTATTTCTCTCCTTATGGGGCCGCAAACCCCTTCAGTTCCTCCAGTCTTCTAACTTCTCCATTGGGAACCCCATGATCAGTAGCCTTCCTCTACTCAAAGGTTAAGCAGGATGAGAAAGAAATTAGGGAAATGACACCCTTCACAATAGTCACAAATAATATAAAATACCTTGGTGTGAATCTAGCCAAGCTTACCATCTTTCTGTATAATAAAAACTTCAAATCTCTAAAGAAAGAAATTGAAGAAGATCTCAGAAGATGGAAAGATCTCCCATGCTCATAGATTGGCAGAATTAATATAGTAAAAATGGCCATCTAGCCAAAAGCAATCTACAGATTCAATGCAATCCCCATCAAAATTCCAAATCAATTCTTCATAGAGATAGAAAGAGCAATTTGCAAATCCATTTGGAATAACAAAAAATCCAGGATAGTGAAAACTATTTTCAACAATAAAAGAACTTCTGAAGGAATCACCATCCCTGACCTCAAGCTGTACTACAGAGCAATAGTGATAAAAACTGCATGTTATTGGTACAGAGACAGGCAGGAAGATCAATGAAATAGAATTGAAGATGAACTCACACACCTATGGTCATTTGGTCTTTAACAAAGAATCTAAAACCATCCAGTGGAAAAAGGACAGCATTTTCAACAAATGGTGCTGGTTCAACTGGAGGTCAGCATGTAGAAGAATGCAAATCGATCCATACTTATCTCCTTGTACAAAGTTCAAGTCCAAGTGGATAAAGGTCCTTCACATAAAACTAGATACACTGAAACTAATAGAAGAGAAGGTGGGGAAGAACCTTGAATACCTGGGCACAGGGGGAAAGTTCCTGAACAGAACACCAATGGCTTATGCTCTAAGATCAAGAATTGACAAATGAAACCTCACAAAATTGCAAAGTTGCTGTAAGGCAAAGGACACTGTCAATAGGACAAAATGGTAACCAACAGATTGAGAAAAGATCTTTACCAATCCTACATCTGATAGAGGGCTAATATCCAATATATACAAAGAACTCAAGAAACTAGACTCCAAAAAACCAAATAATCCTATTAAAAATGGGGTACAGAGCTAAACAAAGAATTCTCTACTGAGGAAACTTGAATGGCCAAAAAGCTCCTAAAGAAAATTTTAACATCCTTAGTCATCAGGGAAATGTAAATCAAAACAACCCTGAGATACCACCTCACATCAGTCAGAATGGCTAAAATAAAAAATTCAAGTGATGGTAGATGCTGGCGAGGATGCCGAGAAAGAGGAACACTCCTCCATTGTTGGTAGGATTGCAAGCTGGTTCAACCACTCTGGAAACCAGTCTGGTGGTTCCTCAGAAAATTGGACATAGCATTACCTGAGGACCCAGCTATACCACTCCTGGGCATATACCCAGAAGATGCTCCAACATATAACAAGGACACATGCTCCACTATGTTCATAGCAGTCTTATTTATAATAGCCAGAAGCTGGAAAGAACCCAGATGTCCTTCAACAGAGGAATGGATACAAAAAAATGTGGTACATTTACACAATGGAGCTATTAAAAACAATGAATTCATGAAATTCTTAGATAAATGGATGGAACTAGAAAATATCATCCTGAATAAGGTAACCCAGTCACAAAAGAACACACATGGAATGCACTCACTGATAAGTGGATATTAGCCCTATGTTGCTTTTGTCAGAGTACTTTATCACAACAGAAGAGAAAACTAAGACACACACTCACTTTTCCATTCAACATTCAATCACCAAGCCATGGAGCTGTAGATTTCAATGATAAAAAAAAAAAAAAAAAAAAAAAAAAACCAAGCTCTCTACCCCTTACATAACTTAGGTGCTAGAAATCCTTGTTATACATAGCTGAACAAAAACATACTATTGCTACTTTCATAACTGCTTCTTGTAGTACACTTGATGAGGAAAAAATAAAGGCCCAAGAGCTGGCTGAGATAATTTCTAATATCAAGTATGTATCTTAAGAATACCAAAGTTCTTTAGGCCCCTTACTACACACACCCACCCCTATACAAAGAATCATATTCACTGAAAGATAAATTACTTCCAAAACTCATTAAAATTTCCAACCAGTGCAACAAATATCAAAACAATTGCTTCTCTCAGATCCAGTACATTCTGTGATGGGATTATAGTTATTTTTTTTTTTTACTTCCAAGCTAATGTGTAAACTGTACTAAGTATTATTTCTCTAACGTCTTCAAGGAAGTGAATTACAATAACTGTAATAGCTGTTGATATAAGCTTGTGTCGGATCATTTTGTTAAGTTAAACTTGCATTTGATCTATAAACAACGAACTGTTTTGAACTCTTTACAAAGGGGACTTGGAGTATATACCAAACTAGAAAGGTGTTTATCAACAGAAAGGTGTTTCACAAAACAAAAACATCTACAGGCAGATTTTTAAATATATAAATAGATATTTATTCCATTTCTAAATTTTGGGTTTATTTCAATATTGGTTTCTAATTTATTATGAACAATTTAATGTCACTATTTAACAGTTTAAAATATTTCCATAGAAAAAGACCATACTTAATTTAAAAGTTTTATCTTTTACAATGATTATCAATTTATTCTAGAATAATAACCTTAGAAAACCTAAGGATAAAGAAAGATACATTGAGATTAGATTTAAAACAATTTGACTTAATGAATATAGAAAAATCACAAGATTCAGTTTTGGAAAAAAATGAGGTATTCATTGATTATAAAAAAGAAAGGATGCTATTTTGCTATAGCACATTTATTGGCCAGATACAGAAAGCATTCTGTTCTCTGTTGGGATATATATGTAAACTAATGGCTAATTCATTAGATTACAAGACAATGACTTGGACCACCTTATATAAGTGGTCTTTGCATCATGGCAAAAGTTCAGAAGAGATTTTGCCGTAAGACAGTAGCCCTAGGGTCAATTCTGGGATAGCCTTTTATAACCCACACTCTTACCAGAATTAGTCAGTGGACACATGAGAACTAATTAATCCTTCCCAAGGACATACTGATCCCCCAACGGGCTCTACCTGTCAACCACCAATTCCATAGCCATACTGGGGATCATGCTCCTAACACATGAAATATTAGGAGACAAACCATGTCCTAACAATATTCAAAACATATGAACACTTTCTGACAGAAATCTCAAGAATAATTAGGTAAAAGCTCTTTTTATACATAGACAACTAAACCACATTAAAATGTTAGAATATTCCTGAAGTATTAAAAACAGCCTCTCCTTTCACTGTTAGGAGAAGCTGAGTGCCAACTAGTCATAAATCCTTGTCTGCAAAACCTCTTGGAAATGGATACTCATCTCAATAATTCTCAGAATGTGCAGCCAGGATGAGCCAGGTCGGCATTTATTAAATGTACATGTGTGCACATATCCGCACACTGGCCAAGCATGGCAAGCGGGGAACATGAGAAAGTATATTATATTGAATGGGCAGGGGCATTCATAATCTACTGGAAGAAATAATTCCCTAAGTAACTGATAAGGGGTGTTGGAGAGCTAAAGACATGTCAGTGAGCTATGAGAAACCACTCATCAAAACTAATATTGAAAATTGGGAAGAGACATCAGCTGACACGAGGACAATGACTGACACCGAACATCTCAGATATTATAAACACTGGAACACTTTCTATTGAGTTGTCCCTGTTACCCAGAAGATACAGGTGCATCATTTCTTTACATCTGCATGTGCCGCCAATTTTCTGAAGCTCTCGTCATGAATCATTCATGATAATCACTATTTTCACACACTATGGAAATTAAAAATGCTAAACAGATTGAAATAAATAGATCCAAGTTTGGCTAAATAATATTAGCATTTTAATGTAACAAATAGAGATTTGATCAAGATTTTTATTAAGTTACAGAATGTTACAACTTTTGTCCCAGTAAGAATTTTTTTTTTAATTTTTAGAGTAATATGATATAAAAACGTATCTGACCATATTACTTCTTGAGTTTCTTTTGGGCAGCTTTCTTCTTGACCATCTGTAATCGCTTCATTGCGTTGAGCTGTGATTCTTGTGAAGTTGGACCTTTAAGAGATGCTGAGGTACTGCTGCTGGTCTCTGATGTGGTTTTGCTGGTGGTACTGCCACTGGGCCCCGTTGTAGCACTATTTCCATTCCCACTCAACTGGCTGCTGCCTCCAGGAACTAAACTACTGGGACTAGGAAGACCCACTTTGCTGACATTATCACAACTAACTGAGCGGCTCAGGCCAGTCTTGCCTAAGGTTAGAGGTGGAAGCGGTTTCAACGGGACAGAGGGACTAGTGCTATTACCAGAACCTATTTTGGAACCTATTCCACCTTTGGATGATGTTGTCAGACCAGTCAAACCCACAGGCTTCTGGTTAGCAGATGAGGTAGCAGGTTTTCCACTACTGTTTTGTGCTGTTGAATTCAATTTCGCTGTTGATGGACCAGCTGAAGAAGTTTTGGCTGCAAAAGCTGCCCATCCAGTTAGGCCACTAGTTACTGAAGAGGACACGTTGTTACTAGAAGAATTTCCTGAAATAACCGTGGATGGCTAAAAAAAAAAAAAAAAATACATAAAAAAATATAATCTTAAATTAGAGACAAATATAATCAACACCTGTATATCTTTAAACATCCATGTTTACTTGTATATAAAGCAGCAATGATGTGGACAATGTGGAGAATACAACAAAAAACCTTCATTAGGTTCTATGAAACTGAATTGGGAAACACATGGGAGTTTCTGTAGTCAGGAGACGGCTACAGAACTTGTAGTTCTTGAATGCCACACTGTTTCAATGACTAAAGAAAATACATGAAACTCTTTTTGGGAACTGCCTTTAGATTCAGTCACAAACCACAAGAGAGAATCAGATTTAGTTCTTCAAGTCACTTTTCTTACTGCCCAAAGTTTCACCTAACTCATGACACATCTAAATCCAATTTACTTTAATAAATAAAACTGTTTACACATAAGACATTCAGGAGAAAACACCTAAGACAAAGATTCAACAGCAATGGGCATGTTAAAGGAAACATCTATATACAAGTCTAAAGTCACTTAAAATAATCAAGTTGCTACAAACATTTCAATATCTATCCTACTATAAAATATACTCAGATGTGTAAAGTGAGGATACATTAAAAAGAATTCATAAATGCAGTTTCACAGTGTGTGTTTTCATTGAAACTATAGTAACAGACCCCAACTTTCACACAGATAACTTTACATCTGCCTCTTGAGTGATACACTCCCGGCTCGTGGGTCAGCTCTAACATTTGAGCTCCTCTGATCAACTTCCTACAGACAGACAAGAGGCCCTAGCATGGCTGTTTTAGGCATAAAGGGTGACTTCTGTTCACTCCCATTCTGTCTACCTTCATATTGAGAGACTCTCACAAAAGCATTCAAAGGGAAAGTCAGATATAGGATTGTCTGTATTTAAAATGAATAATACATAATGTATAAAATGGTGATACAGTAGCTACAGTATCTATTTGTATTTTAGAATGAGCTCTTATGAAATAGTTGGGAAGACTTTAGCTCTTACAAGGTTGCCGTAAACACAGTCTGTAGATGAGCACTTTTAATCACAGTAAGAATGCTTTGGGGCCTTTATTGATAAGAGAGGTTAAAATTTTTGTTTACATGTCCTGAAAAGCCATGTACTTTTATAACAGCATCATATAATTATCCTAATATCCTATCGTGATATCCTAATTAAGAAACTATCTTACAAAACATAAATTCCTGGGACACACACTGCTGGTGACAGAAAATGAAAGCAAAAGAACACAATGTGGCGAACTTACTTTTCAGTTTGAAAAATCTATTTTCCTCCTTCCCTTCTATAAAACATGAAACTATCTGCTGTGGTGACCCTTCATCAAACTCCACCGAAGAAAACTTACTTAAATAACTAAAAGACCAGTGTGCAATGAAGGACAAACAGGAAAGTTCGGGGATGTGCTGAGCACTTGACTCTAGTGACTGCGGTGGCCTGTGCTGCTCCACAGAGTGACAGATGGCAGAGAACACAACCAGATGCACAGATATGAAACAGCACAAACTTGGGAACCTAGTAATTACTCATACTTCAGCGTAGAAAGTAAATTTCTGCTATAAATATTCCCTTCCTATCTAATTAATGATTAGCGGTCTTCACCTCCAACATCAGTCAAATAATAAAGTTTCTCATCAAACTTTGACCGAGAGCCTACCCTTCAGTCAGTTACACTGAGGCTCAACGTGGCTGAAAACAAACCCACTTTACCTTAACTTCGGTTCTCTTGAATGCTAGGAAGGTTGTCTCTTGTTTAAGTTTGGTTTCTGGCTTCTTAACTAGTGGATCCTTGACAGTTGGGGCCACAGAAACAACAGTGGGTGCTGGTTTCTGTGGTGGCTTCTGAGTTTTCTGAGCCTATAAAAAACAGATGGAAGATTATATATAAAATTTTTTATTGAATAACATAAAATTAAAAATATATTAAAGAACTATAAACATTCAATGATAACAATAGTTCTAAAGATTATTGTGATGATACTGAAATATCAAAAAAATTATCAACATATAGTTTTACAGATCTTATTAGTTTCTGAAGAGTAATGATAAGATCAATCATGCAAATAAGGGTTGGTTAAACACTATTTTAACAAGATAACCCTCCTGTTTTCAATAAAGGAAAATCCCAAACTATGGTACAGCTATCCTTTGTTTCATCCATGCAGGATGGGTTTCAGAACCTCTGAAAAATACCAAAATCTGTGGATGTTCAATCAAGTTCCCTAGATATAATTGGCACAGTATTTGAGCCCAGTGACATCTGTTTCTAAGTACTGAGAAGTAACTCATCTAGATGAATAAATCTAAGCATGATAGTGAGATAGAAGGGAAATGAAGAGACCTCTCAAGGTTACTGCAACAGATAAGTAATGAGAGGCTTGCAGATCAGAGTAGCAATACTGCAGTGAACAGACGCGAGGCATATGACGTGTACACAATTAAGTTTAGCAAACAAAGCTTAAGAACTATGAACAACATCAAGCATAACATCTAGCTCAGGCAACTGTGGGGAAGATCTAAAGAAAATAATTTTAATTTAAGAATATCAAATTTAAAGGATCAGTATCAAGTCAGTTATAGAAGATCACGTACAAAGGAATTAAAATCATGTACATAGGTTGCTGTAAGCTAACTTTAAAAATAAGGGAAAAAAACCTTGAGGAAATTTAGTTTTTAACTTTAGTTAATAAAAGAGACAATGGTGAAATAATAATTTAAATATTTTGGAAATTTAAGACTTTCACAAGTTATCTCTTTTAAAAATTATCTTTTAACGGTTGTCATGCTCTGAAATGTCTCATGCTGCTGTTATATGGCACTGTCTTCTGAATTGTGACATTCCCTCCAAATTGGCAGGAAGAAGGGGAGGCTCATGAGCCTCAGGGGGTAAACAAGCAGTCACGTGCGGGAACAGGAACACTGAGAGTCCATCCCAGCAGTATAAAAGCAAGTGAACAGTGCTAGGGACGGAGTCTGACCACTCAGCCTGCACAGAGGTGTTTGGACTGTGCAGCAGCTGTCAGGCTGTGTGGCAAGCTGCAGGAGTCGGCACCATGCTGCTGTGGGATTTCTGGTGATGCAGCTGCTTTGTATCAACCCTCACAGGGACCTCGCCAATGTTCCTGTAAGTAACCCCAATAAAAAACTCACTCGTTCACCAATTGGACACTGGTACAATGACTACGTTGGTTTGTCATGGACTCCATTTCTAGAGTGAATAGTCACGTGAGTTCAAGCATGTGTGTGCTGAATGTGTGTGTGTATGTGTGCTTCATCTACTGAGGAAAAGTCTGTCCTACCAACTGCTCAAAGGAAATAATTTTGGTTGTAGTTTTGAAGAGCTAATTTCAATAAGAAACTAAAAAAATTAAATATAGACATTTCTTATTACAAAGAAAAATATGTACTTTTACTATTTTTGACAGAATAAAATAATAATACTTTTGACATTTCCTATTTCTGTTTTATCTAACTAAACATAAAATGGACTTCCTGACTTTTACTTTAGTTGACAAATTTAAATCTTAAAAAGAATATGGTCAAACACGCAGAAATTCATTTGATTAACAGACATAAAGATGCTTCTATTAAGACTTCTAAATCTAAGACATAGGAAGAGACACATCAAGAGATGACAAATCACTGAAGTAGATAGACACTTCTTGGTTTCTTTAAAATAAAATTAATTTATTTACCTTTTAAATTAATACAATTATAAAGTGTTCAGTATAAGTAGTTAGAGTGAGCACACTGAGAAAGTACACTGTGAGGATGAGATAAAAGCCACAGTGCCAATGAGGAGGAAGGCTGGTGAATATGGGCACACAGGTGGGAAGACAGACGGACACAGGCCTCTGCACAGCTGTAGTTTCCTGGTTTCTACTCACTCAGGAATAGATCTTTTCCTATGTCTTCTTAACAGACTCAATAAGGACTGGGACTTCCTATCTCACCACTTGTGCTTCATGGTGTTATAAAATGTTTGCAATTACAGTGTCATATAGTGTTCTATGTGTCTTCAACCCTGTTTCTTTAAATTAAGATGAATAGAGGAGTACATGTATATAACATACTCTGGTCTTTAGGCATAGCAACACAAATCTATACAATAGTATATATGCAAACACTTAAATGCTAGCTTATTTTTCAGTATTATTTTCAGTATGTGAAATGTCCTAATTTTCATTTTGAAATCATATATCGACAAAGGAGCGTCAGAATGTAGTTAAAATGTAAAGTATAATTCTTACCATTCTCTTCATTTGTCTTGTGCATCGGGCACAGTACCACACCAGGCGAGGGTCATTGACTTCTTTGTCTGTCACTTGGGGCTTATGGCAGTCTTGGTGGTAGAGGTTATGGCACTCTTGACATTCTACCAATTGGTTTCCAGATGCCACTGTCATTTGTCTAAAAAAAAAAAAAAAAACAGTGCATTAAACACTATAGTTTTGTCAGCATACAACTTAAAGCTATTTCCACATTCTTCTGGTAAAGTGTGTTCTGTTAAAGAGAAAGAACCTCAGAAAAATAAATCTTTAATAAGAAAAATAGCAAACACTAGTATAAAGTCTACATAATACCTTCATTTCTGATAGGTTATACTTAGCCAATAATTATAACACTTAATTAAGTTTAATTCTATTTTTAGTCACTTAGCATTATAGTTTTTTCTATTTCTCAAAAGGTAGTAGGCTCTAACTACACTAACAACAGCACCTTTAGTATCTCCATTACATCCCCTTGCTTGGTAGCTACACGTGTTTTGTCTTCATCATTGATTAGTTAGGTAAGCTGAGTGTGGACATGCACACTTGTCACTCCAGCATACACATGACTGAGAGATAGCCTGGGCTAGATGTTATATTCTAGACCAGCCTGGGTTAGAGTGAGAAACTGTCTCATAAAACTTATTTAAATAAATAAAACAAACAAAAAACCAAATGTTATCTAAAGATAAGAACCTACTCTAATTAATACAAGATGCTTGGTATAAATCTGACCAATGTATATAAATCTAAACAGAACGTAGTAGCAGGTGTATAAAAAGGTATGCATTCCAACAGCACAAGAAATTGATCACCACAGGGTTAGTGTGTTATACTATGTGCCTCGACAAAAGGAAAACAGTCACTCAGTCTCTCCCTATTGGTACTTTTATAATATTTATTACAAGATGCTAATTTCCATAGCAGATTGGGGTAAAAATACAATACATGTAGAGACAGAGAATTTTATGCAGAAGCCATCAACTCATTTTCTATAAGTCTCCCAAAGCATTTATTTCCTTAGTTCCAATATACTAGAACAGGATAAGTTAACATTTTTATTAGAATAGCCACAAAGATTATTTATGAAAAACAAAACCACAAAAATCAAAACAAACAAACACAAACACCAAGCCAAAAAAACCCAAAGGATCTGCTACTAAGCAGAATTACATGCTTCCGTAATTATGCATTATAGTTTTAAAAAGTCACTCAGGATAGCCTACATTCATTTCCACTATTCGTAGGGAAAGATGTAGTGGTGTTTTTGAGAAACGGCATGTACTAGTTTATTTTTTTTTTAAGTGTCATCAGCAATTCAGAAAAAAAGAAAAAACAATAAAGACAGCTTTAAAAAAAAAAAAAAAAGATGGGACTGACGTTTCTGATAGAGTGTTCCTCACTTTAAAAGAATGTATCACTTCCTCCAGAACTCAAGATTGCAGACAGTGATACTACAACATACTAGGCTGAAGAAGCTGTGGTCTGGAAGATAAACTAGCTGACAGTTTTCAAAGTGTTCAAGTATAGATGTGTAGTTTACAAGAAGCAGTCTACTTATTTGTTTTTTATCCCAAATAATATATGCAAAACAAAATTCTCAATAAATTATTTGAATTTGAGGGTCAGGGGACAGAAATAAACAGAGTAGGAGGAGAGTGTTTGCTCCTTCTAAAGAAATAAAACTATCTGTGGTAGGGTATAACCTACCTACAAACAACACAGGCCAATCCCATCTCCATGGCAAAGTCATCAGCACTGGTCTCTTCAAAGCTGGAGAGGTCAGCCATAGTTAAATCCTTGCTGGTTTGCACAGTGATGGGAGAAGATCGTGACTCTGGTTTCTCCAATCTAGGTTTCTTTGGAACATCAATTCCTTCAGTGACATCTTTCATCTATGAAAAGAATGAGATGTTGAATGATTGTGAAAGTAACAAGACATAAACTCTAAATCACTGAGAGAAATTAGAGGTAATAGACAGCAAAGTTCATTTTATAGACACTTTCACACTGACAGGGAGAGCTGTACACTTCGAAGAACACTAGAAGAATATTAACTACAATTTGAGTTGGACTCATGGGAGGAGTAGGAGGGGGAAAAGGAAGAGGGAGAATTATATAAATGCAGTACTCATATATACAATTCTTTTTTTTTTCATATATACAATTCTTAAAAATTTAAATTAAAAAAGGTAATTGGCAATTAGTATGTTAAACTAGCAAGACACAAATAAATCAGAATAGTATAATTAATATCTCTACTCCCCTCTGTATTACACATTTTAAAGAATTCTGAAAATTCAATGCGTATACTATCTTTTTTCTCTCATTTAAGATATTTGGACTAATATGGTTACTTAAAAAACAACAACAAACCAAAACTTTCGGGGTGGGGACACTGCTGACTAAGGTGCCTACTGTGCAAGCATGAAGGACCAGAGTTTGGATTCCTAAAGCCCCCGTAAGAGCAGGCACGGGGCAGCACTCGGCCAGGTAACTACATTAGGTCGAACGGTGAGCTCCGGGGTCAGCGAGAGAGCCTGTCTCAGCACACAGAGTAGACAGTAAATGTGTGGGATATTCACTGTTGACTCTGAGCATCTACACACATGTAGACACCAATACTATCCATACACATGAACACGCAAACACAGGAACACACACTGCATATAAAACAAGTATATGCAAAAACACTTTGTGACTAGTAATATTCAAACTACATTTAAAAAGTAAACAATGAGCTCTGTTCCTGTCTACACTTAATGCATTACCATATTTCCTTCAAAGCTAATTCTGGCAATTTTAAAATATAAAAGCTAAAGGTAAATCTGTTGGATTCACAAAAATTAAATTCTGAAAATACGCAGAGAATTTAGAAATTTTAAGCTTTATTGGTAAAGGTATATATTTATTATAACAATTTTGGATAGCATATTGGTTATGTCTAGTAATGATAAAAATATAATTATCTTCACATCCACTTATTGGTATATAACTTACAAAAATTACTAACACGGTCACAGAAATAATGAATAGCTCACTGAAGCAGTACTATAATAAAGGAAAAACAGAAATCTACTATTTAACAGTGAAGTAACTAGTAAATTTATTTATTCATAGAATCAATGTTAATGGTAGCAAACAAATGATAAAAAACAAAAAGCAAACAATTAAAAACAAGAACACACTAAGACCTACATATATATACCGACATGATTTGAAAAACTCAGTTTGGCCACAGAGACTCCTTGGTGAATAAACGTGCTTGCTACCAAACTGATGAGTTGAGTTCGATCCCCAAGACACCCTGTTGGGATGGGAGCCATGACTCCTTCAGGAGTTCCCTGGCCTCCAGATACACCTGCAGCCCATGTGCTCACTCCCACAAATATACTAACATGATAAAAACATAAAGACAAACACTGCTGAGTGAAGAGAAATAACTAAATGATGGATATAAATACTATAGTAACAGCTGTGTAATACAAAAGCACAAAGAAAATGCAATGTATTAGACTAATAATAATCTACTATTAGCCATAGTATGAAGTCATATGGGATAATACGCCTACCTGAGGACAAGGGCCACTGAACATCCTTTTAGTGCACTTTTTATTAGTTGCTAAACTTTAACTGCCATTTACAAAGTTACCCAAAGAACAGAATCACATATTACCTGGAGCCTTCTCATGTAACAAGTGAGTTTATCCCATGTGGATTTTTTCTTTGCTTTACTTCTCAACAGCTAGCTACTGCAGCCAACGTTATAAAGTAAAGTCTTTAGTACTTTCCTTTGCGGGACAAACGCTTGACAACTATCTCGAATCAGGGTTAAATACATTTCTAGTATTCATTTTTTAAAAGTTCACCATCTTCAGCTATCAAAACATATTTACCGAATGATCATGATGCAGCTACACCCACTGCCACATAAGGAAGTAGACACAAGACTTTCTTTCTGCCTATGAAAATTGCTTATCCTACATAACTAAACTAAAAGCAAAGCTTACTTTGTCAGCAGGTCTCTTCTCGGCTTCCTTCTTTATCTTCTCAGCTGTGAGGACTTTGCCATTACTACTGCCGGAGGGGAGGCTAGATGATGCTTTGGGCTCTTGCTTAATAGAAAGTGATTTTGTACTTGAAATTTTGGGGGGCTCCACATCCTAAAGGTGAAATAAAAAGGTAAGAAAGAGGCCT
Source organism: Rhabdomys pumilio (assembly GCA_030674055.1). Taxonomy (NCBI): domain Eukaryota; kingdom Metazoa; phylum Chordata; class Mammalia; order Rodentia; family Muridae; genus Rhabdomys; species Rhabdomys pumilio. The sequence goes on from JANHMN010000001.1 coordinate 24,567,872, forward strand.
TCATTTTATTCAAAATAGAAGGGCTGGGTCTATTGCTCAGTGGCAGGGCACTTGCCTAGCATGTACAAAGTCCTAGGTTCAATCCTCAGTACTGAGAAAACAAAAAAACAAAAAACAAAAAACAAGCACAAAAAGTAATACTCTAAACACTTTTCAGCTAAAAACCAAGATACCATATTATAATCCATGTACCACTGTTTCCTCCCATGGCCTCACTAAGCAAAGCTGAGGCACAAGCAGCACCTATCTGCTATTCTCATAGCGTGTATGTGGACGAGACAACCACTGCAGCCACAGCTCCGTTATCACCCAGACTCTCCTGTGCTGTTCTGTAGTCACTGTCTTGCAGGTTTACACTCTAGAAAGTCGCGGGCACTAAAGCTGGGTTGTGGACATAACTTATGCTTCAGGTTCTGATCAGACTCAAGCTGGCCACAGTTCTGTCTGCTGTCTTAGTTGGGCAGCAGTGTCCCCACACCTGGGTGACCTGGAATTTCAGATTTAGAATAGTACAACACTTCTTGCCGAGAGCCCATATGTGCCAGGTAGACACTACTCCGGCTGACGTACTTATTTTCTTGTAATTTCTACAATTCTACAAGATAGTTCTAAGTCTCCTCATTTTGCCAAGGTTGGATGAAGCAAATTTAGCTTCCTTACTATAAAGAAAAATACACAATACTAATTTCTAGGGATTATTAGTACAACAAAAATTCATTATAGCCACAAATCACTTAGGAAATGCCTAGTTAGACACTGTAACATTTCAGGGTATGCAATTTGGTGTCGCACAACTCTAAGAGGTAAACTGGACTTTCAAAAGGTGATCCTGACTCTAAACCACGCTTGTCACCCAATGCTGCCATTCACTATCAATAATGGAGCTACATGGCTTTGTCATCTACGACCTTTACCGGTATATTATCCTGTCTGTATTTAATTCATTTTGTCAAAAAAATCCTGTGTTATTTATATTTTTATCCTTAAAACATCACAGAATAATTAAAAATAAGTTTGGATACCTTTCACAGCTTAAAAACAGTTATAAAACTGGAAATTAAATTGCAGATAAGTGCTTTTTACACACCAGGTAGTAAAACAGCATATCCTCTAGACCAGTGGGTCTCAGCCTTCCTGATGCTGCGACCCTTTAATACAGTTCCTCATGTTGTGGTGACCCCAACTGTAAAATTATTTTCATTGCTACTTCATAATCCTAATCCTAATCCTAATCTTGCTACTGTTATGAATTGTAATTGTAAATATCTATGCTTTGAGATAGTCTCAGGCAACCCCTACAAAGGAGTCACAACCCACAAGTTGAGAACCATTGCTCTAGACCAAACTAACACTTCTGGGTGCTCTTTGAAAGTATGAGGGAAGAGAACAAAGTTAAAGAATATAATTTCTTTGAGACATAAAGAGTGATTACTATGGCAGAGAGTGTTTCAAGACAATCTAGACGTTCCCCCTGAACAGTTCCAACTCTTTCCAAACTTTGTATTCAGTAGATACCTTTTGAGTTGGACGGTAACCTGAATCAATGCCCCGAGCCAAAGACTCATCAAGTAATGCTTTTAGCTTCTCAGCAGAATCTTTACTCTTTGAGTGTAAGAAACCTAGTGCTTTCAGAAAAATGGGATCAAGTTCCAAGTTCACAGTAGCAGCCATTGCAAACACCTGAAGGAAAGAAAAGAGGAGGGGGAGTAAGTTAGACAGTGTATAATTATATATCCCAACATTTCTCTATTTTGTTTTCTTGCTTGTGATATTTTAAAATATCTGAAAGGTTATTAGAGGCAAAGTAAGGATTGACATTATCTGACTTCCTTCTCCACTCTGGAACCATGAATGTTACCAGCTTTCTACGCATCTCCATCCACTACATTTTTGAGACAGGGTTTCCCTGTATGCTCAGGCTGGACAATTTGATCTTCCTACCTTCATGTCTGCACTGGTGAGTTTGGAGGTGTGTTGCCACCACACTTGACAAAGGCAAAGTTTTAATACTGACAAGATCTTTAATCACAGAGCACCTTCCTAGTTATCTCTTATATCTGTAACTTACGACACACGTAACTTGCCTGCTTTTAAGTCAAGTTTACTATACAATAAAATGTCTCTTTTCAAGTCTTATTTTTCCCACAAAAATAGAGATCTTGTGTTCATGAGGGTAGGGTAGGGAGAGCAAGGATAAGATCACAGAAAGAGTCCATGTCACAGTCACTCTATAGCTTTTACAACTGTTTCTTGTTTTACTTCTGTGCACTTTCCCTCCTCCTCAGTCATCTGCTATTTTTAATATCCCAGAAAGCATATTAGTGGTGGTCTTACTATATCACCTTTAGATGGAGGGATCTCTTGCATTAAGCTATTTCTCAAAGCAAGGTGTCTGAACAATGATCCTTCCCTACTGCATGGATCCCTTGGGTCTGATAACACTTGCTGTTCTAGGGAGCTTAAACAACAGGCCAGACAGTGGAGCCACACATCAAAGGTCTGCGAAATTCTCAACACTCAAGTTTTGTTTTCAGTTAATATCTATGTTATCACGTGGTTCTATTTCTGGCTGTACTTCTTCCAAATACCTTCTAGGCAAGGAATTATTAAAATAAAAATATACCCTTGGTGTTCAATCCTTTGATCAATATACTAAGGTTTTAAATCCTATTCTATCCTTAAATTTAAAGGCATAGTAATGAAACACAGCTACAGGGCTACAGTTAAAGATCTCTCACCAATTCCACAGTAAGCTCCCATTTTCAAGGGCTTACAATACCATTAAAACTTGCTGTACACTGAATCTTAGAATATGAAAGCATAGACTGGAAACAGGTTTCATTTACTCCTTCTATTTTTCTCTTCATACCTTGCCAAGATTGATAGGACACAGATAGAAAAACTGACAACAAACACACGCACACATGCATGCACATACGTACACACACACACACACACACACACACACACAACATACCAGGCTCTTTATAAGTTTCTAAAAAGATATCTGATAATTAAAAATTATTGCTAATTCTATGTTCTATTAAAGTATGACCTGTCTGAATTACCTAGATAATGGAGTTTGAAGGCTAGTACCAGAATGAAAAAGTAACCACACCTCAGTTATATTAGTCAGAATTTAAGAAAATGAAATAGGCTCTACTGCTGCTTTAAATTATATTACATGTATTATCTCCAAAGAATGACAGGTTCAGGAGAATTATTTTAAAATGTACTGATGAGGAAAATTCATTTAATATAATTTCCATGACTAAAGAGGTAAACATGTTGTTTCAGATATAACTAATACCTACACAAATACTTACAATATGACAGAAGCACTACTTTATATTTTCTATTTTAAAAAATGGAAGCAAAGTATTGTTATGTATTTCCGTCATCACAAATGAGATGCCTGTAAGTTAGGTAACCTATGGTGTAAGTCTACAAAAATTGTCAACAGCAATATTCTTATGGAAACCTCAGTTAGTTCTTTTTAAGAAAAAGACTTGACATGCTTTGCACCCCTGCCATAAATTACTGACATCAACAAGAACAAAGCCAGTTCTGCACATGGTGAAATGATGTGTGTGTGTGTGTGTGTGTGTGTGTGTGTGTGTGTGTGTGCGTGTGTAAGAAAGGTTTAGAGACCATTATTCTAAAACTATCCAGCAACTTCCAGTCTCCCTTTCCTCCCTATACATCATGGTTTCTTTAAAGTACAAATGCCCATCTGGCAAATCCATCCAGTGTTTTTACTGAGCTCAGCCCTTCACTCTCCCCAAACTAACTTTATTAGCTGCCTACTCATTAAGAACACATTTCCCTATATTTTCTACTTTTTCCTCAGGCACTCTCTCTCTTTACTATTCTCACTAATGACATCACGTTTTTTAGCTTAAGGCAGTGCTCCTTTGACTTGTTCCATCGGAAAGGCTATATCCAGATGGAACCTCTTCTGTACTGCTCAGCTTAAAAATTCCATGACCCCATTTATCAACCTCTGACCTCATCTTCACTGCTCTACTGACAGAACATTAAGACCAGGCCCTTCTTTCTCTCTCCCCGACATTAACTTTAATTCAGTATATATTATGATCGATCTTCTAAAACTTTTTACAAATAATTTTACTTAGTTCGTTAACAGAAAGAGCTTCATCTTTAGCCAGTGAAATGTAAAGTCTGCGACACCATTCTCTGACTACAATCAACAACCTCCTCCTTTGCAAATTATATCTTCCATTTTTTCCTTTCTCCACTGTCTTAACTCAAGAACATATTTGGAGGATTAGGACAGTATTTTTTCTTGGTGAATTTCCCCCACCCCCAATTCCTTCTTGTTCCAACTTCTTTCTCAAACCAAACAGAAACAGTAGTTGGCATAAAAAATGTGCATGTAAATACAAAACAGGAAGATAGATAAAAGAATATGTTAAGTGTAAGTTTATTTTAAAAACGTGTTGTTTAAAACAAAGAAGCATACAAAAATTAATATTTATTACTTTAAAACTATCAATGACCTAGTGACGTGGCAGCAATAGTGCTGGTGGGAGTGAATAACCGGTTGGGGCGCACTAGGAAGTATCTGTAGCAAATGTAAGTCACATCCGATTGCCATCACCATCTAATGATCTCCCTGAATCGCTTACCCTTGTTTACAGCAGTATGCTATTCCCTTCCTGTTCAGCTTCCACTACAGTACAAGCCTTTCAGTGACCCTCTTCCAGTTCTCTACGCATCCTTATCCCACTGCTCTGTGGTTTCACCTACTTTGCAGACATGCTTTTACCGGCATCTTGTCTACACCCAAACAAGTACAGTGGAAAGAAATGCCATACTCTCTTCCAAGTGATTAGTCCTGTCTTGGCATACTTCACATTTAGTACTCTTGTGTTTGTTTGGTCCATTCACTTCCCATCTTTCTGGAAATAACAACTACATTGTTCTTTAAAAGTGACATGAACTTATCCTTTCCTCATTTTCTATTCTCTTGAAAAATAAGAAACAGCTCTTGAAGTAATGTCAGTTGGACATGGATCCTATCTCTTCCTGTCTCTCTGGAACCTTAAACTTAGGCTTCTATCTTATTCTTCAAGCCTCCCCCGCTTGGCATCATTTATTCCTTTTTATTCTGCCTTTTCTTATAGCAATACTTTATTCAATTATCATCTACTTCTCATATTTTTTCTACTTCTAATTAATGCTGCAATTCATACATTAGGGCCTTCTTCCCATCATTCTATGAAAATACTATTACCATAGTAATTTAGTCAAACAGAAATCTAAAACACACTGATTTCTCTTCTATTCATTTCTCAGTTTTTTGTAGATTCCCCTACAGACTAAAAATGAGATGCTCAGGTTCTTGGTGTGTTTTGACTCCATGATATACCAAGTCTCGTCTGGATCAACAGCACAGCTGCACAGCATCCCCTGCAAACAGGATAGATGTGCAAACTCTTGGTTTCCACTTTCTATTTTACAGAAGAAAAACCCCTGGGGTCCAGTCCACCATTCTATCAAACCACCTAGGAATCCAGATTTACTTTGCAATTTCAGAACTGCTGCTCTGGAAAATTTACTTTTGCCAGTGATCAGAAACTTCTCTTTCAAGCCCATGCTTCTCTTCAGCCCACCCCTTCCCACAAGAGCTAACAGCAAGTTTTGTATCCTACTGAACAAGACCTCAGTGGAGCCACTTGAACCTTTATTTCTCCTAGGCAGCTTTAAGTCCAGCTTCCCTTTTACAAGTCGCCTTCTATCTCTGGCTACTAGCACTTTGTAGGAGTAGCATCCCCTACTTTAAGACCAAATAAATACATGAAGGATACTTTGTATTTTTAATTTTTACATTTAAGTTGTTATTGGGCTATTCTTTCCCTGGCTCATCTCATCCCTGCTGTTGTTAATTACTGCCCCAATGATCTGTCCTGAGATCTGGCTTTAGTTTCATTACCAATTTGTTCTTCGGTAATCATGTGCATTTTGTTGTCAACTCCCATCTCCAGGCAGATGATTCCACATAGTTTCCTCTCACTTCCTCTTATTTCTCTGTCACTCTGAAAACAATGACTAGACTATTATTCGGTTAACTTACCGATATCTATATTCTTGTCTTTTACTCTACACAGTTCTAATCTCTTCAGCAAAAGGCATTAACGAAATTCAGCTGCCTTTTCCTCCCAACAAAACTCAAACTCAAGAAACAAGACAGTCATCTATTTTATGGGTAAGAATATGTACCGTGTTCTGATTTGGAACATTCATTTTCTAGTCTTTCATCTGTCTTTAATTCACTAACCTCACTAGAGGATAGCTTTTATGAGAGCAGGAGTTTGTGTGGGGTGAGGGGGAATGTAGGTATTTCCCTGGCAAGTAGAATTTCACAGATGTTTTAAAATATTTATTGAATTAACTGGATTTTTGCCAAAATGGCCCTTTCCAAGTCTGTTGTGATGTCCCCAAACAAAACTGGGCACCCCTAGCTAAATAGATGCTTTCTCTCGGATCTCTTTTACCCTGCCTGCTAGTTTCTTTCTTTCTTTCTTTTCTTTTTTTTTTTTTTAATATTTTTTTTTATTTTTCGAGACAGGGTTTCTCTGTGTAGCCCTGGCTGTCCTGGAACTTACTCTGTAGACCAGGCTGGCCTCGAACTCAGAAATCCGCCTGCCTCTGCCTCCCAAGTGCTGGGATTAAAGGCGTGCGTCACCACCGCCTGGCGCCTGCTAGTTTCAAATTTCCAAGTTGATGACTTGCTAGTGCATGAGATAAAGGAAACTGACTATTCACAAGGGTGCAATATTAGAATTATTATCTCATTACCATCTCATACAACACTCAGAAACCATCCCATTCCTGCCTCTGTAGGATTTTGTAATCCTTTCCAATTAACTTTTTTTTTTCTTTTCATTGAGTGCTTGGCCTTCGCGGAAGTCTGGAAAATCAAGATATGAAAAACCCAAATCCAAAAGAAATCCAAGCGCTAGAGAAGCTGAAGTGTCAGGAGACACTTAGAAATGCGAATTCTTTGATGGAATCAAAACATAGGGGCGGCCTGGAATAGGGAAAAGTCCTTTTCAAGGAGGCCAGAAAAGAAGATGTAAAACGGGAGCTGTGGAGAGGTCTCCGGAACCCTTTGTCAAAGGTCTGAGACAATTCCACGGTCCCAGTCCCCGGGGCCGCAGCCCTCAGCACCCTTCTCACACAGTCCTTACAGAACAGGAGGGGCGGTCAGGCGGAGCCACGCAACCACCCGCAAATTATGAGGTCTACCCTCCAGTGGGGAGGAGACCAACACCCCACGGAGCTCCACTCCGGACGCCCCTCGCGGGGTCTCGAGCCTCCCCGAGGCACCAGGAAGCGGGGACCCTCGTCACAACTCACCGCTCCGCCCCGCCACTCTGTCGGTTCCCGGTAGCTCTCTTCGAATCCGTCCCCGCCCTAACCAGCATAAGAAGAGAGAAACAAAGGTTCCCGCAACAGGTCGGAAGGGGAACGTTTCCTAGTGAGACAGCAGGAAGTGACGTAAACCGCTTCTTCCGGTCCGCCGGATTATGAATGACGCTGGGTGGGGGTACTTCAGACACTTTGCCTCTTCTTTATTTTCGCCCCTTTCCCCAGCTCAGGTCCTTGCTGGAGGCGAGTGCACCTCCTCAGGCCGCGGCTTCCAGAAGTAGCCTCGGAATCCTGGCTCGAGCTGGGCGGGAAGGCGCGGTGGCCCGCGTCGCCCGCATGCTCCCGCGCCCTCCCTGCCTGGCCGCGCCCCTGCGACCAGGTAAAGAGGGCGCTCGGGCTGCTCGGCCCCCGCCACCCCCTGAGAACCGCGCTCGCCCTCGGGGGTCGGCAGGGCTGGCCGTGGGGGCGAAGGTGGGACTGGTGAGGACTCGCAGCCTTGAAAGTCTTTCCAGCCCCACAATCACCGCACTTTTAGCATTGGTGCAGATGGAGGGCTTCGCCCCCTTCCGCTGAGTGGCGCGTGGGCCACTTGGCTGCGAGCCATCCCTCTTGTCTTCTTCCTGCGTGGGTAGAGCAACAGGGCAGCTTTTCTCGGTAGGGGTTTTTGTGGTCATTTGCAGTTAAGTGCAGGGAAAAGACCACTTGGAGCACAGTTTAACTTTCCCCAAAGACATAGTTTTCCGTTGCAGCCCTTCCTGATTGGACACTGTACATGAATACTGTTTTACAGTTACGATTTCCCGCATTTGGGAACATTTGCTTATCCCCATCAAAGAAGCGTCTCTCTTCCATTATTAGCTCGAACAGAAAACTTAAGATAAGCTTGGCTTTGGCTTCAAAAAGAGGATACTCAAACTTCGTTTGATTTGGGAGTTACACGACCCCATCGCCCGCCATATCCACCACCAAATTCTTTGTCATAAATTCCTTAAAGTCAGAAAAAAATGTACCTAGTACCACACTGCTAAAGATGGTGGCGTTTGTCAAGTTTCTCTCGTGCTGGTCGACAGAAAGGATGTTTAGAGGAAAGAATAAAAAAAGCAAGAACTAGAAGTGGTTTTAAACATGTATATATGGTCCTGAAATGCCATGAGAATAAACTGTTACAACAACTGATTGGCTGTCATATTTAATAGATCCAACATGAAGCTATGTGAGTGTTAACTGCATACGTTGCCAAGATAATTGCCTTAGGTATACGTATTACTTGAAATTGTGTATCAGTTGCATCATTTTAAAGAGGCCTAACTTCAAAAATAAGATTGAGGTTTGAACGTTGTTTTATGTTATTAATAAAAAAGAACCCATTAAACTAGTAAGGGGCCATGGAGGGGTGGGCTCTCAAGGAAGGGGAGTTAGTATGCAGTGAGGCCCAGGGGGAAGGGAAAGTGAAAAGAATACTATGCATTGCTCAATACTATATATTTCCTCACTTTAAACAAAACTAAAGGGCTGGAGAGAAGGCTCAGCTGTTAAAGGCTAGGCTCACAACTAAACAAAACTAAAAGCTTTGTGGTCGTGGACCTTACGGAGTTTTGTTTTAAACCTGTTATACTTTCTACCTTTTGTTTCAACAGCACATGGTTTGAAATGAGCACAAACCACAATCCATTTGGCCTTATTAATAGCAGTAATTTAGCAAACATTAAAACATCTGGGACTTACCCAGGTGTCAGTTAGTATTATAGATTGTTACCTGGTATGTGTTGTTTTTAATCCTTAAAGGCAAAGTAACTTACTGGTTTCTTCTATGAACACTTCTTGGGATGCAGGAGTTTAAGCTTTGTAATCGTAAAATAAATATTGCTTGCTGAGATAACTATTTTTTTTTTTCAGGCTTACTGATATTTTCAGCATGTTTACATTTTATGCTGTCTTTCCCTGTTAACAACAAGGTCAGATTTAGCTGCAAGCATTATGACTTCATAGCAACGGACAGGTCTTTGAATCTCCAGAGAAATTATATATTCTTCTATAACTAAAATTTCAGTAAGCATTTCACTTCCAAACTTTTCTTATTTCATAAAAATTTCTTGCCCTGGTATGCAAATAGCTAATTTTAATCATGGGTTAATTGCCCCTGAGTTATAATCCTACACCACATAGTATGAACTCTAAAAGCTGTGTTTGTTTTTTTGACTTTTAATTAGAAGTAACAGACTAGTAATTATTTATGAGGAAGCACTTTTAAAAATCCATATTGTAATATGTGGGGTTTGTAACCAAATAATGCTGCTTTGTTAAATGTGTAAACCATGAGCTAAGTTGTATATTCAAAATATTGAAGATTGTGTGATGGAGAGAACTGAGCAGGTTTAAATTTAGATTTTGATATTTGAGAGAAATAAGTAAATGTTCATACTTGTTAACTATGTCAAACTTATTTTATAAAATACAATCTGCTGGTATGTATATTGGCTTAAGAATTCCATACAGCATTTTATGACTCCTTGGTTTTTAAACTTCAGTATTAAATTTATCGGTGTTTGTGGAAAAGCACTTTTAAGTTCAACATAGTCCACACATTTCCTGGGAAGAAGTTTTCAAATATAAAGCATGAGTTGGATTTTTCCCATTAAAGTTTATGCATTTTAATAGTGTCCTTAGGTAAAAAGTTTGTGAATTTTAAAGAACAGTAGGGAGTGAGGTCTAGCTCAGTGACTGAGTGCTTACCCAGCATGAGTGAGACCTGGGATTTGAGATGTAGCACTACCCAAAATGAAATAAAGAAGGTAACATTTACCTCTAGGCTCCCTATGTCAGCCATTATCCATTACCATGGCACAGAGTATGGAAGGAGCTGCTATTACTGTTCTCATTCCATATGGAAGAAAACGAAGATGAAGGAAAGTTGGAGATTTTCCATTAAGTTATTTATTTATTCACTTTACATCCTGATTGGGCCTCCACTCCTCCCAGTATCACCCTTACAAATCCTTCCCCTCATTGGCCCCCCTCCCCTTCTCCTTAGAGAAAAGGAAGCCCCTCTTAGATACCACCCTTCCTGGGACATCCAGTCCAGCAGTACTAAGTGCATCCTCTTCTACTGAAGCTTCTGAGAATCCAGAGTTTAAGCCCTGTTAATTTGTGTAAAACTTTGGGCTTTTACAGGTCACTTTCTAATTCCTGAGTAAATAAATATTCTGCTTACTAGACATGTATGCAGACTCTAGAAGACTCCTAATTTGTCTGAATATCAGTAATTGTGTCTTTGCTTCCTTATTTACATGTTTGGAAGTAAACAAGTTACACCCATCCTGAATCAACTCAATGCCGGTGAACTTGCTTCTTCCGTTTTATTTTTCCTTGACCCTTAAAGTAGATTTAAGTCGGAAGAGAAAATAGTGTCAGTGAATGAGGTTAATAATGTTGTATCATACTAGAGTTCTCAGTAGTATTCTTGTCATGATGGTTGGCAGTCAGTTGTACATTCAGTTATCTTTCTTCATCCCATAAACTGAAACTTGAGCATTACTAATTTTTAAAGGTGTCACATGATAAGCTAATAAGGAAAGAGTGCTGGGTAAGAAGCTAAGGAGCGATTGGACTGTGTTTTCAATTCCTGTGGTCAGGAAAGGTTTCTTGACATAATGTGTGCTAGACAAGTCAGTGAGGAAGGGAAATGAACAGCTGAACAAAACCTGTCAAGTAGAAGGTTCTGGCCTCTTGAAAACCTGGGAAGAGATGGAAGGAGTGAGGAAGGATGGTAAACGAAGTCAGGAAATAAAGAGGGGAGTCCCACTGCAGCTACACTGCTTCTGTCTTATCCTCAGTGTGCAGGAAATGTGCTTCTAAAGACTATTGTTAGAGAATGCACTGTGGAAAGTGGAGTGAAGGAGCTGCGGGGATGACATCAGTTAAAGCAGCAGCAGGGTGCTAAGGAGTTAGAGTTAGGTTCGGTTTCACAGAAGGAGATAGCAGGGTGTGAGAGATAAAGGAGTTGAGCAGGCCTTCAAGCTTGGAGGTAGGTGAATGGTGTTGCTGTTTCATCAACCATGGTGCCAGGAAAGAAAAATGAACAAATTTAGAAAAATACCCGGTTGAAGTGTCAAGGAGCCTGGAGCTCAGGCAAGAAATAAGTGCCTGAAATAAGTGTAAGAGTCAGATAATATTTAAAGCCATTGGCACTGCAGAGCACATAGAACAATGCTGTTGAGATGTGGCCTCTGGCAGAATTGAGGAACACACGACAGGTGTGTGTGTGATGAAAATCTAGTAAGGGCCAATGCAAGCCGCATCCCAGAACCCTTGGAGACCCTGGAATTGTGGAGTGTCTGTCTTGAAGTTCAAATGTAACCAGGGGATTGTCAAAATAGAAAGAGGAGGGAGAAAGGAATTTCTTTTACTTATATTTGTAAACTTTGAGCCAAAACGATGTTCTACTCCCAAAAACACAGGGCAAACCAAGCACTCACTAAATTTGTACAGGTTTATTAAATGTTTAATCTTTATTTAATTACACTAGTGAGTAATGGGGAGATATTGTCCAGGGAATGTAATGCCTTTAAACTTCAGTTACTAACCAACATTTTTGATTTTCAAGGAAAGTCACATGTACTTCTCATTTTCTCTTAGACAGGCTCATTAATTTTTCAAATTTCACCATGGACAGCTATTTCTATTTTATCTTGTTGGCATTTAACATTTGTGAGTACTCACAAATGAGTAAAGTTTATAGCTTATATGCAAAATTAATTTACCGTTGTTCTTTTGTACCTTTCTACACACACACACACACACACACAGTCACACACACACACACACACACACACACACACACACACACACACAGTCACCCACACACAGACCAACATTTTTTTTCTCCACTACACCCTCTTCCTAGTCCATACTTCTAAGTGCTTTTAAAGAGTGCCATCTAGTGTCCGTTTCTCCATTGTGGTTTATGGAACAGAATGTGGGTAACTCTGGACCAGGGACTCAAGAGTATAAGGTCCTAATTGACAAAAGCCTTAAGGAAATCATTTGTCCTCAAGATGGCCTGTGTGAATTTCAAAAACAACCCGTGTGTGTACCTATCCATCTGTTCATTCAGCAAATACTTTTTATACACAAATATTTAGTAGGCTCTATTTTAAGCATAAGATAACAAAATTCTCTTCTAGAACACTGTAGTGGTTGCTAAAGAATAAATAGTGTATGTATTATAATGGTCTTAAGTGTTGTGGAGGCAATTAAATCATAGAAGGGAAAGTAAAGGGAGTGTAGAGATCGGGCTTTGGAATATAAAATATAGATACCGTTATTAAATACCTGGAGGTAGTGTTCTGTGTTCTGGAAACAACAAGTGTAAAGATGTTGAAGTTGGAATCCAGTTAGAATTCTAGTGAATCTTCACTTTGGGGAATGCAGTAAGCAATGAGAAAAATTGAGATAAACTCAGGAGACATTAAAGGATTAAATCAAGGTCTGTGTAGGGCACTGTAGAAGGCCAGACTGTTATTTCAGTAAGATGGGAAGAAATTCCAGGACTTGTGCTAGGTGGCAGAATCTCATTTTTAACAGTTGCAGGGCAGGATGGACAGAGGCCATGGAAGACAACTGATATAACTTAGAAGTGATGGTGACTCAGAAGCAGTGGAAATGGTGTGAAGTAGGTTCTATGTGTTTACTACAGAGAGATTCAGGAATGATGGCCTGTGAGGGAAGGGGTATCAAAGAGTACTCACTCTCTATTACACAGTGCCAAGGTTGCTCATCCCATCCCTAAAGGGATAAACCCATCCCTAAAAGTATGTAATCATGCAGAGTGAGGAAAGCTTTCTTTTCAAAGACATTTTTCAGCTTTGAAGTAAAAATTCTTACATATAAATTCTTGCTGATTTCTTTTGAAAAACATTTTTATTTTACCTTATAAATTGTTGCATTTCAAAGCATATAACCAAATTGATTTTTGTTCTAGGTGACCCAATGACAACAGAAAATGAAAGGCATTAAGAAAAGCCCCACAGAAGAATCTCTGTACCTGGAGTACTCTCACCAAACAGAAGGGTGCATCTTTCCTCTCCACACATCTGTAACTTTGTTTTTATTGTCATACTGTGAGTGCAAAGTCTTTAACGTTTGCTTAGTCCTTACAGAAGAAAGTACGGACACTTCACTCCTGAAAGAGGCACTGCCCCAGGACATAGAAATACAGGTCATTTCAAAGCAGGCAATCCCTCCGATAGTCCAGAATTGTTGCTTGCCTGCTGTGGTAGATCAACCTGACGTTTTTTGTAGAGCAGGACTTGCTGTTGTCCTAAGACACATAATTCAAAAATCCTATGAAGCTGAACCCTCAAGAAAAGAAATTTTGGAACTTCTGGGTTTTAAAAAGACTTGCTTGAAAGCCTGTGCTGAAGTAAGTATAAGGTCTCTTCTGCTATTTAAACCTATAAGTAATAACAGTTACTCCAATATGATTTTAACTTGCCATTGGTAACGATTAGATAGTTGAGTCCTTTGTACGGCATCATTACAGGGCAAAACTAAAAAGAATTTAAAATGTGCTTTATGAAGTTTGGATACATTATTTTGAAATAATAACGTTTTTTCCTCCTTCATTATGTTGAAGACCTTTAAAAGAAATGCTTATAAGTAGATACAAGCTCAAGTAGTAGGGCCTTGTAAACCCTGAGGAGTTTTAAAGGCCTTGGGATGTCTTGGTGGCATGGTGCTGAAACAGTAGCTGAAAACTTCCATCTTGAGACATAACCCTGAGAACTTACAGGGGAAAGCTTCGGTCCATAGAGGAAGATTTCAAGACTCTTCAACTCTTGTATTCTTCATAACTCTAAAGCCAGACCATATGCTGCCCACTTGGGATGGAGCCTGGCTTCCTCCTTGAATTAAATCTGCAAAAGCTTCCTTTGTTGCATTTTGGAGCAGAAAATTCCTTAAGCATTTTCTTTTTGTAAGTTGGAAGCTTCAAAGGGCACCCCCCTTCTTTTATTCCATTTTGCATACAGCCTGTCCCTATCTTTTTTAGCACAAACAAGCCCTAGTTGCAACATTAAATTTCCTGGTGCTCTTTTTTCCCCGTTACAACTGTACAATTTTTTTGTCTCATTTGTTCTTTTTCACTGTAGATCAAAATAAGAGTGATTACTAATAGCCATAGGACATAGTCAGTATTAGCCTCTCTTGAAATCTCCTCAGCCAAGAAAAAATATTTCATTGCTTTTTAATTCAGCCTCAGACATTTTCTTAGGACAAGGGCATAAAACATCCCCATTTATTTGAAAAAAAAATCACAAGAAACGTCTCTAGCCCAGTTGCTAATATTGTTTCCCTCTGAAACCTCTTGAGCTGGGGCATTCATAGTCTGCATTGCTCTCAGCACCATTGTCTTCCAAGCTCCTACTAGGATGGCCTGTTAAGCCTGTCTTACAGCATTCAGCTGCTCTCCTCATCCAAAGTTTGCCACCATCTTAAAAACAAACAAACAAACAAACAAAAACCCAGCATGATCAGGCTGCCATACCTCCAACACAGCTGTACTTTTTAATCCTTCACAAATGCTTCCACCAGCTGCGGCCCAGGTATTCAACTGGATGAGCCTGTTCTCATTCAAACCACCATGTGGGGAGGAGAGTGACTTATTCTGTAAGCATTCAGGAACAGGGTGCATTTTTCAAACATTGTAGTATGTTTTCCGATCTAGCAGAATCCGAGCGCCCAAGGATGCTTTAGCCCATCCCTTAAGTTATTTGACCCAGCTTTATTTCCCAGTAATAGCTAATTTTCTTGAAGATGTGTTGAGAGGGGAGAATTGCTCACATCCCGTTTGTTTTGTAGGTTAGTCAGTGGACCAGGCTATGTGAACTCACCATCCCTTTGGCTGTTGAGAATTTTCTCCACGAGTCCTCTGACCAGCCCCCAACTATCCCTGAAGAAATACTAGAGCTCGAGAGAAAGCTCAGCGAGCCTGTCAGAGTACACAATGATGACAAACTCCGGAGACAGAAGCTGAAGCAGCAGAAGGCTGCTGGCAGTGAGCCTCCCTCTGGTAAGGGAATAGCGAAGAGCAAGGCCAGTGCACAGAAGACACCCAGAGACTTGGCTGGTTCCTCCAAGAGTCTAGAACTGAAGGTGGCGTTCTCGAAACTCACAGTGCAAGAGAATGCAGCTGCTACCAATAGGGAGCCTTCCCACATCAGGAAAGCAAAAGCCTCTGATCTTCCGCCTCTGGAGCACGTGTTTGCAGAAGGACTGTACTTCACTTTGGCAGACATCGTGCTTTTGCCCTGTATTCACCACTTTTTGGTAAGGATTTGTCTGTAGTCTTTATGTTACTGGTTAAGTTGCTTGGGTTTGCATTTGGTTCTCAGCAAATCTCTGGTCTGTAAAGTGGAGCCCATCCTTAAACTCTTGATTGGCTTCCCTCCAAAGGTGCATGTGTTTAAAGGCTTAGTCCCCAGCCTGTAACTTACTTGGGAGATGGTAGAGCTTTTAGGTGTGACCCATTTGAAGGAAGCTATGACGATGGCTGTGCTGTTTATCTGGATGCAGGCATTTGTGGTACCTTATGTTCCTTTTACCTCTTTATTTGCATGAGGTCTCCTCCCCTGCACCTTCCTACTGCAGTGTTCTGTGCCACTACAGGTTCAAGATAACAGGCTCAAGTGACCATGGATTGAAATCTCCGGAACTGTGTGGCAAATAGACCTTTGTCTTACTAAGTTTATTATCTCAGTAACTTTCTCATAGTGATGAAAATCTGATTAACATACTCTATAGTGTGATCAGTGTAAGGAATGAATAAAATTATGGTTAATTTTGAGTTACTAAATGTTAGCAATTGATATTATAGTTAATTTTAAGTTGCTATTGTAATTATCTTTATAAAATATATTTCAATGAGACAAAACAAAAAAATGACTAAAAATTAAGAGCATTTGTCAGCTTTATTTTATAATAAAATAGTCAGTTAAAATGCTAACCATTATATTGGGTATTATCAAATCACATTTTTTTCTCTCATTTGAATATTTCTCTGGAAAATTGCATACTTTTCAATGATGCGGAAAATTTCACATGTAAACTTTTCTTTCCTAGTAAAGTTTATTTGCCTATCTGTCTGTCTATCTATCTACTTAACTACCCACCTATCTGTCTCGTCCTCTGTGGAAAACAGAACCAGGTAGTATACTATCATGAACATAAGAGGCTAGCTTTCACAGCCTTCCAATTGGTTCTTAGTAGCTGCATTTTTCCTAATTTGAAACATGTTCCCTTTTTCCCTAATAGAGACCCAGAAACCAGATTTTTATCTGTGTATATATCATCCTGTTTATATATCATTAGACTTCTAATGAAAATCTGTACATTGGCATTGATTGACATGTACATGTATGGAGAAATTGTTATTCTTAAGGACTCTTTTGTTCTTTTTGTACATTGGCATTGGTACATTATAGAGACATTGTTACTTTCTTAAGGACTCTTATTGTTTCTGTGCATTGGCATTGGTATAGTATGAAGAAATTGTTACTTTCTTAAGGAATCTTTTGTTGTCTCTGAACATTGGCATTGGTACAGTTTGAGGAAATTTTTACTTTCTTTTTTTTCTCATATTTTTTATTGGATATTATGTTTACATTTCAGATTTTATCCTCTCACCCCATTCCCCCCATCACCCAGGAACCCCCTATCCTATCCCCCGTCCTGCCTCTGCAAGGGTGTGCCTCTACCTACCCCCTCCCCCCTCCCCTCCCCATCCTCAAATTCCTCCCCACTCAGTGTTCAGCCTTCATGGGATCAAGGATCTCCTCTCCCACCCATGCCTGACAAAGTCATCCTCCCCTAAGTATACAGCTGAAGACGTGGGTGCCTCCCTTTGTGCTCCCAGTCTGGTGGTTTAGACCCTGGGGAGCTCTTGTTGGTTGGCACTGTTACCCTCCTCTTGGGGCCACCAACCCTTTCAGCTCCTTCAGTCCTCTAACTTCTCCATTGGGAACCCTTGATCAGATCAATGGGTAGCTTCGAGCATCCGCCTCTGGATATGTCAGGCTCTGGCAGACCTCCGAAGAGATAGCTACATCAGGCTCCTGTCCGCATGTACTTCCTGACATCCATATCGACTCTATCTTTGGTGACTGCACATGGGACAGATACCAAGGTAGAATGGTCTCCAGACGGTCCCTCCTTGACTTTCTGTCCCACACTTTGCCGCCATATTTGCTCCTTTGAGTATTCTGTCACTCCTTCTAAGTAGGACCGAGGCATCCACACTTGGTCTTCCTTCTTCATGAGTTTCATGTGGCCTATTAGTTGAATCTTGACTATTTCAAGCTTTTGGGCTAATATCCACTTATCAGTGAATAAATACCATGTGTGTTCTTTTGTGATTGGGTTACCTCACTCAGGACAATATTTTCTAGTTCCATCCATTTAACCTAAGAATTTCTCGAATTCATTATTTTTAATAGCTGAATAGTACTCCATTGTATAAATGTACCACATTTTATGTATCCATTCCTCTGTTGAAGGACATCTGGGTTCTTTCCAGCTTCTGGCTATTATAAATGAGGCTGCTATGAACATAGTGGAGCATATGTCCTTGTTATATGTTGGAGCATCTTCTGGGTATATGCCTAGGAGTGGTATAGCTGGGTCCTCAGGTAGTGCTATGTCTAATTTTCTGAAGAACCACCAGACTGATTTCCAGAGTGGTTGTACCAGCTTGTATTCCCACCAACAATGGAGGAGTGTTCCTCTTTCTCCACATCCTCGCCAGCATCTACCATCACTTGAATTTTTTATCTTAGCCATTCTGACTGATGTGAGGTGGTATCTCAGGGTTGTTTTGATTTGCATTTCCCTGATGACTAAGGATGTTGAGCATTTCTTAAGGTGCTTCTCGGCCATTCGAATTCCCTCAGTTGAGAATTCTTTGTTTAACTCTGTACCCCATTTTTAATAGGGTTAATTGGTTGTCTGGAGTATAATTTCTTGAGTTCTTTGTATATATTGGATATTAGCCCTCTATCGGATCTAGGATTGGTAATGATTTTTTCCCAATCTGTTGGTTGCTGTTTTGTCTTATTGACAGTGTCTTTTGCCTTATAGAAGCTTTGCAATTTTATGAGGTCCCATTTGTCAATTCTTGATCTTAGAGCATAAGCCATTGGTGTTCTGTTCAGGAACTTTCCTTCTGTGTCTAAATATTTGTCTAAATATTCTTCCCCACCTTCTCTTCTGTTTGTTTCAGTTATCTGGTTTTATGTTAAGGTCCTTTATCCACTTGGATTTGAGCTTTGTACAAGGAGATAAGAATGGATTGATTTGCATTCTTCTACATGCTGACCTCCAGTTGATCCAGCACCATTTGTTGAAAATGCTGTCCTTTTTCCACCGGATGGTTTTAGCTCCTTTGTCAAAGATCAAGTGACCATAGGTGTGTGGGTTCATTTCTGGATCTTCAATTCTATTCCATTGATCTTCCTGCCTGTATCTGTGCCAATACCATGCAGTTTTTATCACTACTACTCTGTAGTATAGTTTGAGGTTAGGGATGGTGATTCCCCCAAAAGTAATTTTATTATTGAGAATGGTTCTTTCTATCCTGGGATTTTTTTGTTATTCCAAATGAACTTGCAAGTTGCTCTTTCTATCTCTATGAAAAATTGATTTGGAATTTTGATGGGGATTGCATTGAACCTGTAGATTGCTTTTGGCAAGATGGTCATTTTTACTAAGTTAATCCAGCCAGTTCAGGAGCATGGGAGATCTTTCCATTTTCTGAGATCTTCTTCGATTTCTTTCTTCAGAGACTTGAAGTTCTTGTCATACAGATCTTTCACTTGCTTGGTTAGATTCACTCCAAAATATTTTATATTATGTGTGACTATTGTGAAGGGTGTCATTTCCCTAATTTCTTTTTCAGCCTGTTTATCTTTTGAGTATAGGAAGGCTACTGATTTGTATGAGTTGATTGTATATCCAGCCACTTTGCTGAAGTTGTTTATCAGGTTTAGGAGTTCTCTGGTAGAAATTTTACGGTCACTTATGTATACTATCATATCATCTGCAAATAGTGAAATTTTGACTTCTTCTTTTCCTATTTGTATCCCTTTGACTTCCTTTTGTTGTTTAATTGCTCTGGCTAGGACTTCCAGTACTATATTGAATAGGTAGGGTGGAAGTGGGCAGCCTTGTCTAGTCCCTGATCTTAGTGGGATTGCTTCAAGTTTCTCTCCATTTAGTTTGATGTTGGCTACTGGTTTGCTGTATATTGCTTTTACTATGTTTAGGTATGTGCCTTGAATTCCTGATCTTTCCAAGACTTTTAACATGAAGAAGTGTTGAATTTTGTCAAATGCCTTCTAGGCATCTAGTGAGGTGATCATATGGTTTTTTTCTTTGAGTTTATTTATGTATTTATGTATTTATGATGGATTTCCGAATATTGAACCATCCCTGCATTCCTGGGATAAAGCCTACTTGATCATGATGGATGATTGTTTTGATGTGTTCTTGTATTCGGTTTGCGAGAATTTTATTGAGTATTTTTGCATCAATATCATAAGTGAGATTGGTCTGTAGTTCTCTTTCTTTGTTGGGTCTTTGTGAGGTTTAGGTATGAGCGTAATTGTAGCTTCATAGAACGAATTGGGTAGTGTTCCTTCTGTTTCTATTCTGTGGAGTAGTTTGAAGAGAATTGGTATTAGGTCTTCCTTGAAGTTCTGATAGAATTCAGCACTAAAACCGTCTGGTCCCAGACTTTTTTTGATGGGGAGACTTTTAATGACTGCTTCTATTTCTTTAGGCATTACGGGACTGTTTAGATGGTTTATCTGCTCCTCATTTAATTTTGGTACCTGGTATCTGTCTAGAAAATTGTCCATTTCATCTAGATTATCCAATTTTGTTGAGTATAGGCCTTTGTAGCAGGATCTGATGATTTTTGTAATTTCTTCAGTTTTTGTTGTTATGTCTCCCTTTTCAGTTCTGATTTTATTAATTTGGATACTGTCTCTGTGCCCTTTGATTAGTCTGGCTAAGGGTTTATCTATCTTGTTGATTTTCTCAAAGAGCCAGCTCCTGGTTTTGTTGATACTTTGTATAGTTCTTTCTGTTTCTACTTGGTTGATTTCAGCTCTGAGTTTGATTATTTCCTGCCGTCTACTCCTCTTGAGTATATTTGCTTCTTTTTGTTCTAACGATTTCAGATGTGCTGTCAAGTTGCTAGTGTCTGCTCTCTCCAGGTTTTTGTTGTTGTTGTTGTTGTTGTTTTTTGTTCTTTGGGGTTTTTTGTTTGTTTGTTTGATTTTTGTTTGTTTGGTTGTTGTTTTTTTTTTTTGTAAGCACTTAGAGCTATGAGTTTTCCTCTTAGTACTGCTTTCATGAAGTCCCACAAGTTTTGGTGTGATGTGTCCTCCTTTTTATTAAATTCTAAAAAGTCTTTAATTTCTTTCTTTACTTCTTCCTTGACCAAGTCATTATTGAATAGAGCATTGTTCAGTTTCCACGTGTATGTGGGCTTTCCATTGTACTTGTCATTATTAAAGATTAGCCTTAGTCCATGGTGGTCTGATAGGGTACAAGGAATTATTTCAGTCTTTTTGTATCTGTTGAGGCCTGTTTTGTGACAAATTATATGGTCTATTTTGGAGAAGGTACCATGAGGTGCTGAGAAAAAGGTATACTTTTTTATTTTAGGATGAAATGTTATATAGATGTCAGTTAAGTCCAATTGGTTCATAACTTCTGTTAGTTTCATTGTGTCTCGGTTTAGTTTTTGTTTCCATGATCTGTCCATTGATGAGAGTGGGGTGTTAAAGTCCCCCACTATTATTGTGTGAGGTGCAATGTATGCTTTGAGCTTTAGTAAAGTTTCATTTATGTATGTGGATGCCCTTGCATTTGGGGCATAGATGTTCAGAATTGAGAGTTGTTCTTGGTACATTTTTCCTTTGATGAGTATGTAGTGTCCTTCCTTATCTTTTTTGATTACTTCTGGTTGAAAATCAAATTTATTTGATATTAGAATTGCTACTCCAGCTTGTTTCTTGAGACCATTTGCTTCGAAGATTGTTTTCCAACCCTTTACTCTGAGGTAGTGTCTGTCTTTTTCACCGAGGTGTGTTTCCTGTATGCAGCAAAATGTTGGGTCCTGTTTATGTATCCAGTCTGATAGTCTCTGTCTTTTTATTGGGGAATTGAGTCCATTGATATTAAGAGATATTAAGGAAAAATGATTGTTGCTTCCTGTTATTTTTGTTATTAGAGGTGGAATTATGTTTGTGTAACTATCTTCTTTTGGGGTTGTTGGAAGATTACTTTCTTGCTTTGTATTGGTTGTATTTTCCCTCCTAGTGTTGGAGTTTCCCATCCATTATCCTTTGAAGAACTGGATTTGTGGGAAGATATTGTGTAAATTTGGTTTTGTCATGGAATATCTTCGTTTCTCCATCAATGGTGATTGAGAATTTTTCTGGGTATAGTAATCTGGGCTGGCATTTGTGATCTCTTAGGGTCTGTATAATATCAGTCCAGGATCTTCTTGCTTTTATAGTCTCTGGTGAGAAGTCTGGTGTAATTCTGTTAGGTCTGCCTTTATATGTTACTATACCTTTTTCCCTTACTGCTTTTAGTATCTTTTCTTTGTTTTGTATATTTGGTGTTTTGATTATTATGTGACAGGAGGTATTTCTTTTTTGGTCTAGTCTATTTGGGGCTCTGTAGGCTTCTTGTATATTTAAGGACATCTCTTTCTTTAGGTTAGGGAAGTTTTCCTCTATAATTTTGTTGAAGATATTTACTAGCCCTTTAAGTTGGGATTCTTCTCCCTCATCTATACCTATTATTCTTAGGTTTGGCCTTCTCATTGTGTCCTGGATTTCCTGGATGTTTTGTGTTAGGAGCTTTTTGCATTTTGCATTTTCTTTGACAGTTGTGTCAATGTTTTCCATGGTATCTTCTGTGCATGAGATTCTCTCTTCTATCTCTTGTATTCTGTTGGTGATGTTTACGTCTATGACTCCTGATCTTTTTCCTAGGTTTTCTACCTCCAGGGTAGTCTCCCTTTGAGATTTCTTTATTGTTTCTACTTCATTTTTAGATCCTGGACGGTTTTGTGTAATTCCTTCACCTGTTTTGTTGTGTTTTCTTGCATTTCTTTAAGGACTTCTACCTGTTTACATGTGTTCTCTTCAAATTCTTTGAGAGTGTTGTTTATGTCCTTTTTAAAGTCCTCTATCATCATCATGAGAAGTGATTTTAATTCTGAATCCTGCTTTTCTGATGTGATATGGTGTTCAGGACTTGCTATGGTGGGAGAACTAGGTTCTGGTGTTGCCAAGTATCTTTGGTTTCTGTTGTTTACATTCTTATGCTTGCCTTTTGCCATTTGGTAGGCTTTAGTGCTACCTGCACTCACTGGTTCTGACTGGAGTCTGCCTTTCCAGTTATCTTGGTTGTGTCAGAACTCTTCTGGGTCCAAATGTCTCTGTGATCCTGAGTTCCAGCTGTTCTGGGTACAGTTGCTCCTCTAGGATATCTCAGGATATGGTGTCTCCAAGGTAGTAGGCTAGCTAGGTGTTTGCTGCTCTGAGTGTAGTCGCTTTTTTGGGATGTCTCAGGATATGGTGTCTGCTGCTCTGAGTTCAGTGGCTCCTCTAGGCTGCAGCTCTGGCGGCAGTGGCCTATCTAGGATGTCTCCGGACACGTTTTCCACAGGGAAGCAGACCAGCTGGGTGTCTGCTCCACTGTGATCTGGGCGAGGGGTTGTTACTTTCTTAAAGACTCTTTTCTTGTCTCTGTACACTGACATTGGTACAGTTTGAAAAAATTGTTACTTTCTTAAGGACTCTTTGTTGTCTCTGTTGTCCAAGGTGAAATGAAACAAGAATAACAAGCAAATTATTTCAGAGTTAAACAACATGGAAGGAGACAGAATTGGGAACTGTGTAGGCTTTAACTGGTATTTTAAATGTCTTGTGACTGTCTTTTCCCAGGCAAATGATTTTTGGTTTCCTTTATCCTTGACTCTTTCCTTTTATGAGTATAAAAGTCTGTCGAGTGGTTGTACATTATGGGAGACATGGTATTCATGATTTCTGATTTCTCAAGAGACTCTCATTTTAAACATTATTGAAGGTGAGTTTGTCAGGAGCTTTGCAAGTACTCGGAATACAGTAATGATCAAGGCAGTTAGGATCCCAGACTTCACTGGAGTTAATTTTCTAGTTAGGGAAATGAAGAAATGAACAAGTAAACAAACAAATAATATTTATATAAAATAATGGTAAGTGCTACAGAGAAAATAAGAGTATTTGATTTTTAATTCAAGAAAGCAAAAGACAAATTGGATTCACCTGCATGAAGGTGACTCTAGGTCTTCCAGGTGGCCCTATTCATCTCAGGTGATTTGCATTTCATTTTAGATGAATTTGAATGTTATTTACCTGATTGGGATTAATCAAAGCCAAAGTATTTCTAATTGACCGGATTTTTTCCATCTCTAATCAGGTAGGATATCAACTTAACTATTACTGAGTAAATCTGATGTTGCAAAGGAACACTAGGTTTAAAATAGAGCAATACTGGCCAGTGAGATGGCCTAGCAGATAAATTCATGTGCCTTGTGCAAGCCAGACAAACTGAGTTCCATCCATGGTACCCACAATGGAAGGAAAGAAGAGACTTCTGAAAGCCACCCTGTGATGTCTATAAACATGCCTTAGCACATACATGCCTGGGCTGAAATATAGGCACCATCACATACAGTAATAAATCATTTTAAAAAACTGTTAAGAAACAAGATGAAAATACGTTCTTATCCTTTTCTATTACATGGTTTTGAGACAGACTCATCTATCCTGGGCTACTCTCACACTTCCTATGTTGAGGAGGATGACTTTGAACTTCTAATCTTCTTCTTCTACCTTTCAAATACTGGGGTTACCAGTATGTACCACTACACCTCATTACACAGTGAAGGACTCAAACCTGAGGCTTTATGTCTTCTAGGCAAGCACTGTCGACAGAGCTATAGCCACACCTCATTGTTTTAATGATATTTATCATATTTTTCTTTGTATTTTTTCTAATCTACACTTTTTTTTCAGGACTTCATCTTTCTTTGTCAAAAGCCTTGGTGTTGTTTCTGTCTGTCTTAATTTCCTCCCATGAGTCATTTTGAGTGATGCATCCAGCATATTTTAGAGCAGTTATTGCCAGACCTTTGTGCTGGAGTGAGTGCAGACCTTCAGAATCAGGATCAAGTTTGTGATCAATAATGAAGACATTAATTTGCATTAGAAGTGTCGAGCTAAGCCAGGGTCAGGGTAATTATCCCCAGACATAAGGTCAGGACATGAAAGATGAAATTGATTTTGCTAAGTCAAGGTTTGGATGACTAGAGTTCAGAAGAGTTACGGATGTAGGTTTTGCTAAACAGAAGCTGTAAAGGGTGTGGTGTGCAGAGGTGTTGCCCTGAACTTGCTCCACTCTTTGCAGTGGGTCCTAAGCTACACAGGTGATCTCCAGTGCTCTGGAACTTTGCCATGAAAGAGGCCTGGCACCATCCTGTCTTATTCAGAATTTTAAGAGTAGATTTAAAAGGAATGAATAAAGTGCAGAATTCTTAGTCCCCCTCCTTTGATTCATTTATTAGACTTCCCTATTAGGAAGTATATTAAGTATTTGGAAGAAATTATAATGAATGAACTAAAAAGGAATGAATTGCAGAACTCAATCAGTGCAGAACTCAGAGCCCCACATCTGCTAAGCAAGCTGTCTACCACAAGATACATCACACGCCCTTCTTTTAAATCGGAATTCTTGTCATTCAATTACAGTTCATGTTCAGATAGAAGGAAAGATGTCAGAGCCACCTAAAAATAATAAATTAACAGAGTGGAAGTAAGTTAAGGAAAAGAAAACATGTCTAATTTTATTAATGTATCAGACTTTTGTTTATTTTTAATTATCATACGAAGTAAGAGGTTTCTTTATGGCATTTCCACATAGACATTGTTCCTGTTGGTCCTCCTCCCACCACTCTCCAAATCCCCAGCTCTATTTTCTTCTTTCTCATCGTAGTCCCTTCCTGCTCTCATGTCACATGTATCTCCTCTCCCCTCAACCCTTGTTTTTCCTCCTCTCTTAAAACATTTTTTTGTTCTATGGGTTTTTTTTCTGCTTTTGTGACTCACACTCAGTTCTCGTGGTCCAGGAAAGGATCTAAGGGACTCATATTTTCAGTTTCAAATGTGTGAGTTTGTTAAGTCTACAGTAAGTAAATAAAAGAATACATAGCAAGTAGCAGGTAAGTATACAGATAGCAGAACTCATCAAATCAGATGCTAAAACCATTCAGCAGAAATGACTGGGAAACCCCTTTGAGGCAGTTAGCCCGAGAGACTCCCAGGTAGAGCAGAAGGTCTCTTTGGGTGAGCCTTTCAGGTAAAATAACAAATGGCAACAGATAGAGATGGCATCATCATGTATGCTCACAACATCCAACAGACTAGAGAAGTCGAGGCAGTCAGCTGAGTTCTCAACTGAGCTTTCTTACCACGGCTGGGCTCCCATGGCTGAGTTTTCTGCTTCTCTTTCCCACTGTAGGTACTTTGGAGAAAAATTTTTTTCTTCTAATAGTTTATGGGTTTTATTATTTTATAAAGATTTTTTTTGATTGTGTGGGTGTGTGTAGGCCTATGTATGGATATTTATGTATGAATATAGGTGTCCGTGTCAGAAGAGGGTATTGGATCCCCTAGAGCTTGAGTAACAGATATTCAGATGAGTACAGAGACTTGCCCATCTCTTCTAGATTTTCCAGCTTTTTGGACTGTATGTTTCATAGTATTCCACAGATCATCTGGGTTGGAGTGGTGTTGATCTGTTCCTACAGCTCCCCATTCTCTAGCTGTGGTCTCTTTCAGTTAGCGTGGCTAGTGGCTTGTCCATCTTGCCGCTCCTTTTAAGAACCACGTCTTAATGTGGTCATTCCTGTGGGCTGGGCTTTGAGCCTCTATTTCATTATTCTCTGCCCTCCTTTTTCTAGGTCTTGCCATCGAATGCATTTTAGTTTGGCTTCTTTTTCTAAAACCTTGAATTGGATGCTTAGAGTAGCTAAGATGTCTCTCATTTTTGTAGTTGTAAGCTTTCCTTGTAGAGAAATCTCAAGAAATTCTGGCATAATGTGATAATTTTTTATTCTAGAAAATTTTTAATATCTTCCAGATTTCCTCAATGATCCTGTTTATTCAAATGTGTATTATTCAGTCTCCATCTCTTCCTGTAGTTTCTGAGATTTCTTTTGTAGTTACTTTCCAGTTTTATTTCACTGTGGTCTGATACTTTTTTCCCCTTTGTTGTATTTATGGGACCGATTTAAGAGTAGGTTCCATGCACCTCTGGGAAGAATGTGTGTTCCTTATTTGTTAGATGGAATATTTTATAGTTCTCTGTTAAAACCAGTTTATCTATGGTATAGTTTAGCCTTAATGTTTTTTTTGTTTTTTCTGATTTTTAGTTTGGAATAGCTATCTAAATAAAGGTGGGATGTTAAAGTCTCCCACTGTCAGGACCTTAGGGCCCATTTGTGTTCTTCACCGTGAAACTGAAAAGTCTGATTCAGTGCCAAAATACTTAAGATTCTTCCATCTTCTTGACAGACTGTTCCCTTTGTTGTATGTATTTGTCCTTCCTATCTCTTCTGTCAGCCTCGCTGTGAAGTCTACATTATCAGATGGGAAAGTCCTAACGCCAGCTTGCTCACAGCTCCTTTGCTTGGTCACTTGTGTCCCATCCTTTGACACAGTGTTTGGACATTTTTGCCATCTAAATGTGTTTCTTGGAAAAAAAGAAAACACGTACTATTGTTTTTTTAAATTTAATCAGTCTGCATCTTTTTAGTAGGTGAATCCATTTGCAAATAAAGTCATTGAAAGAGAATTATTCCTGTGATACCATTGGTTGTTCCTGTTAGTTAGATTATCATTACCTGTGTTATTCTTTCCTGCTCAGACTCAGTCAGCCGTGTTCAATGCAATTGAATTCTCATTCTTTGACTTCTGTTGCTGCATTGTCTTATGTGACCCTGTCTTCCTTTTTCTCTTATGTAAGTTTAAGGCTTGCACAGTGCTGGTGTGGTTGGCATGGTTTGCTTTAATTTGTCCTTTTCCCGAACTGCTTCATTTCTCCATCCATCCCAAAAGATGGTAACTGCTGTTCATGGAGATCTTGGTTGATAGTTACGTTCAGGGCTTTAACTGGATCATTCCCTGCTTTCCTGGCTTGGAGAGTTGCTCATGATTCTGATGTTTCTGCCTCTTGTCTGTGAGTTGGCATTGTCCCCTTATAGGTGAAAATAGGTATAGGTATTGTTTCTTTGCTTTGCATTTTCAGAAATCTCGACTGTGATCTGTTACATAGAGATTCTTTTCTGGTTATTACTATTAAGGAATTCTAAAACCTCTTGATTTGAGGTCTGTCTTTTTCTCTGTATTTAAAAAAAATCTGTTACAATTCTATTGAATAAATTGTCTATGCATTTATATTTTATCTCAAAGCCTTCTACCGTCTTTATCTTGGGTTTGGTCTCATTATATATCTTGGAAGCTTTGGTCACATTCACACATCAGAGTTTATCATTGTCTTGATTTGTCCTTTGTTCCTGACAAAGTATCTGAACTGATCTTTCATTTTGAGAATTCGTTTGGTTCTTGTGTAGAGTCTCAGTTTTCTTGCTTATTTTTGTCTCTGTTGTGTTTTCATTTCTTCTCCAAGTTACTGCCCATTTCATGTACTTTGCTTATGTTCCTGTCTGGGTCCTGAACTGATTTTCTTGCCTTGTTCTTCTGCTTATTTGTGTTCTCTGCATGGTCACTGGCCCTTTTAAATGTAGGACTCTGATGTCCTTTGACATTTCAGTGTTCTCACTATCTTTGGTTCTCATTATTTGGGAATTATGAGTTTATGAAAGAGTGGAAGTATTTTTTCTGTGTTTTAAGCTCAATTCTCTTATCACCTAATTTATTTCCAAGCAGTTAAGGATTTTATAAAGAACTATAAATTTTTTGGCTCCCACAGTGCCTTATAGATAGCATTTTAAAATACATTTTAATCTAATTCAAAATGAATAATACATTTTATAAGGTATGGAGGACTAGCACACATTTTCCTCAAGTCTCATGAATTATTTATTTTTGGAAATTTCCATTTGATTCAGATTATGATTGACTAGTAAACCTTGGAAAACAAAATCATAATATAGATAAAATACCGGTACAGAGACTGCTATAGGGACTTTTTTCAATTCTTAATATTTATCATTTTATTTTTTATTTTTGCTTCAGTGAAATATCCTCCTTAACTCATCAAGCGTGTCCTTTGTTAGCATGTTCTTACATCATTTTCTAATAACATATAAATTATAATGGCATACTGTAGGGATGATAACATTCACTAAAGAAAAGGAAGTTTAGATAGTTATTAATCAAAATGGGACTGTAAACTCTATTCCATATTTCTCTAGTGGGCTGGAAACTTTCCTTTATTACTAAAAATACCATGACCGTGGACACTTTATAGGCATAAAATTGTGATAAATTTAAATCTTTACACAATTTGCTTAAAGCTAAACTTACTACTTCCTTCATTAAACAGTTAGAGATCTTTCTACATACATATTAATATATTTGATTTTCATATAGCACTGTCCATTTAGCCTTCTATACTTAGTATGTTGAGACCCTCACAGATATAATGAAGGCCAGAGACAATGGGATGGCTTGTTAGCCGTGATTTATAGATGAAAACATGTGCAAATTAGAAGGCGGTTAGAGGGAGGGTTAAACTATGACAAGCAGTGGGGTGAACTCGATACAAATGTAAATGATGAGTAAGCTGTGAGTGTGCTCACGTCTGTGTAACAGTATCACTGGGTTGTCTAGAGAGCTTGTTTTGTACAGAACTACTAAGCTGGCTTCCCATGTAGTTTATGTTGCTCCCCCTCCTCCCCCGCCCTTGTGTTGTGTTTTGGAAGTTTGTTACTCTAATAGGTATGTAGTGGTGCCATCTTAATTTTCAATTGTCTAATGATATATGACAATTAGTATTTTTATAAGTTTTTATAATCATATATACAACTTTTAGGGTAAGGTATCTATTTAGAAATTTGTCCAGTTTGTAGTTTTGCTGTTTAGTTCTTTATTATTAGTTTATTTTAATGCTCTAAAATTTTTTCCAGACAGTTTATTTTGATCATAGTCTTTCCTCTCCTCAGCTTCTTCCTGAGCCTTTCCATTTCCTACCTCCCCAACTTCGTTTTTTATCTGTCTCTCAAAAAAAAAAAAAAAAATCAAAACAAATAAAAAATCAAAAAGCCAAAAAACTAACAATACAAAACAAGGAAAAAGCACACAAAACCCATGAAGACCTTTTTGTGTTGGTCTACCATTCCTGGTCATGGTCTTGCCCTGGAGGGTGTTTGATATACTGCTTCTCACTCCAGGCTTTCCCTGTCTGAACAGGTGTTAGCTCTAAATAGCATCTTGGTTAGGGATGGGAGATTGTACTCACTTCCTCTTCTCTGTGCTGGGATCACATCTGGCTTGAATTTGTGCTGATCTTGTGTATTCTGTCACAGGCTCTGTGACTCATAATTGCATCAGCACTGTCATTTCTAAAATTACTGTCTCCTTGGAATCACCTACAACTTCCGCCTGTTACAATATTTCCACCTCCTATCTGCATAGATCCCTGAACCTTGAGGGGAGGGATTTGCTAAAGACATCCTGTTTAGAGCTGAGTGCTCCAAAGTCCCACTCTGCCATTGTCCTGTAGTGAGTTTCTGTGTTAATTACCATTTACTATAAAAAGAAGCTTCTCTAGTGATGTCTCAGTGTTACATTAATATATGGGTATAGCAATATGTCATGAGTAGTTGTCTTATTGCTATGCTCCTTTAACAGAACAATACCATGATCTATCTAGTCTCAAGTTCTTGGTCACATTAGTAATGTCGGATGTAGGTTTCATCTCATGGAGTGAGCCTTACATCCAATTTTTTTTTTTTTTTGTTTTGTTTTTTGTTTTTCGAGACAGGGTTTCTCTGTGTAGTCCTGGCTGTCCTGGAACTCACTTTGTAGACCAGGCTGGCCTTGAACTCAGAAATCCACCTGCCTCTGCCTCCCAAGTACTGGGATTAAAGGCGTGCGCCACCACCGCCCGGCCCTTACATCCAATTTTTAAAAGTTGTTGGTTATTCCCACAATACTATTGTGCTAGTATATTTTGTAATCAGGTTACTGTGGTTGGTCACATGGTTTGTAGCAGGGTGATATTGATGACTTTTCCCATCTGGTAGCATGCAGAATCTGTTCCAACACCGGTAATGCTTATCAGTAGTGCTGAAGCATCGAGTTAGGCACTAGCTCAGTCTGTCTGTGTTTGATGGCATAAGCAATGTCATCAGCAATACTACATTAGTGAATATTAAAAGATATGCAAATGACAAATGAGTATGAGGTGTTCACTGTCATTAATCAATGAAAAAGGAAAAAGAACATTATTATAAGGAACTACTGAACACTGGAATGTTATGGCAATGACAGATGTTGGCAAGATGAGGAAGATCTGGGGTCCAGCTCAGTGGCTCAGTAGGAAAAAGGAGTAGCCACGCCAACCTGATGACCGGCGTTTATCTCCAGATTCCACAGTGCAAAGGTTGTCCTCAGACCTCCACACATCTGCTGTGGGTAGCAAGCAAATGCCTGTACTCCAACACGAATATGATACAAATATCATACACAGACTAACAATAAATAGAAATTAAAAATAAACATGGGGAAATTGGAATCTCCGCAATGGGAATATAAGGTGGTACAGCCACCATAGAGAACAATTGAATAGTTTCAACCTATCAGTTCTGTTCCTGATAGGTAATACCTAGAAACATGCCAGTGTCCATCAACTACTGAATTACCAGTTACGTACAGTTAGAGTGGCTCTTCACAATGACTATTAATAAAGAAAGCAAAGTACTAGTGAGCTTAGCTATATGAGTGAATGTTATGACATAATGCTAGGTGGAAAAGCACAAATACTGCCTATGATTCTATTAATTTGTATAAGCAACATTACAAACTTGGAAAACGGATCACTGGCTACCTGCAACTAGTTGTGAGCACAGAAGTTTACTGCAAACTGTCACAGCGTTATGGTGTCCCAGAACTGGATTGTGGTGGTACATGTACAGTTATTTGAATTTCCTAATGTTCACTTGTTAAATTGTACCTTTGAGATGCGTTTTATGATATGTGATACTTCATTAACATTGTCATAAAAATCACATATATATAATATATATACATATATATTATATATTTCTAAAATATTCTTTTTTTTTTTTAAACAGGTAATTATCTGCAAGAACTTTTCAGAGAAGCTGGAACAGTTTCCACTACTAACCTCTTGGTATCAGAGGATTCAGGAAGTGCCAAAAGTCAAAGCAGCAGCTTCTAAGTGTGGGATCTACTTTCTGTATTTACCAGAATTGCTGAACTCTACCAGTAAACAGCCTGTGAACTGTAAGGAAGTAGCAGCTACAGACGAGCAGAACGACCCTTTGTTTACAGGAGGACCAAGACCGACTATGACCAAGTTAATGGTACTTTGCTTCTTTTATTACAGTTTTCTTTTTTAAAAAGATCCCTCCGAGCATACTTTCCCAACTAATAGTCATCTTCTGGCATTATCGATTATGCATTTTATTTATAGCTATTCGGGTCTTTATTTACCAAATAATGTTTCTGCTAATCTTGTTTTCAAGTCGAAATACATATTTTAAAGTAGTATTTTTTAAAAAAAAAAAAATTAAATATTCATGGTGTGAATCAAAAGGAACATCCTATCTGGTCATTTTAACCTAAATCTCCTGTATTACAGAACTTTGATTTCTGTCTTTATTTTGGGTATTTATTTAGTTAATGTTTCTTGGTCCGGTTTATTCTGATGCACATGATGGTCTCCATTCCATCCATCTTCATACAAGTGTCATGATTTCATTTTTTAACTTAATTGTTTTTTGAGATTTCATACATGAGTGCTGTATTTACATTATTCCTGCCTTTCCTGTCTCTTCTCCAGTTGTGTGTGTGAGTGTGTGTTACTCCATCTTTTAAATTCATGACCTTTTCTTTAATCTTGTACATACATGCACACACACACACACACACACACACACACACACAAAACAAAACTCCACTGAATCCATTTAATGTTGCTTGTATGTGTGTGTGTGTTTACGGATGTCCACTTGGCCTTGGATAATCTATCAGGGGTCTTGTTTTTAGGGAGATGGATTCTCTCTCAACAGCCATAACTGCCTGTAGACTTTCCTCTAGTGTTAGGGCCTTGTGGTATTTCCCCTATCTGTGGTTGGCTTGTCAATTGATTATCATTATGCAGGTCCTGTTTAGGTAATCAGATTGTTCAGACTTCACAGGTACAGCCTATTGTCATATATAAAACACTATCTAGAAGAAAATATACTAGACCCTGCATGTTAACAGTCTTTCTGCTCCTCCTTCAGTGCTCCCTGAGCCTTAAGCATTATGTTGTAGTTATATCAACCAGGGTTGGAGACACTGCTGACACTTATACTTTGTATTGTATTTTGACCAGTTGTGGATTTCTGCAATAGTCATCTGCTGTAAAAAGAAGCTTTGTTAGGGGTGAGGCTACCCTTCTGTGTGGGTTTAAGTTAAGTAAGTATTTGAAATTCACATGAGCAGTAAGGTTCTCCTGTAGCATTCATGACCTCACTAGACACAGGGAATTTACTATGTTTATAGTAGTAGGCATGAGTTCTCTACCATTGAGCAGGCCCTAAGTCCAATTAGGTCAGTATTGGGTAACCACATGCTTAATACACCACTGTTGCACTCGTGGATATCTTTCATGTAGGTCATTTTTGTGGTTAGTACCTTGACAGCTGAGTAGAACTCTTAATTACTTTTCTGCCTCGGCAGTTTATGTGGTACCTACAGATACTATTAAAACTAGTTCTCAGCGGGGAGGCTTCCAGGTGAGTTCTAGCTTAACTCCTCCAAATTCTGTGTTCAAAGTGTGTGATGTCTTCAACAGTCTGGTCTTGCCTTTAAGTTCTGGGAGGTAGCCAAGGGCAATGAGGGAGCCTGTATTGTGGAGAGATTGAGGGTCCTTTCCCTGGGACTCTAGCAAACCTCCCCACTCCCTGGAACCCCACCAAACCTCCCCACTCCCTAGGGTCCCAAGTCTCTCAAGAGTTAGGTGCATCTTCTCTGAGTCCAGACCAGGCAGTCCTCTTCTGTATATGTGTCGGGGGCCTTATATCAGCTGGTGTATGCTGCCTGGTTGGTGGCTCAGTGTCTGAGAGATCTCAGTGGTCCAGGTTAGTTGAGACTGCTGGTCTTCCTATGGGGATGCTCTCCTCCTTACCTTCTTCCAGCTTTTCCCTGGGGTCACTAGCTTCTGTCCATTGCTTGGGTGTAAATATCTACATCTGACTCTTTCAGCTGTTTGTTGGGCCTTTTGGCAGGCAGTCATGATAGGCCCTTGTCTGTAAGCACACCATAGCATTAGGAATAGTGTCAGGCCTTGGGGCCTCCCCCAGAGCTGGATCTCAAGTTGGGCCTGTCTTTTTATTACTAGTAAAAAATAATAGCAATGTACTGAATTTAAAATGACATTTTATATGACATTTTGTATTTTTTGATGTAACTAAATACTTTGGTGCAAGTGTGGTTACTTTTAATTGCCTTTGTCAGTGTAGAAAATAGAAAACAGGGCTTTATTAATTCACTAACTTGGAAAGGCTCCTTCCTTTTCTAGGAAAAAGGCATTGAAGCGATGTTTTCTCCGCACCCTTGTCCTGCGTGGACCCTTGACTGGAGCACCCTTCCTGCTGCTGTCAGCCCGAAGGAAGGTGAGCTTCGCTTTGCTTGTTGATGTACGGTTTGTGTTCAGTCTGGATTCTCCCTTCAGAGCCATGTTCCCATTCTTGAAGTGTCTCTTTGGCTGTATTTGATGTTTTAGTAACATAGCTAATAGTCAGATCAAATGTGTTGCTTTCCATGTTTTTCTACACTGACTTCATTAAATTCTCTCTACCCCATGGTGACATGTTTTAAAACAAGTAAGTTTTATTTTTTTTTTAGAATATATAAATGACATCATAAATAACTACAATTCCATTTATCAAGTATAATAAAAATTTAAAAATTCATTCATCATCTAGTAATTTATATTACTTTCTTCAACCATCCAAAGTCTTATTTTAAAGAAATAGCTCTTTATTATTTGAAACACTATATTTTATGACCCTAAATTATTTTTGCTTTGTTTTAAATAAACATTTTCATAAACATATTTTGGTTTCCTGATTTATGGTTTTTATGTTGGATACTTTTTTTTAGTAGTTGGTATTCATGGGGTTCTAATTATGCCATTCATTTTTTCTAGTGAGTGCACTACCTACTTTTCTGCGGATTTTCTAATGTTACAGTGTGAATTCCGTTTGGCAACACCTATCTGTGGTTCTTGATAGTTTGGGGTTAAGGGTCATCTCACAGAAAGAGTTTCTCTTTGTTCATTAAGGCATCTCCAAATGTAGAACTTAAGACTATTGTCCTTAGCTTTTGAGCTTGCATTTCTGTCTCTCTGTTCTTTGTAGCCAAGATCTTCTTTTGTTGTTGTTGGGACTTTTGTATGCGTCTTCCCAGGGTCACAACTGTCAAGGGGTTTTGCCTTTATGTAGTTGTGGTTGTCCCAGCTCTGCAGAGACAGTCAAGGACGAGCTTCTCTTCTCCATCCTGCTCTTCCAGTGAAGCCTCTCATAGGAAGACACATCCTCAGGGCAGCCTTGGTGCCAATTCAAGGTTATTAGACCAATGTTCAGCCCTTTGTCCTTTTATAAGACTTTATGGATTTTTCTTTCTTTCAGAAACTCTGTTAAACTTGTAAAGGGAACTTGATTTTTAAATTTAAAGTGTTTTTTTAGATGGAAATTTTTTTAGCATAGATCAAAGATAATAATCATCTAGCTAGAAGAGATGGATGTAGTTTTTTATAAAGGGTCAGATGAGAATACTTGAACAGGAAAGTCAAACTGGGGTGAAGGAGGGGAAAGCAGATGTGCAGAAAATAAGAGAGTGCTGACTGCTCAGCCCCATGGAACACAGGTGCACCTGATGCTCACAAGATCAGAAGAGAACATCAGATTTCTTGCACAGTTGTGAGCCACCATATGTGTGCTGGGATCTGAACCTGCGTCCTCTGTAAGAGCAGCAAGCTCTTACATGCATATATATATATATACATGCAGGCAAAACACATAAAATAAATCTTAAAAATTAAATTAAAACAAAGGCCAGAGCCAGGAATGTGTTATTCCTTTGTGAGTTTTTGGCCAGTGAGATCTCAGACCTAAAACATGATAACCTATTGCCAATGCTCTTGATTACCCTCCAGAACTTGACAGTAAGGTCCTGTTGCTGAGACACTGCATCCTTGAGTCACAGAACTTGGAGGCATGGAGCTATTGCTGACCCAGAACCTCATTCCTCCTTGCATCCCTTTTATTGGATCACCTGGTTTTTGTGAACAGTGAGAAAATAGAGTGCACAGCAGATCACTGTGGATTACTCACATAGCAGTCGTTGACTAAAGCCTACAAAGTTCCCACTCTTGGATAAACAGAATTGTCTGGTATCTTAGATTTGACATTTTCTACTTCACTGATTGAATTATATAAACACATTGATGGCTGCTGTAAGAACCACTCTATGTTATTTTTATTGAAGGCTGTGTTCATCCTTAGCCTCAGTTCTAAGTCTCTCCAGTCTACCACTCTCTACTCTAACCTACTTTTTCTCCTCATATCTTGCAATATCTATCATCTTTCGGTTTCACTTATAAATCTATGTTAATTATCTCTATATCCTCAATTTTACTTTTCAACCAGTCTAAATACCATAATTGTCATTATTTCTTGCCTATTCAAATGTACTCATCCTTTTAGAATCAATTCAAATGCTACTTCATTTATTAAGCCATGTTTCATGGAGTCACCTGCATGGATTCAAAGCCTAGTTGGCTACCACTTGTGTAGGTAGCCTGTGGCCAGATGGTCAACTTCTCTGTCCTTTTGTTGCCTGGGTCACATCTGTAAAGGGATGATAATGATGCTGTCTTTTTCTTCATTCAGTGAATTAATATGTAAAACACTCAATACAATGCCTAAGTAAATTGTAAATGTTAAATGTTAACTAATATAGTAGTTGGAATTAATCACTCCCCAGTGTTGTTAATTTTATTATTATATGTGTATATATGATGTCTGTGTTTCAATGTGCATACAATGGTGTGTGTGTGGACATATGGTGCATACATGATGTGTCATAGGGCAGATATCTTAAGTCGCTTCTCTTCTTCCACCTTTATGAGCAAGGCATTGAACTCAGGCTTTCACACAAGTTCCTTTACCTGCTAAGTCATCTTGCTAGTCCTACCATTGGTACTGTGTGTGTGTGTGTGTGTGTGTGTGTGTGTGTGTGTGTGTCTGTGTGTCTGTGTGTGTCTGTGTGTGTGTGTGTCTGTGTGTATATGTGTGTACACGTAAAGGGTATCTTCCTCAATTGTTCTCCACAATTACATCATTTTTTGTTATAGGACTTCTCACTGAACCTGGAGCTCATCCACTTGGCGAGGATGGCTGGCCAGGGATCTCCAGGGATCTCTGTTTTCAGAACTCTGTTCAGAACTGGGGTTGCAGATGTGTGCCAACACATCTGGCTTTTACATAGGTGCTAGAATCTGAACTCACCTCCCCAGGTTTGCTTGACAAATAACTTTACCAGCTGAGCTATTTCCCCAAACCCCATCCCCAGTGCTATCTTATACCTTAACTTTGGTTTTTGTATCATGCTTTTTGTCCAGTATAATTACTCACATGCATGCTTGTTCTTCTCAAACACAATATAAGTGTTTGAGACTAGAAGTCCTTTGGATAGGCATGCAGCAATTTTATTAAACTGAATACATTTAAACTACAGTTCTTTTTCTGTTAACCCCAATTCTCCCTAAACATAAACTAAATACATTGAAATTATTTAGTTTAAAGAAAAGAGAGCTAAAGGTTTGATGGTTTCTTTTTTAAAAACCTGGAATAACTTTTGACTCATCCTGCTTTACACCTAAGTCTGTAACTAGTCCCAGGAACATTCTGATACACAGCCATGCTGCACTTACTAAAATAGGACACTTAACTCAGCATAGAGTATTATCTAACCTATTGTCTTCTGCAAGTGGCATATTTAATTTTAGGTCTCTTTATTCTAATAATAATTTCTAGGTTGTTTTCCATAATAATGTAGTTTCTGAGTAGCTGTGGCTTTTTTTCCCCTGACTGTCTGGATTTGGATTTCTCTGCTGTTTTCTCAGACTAATCAGCTCCCAATGTTATCATTACATTTGTTCATTTCCTATAATATAAAAACAAACTTTAGAGTTACTTTAACCACATATATATGAAACTTTTGCCTAACTTGACATTTGTATAGTTTATAGTCTATATGAACTTAGACTGTGTCATCAGAATTTTCATGAAGATAATTATAACCTTTACAAGATAAATTCTGCTTTACAATGTTTTAAGTTATTTCAATCATGTCTACTGCTAGCAAAAGACTTGGTGAAAATTTCAGTAGTCAACCAACAATCTCATACCACAACAGAATGTTCAAGCAATTACATACTCTATTATGATAGAATAATACTATGTGACCTCATACTCTTTATGATAAACTAGAATAAGCATTGTTTGAGCCTGAGAACTTAACCCAGTCATTTACTGTTCTTTCCTTATGAATTTTATCTTCTAACTTCAAACATGTGAATGGATATAATCTTTTTTTTAAAACCTAGAACAAAGGTTTCCTATACCACCTGTTTACCAAACTCCTTGCCTTTGTAGCTTTCTCAAGTCTCCAGTAGTTCTCAGATGGATCAGTCCTCTTTTACAAATAGATACTAACTCCAAGAAATTTTATCACTTGTTGGAGAGAAGAGACCCAAAAGTATTACTTGATAGATGATAAAGGTGACAACCTGTTTCATCCTATCCCTTCCCTCCTGCTTCTGGTCTTCTGTCTCCTGCTGAATATGCTAGGCAAGTATTCTTGCCTTAAGCCACATCCAGCTCTTCCTTGTGACTGCTTTCCATCTCTTCCTAGGAAGATGGCCTAGCAAGATCTTTATATGTTAGTTATAGGAGACTAAAGTTTTTAATTTGAAAGCTTATTATGATGATGACCACTTAAGTAAATACTCAGTTTTTCTGCACTTGTTTTCTGTAGAGTAGTTGGAGTATACAGAAGGAATTGACACATGATATAAACTTGCTAAAATAGAC
Organism: Rhabdomys pumilio; assembly: GCA_030674055.1. Taxonomy (NCBI): domain Eukaryota; kingdom Metazoa; phylum Chordata; class Mammalia; order Rodentia; family Muridae; genus Rhabdomys; species Rhabdomys pumilio. Next base: position 24,606,735 of record JANHMN010000001.1, read on the forward strand.
CTCAATATAAGATCATTGCTCTTATCCAAGCTTCTTCTACAGACCAACTGAACTGTTCACTACCTCTGTGCACCAGCAAGCACTCGGCCACAGAGCAGCACTCCCAGCCCCATGCTGTTTTTTTGATATAGCACAAGGAATTTGGTTAATCACGGGAAACTATGGGCAGCGCCTTCGGGAGGGGATAGAGCTGATGTGAGGATGGAGGCCTAGAAAGAGTCTTTCTCTGTGTAGATGAGGCTGTGCTATATAGAAATACATCCATATACTATTTCAAATACTTGGATATATTCCAAATACTTTGACTGTTCTTGTTGGAAAGTGGGGAGTTCCAAAAGTTTATGTTAATAAAAGTTTCCAACCACACAGATCAGTAGTGCCCTTCCTCAGAGACTGCCAATCATAAGATCTTGTTCTAGGGTCTTTAGGTAGAGTACGCTGGTGCTTTTTAGTGGTAACCCTTGCTTCTCACTCTAAGACATTCACCTGCATTATTTGGAAGGTTGTTAAAACAGATTGCTACTTCAGTGTTCTCCATGCAGGCCATGGGAGAGTGCGTACACTGGCTGTCTGAGATGTATATAGCTGCTGCTACTTCTGTTTCTTCTCATTGTGTGTAGTGATAGCCTGGTGGAAGTTGTCACAATACAAGGCTGCTTCAGTCTTCGCCACCAAATAACATGCACAGCATCAAAACTTTGTAAAAACTCTCTTGCAACTTAATTCTTTTTCCGTTTTGATCATGGGGTAACATCTATGCACACCTGTTAGCACATGCCAACTATGGAAAGTTGCTGGAGAGCAGTCCCACTAGAAAATATAAACTGAGACATAAGTCTCCTAATAGCATAATGAAAACAAGTGTTTCAACAACGTTTTCTTCTGAGATAGTATTGTATTTTTTTTTTACTTTGCCACAGTAGATATGACTCCAAATTAGCATATATATTGTTTCTTTTAAGAAGATTATCAGTATCAGAAGGTTAAAAAAATTCTCCTTGACAATTTTGTTTATAATTTAACACTTTAAATTATAATGCTGTTATATCTCAAAGTTTTTGGTATTTAAAAAACTAAGAACACACCAAGAAAATGAGATCAAAGTTGTTTTCTTCTTTGTTTTTACTGGGAAAAAAATTCCCTAACATAAATGGATTTTTATTTTTTTAAATTATACTTAACTGAAAATTAAAAAAAAAAAATCTGGGCAGATTTAATTCAGAACTCTCCAAATGTAATACTGTTTTCTCTGTTGTTCAGAGTAAAGTTTTCAACAAACACTTAACTTTATTTGTCTTATTATGTGAAGTTAAGTGACTCAAAAATAGTAATAAACAAAACTATCATGAAATCATTTAGAAGATCACATTGCAATGAGGAGGGTTTTTATTTGTCTAGCTATATTCTTGACTTAGTCAGAGAACACTGATAAACATTGCTAATAGGCATATAATATGTTGTAGTCACCCTGGAAAAAACTTTGGTAATTTCTAATTAATTTAATTAATCAAGTTTATTTTTGAAATTTTTATAATATATTTTGGTCATATTCTTTTCATTCTGCAACTCATCTAGATCCTCCCCAGCTCCTTATACATACAACTCCATGTTTTATTCTCTCAAAAAGAGAAAAGAAATAAAACAAAACAAATCAAACAAAATCAATAAGAAAAAATGCCAAGCCTAACTGTAGCAAAATATAAAGCATACAAAAGAATGTCCCTTTGGCCACTACTCCTGGTCAGAGGACTTACCCTGGAGTCTGGTTGATTTCTGGTGTCACTCCTTTGGAGAACACTGACTTGTCTTCTCTCAGCATGTATCAGTTGTACATAGCTTCTCTGTAAGGAATGAAACATCGTGCTCACTTTAACCTCTCTGTGCTGGGATTTTGTCTCACTTGAATTTGTGCAGGTCCTAGGTAGTCTGTCGGAGTCTCTGATAGTTCCTGTATTTGTCAGCACTGTTGACAAACATGGCAGTGGAGAAGTGTGCTGTTTCTTTGGAGTCATCCACTACTTCTGCTGTTGCCGTCCTTCTGCCTCCTGTACTGTAGACATCCCTAAGCTTTGAGCAAAGGGGCTTGATAAAGGGACCCTGTTTAGTACTGAGTGCTCCAAACTCTCATACTCTGAACATTTCCACTTGTGGATTTCTCCCTCAGACCCAGGGTTGTCAGGTTACTATTGGCTATATTAACAGTGCCAGGTATAGGTTATCCATGGAGTGGACCCTAAATCAATGCAGAAGGCGGTTGGTTATGTTGATAATGGATGTTGCCACTGTTGACCATTGTACCTCTCAGACAGTCACTGTTGTAAGTCAGGGTTTGTAGCTAAGTGAAATCATTTTCTCTCTCCCAGTAGCATTAGGAGTATCTTCCAGCACTGTACTTCTAGGAACCCTAGTCAATATGGTTGGTGCTTCTGGGTTGTGCACCAGCTCAATTTTTCTATGTTTGATGATGTAACTAAGTGTTGTGTTGAGCAATGGGGCCTTTCTGTCTTATTGTGGAGGGTAACCAATAGCTCAGCAATAGCCTGTGATGTTAGGAGAAAGGGTTATAGAACCCCTTTAGTCAGTGACTCAACAAGCTGTAATCTGGAACAGGGGTTTTACTTGGTGCCATAAATTGTCTAGTTGGAGCTCTTGTCTCTCCCATTATATGGTGACTCCATTTAAATTTCTTTCATATATGTATATATTTTAGGAAGCTTCTATAGGAGTAGGTTTTTAATGTCTTTTCAAAAGGCCTTCAGTGTATTTTAGCAAGTATCTTAAGATGTAAAGTCCTTTAGGTGTGTGTCCAAGAGTATTAACTGGATCTGGTGGTAGATTGATTCTGTAGTCGATTTACAAGTTTACACTCCAGCTGGCAGCGAGTAAGTGTTCCCTTTTCCCTTCATCCTCGCCAACATCTTCTGTCATATATTTTGCTAATGTTGGCCATTCTGACTAGGGTAAGATGAAATCTCAAAGTAGTTTTAATTTGAATTTCCATGACAGCTTAGGGTATTAAACATTTTAAAGGTGTTTCTGGCCATTGGTGTTTCGTCTTTTGAGAACTCTCCATTTAATTATCTACTGCCTTTGTAATTGTATTACTTATAGTCTTGGTTTAAGTTCTTTGTATATTTTAGAGTTTTCCTGTCCCACTGAATTCAAGTGTATTCCCATTTTCTCTTTATCAGATCCATGGTGCCTGGTTTATGTTGAAGTCCTTAATCCACTTGGAGTTGAGTTTTGTACAAGGCATTCTATATAGATCTGTTTTCATAGTGTCTCTTAAGTTTGAGTATGTTATGCTTTCATTTTCATTCAGTTCTAAAAATAATTTCTGTTTTGGCTCAATTTTTATTCAATAGTTATTCAATGTCTCCAGCACCCTACGTAACTTAAAATCTTAAAACCACATAGTGTATAGCTCATTTTATTTAACTTTATATTATTTTCTTTTATTTTTTTGAGATAAGATCTCACTGTGTAGCCTTGGCTAGCTCAGAACTTCTGTGAGCTGAGGCTGGCTTGGAATTCACAGAGATCCATCTGCCTCTGCCCCTCTGCCCCTCTCTGCCCCTCTGCCCCTCTGCCCCTCTGCCCCTATGCCCCTCTGCCCCTCTGCCCCTCTGCCCCTCTGCCCCTCTGCCCCTATGCCCCTATGCCCCTATGCCTCTGCCAGTGCTGCGATTACAGGTATGGACCACCATATCTTGCTATGGTTCAGTTTTTCTGTCTTTTGTATTTGTTTTTGTATTTCTGTTTCTAAACTATGAGACTAGATTTTCTTTTCCTTTTTAAAGATGTATTAAATGTGGTATGTGATCAAAGAGTGAAAAAATAAGTGTGTGTGTTTTTTCTCTGCTGTAGATGGATGTGTTGTGACTATTTCCAGCGTTGTTATACAGTCTAGCTTCTAGGGTTAGCCTTCGAGAACCCTTTTTATAGATCTTCACAAGTGGAGACCATTGTGGCTTACTTCCCAGAAAAGTTTTCAACAGCCAGTGTTTAAATTTGATGATATTGGATATTTAAAAAGTAGTATTTGATATGAGGAAATATCTACACGATTACACAAGTTTACCGGAGGTTTATTTTTATTAAGATAGGTGTACAGTTACTACAGTTAAGACAGTGCACTATTGAACAGTGAAGGTGACTTGCATCTCGTTTATCACTGCACTAGGCAGTATGTTATGAATTCATTGATAAAGAACTTCACATTACAAAGTCAAAGATGAATACTATCAGTAATATTTTACAGAAATTGCATTTCATAAAAAGTAAAGTAAGTTTTACATGAGTGAGGAAATTCTTGTTTCTGAAACCCAGCATTGTCCAAGGCTTCTGATCCTTCCCTGGTTCGTGCTCGGCTGCAGCTGTGGAGGAAACTGTCATCCAGAGACCTTCCCGGGACACCTGACCAACCATCTTTTGGTCTTACTGTGTGACAGTAGCATGTGCCTTTCTTAGGGACAAAGATATGTGTGCACTTCAAGAAAATAGCCTGTACTAAGAGTTTTGTTTGATTTTTTTTTACTTTTTTACTAGTTTTCTATCATCACAGATAATTGGGCCACAGTTAATGGGCTTTGATGTTTTATAATGGAGCAGCTTTTGCTGGAAATTCATAAATATTGAAATAGGTAAATATTTTGTTTTAGTGGTGTTTAAGTTGCTGTGTTGGCATAATGAGAAGTGGGGAAACCTTTTTGTTCTAAAGCACAGATACTTGTAGCAAAGTGTTCATTTGCAGCTGCCAGCATCACTCCGCTGAAGATAAAAGAACTGGCTGCAGACAATATTGGCAAATGTATATGTCAACTCTCCATACTTTCCAGAGAGCTCTGAAAGACTTCTGTTCCTAATTAACAAAGCTAATTCTAGTTTAAGTATTATCTCACATAATTTAACTCTTAAATTTCTTTACATAATTTACAACACTTCACAGTAAATAACATAGTTTTTAAACTTAAAACCTCTTAATATGGTTGAATATTCAAGGATTATTTTGTATACCTAAGGGTCATAATTATATTTGGAGATGAGCCCGTTAATAACGAGTGTTGTTACTTTCCTGCTTGTAAAAAGTAATGAGCTTTGGGTCTTTCAGTTAAATTGGCATGCTCCGTGCTGTTCCAGACCACTAGTGTAAAGTCAGCTCCACTGCACAATGAACTGTTCTCTTCTGAGCTTTAAACCACATCCTCTCAGTACCCAAGCTCATTCATTATTTTTATTTAATTAGGCCAGCTCCCGTTGCTGAGAAACCCAAAGAAAGGAGATTTGGCTAAGAGCTGTGCAGACGCAATATCTCCAAGCACTGAAGCAATGTAGTTGTCTAAGAAAATATCCCTAAGCATAGGGTAGAAATGTACTTACAATTAGAAAGCTGTATTGAATGGCATATATACACAGTACTAGTAGTGAGCCCTATGGTCATATAGATATGAACTTTATAAACTTATTTGTTGAGAAATTGTTTTTACATAGAAACATATACTCTCATATTTGTAATTTGATCACACATTTTATACATAAATGCAAAATTTTGTATGTTTTCCAGGCACAAGTATATGTGTTACATGTAATCGTACAGACTGCATTTCAGAATTAATTCCTAGGATACTTCTTTATCTTAAAGAGAAGTTACTTTCTTTTAAGACATTTCTCTGGCATATTGTTAAGATAAAAATGAAAGTGTCTTTGTGGCAGTATCCACATTTAACAAACTAAACATTGAAAGTATTTATTGATTAGAGGGGCTATATTCATATTATATTCTCTCTCTCTCTCTCTCTTTCTCTCTCTCTCCCTCTGTCTCTCTCTTTCTCCTTCTCCTCCCCTCCCCCTGTCTTCTGTCTTCTCTTTCTCTCTCTCTCACACACACACTATTCCTTATGCACTAATAATCTTTCTCTCTCTCTCTTTCTCTGTCTCTCTCACACACACACTGCTCCTATGCACAAATAATCTGACCGCTTAGCATTTCGGAAAGATCTTTGAGGAGCCCTAAGAGTGGGTAGAGACCATAACTCTACAGAGGACAGAGAATCCTGCCCAGGAGACCATGCAGTAAGCCTTCAAAGCAGAGAGTGGGGTGAATTGGAGTGGCAAGCTGAAGACAGCTGGCTGAAACACTGTGTAAATTCAGACAGTGAAGATGTTAGATGTCACCAGCAATGAGAAAGTCAGAGCTGATGGAGAGGTTAAGAACTAACACTTGTTATGTGACACACAAAGACACATGTCTGTCAATCAACTGAATGAAGACTCAAGGTCTCCCCACACTTCCTAATACAGTCACCACTTACAGGTGCAGACCTCCGCCTGTGAAACTACACTAAACTGTATTGCTGCTGCCCAGATAAAACGAAAATTTAGTAACTTAGGGAAAGGAAGTCTAATAGCATTGGAATATTTTGGAAGAATAGTTCATCTTCCAAAAGCTACTTAAATTTATACAAAACTTTCTCTGAACGTTACTTTTGGTAATTATACTCGTTCTTGATGCTCACCTCTAATTATGACTATTTATAAAATGCTAAAGGTGTGGGGAAGAAGGTTCAGGGAGAGAAACTGTAATAACCCTCCAGTTACTTAAATCTTTGCTTAAAAGGCTTGAAATTGGAAATAATTTGATCAAAAGCATATAAAATAATTTATTAAGAATTTCTCAAAAAAAATTTCTCATTTCTGAGACACATTTAGATCTTTGTTGCTAGGATATGGTTACTTCAGATAATTTACTTTGTTTTCTACCATTGTTTTTACTCTTTTGCAAATATTAGCAGATCATACCATACCAAGTAAATTCTCAATTGTTGACTGTACCTATGTTATAACTGTGGTGAGGACTGAAGATTGTAGAGTATCGCTTGACACAGCTCACGTTCTGATACTTAATTACAGTGCTTGCTCCGAAGTTAAAGATCATAATATACAAAGTAAATTTGTGCATTTTTTCAAATAAATGGTCCCTTTTCATTGTAGGTCTCCCTTCCTTCTGTACAGCTTATATTATTAGCAATACTAAGAAAACCATTAAACCAAAACAGCTCTATTTATGTAGGTTCCGTGTTGGGATGGTTAGTTACTTGCTGGTTCTTTGGTTTTAGAAATGGTGTCTCACTGTGTAGCTCTGGCTAGCCTGAACTCACTATGTAGACCAGGCTAGCCCCAAATTTGCAGTAATCCTACCTCCTGAGTCCTGGGATTAAAGACCTGTTCCACTTAACTTTTATATTGAAACTCTTGCTACGTTAGTGGTTTTTGTTTATGTGTGTGTGTGAATGTGTATGTTTGCTTCCAGGAGTAGAAATGGTCACCACTACCTGAGCTTTTGTGCATCTGTGAACACTTTGTTTACTTGTAAAGGCTTCATTCCATCCTCCTGATCTTCTAGGAACAAGAAACCCCTCTTAGATATGAATTCATGTACAGTATAAAAGAGTCTAATTCTTAAGAATTTTAGTTATAAATACAACGTTTCTCTTTTAAAAGCTAATAGTAAAAAGTGTAAGTATAACAACATATGCTGACTCTACAAAAGGTTTTACTGGATCTTTACATTTTTTTATACCTTTTTATTAAGCAGTTTGTTACAACTTGTCATTCAGTGTCATACTATAGTAAATAACTTAGCTTCTTTATATGACTATGTTATATTTGCTCCTGAAAAAAGTAATTGATTTTTAAATATAGTCACATAATATAACTTTTAATTTTTAATAGTTCTATCGTGTTCCACAAGTAGATTTAATGTATTTTGCCAAATTACCAGCAGTTAAATATACAATTACTCTGAACTTATCAGTGCCATGAACAGTAGTACATCAGTAAAACATCCTGCATGTAGATTTTTCTGTGTTGTTAATTCCTCAGTAGGCCCAAAATTTAAATATTTGTGCTGTATATAATACATGTTGATTTTCAAAGCATTTCTACAAGTTTAATTTTACCATAACACATGTTCAAGGGCTTCTGCTTCATTCCACTCTCATTGGCATTAACTTACAGAATTAAAAAGAGGAAAGGAAGACAATAGCTAATAATAATAAGTCTTTTTAAAAAAAATCATAGCAAGGTTGAATATGTTCAGGTACCATATTTTGATTAGCAACTTGTCTTGTGAATTTAAAGGTATTCTTTAACAAATAAATATACTGATCTTTATTTGCTAAAGACAATTTTCTTAGGATGTTGTTGGACTTTTTAGTTTCAGTTAACTTATTTTTCTCAAAATAGTATCAATCCATAAGCTTTATATTTCATTCCCACCTGTATACAGAAAACCATAGCATTAGCAGGTAGTTTCTGGTAGTACTGATTGACAGCCTCAGATAAATAAAACAGCATACAGCTTGATCACTACATGCCAGCTGCTAGTGATCAGGTCTGACACCCAAGAATCTGGAGGGCAGGGATGCATGCTGATTATTGAAAGGTCCTGGTTGAGGGGTTCAGGGGTGACGTTGAGGTAGGTGGTATGTAGACTTGAGCAGCAGCTGGAATCCAACTTTATATTCTTACATTTATTATATCCCAGCCAAGGTCTTTTGTTTTGTTTTGTTTTGTTTTGTTTTATTATGTTTTCTTTGGTTTTGAGGTAGAGTCTCTCTCTGTGTATTTCTGGCTGTCCTGGAACTCACTATGTAGGCTAGGCTGACTTTGAACTAACAGAGATCTACTAAGTAGTTTTTATGATCCTGTTCAGCAAAGTCGTAAAAATGCCAGTATATTTTCAATTTACTACAGAAGCCAAAGAAATTTTATTTAATTATTGAAGGAGCATAGCATGCCTATTTAAAAAGATCCTTAAAGTCAAGTGAACCCCATTGAAAAAGTGAAACTCATGGGACAGATTGGAGGCAGCGTGATCCAGTTGCTCTTCCTCCTGGCTCATTTTGGATTGTTAGTAATTGTGTTTATTTTCAATTAAAAGGGTGATTCCATTTGAGTGCTTTCTCCCCAAAACAGACTGAGCTATGAAGGGACTCAGACCAAAATTTCATGTTTGTAAATCTAATGCCTAGCGATGTGACCAGCCCTGAGTCAGATTTAGTGACAAGCAGAAATAATGAGCTGCGTGTGGAGGATGGGTAGTTTGAGAGTTAGCTGGAGTTGGGGAGCATTGATTCATCTGTCCACTCTGAGTACTCCTAGGGAGAAAAACGTAAAGATCCGGAAGAGTTATCTGTGAAATGTGATACTTAAAAATGTGCTCAGAGCGCTAACAACTCACTGTCCATATGGACTCAACAAAAATTGACTTTTGTCATTGTCACAGTGAAACTTGTACTTCTTCTTCTTCTTCTTTTTTTTTTTTTTTAAGGAAGAACCACAAATACAGTACATGAATTATCCAAAACTAATCTTGAAAGAATCCCTTGTTATTTACCAAAATAGTGAGATAGCAGAGTGTGGCCATTGTTGCCTAACCTTGACTGATCGTCTCTTTGGATCTGAGAAGCAGTGCCTAAATAGGGCACGTGTGTACTCTCTGCATTCGTGTGTGGAAGACTTCTCCCTCTGTAACCAAGGGATTTGTTCAGCTAATAGTAGATGCGTTTGCTAATACGTAGAGGCAGAGGGCAAGAGAGAAGGAGGCAGGAGGGGAAAAGAGAGGAAGGAGAAGACGAGGAGGAAAGAAAGATGCAGACAGACAGACAAGTGAGAATTTCACTATAAAATTCGGTGAACTAAGTCAGCTGACCTGTATGTAGTATGGCTTCCTGTTTGAGGAGCCCATATGAACAGGCAATTCCAGTAACCTTGCATTGCTTTTGTATCTTTTAGAAATTTTCTTTTTAAGGAAATTAAAAAAAAAATCTGTTTTATGATACTCTCTTGAGACTAATCGTACCAGCCTTTGCTAGTTGTGTCCCCTTTAAGAATATAATTTCCTTGTTTCTTTAGGTTTTACAGTGTCAGAAAGATTTAGGCAATGGGTGCCATGAGAGGCCAGGAAGAAGGGGACTTGGTCCATGTTTTGGCAAATTTCCAAGCAGGTCAAGAAGGTCTTGACTGTGGCTGTAGGTCATTGTATATAGGCCCTGGTTTATCATTGGTTATCATTCTGTAGGAGAGGGCTGTGCTCATTTATTACCTTACTTTATTTACTGGGCATAAAGCAGTGCTCTGCTGGCTTCTTCATCCCATGAATGATTATTTGACTGTGAAATTTCATCTACAGATTTTCCTTTTTTCTTACTGAGTCCATTCATTGAACATCATTTTGTTCCTAATATAAAAGTGCGACGTTTCCATAAAGTTAACTGCTGAGTGGCTTGCTTTGTTGTTTGTTTCCTGGAGTATAACAATGGAGGAGTATACTATGGAAAAAAATTTGGTTGGAAGCAGTGAGAGAATCATTTGTGACTGTGGTTGCTTGGTAGTTTTCTTCCTGTGCCTGAAGGCCTGAAGTTGATGTCACTTACCTGTCTGTGTCTGTGGTTCGTCACCCCATTAAGTCTGTCTGAATTTGAGCAGTCTGTTCCTAGCGTTGTTTTTTACTTAGGCATTGGCAGCTCAAGACCAAGGGACTGGGTAGGGGTGAGTTTGTCCACCTCCAGCCCCCAAGGAAGAAAATTCCCCAGAAGTTATGAGTAAGACAGCAGTGCAATTCTTTGCCTTGTTGTCTGACTGGAAATGTCTGCATCCTCGTTCCCTGAGGCTACATTTCAAGTGTTTTCCCAGAGGAATCTGTCAGTCTCCCCTGCATAATTTCTATCACCTAATAAAGTATTCACATTGGAGCTGTCAGCTCTATGGTGGGCACTTGGCTAAGGGGGCATATTAATGACACAGCGCAACAATAGATTAGCCTGAAACCTTAGTTGAATGTATTCTGAAACTAAGATTCTCCTTGATGCTTTTAAAGGATATTAGCATTTTTAATACCATGGCAAACTACAGTTTATTCAGAATTAGCTCTTTGTTCTGTGTCAGTTAGCATCTAATTTAAAGGTGATGAAACAGGAAAAATGTATTTGGTAGGTAGGTCCAAGTGGATGCAGTTTTGTACCTGACTTGTTGATATGTCTGCCCTAATACAACAGAAGTAGGTGTTGATATTTTCCCAAATAATGGTTTGGTCATGTTTGGGAGGCTGTGTTTATTGCACCATAAAATTGACATTTCAGAACTGGTTGCCATTTACAGCAGCCAGTTTCTACTGATAAACTTTTTTCATTTTATTCTTCCAGACCCACATAAGCTTTCAAAACTGTGTCCATAGTTTTCAGATGATTCATTCTTTTGCTTAAGCTTAGATTCTCCTGTGAAGCCATGGTTGTATGTGATGCCTTTTGGGAATGATGTATATTTCAATACCTTTAAAATACGTAAAATATGGCTTTGATTTTGAAAGATTAGTCAATCCATTTGCTTTAAATTTGGTTAATAACAAACCACTCACCCAAGACAAGCACAGTTATTTTTATCATTTTATTTCTGTATACGGATGTGTTGTCTGTGTGTATGTTGATGTACGTCATGCATGTGTGGTGCCTGCAGAGGCAAGAGAGGGCCTGGCATCCCATGGAACTGGGCTTGAAGACAGTTGTGAGCCACAGTGCAATGTCAGGAATCAAGCCCTGCTCCTCTGAAAGAGCTCCCAGTCCTCTTACCTGCTGAGCTATGTCTCCAGCTCCAGAAAACAAATGACTGAGTACCCAGCATATTACCCATATTTACATAATAAACAAGATAAGCACATAAAATAAGAAAATATTTTGATAAAATATAAAACCTGTCATGTTAAGTGACTTGCAATAGCTTTAAAATATTTTGTGAGTGACTATATCAGGAGTAGAGAAGTAATGGCATATTAGTATATTAGTTTGTTCATGCTGCCATTACAAGGTACCAGACTGAGTGGATTTAATAGCATAGCTTATTCTTTTCTCAGTTCTAGAAGTCCAGAATCATGTGGCCAGCACATAGTTCTCTGGTGAGGAACCTCCTGTTGGCTTACATGGCTGCCACCTTGCTGAGTCCTCATGTGGTCTCTCCTGTAATTCATGAACTCCCACTGTCTCTTGTTCTTTATAGATGGACATTGGTGCTCTTGTTCTTAGGCTTCCCCCTCATTATAGCATTCTTCATAATCACCTCTGAGACGTGACCCACCTTTAAAGGCACACTCATGTTGAAGGTTAAACCTTGAGAGAGTGTGTGTGTATATGTGGGTACATGTGTATATGTGGGTGTATGAGTAAGTGTGTATGTGTGTGCTTGTGACTATGAGAGAGAATTTAGACATGGGGACAGTAATAAAGTCAAAACAGTTTTTATTGGTGATTATGATCTAACAAGTTTCATGAATCTTACTCAGCAAATGAACATTCATCTAGTGAATATTTTTCTTTAAGTTGTTGAGAATAAACTAAAATGGATTTCATAGTTCCTCTGTATCTTTGAAGGTGAGGCAGAGACACAGACTAGTGAGGGTGGGAGCTTTCAGGAGTTTTTGGGCCTTGCCCTATATATTGCCCTACACGCTCTCTCATTTAACAAGGACATGGGTTTGATATGAAATGGAGTGTTGTGCAAGAACTATTTTAAATTTTATGTGTTTATTTTATGTGTAAGCATGTTCTACCTACATATGTGTTTCTATACTGTGTTCGTGCCTGGTACCTGGTACCAGAGTATTCCCTGGTACTGGAATTAAATACAGTTGTGAGCTGCCATGTAGGTGCTAGGAACTGAATACAGGGCCTATGTAGGAGCAGTTAGTGCTCTTAACCACTGACTCATCTCTCTAGCCCTCAGTAGTTACCTATTGACAAATGGAAACAGAGAGCTTGAAGTTAATGGATTTAAGAGATCTGTTATTGCCAAATGTTTTCTGTCTGCTGACAGTAAAAGGATTTAGACATGTCTTATTTATGTTTAAATGATACAGAGTTAACATTTAAGCATTTCAAGGACAATATTTTGTTAGGTCAGAACTATTTTTAAATTAACAGTGTTATTTACAGAGATAAATATATAGTACTTAGTCTATATACCTGGTTTTTCCTGTAGAGAGAAACAAGTACTGCCTGATTACAAAGACTGCTGTGAACATAAGAATCTGATTATATGCTCCATAGTGTTCCTTACTAACAAATACATGTTAATGGTAATCCAGTTTGCTTAGCTAGAGCACACAAGAGGTGTTTCTGCTGTTTCTCATGAGACATACGTGTTTGAAGAGGTGTCTCAAACATGCTGTCCTCACCACATGGCTTACCCATAAGTGTATCAGCTGTAGCAGCTGCTTTATATGATAGAGTCTGAGATTGATGAGGTCTCCGGGAATTTGGTCTGAGCTTTCCAGGTTGGGCAAGCTTGCCCTGCAATATTCAGATGCTTTGTTCATTGCACAGTACCTTCCCTTAAGGCCTGTGTTTAGGATGATCCAAAATATCTTTCTTGGATAACATGTGTGCCACAGTGTGGCTAGACTCCTGCTAGAATAAAGTGTCTAGGAGATGTTATTATATCTGTTACCTCAGCTGATAACAAGAAGTTGGAGCCACATAAAGAGGGGAAATACCTAAGTGGGTCATTTTGAGGGAACATACTTTTCCTGAGGGTAGTAGAAATCAGAGGAAATGTACTGGCATGACCTTTTCTTCTAAGCTTCAGTTCTATGATGATTCCTTCAAGTGACTCAGATATGAACATGTTCTCAGTTACAAATGATTACTTTATAATATATATTTGATTTATAAAGTTGATTGATTAACCAAATTAAATGTAAATTGCTTTAGCAGAGTCTGAAAGTACAGTATGAGTGAAAGTTAGTTTTCAAGTATGCCTGAATTAAAACCACGTCCTATACTTGTATAGCTATCTCAGACAGCTTTCCTAAATTACTTAATCATATTTCTCAAAGGAATATCATAATAAATCAGAAATTTGTTTCAAATAAGGATGATATGTAATATAACTTTCATCCAGTACTTTCTCTGTTTTCCTTGAGACACAAAGGATAGAGTATATTTGCTAGTATCAGCTGTATTTTATTTTGTAATTTTTTTAAACCAAAAACGGGTTCATGAATCTATTATCATTCTTAAGGAATACTGTAGAGCAGAGCAGGTTAAACAGGGAAACCTGAGAATTCTTCTGAATGTAGGTTGTCATTAATAACTCTGTCTGTTGGCTTCATGACTCTGATAATGGAAAAAGCTGTAAATCAAAGGAAATCTTTCCACAGCTATCCTACCCAGGACATCTCGGCTCCCTAAGGTGTGCGCTCTCTCTCTCTCTCTCTCTCTCTCTCTCTGTTCTCTCTCTCTGTTCTCTCTCTCTCTCTCTCTCTCTCTCTCTGTGTGTGTGTCTGTGTGTGTGTGTGTGTGTGTGTGTGTGTGTACAGAACGTATGATGTCATATGTGTTGGAAGGTCACGTGATGTGCTGCTGCTGAAGATGATCAAGCATCTCTGCTGTGACATTGCTTTTTTTCCTTTTATAACCAGAAGAAGATGTTCATATTTGCTCTCATTAACTGTTAATGTAGTATCCTTTGATGGTTTTTGCTCACATCAGTTACTGACAATTTATGTTTTAAAATGGTGAATTTCTAGCATCCTTCTGTGTTCATTCCTTGGTGAGCTAGGGGAAAGCTTTCTCTTTTCCACTTAATGATGTATTTGTTCTCTATACTATTAGATTAATTAATACTTATTTTCCAACGATTTATATATTATAACCAATTTTAATGCTGAAATTGTTCAGGATTGGCCAGTAAGTGCCCTTTCAAACTGAGTTTTGGATAGTTTTGAAATGTTGCATTATATTGTGAGGGGGATCTTTAATTTCCTGTGTCACAACACATTCTCTGACTGTATACATTGTTTATCCCAATCTGCATGAAAGTTCATCCTGGGATGTTTCTGCTTCTAGGATGTCTCGATGGACACAATAACTGTGTCTGTGTGCTTGTGAATGTGTGCTTGTGTGTGTGAGAGTGTGTGTGTATGTGAGTGTGTTTGCATATACTGTGTATGAGTGTACATGTGGGGGGGGGGGTGAGAGTGGTGTGTGTGTGTGTGTGTGTGTGTGTGTATGTGTGTGTATGTGTGTGTGTTTGTGTGTGCTTGTGTGTATCCAGGTTAGATACTTCAACTCCAGCAGCAGAGATATTCTAGCCCTCCCTGGTTTACACTCCTTCCTTATTTTTGTATTTTCCTACCTCCAACAATTAAAAACCTGAGAATTCACTTCAATTAATATATTTAGTCATTTGAAGATTAGTAGTATATATTTTCAAAGTTGAGAACCCATAATGCTTTTTTAGAAAGACCTATTCAAATCATCACACCAAAAAGAAAACAGATCCATTATCCCTTAAAGTGTAGGTATAGTTTTTTAAAACAAAATGTTACCTACCAAACCCAACAACAGATATATAAAAAAAATTATACACCATAACAAAATGAGATATACTCCAACATGGGATGCTTTGTTTAGCATTAATTAAGTAATAAAGAATGGCAAGATGGATTAGTAAGTAAACATTCTTTCCACCAAGCCAAGAGGCCTCTGTTTAACTTCTGATGCTCACACCATAAAGAGGGAAACAGAACCTTTTAAGTTGTCCTCTTCCGTCCACAGGCAAGCCGTGGCATGCACTTGTCCATAGATACATAAACAGAAAATACAAATTTTTAAAAGTCAGCATTACGTGCTCTGTTAATAGAACACAAAGCAATAACTACATATATTTGTGGTATGGATTTTTATTTTATTCAGAGTGTTATATTCATTATTTGTCATTACCTATTTTGAAACTTATTTTTCACATTAAAAGGCATTTAACAAATCTTGTACTCTTACATGAAAAAGCACATAAAAGACTAAAAGGAGAAACTTTCTCAATCTTTTAAAAGAGCCACAAAAACAACCACAGTTCCCAGAATGTGACATAAGGTTAATTATGCATGTGTATCACACTATCTTTGTCCATTTATTGATGGGTGGCTAGGCTGGTTCCATTTCTCCAAGGTTGTGAATAGAATGGTTGTAAACACAGATGTGCAAGTATCTCTACGATACACTGTCTTTAGAGTCTTTGGGGTATATTCTCAAGAGATATACAGCAAAATCATATGGTGTTTCTGTTTTCAGTTTTGTGAAGATTGTCCATTTGTTCATATGGAAGCCCAGTTTTCATAGTATCATTTATTAAACACATTGTCTTTTCCACAATGTTTAATTTTGAAAGCATTATCAAAATTTACTTAAACTCTGGGGATTTGTTTTGCATTGCTGTCTATTCTAGTTTACTAAGATAATGGTCTACATTTCTAGTTTTGTGCCAGTACCACATTCGTGTTTGTTTTGAGATTTTTTTTTTTCTGGGAATATCTTCATTTCTCCCTCATTTTCAATGAATATTATTAATACAATTTACAATATAATTTTTTAAATTCAAATTGCCTTCTTAAAAGCCCTGGGGGAATAGGAAACCTCAACATTCATGTGGAAGCAAGATCAATTTGATGGTAAGCAGAAAGAGCAGTGCCAGAGGTATCCTAATGTTTCATTTGAATTATATTATAGACCAACAGTGTTAAAAGAAGAGTAGGAGCAGGGCAGACGGCTCAGTCAGTAGAGTGCTCAGTACACAAGCATATGGACCCAAGTTCAGATCACCAGGAGCCCTGTAGGAAGCTGGGTACCCTGGTGTGCACCTGCAATCACAATACTGGAAGTTAGAGACAGCAGGATCCCAGGATGTCCTGGCCAGTCCGTCTACCTCAAACTGTCTTGAAAATGAAGGAGTCTTCAGCTCTCTTACTCAGCCTTTGGTCTCATCTTATTCTTCCGTGTGTTTTCATGATTGGAACTGTCTTTCCTTATCCTCCATGCACAGTATTACTCTGTGTTTTCTGCAGTACTAGTCACAAACTGCTTTAATTTGTGCTTTTCCTGTAATATTCGTATTTATCCACCAATTTGTAAATGATAGCGTTGCTGCAAATAGCCTTTTATATCCAGTTCTGATTATTTTTAATGAAAAGGGAACCAAACATTTTATATTGCTTAGCTCAAATATGCCAAGTTTTTAAAGCAGGCAAATGGGATTTGTAGAATGGTGGTTAGCCTTTCTAGCATTCTATTAACAACACATACTTTATTTATTACAGAGGGATTTTCTAAGATTTTCTTCTTATTACAGTGTTGCTAGTAGACTTGAGCCGTTATATATCCAAAGGCAAGTGTCCAAAACATGAACCTTATTTAAAAATATATACATATTATAACTGGACTTTATTATAAGAACATGAAGTTGGAGTCCATGTTACATCTTTTCTATCAACATAGAATACTCAAAGCTCATTTAATCTGAAAGCTTTATTGACCAAGACTAGGCTTTTATTACTACATCTAAACTTCCAGAGTTCAGTAGCATAAGGGAACTCTAGTCTCTGAGGTTCAGAATGCGGGCTTAGCTGAGGTGGACTCTTCTGTGGTAGTCAGTGTGTCTGTAGTGCTCTTCTGTGATCCCTCACAACCCTAGACTGCTCCCAAATCCCTTTCCTTGTCTCTTGTAAGGATCCTGTCCTCAAGAGTTGTTGGAATGAGTCTCAGATCCTCTGTGGGTGCTTGCTGGAAATCTTAGTTTGGTGGGCCTCATAGGACAGCTCACAGCATGGCACCTAGCATCTATCAGTGTTCCTGGGAGCTACAAGCCAGAGAGGCAAGGTCATGTGTTTTAAAACTAAATCTGGCAAGTGGCATAGCATCATCTTTACTGCATTCTTTTCCGTGTAAGTCAGTCACTGTAACTAAATCTCCTTCTGTAATCAAAGGGAGGACATTTCACAGAGCTATGAATGCAGCAGAAAGGATTTTTGGGGGGCTGTCTTGATGCCCAAAGTCATAGTTTGTTAGTAGCAAAGTAACACTTTCAGTTTCCATTCACTGTTCTGATTTTCTCAAGTAAGTAAACTGATGAAATGATAACTCTTCTTACATAACCTTACAACCTATGAGGTTACTTCTAATATTGCAGTTGGAGAAAGATGTAGAGAAGGCAGGTTGGCCTTATGTCTTAGTTTGCTTTTCTGTTGCTAAAATAAAACACCATGACCAGGACAACAGATAGAAGAGGTTTTTTTTATTTTTATTTTTTTTATTTTGTTTTGGTTTAGTTTTTGGCTTACAAGGAGGCTAGAACCCATAATGGCATAGAAGGCAGCAGGCAGGCATGGTGGTTGGAGCTGGATGCTGGGAGCTCAGATCTTGAACTGTAAGTGCAAAACAGCAAACAAAATGGACCTATAGGCTGATATATTTGAATGTTTGATGCCCATTTAGGAAGGATAAGAAGGCATTGCATTATTGGAAGAGACATGCCCTTGTTGGAGGAAGTATGTCACTGTAGGGTGGACTTTGGGGTTTCAAAAGACTGTGCTAGGTTCTCTCTCTCTCTCTCTCTCTCTCTCTCTCTCTCTCTCTCTCTTTCTTCTTCTTCCTCCTCCCTCTCCTCCTCCTCTGCTCTCCCTCTTTCTACTTTTTCCTTCTTCCCTCCCGGCCCCTCCACCCCAGCCTATTGCTTGTGGATCAGATCTAAGCTTGCAGCTAGTACTCCAGTCCCATGCCTACCTGTCATCACGCTCTCCACCATGATGTCATGAACTAACCCTATGAAATTGTAAGCAAGTCCCCAGTTAAATGCTTTCTTCACATCACTAGAACAGTAGCTAAGACTCAAATGTAGTACATTCAACTATTAAACTATAAATTGTCTCTTTTGTATTTTGCGTGGTATGGAACAGATGTTGATCAAAGCTACTTCCTGCACAAATATAAAATGTTTCTCAATGTTACAGTGAATTACAATTTAATTTGTTTAAATTTACCCACTTTTCTGTAAAAGAAGTTGAAAGCCTTTAAATATAGGGAACAGGCTGGGAAAATCAATAAGCCATGAGGTACAGGAAACAATCTAGATGACAGGATCATATTGTCACATTACAGTTAAGCAATCAGTTACAGTTAGTAATTAAAAGATACTAAGGGACATGCAGTAATAGGAGAGAGTCGAACTGACCCACAGATTCTGACCTTTAAGCTATAGCAGACTAGGTGTCCATGACTTGAATTTAGTTCAAAACCATACTACTGTGCTTTGTTATATTAGATACAGTTTCTCTGTCCTGAACATGACTCTGTCCTTCATGACCTGTATGACCCCTTATGGATCTTCTGAGAAGGATGTACATGAAGTAACAACATTCAGACTTTCGAACTGAGTGCTACAAGAGAACTGAGACTGCCTCCTTAAATCTGCTAGCTGTAAGGAAAGACGAGGCAGTCATTGGAGCTTAATGAACATAATTGCTTTTAATGAACATAAATCTTGTGGGTCTGTAGCGTAACACTTCGTAATGTGTTACAGCAATAGAGGCAAGTCTGTCCTGCTAATATGTGTATTTACAAAGTTAGGTGAAAAGTTGTCTACGGTGAATATTAAAAAGTATAAGGGAATACCTGGTGAATACTACATTTTGCCATAGTCTGTCCTTTGCAACGATTACCTCATTCCTAGCCCTTCTCTAATTGGTCAGTTCCAGTTAGGTGGGATTGAAACATCCCTGACCTAAACAATTTATAAAGACACATTCCTGTAGATGTTTGTATTTTTTTACAGAAAGTCTTTGTGAGGGTTTCTTATATTGTTAGTTTATTTATAAAACTCTATCTCTGGTCACAGTTTTGTTTTTGGTTTTTTTTTTTTTTTTTTTTTTTTTTTTGTCAGACTAATGAAAAAATCATTGTTAATTTTTTTTGGATGGATACCATATATTATGATGTTAGAAAAAAGATCTTACATATTAAAATAATTAAATATGAAGTATTGTAGTTGAAATTTTCTTTAAGACTAAAACTAAATTCATTCTAATGTTTGTTTCTGTATGGACTCAAATAAACTGTATTATACATAAAATTGACTTTGATTCTAAATTCAACTTTTTATTTCCTACTTACATTTTTTTATCAGCCTAACATTAACTTGTGCATAACTAAGGGGGCCTGCCCTTCACGGGGACCTTAATACTATACATATCACAGAGTTTGTTTTTTTGCCTGTTGACTTCAGCCAAAGTCCAGTCTTTTTCCACAAGCAGATAGAAGTGATTACTGAGTTTCTGGATATTATTTTTGTCTGTATAAATCATGTGAGTATGGCATGAAGCCCACCCTGACAGAGCTATGCTGTGTACCTTTGAAGCTGAATTGAGAACTGACAAGCAGGGTGTGCCCATTAATTATAAGGTCTTAAAACTTGACTCCTGAAAATACATAGCTGAGATATTTTTAGTTTTAATAGGATTAGGTCCATTACAAAAGAATTTGAGAGTATATGTTATTTTCTGGTACAAGTATGTTGTGAGTTAATTTGGTGTGAGATGAGATAAGCTGCTTTTCCCTCCATGTCAGGAAAATAAAAAACTCATTGGCTGATACTGTGGAGATCTTGAGAGATATGAACACAAGCAGCATCTCATGAAGTATGTCACTGCCTGTTGGTCTGTATTTTCTTAACCACTTTCTTACACTACACTGTAAACAAGTCTTCACTGTATGACATTGCAGAAAAGGCAAAATTGTAGAGACAATGAGAAGACCAGTTGCTTCCTGTTCAGTGATGAAGGGTGAGACAAGTGGAGCTTGGGAGATTTAAGATGGAAGCCCTCTGCATAACACTGAAACTGCACGTATACTACGCACTGTCCAGTCCCACAGAATATGCACCACAGAGTGAACCTTCCTTTCAACTAGATTGGGTGACTAGATGGACCTCTGTGGTTTGGGGTGTGCATCATGGGGGAGACGAGGACTAGAAGGTGGTCAATTATGCCAAAGTATTGCATGATTTGCTCTTTTCTCTGAAGTTAAAATGGTTATAAATCATAAGATCTCATACACATGTACACACACACACACACACGCCACAGGGTAAGGGAATGAACTGGGGAGAAAGAGAGTTAGTCAGATATTAACTCCATAAACATCAACATTGAAAACATACATTCCCCACCAAAGTGTGCTCACATTGAAATTTATCACAATTGGAATTGGGTTTTTCAGATCACACTGCTCTGCTTGCCTTTTCTGTGTCTTATTTCTGCTTTTGTGCTGTTTTCTTTCATTTATATTGTGGTGACTCATTTGATTGAATGTTTAAATCATTGACTTTTCTCTTCATTGCTTTCCAATGGGTACCTTTGTAGTAAAAGCTCCAGATTTTCTGAGACATGCTTTGTCTGTACCTCATAACTTTAATCTATTGCTCTTACTGCTATTCATTTCTTAACTGTGTGTAGTTTGGTTTTGACTATTTTATTCATCCAAGAGTTATGTGTGGACTATTTATTATTCTCAGGAATGAAATGTTTTTTCTTTCTAATAACTTTTTTTTATTATTATTAGTCACTTTACATCCTATCACTGTCCCCACTCCAGGTTTCCCCCACCCCCGCCCCAGTGCCATCCTTCTCCTCTGAGAGGATGGTACCCTCCCCCACCCAAGTATCTCCTCACCCTGGCACCTCAAGTCTACAGGGCTAGGTGCTTCTTCCCCCACCAAGGTCAGACAAGACAGCTGAATTAAGGGAAAGGATTTCACAGACAGGCAACAGCTTTTGGGATAGCCCCTGTCCAAGTTGTTTGGGACCCAAATGAAGACTGAGCTGCACATCTGCTACATATGGGCAGGGAAGCCTGGGTCCAGGCCATGTATGCTCTTTGGTTGGTCTCTGAGCCCCAAAGATCCAGGTTAGTTAACTCTGTTGGTCTTCCTGTGGAGTTCTTATCCTCTTTGGGCCTGCAATCCTCCCTCCTATTCTTCCATAAGAATTCCCAAGCTCCATCCATTGTTTGGCTGTGGGTGCCTGCATCTGTCTAAGTCAGCTGCTGAGTAGAGCCTTTCAGAGGACAGCCATGCTAGACACCTGCCTGCAAGCATAACAGAGTATCATTAATAGTGTCAGGGATTGGTGATTGCCCATGGGATGGGTCTCTATTTGGGCCTGTCAGTGCTTGGCCATTCCTTCAGTCTCTGCTCCATCTTCCATCCCTGCATTTCTAGTAGGCAGGATAAACTTTAGGTTGAAAGTTTGTGGGTGGGTTGGTGGCCCTAGCACTCCACTGGGAGTCCTGCCTGGCTACAGAAGGTGACTTCTCAGTTCCACATCACTGCTGCTGTGAGCTTTAACTTTTTTAAGTGTGTGTGTGTCTGTCTGTCTGTCTGTCTTTCTGTCTGTCTGTGTGTGTCTGTGTGTCTGTGTGTACACACATGCATGTGTACAGCTATACTCACCATGCAGGTATATGAAAGACCAGGGGTTAATGCTGGTTTGTCCTCTTCAGTCGTGTCTCTAATTTCCATTTTGAGATAGGGTCTTACACTGAACCTGGCAGAAACCCTAGGATTCTCCTGTGTCCTCCCACTACCACTGGGGTTACAGGTCAGGTTATATACTCCTTGCCTGGCTTTTGTATGGGGTCTGGGGTTTTAATGAATGTAATCAAAGTCTACAATCCAGATGTGATTGATTTCATTACTGTTATGGACATTTGTATTAATTCTTTGAGAGTTTCATACAATGTATTTTGTTCATATCTGCACCTCCTTCCGTATCCACACATACCTCTCTACTGAGCTAAGTTTGAGTTGTCTCCTCAGTTGAGTCCAGTTTGTGTGTAGCCCACCTACTCTTGGGGATGGGGTCTGACATGCACTTAGCAGTGCATTTCATCTGTGTTCAGTTCAGAGTGTATGTATGTGTACATGAATAAAATGTTTTATTCTTTGAGTCTTCTAAAAACATTAATCCTGTAATCCTTCTGGTAGCAGCAGGATAAAGACAGATAAAACATCTCCGCTACATACTGAAGGGGGCAGTTCTGATGCTAAGGTCCTGTTCCCCATTTGATTCTTGATCTGTCCATGAAGAAAGCCAATTGCTGGGTAGAAAGTACAGGCGGGACTTCTAAGTCCCAGGAGGAAAAGAAGGAGGGGGGAGTTTTCTGCCATGCTTTGAAAGGAGAAGCAGCCTGCAGCCATGTGAGGTCTTCGGAGGAGCTGGGGCCTGTGAGGTGGTCATGGATGTTTGACAGGCTAGGTGGGACTAGCCACTGAAGTTTAGGACAGATGGGAGGAGCAGAGGAAAAAATATTAAGGACATGCTTTTCCAAGTGGGAGATAGTAATGCCCAGCAATTGTGTCCTAAGGCAAGTTGGAAAGGAACAGAGTCAGTCTCTCTCTCTCTCTCTCTCTCTCTCTCTCTCTCTCTCTCTCTCTCTCTCTCTGTCTCTCTCTCTCTTTCTCTCTCTGTCTCTGTCTCTCTCTGTCTGTCTCTGTCTCTCTCTGTCTGTCTCTCCCTCTCTGTCTCTGTCTCTGTCTCTCTCTCTCTCTCTCTCTCTCTCTCTCTCTCTCTGTGTGTGTGTGTGTGTGTGTGTTTTCTCTGTGGATTCAAGAGAAGCTGAGAGGGGCTGGTAGTGTGGTCACCTTGCAGTCACCTCCCAGATCTAAAGGTGGTATCTTAAAACTACACACAACAACATACTCTTAGGAGATTGTTTTCTTTTCAGTTCTAGCTAGTGACTTACGTGCACACACATGTACTCACACACCTATAGTTCATTTTACTAATTTAAACACTTAGTCCCTTTACATTGTTGATGGCATTATACATTTCTATAATTTTGAAGACTACAATAATATCTATGTTATGATTCTATTTATTTCTCACACTATTCATATGAAAGGTTCTTTATTTAAAGTATAGAAGAAAAGCAAATATTTTGCAGATTGGTAACTTGACAAGGTCAAATAGCTAATGAATGCTTGACCCAGACACGAAATATCAAACTGCTGTTCTTGAGTATAATGTGTCATTTCCTATGGTAGTCCACGTCTCTGCAGGAAACAGTCCCATTCCATCTTTCAATTCTGTTTTTCAGTCTGTTTTTCTTTTCTTAGTATTGCACTTAAATTTCATTGGCTGTCTTCCAGGCCTACAAAAAGAAAATTAAAAGTAAATATTTTTTTACAATAAATATGGAAACCAGCAAAAAGCACTTGTTTTTAAACACAGCAGAATGGACATAGAAAGCAGTCTAAGTAGACCAATTCTCATAAAAATTAGTAAATGTAGCTCAGCGGGTGCTTTATTATAATGCTGTATTGTATGTAAATAGTATTTGTAACTCTAGTTAGAGTCATTAAAGACAGACTAA
Source organism: Rhabdomys pumilio (assembly GCA_030674055.1). NCBI lineage: Eukaryota > Metazoa > Chordata > Mammalia > Rodentia > Muridae > Rhabdomys > Rhabdomys pumilio. Next base: position 24,630,983 of record JANHMN010000001.1, read on the forward strand.
ATTATGAGGCTAGGAAGAGGATTCTATGTATTAAAACCTGAGTGTGAATCTTAGTACCCATGGAAATGCCTGTGATAGTATCACTCCCTATGACCCCAGTGATGAGAAGGTCACAGACACAAGCAGTTTCCTGGGACTTGCTGGCCAGCCAGTCTTTTTGAGGTGCAGGTTAGGCTAGAGATGCTTTCTCAAAGAATAAAATGAAGAAGCAACATCAGCCTTTGGCCTCCACACATGTAGATGCAGGTAATCTGCACAGAAAAGTACATATACACAAAGAAAGCTTAAATTATACTCAAGTTTACCTCTAGGATGTCTGAGAAACATTCAACTGAACTTAAATGTTTCAAAGTGTAAAAAAAATACGTGTTGAAATTTTTATAATAGCAGAAAAAGAAACATTCCAAATGATTGTCACAAAGGATGGGTAAATAATTCTATAATAAAAGAAAATACTGAAATAAAGTTACACTCACTACGTCAACATAGATACAACTTGTGAGCCTAATACTGAGTGAGAAATTCAGGCTGCAAAAAAGTGTCCTTACAATTACGTTAAGACTTACAAATAACCCGGGCTAAATATTAACAGTATTAAAATGCGTAGCTAGACAGAAACAGTTAAGAGGAAGTCAGTATATTGGTAAGCATAAATTTAGAATGGTAGTTTTAAAGGCAGCAAAGTGAAGGAAAACCCTTTGGTTAGGGACATACACATAGGACTACAAAAGGAATAATAATGTTCTATTTATAAGCTGACTATCTCCTTTTTCATTTTACCATTATTATGTATGACTAATATATGCTTAACATGCATGTTCACATATAAAAATGTTTAACACAACTTTGGGTCCTGTTTGGTATGTTTTTGTATTATCTAGAAATATTTAAATGTTTAGAGAATATTATTATTTGTACTGATTATAAGTATTTAAATATTTAAAGAAGCTTCCCAAAGATATTAGACAGATGACTCATCATCATTGTTATTATCAAATAAGATATAAAATAAGCACGTTTGAAACAGTGTTCATCTAAGGAAGCTTTTGTATTAAATGTTTTTAGTATATACTGTTATGAAATAGAAGTCAAATTTCCTAAATTATGATATGCTATTTGTAATATATTTTCTTAAATTCATTATTCTTAGGACTAGTGAAAAGCATAATTACAATAACAGTGCTACATTAAATTCTAGAGAAAACATTAATTATAAGCTCTGGGAGGTTTTTAGAATGGTGGGGTAGAGGAACGTTTTTGTTCCCTAGTCATCATAAATGAACAGCATCTTTGCAGAGTAGGATTAGTCTGTGGCAAAACATGATTTATCCTTTATGACTAAATAATAATTTACTTTTATTTGCACTGGTAAATAAGATAAATTTTGAATGTCATTTCAGTATAGCTGCAAAGAATTTTACCAAATTTCTGTTATAAGAAAAGAGTGTTAATCGCTTCTTGGCCTCTTGACTAAGATCAAGTGTTAAAAGGAGTGTTAAAACTTGCAGTAAGGTTGAAAAGAAACTTATTTGCACCTTTGTGATGTTTATATGGAAGATTTTTCTAAGAAAATCTATGTGAAGATTTAGAATGTTCTATGTGTTTCCTTTTGTGTTTGTATTTTCATTGCATTATAATTTACAAATAATGATTTAATGCTGACTTCTATCAAAGATCGTAAAGGAAATATATTAATTTTCATTTCTTGTATATTACAAGCAAACAAAAGATATCTGCTTCCCATTGGTTAAATCTCTAAGGCACACAGATATTTATGAAAGTTTTCAAATATTTTTCACGAATGAGTGTTTTTCACACAATTTTTAATTTCACTTATAATTCTATGAACATATAGAATATTTGATTGTGCGATTCAGGTAGCAGATGTTTTAGGAACACAGGGTTACTATATGCAATTTTTTTTACTTTTCCTGGAACTAATCTCCTTAAAAGCTAATATTCCAGGCAAACAATGCCCCCTTTTCAGTGCTGAATAAAAGTGGGTCAGGAGGGGATTAAAGATGGGCTCTGTACCGGGGCGAAGCAGGGAAAGTTTTACTTCTTACACTCCCCTTGTTATTTGAGAATTCATAATTTGCTGGTTAATTCTGACCCCTTCCCTTTGCTTCCTGTTCCTCGCATCAGCGTCTGAGCCCTTATTGTTCATCACTGGAAGCAATATTTTCTTAGAAAATTTCCCACTGCATTTGCTAGAAGTTTTGGACTATGTGTCAGCAATGAGTCACGCTTGCTTCAATACTCAGTTTCTGCCCGTCTTCCTTCTTTCCTGGCTTTGCTCAGGTCTTTTCTCAGTGTCTGGTACTATCTGCACTGTACCATTGGGAGTCTTCTTATTAGGCTTTAGTCTAACTGGAGTGTTTGAGTCTTTAAATATACCAGAAAATCCACTAGATACAAACCAGTACCCATGTAGAATAGAGTTGGATAGGATATCATCGTTTTCAGTCTCACTGAGTTCTTAAAAACTTGATTGCCAGCATCCTGTTACCCGTTCATGGAAGAACTGTGCTACTGTGAGGACAGCAAACAGACCTCTGAGCCCTCTTCTGTACAGTGGGGCTTCGGTGCATTCTTTTATGTGGTTTTATGTAGGGACTTGCCGGTACTGAGGACTGACAACAGGCAGTGGACCTGACATTACCACAGGATTCCAATACACAAGTGAGATTCTTAGTATTATTTTTGTCCTTAGTCACTTGAATAATTCATTATTTTCACATGATTTTTCTTCTCAAACCTATCAATTATAAAAGGAATTCATGTGGTAATTTTTGTTTGCTATAAAATAACTGTTTTGACTAAATGAGTTCTAAGGTTTCCTCCATCTTTACCAGGAAGCAGATCTTTGTTTAAGGAAGAGTCCGTAGTAATGATTGTTATACACCGATTGTTCAGTCAATTCAGTTATATAACTTTTCCATCATCTCTTTGTAAACTTTCCATACTTTTTCTCCTCTTACTTCACAGAAATAGAGACAGTTAGACTTTCTACATGCTTCTGGCAGAAACCAAGTCAGCTGCTCAGTCTGCAGCCGTGATGGGCCCTCTGGTCATGTTCCTATTTGAACACAAGCTTTTCACTGTACACTATTCTTATCTTCTCATGTTCCCAGTAGTTTTTGTTTTTATCTCAATCATGTACATCAAATAATAAAACACCAGTGGGCTATCCAACTTAAACATCCTATTGTTTCAGTTAACGTGAGTCTACCCACTACCTCGTGACGTCTTTGCCAGTTGTCTGGGTGGGCTTCTGCCCTAACAGCTCCTTTCTTATTTTTCTGGTGCAAAGGAGACACTTCTCTAGGAAACAGAAGAGTACATTACACTGTTTTTCAATGATGTATTTTTATTTTATGTGTATGGGTGTTTTGCCTGTATGTTTGTATGTGTACCATGTGCATGCCTGATGCCCGAGGAGGCCAGAAGAGGTCATCCAGTGACCTGAAGCTGGGGTCATGGATGGTTATGACCCATCATATGGGTGCTGGGGGCTAAACCGGAGTGCTCTGTGAGAGCACCTGTGCTCTTTACCACTGAGCCAGTTTCCCAGCCCCCAGGTCATCACTTTTTAATATACTCTATGTAAATACTCAAGACATGGGAAAAATACAGACAAGGTTCTTTGCCAAAATCTCACTTTACCTCTAGCCTGGTTACTAATGGAATCCTTGTTCTTCACTGAAGCCTCTTGAGCTGGCACCTCCACTGTATTGTCTCAGCACTGCTGTCTTCCAGGCCCCTACTGTTAAACCTGCTTTATAGTATTCCACACCTTTTCTAGTTCCCTTCTCCTCTTGCTTGCTTACAGAAATCTTTTTTTAAATGTCTACGTGATCCCAAACACATCTAATTCAATGTAAAACCCGAAGCTTCCCTGTAGTTTATAAAGGTTTGCATACTCCATACCCTAGATACTTCTTGGGCTTCTTTTGTGCCAGCCTCCTCTTTACTGCCTGTATTCCCCTGGATAATTTATATCCCTATGTCCTTCATCCAAATCCTGTATGTCATCAGACAGGCTCTTTCAGGTCACTGTATATGCAGCAAGTCTCCTCCTTACCTATCCTGTGTTCTTTAATTTTTCTCCGTGATATGTGTGTTTGGTCTTGTATATCCAGTAGATTCACTCAATGTGTGACCTCTGTCACCAGGAACCGTTATAGCAGCCTTTACAACAGTGCTAGCTTAGCAAATGTCTGTTGAATTACTGGATTGAATTCCTCTTAGTCTTCTAATGTTTGTCCTAGTGGGAGTGTTTAGCTGCTGTGATGAGACATCATGACAACAGCAACTTAGGAGAAGAGGGTTTATTTGCCTTATACTTCCACAGTGCTATTCATCACTGAGGGAAGCAGGAACTCAAATTGGGTGGGAACCTGGAGGCAGCTGATGCAGAGGCCACAGGGGTGCTGCTTACTGGCTCACTTACTATGGCCAGGCCAGCCTGCTTTCTTATAGAACCAAGGCCACCTACCTGGTGATGGCTCTATTCACCATGGGCTGCCTGGCCCCCAGCCCCCACATATCAACCACTAGTTAAGAAAATGCCCTCAGGGCTTGTCTTATGGAGGCAGTTTCTCAGCCGAGGTTTCCTCCTCTCAGAAGACTTTATCTTGTGTCAAGTTGACATAAAACTGTCCAGCACAATCGTGTAAAGAAATGAGCCTTTTCCCCTTCCAAAAAGTCTCTTAACTTTATAATTGATGTTCTTTCCTCATGAAACATTACTTGTAATTTTTCAATTATACAAGTTAGCAAAGAAGTAGTGCTTTTATGGGTTGTATAAATGGGTAAGTTATTTATAGTTTCACTTCTTAGTATTAATCCAATATGTCTTTTCTCACTGCTTGGTTCTGAAACCTTAAAAGGCAATCACTTAGTCCTGCGTACTAACTTACAGTTGTTGCCTTTTATTATAAATGAAATTACACTCTTTTAAAAAATGTCATTGATTTATTAATTTTAACATTTTCATCATAATACTGATTTTCTTTTCCTACATAATGCTTATTTTGTATTGACAATGAAGGGAGAAAGTTCAGCCTTTTTTTTTTTTTTTTACTTGAAAGTGAAAACTAATCACAGGATTGTGAGATTAAAATCATGGAAGCTGACAGAAATGTTTGACTAACTGCCATGTTTCTGGTGTTTTATCTTCTGTTTATTTGGGTTCTCGGTAAAAATAAAGAACCAGAAATATTTAATACCTCAGATCTCATTTTAGAAGTTCCTTAGCAGTCACAAAAATATTGTCCTGTGTTTTGGACTAAAGAGATTGCTCTGCCTGTTCTGTGTGTTTGTAGGTGTGTGGGTGTGCATACAAATGCCTTCATGCTCTCATGCTAGATCTACACCATTTGATGACAGATTGTAAAGATTGTAAGGTATTTTTGTACTTGTATTTTCACTATATATTCAGAAAGGGTAACTGTTAAGCCTTATATTATCATAAATATACTTCTCAAGTGCAACCTATTTTTTTGTCATTTTAATTGGTTACTTTATTTATTTACATTCCAAATGTTATACCCTTTCCGGTTTCCCCTCTGTAAATTCCCTGTACATCCCCTTCCCTCCTGCTTCTATGAGGGAGCTCATCCACTCACCCACCCACTCCTGCCTTACCTCCCTAGCAGTACCACTCCTGGGCATATACCCAAAAGATGCTCCAACATATAACAAGGACACAGGCTCCACTATGTTCATAGCAGCCTTATTTATAATAGCCAGAAGCTGGAAACAACCCAGATGTCCCTCGAGAGAAGAATGGATACAGAAAATGTGGTACATTAACACAGTGGAGTACTACTCAGCTATTAAAAACAATGACTTTATTTGCAGGCAACCTATTTTTGAACATTAAATGTATATTGAATATGGTGAACATTAAAATTTTATATTTTCAGAATATTTTCTTTAAAATTGCATTAAGTATGTAATATCTAAGTCACTATCTAAGGAGAAATACTGAAATTAGTAATATATTTTACTTTTTATTTTTTTATTGAAAATAAAATTATTTGTATACAATATATTCTGATCACAGTTTCCCTCCCTCATCTCCTCCCAAAACCTCCCTAATTTCACACCCTTCTTATCTTAGAAAACAAACAAGCAAACATGAAAGACAAACAAGGATAAAACTAAAACAAAGAAAATCAAAAGTAACTGAGAAAGATCCTGAGAGAAACTCAGATACACGCACATATAACTCATTTCACACCCATGAAAACTCAAAATTGGAAACAATAATATATAAATAAAAGAAGAGTAATGCTAAAGAATGATAAAACAAAACAATATAGATAAAAAACTCAAAATACCTTTGAGTTTATTTTGTGTTGGATATATACTGCTACTCATATGGCCTGCCCTTGTAGTTTGTAAGACTCCCTTGGAGAAACTAATTTTTCATTTGCCAATGGTTGCTAATTGGAGATAGCTTCTTGGTTGGGTTGGAGCTTGTGTCCACTTTCCCATCTCAGCCCTGGGCTGCCCTCTGGTTGGGGGTCTGCTCAGGCCTTGTGCACACTGCTTCCATTTCTTTGAGTTCAGGTATACACTGGTCCTCTTGTGTCTGGAAAACACTGCTTTCTTGGTTATCATCATCTCTGGCTTTTACAATCTTTCCAATTCCTGTTCTACTAAGTTCTCTGAGCCCTAAAAGATAGGATTTGTTGAGGACATCCCATTTATGAGTGAGTGATTCAAGATCTCTCATTCTCTACACATTGTCCAGTTGCGGGTCTCTGTGTTAGTTTCCATCATTGGAGGGGAAAGTTCTCTGATGATGGCTGAGTGATACATTGACATATAGCTACAGTAGTCATATTGCTATGCTCCTTTATCAGAACAAACAATGGTATTTGGGTTTTTCCCTAGGTCCATGGCATCTCTATTCTCAAATTCTTGGCCACCTGAGCAGTGTCAGCCATGGGTTCCATCTCATGGAGTGGGTCTTAAATCCAGTAAGATTTTGTTTGGTTGTTCCCACAACTTTTGTGCCACTATTGCTCCAGTGTATCATGTAGACAGGTCACAATGGTAGATCAAGGTTTATAGCAGGGTTTGTGTTTATTCTTCTCCTCTGGTAGCGTGAGTACCTTCCAGCACTGTGAACACTAGTCATTAGGGGTGAAGACTCTAGTGAGACACCAGCTCACCTCCTCCATGTTCAATGATATATACTTGTTGCATTTAGCAGTAGGGCTTTGCCATCAGGATTCAACCAATAGCTTTGGGAGTAGCCTGAGTTGTTTGGCAATTTCCTTTGGGCACCTCTAGCTAACAAGTCAATTAGGTGTACCCATGTCTAATTGAAGCTTTGTCTCCTCCATTATCTGATGAATCCATTTATGTTTCTTTCATTTACATACTTATGAACTTCTACTATAGTAGGTTTCCTTATGACACCTCAGGTGGCCCTTGCCATTAGTTGCCCTCCTCATATTCTCTCCTTTACCCCCTTTCCTTCCCCTTCTGTTTGAGTTTTTGACATAGCCTTTATTGTCTGCCTTAATTAGGTTTTACTGTTGAGAATGGACACCAAGACCAAGACAACTCTTATAAGAACATTTACTTTGGGCTTTCTTACAGGTTCAGAGGTTCAGTCCATTATCATTTAGGCAGGAGCATGGCAGCCTCTAGGCAGGCATGGTACAGGAAGAGCTGAGAGTTCTACATCTTCATCTGAGGGCCACTAGGAGAAGACTGGCTCCCACATGGTTAGGAGGAGGGTCTTAAAGCCAACACCCACAGTGACACACTTTCTTCAACAAGGCCACACTTCCAAATAGTGCCACTCCAGGGCCAAGCATATTCAAACCAGCACGTTGTCCTTAGTAGTAGTTAAATACTGAAATATAACAAGTATAACAATTCACTATGATGGTCAAGTTGTTAGCATCATTACTCTGGCCCTTTATGGTCACTGTTAGGTAAAGTTATGAACTCAGGTATGAGACCTTGACAAGCTGTCTGAAAAGTGAGATACCTTCCAAAGGACAGGTAGACAGCTAGCATATCCAGGGTAGATACTGGAAACAAAAGAACAATTCCTGTCCTAAGTAAGACACACCAGTGTGGCATGAATTTTCTCATACACTTGCTAATAGCATGTAATTTAAAACGTATGAATTGCTTCTTTCTGGAATTTTGTATTTGATGTGTTAAATAAGGTTCACTCTTTGTGAGTGACACCGTGGCAGATCAAGTAGGTGAGACTACATGCGTTCCCCTAATCAGCCTTATGGTGAAACTCAGTACGTTTCTCTTCTCAATGCCTCTCAATACCTTTTTAAAAGGATTGTAAATTTTACATGAATGAAGGTTTTCCTCCATGTGTATATGTCCACTGTGTACATACCTAGTGCCCAAGGAGGCCAGAAATGGTTACCATGTTACCCGAAACTATAACTAAGGATAATTGTTAGCCCTCATGTGGGTGCTGGGAACTTGGGTCCTCTAAAAGAGTACCACGTGCTCTTAAACTGAGACATCTCCCTAGGCACTGTTTCTTGATATTTTGAGAGACTAACGTTCCACAAGTGATTCATAATAAGTGTCTGAGAGTGAGTGTCAGGGAGTGAGCTGGGCCATAGAATGATGCCCATGTGACCTGAATGTATAGAAAGAGTGAGCAAGAAAGGATGAAGTAGCACAGATTGTACTTAGAAGACTATTGCAGGCCAGTCATGCTGATGAATGCCTGTGATCTCAGCCTTCTGGAGGCTAAGACAGGACTTTAGATGCTGGCTACTTAGTGAGACCCTGTCTTAAAAAAAAAAAAAACAAAAAACAGAAGACTATTGCAGTAGTATAATTGATAAATAATAAAGGTGTGGACTGAAACAAACATCATTATCCAATAACAATCCAATCCTGTAATCAAATAAAACTACCAGAAAGGAAAGAAGATTTTATAATGTAAGACAAATAATTTTGGGTTTTGTTCATGTTTCATTAGAAGTGACCAAATGGATGGAGAGAACATAGTTTAAAATGTGCTTTATGGAGCTGGAAAGATGGTAGCATGGTTAAGAGGTCTTCTTGATCCTCCATAGGACCAGCATTCATTCCCAGCACCTACATCAAGTTCACAACTATCTATAACCTAGGTTCAGGGGATCTGACCTTCTTCTGAACTCCAGACACACACACACACACACACACAGAGAGAGAGAGAGAGAGCATATGCTCACCCAAGCACACATACATACACATAAATAAAAATAAAATGAATCTTTTTGAAAAATCCAACCAGTAAAGTAATAGAAGCAGTATTAACATGATGGTCCAAAGAAGACAGCACCCTTTACATTCAATGTCACCAATGCTTTTTAACTAAATCAATGCCATTTACACACATTTCAACATTTACTACATGACATTTCCTGGAGTTGTGGGGGAAGACTTTGGCTTGTATTTCCTGCTCATTGTGAAATTAAATTATGAAACCACGAAAGAATTAGATTTAATGATTCAACTTAACCTGGTTTTAGAAATAAAGATGAAGGGGCTGGAGAGATGGCACAGAGGTTACAAGCACTGACTGCTGTTCCAGAGGTCTTGAGTTCAGTTCCCAGCAACCACATGATAGCTCACAACCATCTGTAATGGGTTCTGATGCCCTCTTCTGGTGTGTCTGAAGATAGTGACAGTCTACTCACATATATAAAATAAATAATCTTAAAAAAAAGAAATACAGATTAAACATAGTAACAATATGTAGGGGAGGCAATATAGAATATACAAAAGTAGAAAAAAGTTTGTAAAGAAAATAAACCTACTATATAGCAAGCATATTAATAGCTCTGTGTATATTTAGGCTTTACTCAGGTATTTTGCTGATACAGATTTATGATCTCATATGTGGTACTATACGAGCATAGGGCCTAGACTATCAGCATCAGGATCCTGGCTCCATTATCCTAATTGTAAGTAATGTTAACTATTTTCATTATACTCATACCTCTCAAAAGCTTGGTGAACTGTTGAGAAAGAAGAATGCAGTAGACAGTACAGCATGCTCAACACAGTATGATCAATTACCTAATCCTATTACCAATGCCAGCAAGTAAGAATACCCACTTCATGGCTGTATAGTATGTGCATTAATGTTACATATGATACAGATCGTCATAATGGCTTCTCACAACATCCCAAGATCTCTTCCATCCAAAGTCTTGTATCTATACCTCCTGTAGTGGTTTAAATGAATATGGCCCCCACAGACCTCATGTGCTTCAATGCTTGGCCCACAGGGAGTGGCACTATTAGGAGGTGTGGCCTTGTTGGAGTTGGTGTGCCCTTGTTGGAGGTAGTGTGTCACCACAGGGACAGGTTTTGAAGTCCCAGATGCTCAAGCTCCACCCAGTGTGGAACGCAGTTCCTTTATGCTGCCTGCAGATCAAGATGTCGAACTCTCAGCTCATGTCTGCCTAGAGGCTGCCATGCTTCCCACCATGATGATAATGAACTAAACTTCTGAGAACAAACCCCATTTAAATGTTTTCCTTTGTGATAGTTACCTTGGTCATGGTGTCTCATCACAGCAATAAAACCCAAACTAAGATACCTCCCAATGTATGTAGGTTAACTTTCTTATTCCCTGATTCTGACTTCTTCACAGTATTCAGAACTCAGTTTTGTTACTTATTCATTGAGAGTTTCCCCAACTACCTAATCTCAATTACTTCATGATACTTTTTCAGACAAACAGACAAAAAAGAACCACTGGACTCTGAGAACGTTAACACTCTGTATTTGGGATTACCAGAATACCATTTCATCTAATTATGTCTAACTAGGAGTTGGAAGCTAAGAAAGAATTATTTGGCTTCAAAAAGTTAAAATAATTCCCTGTTATTAAGTTGAGTTTCTAAAATGAAAAATGAGCAACTATTTTCCAAAGTTAACTTTTTAATTCTAAAAGTTTTGGTCTTGTGAACAATTGGAAATATATTGTGGTTTTAACTTAAAAAAGAATAAAAATATCACAGATAAGTGATATTTGATATAAGAACTCTGAAAAGAAATGAAGATGTATGTGTTCAGTTAACTCTGGGTTATTCTTGGAGTAATAATGGCAGAATTAAGCTTTAAATTTTCCATTAGTCACTTTACACACTTCTATAAACAAAGTGAACCTTTGACTTCCGAATATGATGCCTGTACTTTGTTCAGCTGTTCCGGTCTTACGCACTGTACCTAAACATTCTTACTGTCAGCCTTTTAGTGGACCGCGGAGAGTGGGGTCTGGAAAGGTGAGGGGTGTGTGCTATTTTTAGTCTGCATCTGCAGTACTGTACCATTGAAGATCTTCTCAGTCTGTTTTCATTTCTTTCTTTCTAAATAATCCGATTTTGCCACAGATTGATGGCTCAACCTCCTGTGCCATTTTCTATAAAATCCAAAAGGTTACTAAAGTCCCATGGTGGAGAAATGGCTTTTTGGAAATGGTGACACTCCAAGGTCAATTTATTAAATATGATTTATGAGACCTCTAATGCCTTATTCCAAAATTGACTTTCACAATATAAACTGAGCCTTTTTTTACTGTTAAGCTTGCTAGATGAATTTTCACTTAGAATGAAAACCGAAATAAAATACATTTTATTGCTGATTCTGAAGAATTAAATTTCTCCCTAATAGGTAATTTCTAGAGAATTAGAATGTGTTCTATGGAAAACACACGTCATTTTCTTGAGCTCTAGCACATGAGGAAAGGTAATGATGGCACTGAGCTCTAACAGTCCCTCATCTACTTAAGGAATAACGTGCCATGTTGGGAAGAAACTGACACTAGCAGTCCTTCCTTGAGTCCCAGCCTGTGACTGTGAGCAGCTGGTGATTGTCTGTAAATGTGCATTGTCCTCGCTTGTAAACTACAGAAAATGTCCTTTACCCAGCAGCCTGAGAGCCTCCAGGTAACGCTGTAGTAAATGTGCAGGTGCTCCCTAGATTGCAGAGTCCTAGCAGCAGAAAGTGTTCTAAAACATTTTAGATGCTTTGCAGATGTGTGCATGTCATTAAATCTACTTTACATATGTTATACACCATTGTTAACAAAGTCCATTTCATAAGCTCTTCTGGGTTCTCCTACAGTAAGTAAACCATACTATAGCAAACAAGCTCTCTACCGTAAAGTTCACTAAGGTAGAAACCATGTATTATTATGCTTGCATCCCTAGCATTTTCTGGAGCAGTTGTTTGTACAGACCATGTTGGTTGCCTGACCTCTGTGTTGTATGGTCTTTACAAAAGCATTATTCATTTAGGAAGTATAGAGCAGCCTCTTGAGATTATGAATTTTTATCTCTGTCTTTTGTGGTAATAATTGTCAAATACTCTAATCTTATATGCAGTGAAATTACACTAGTGAAGATCATGTGATCTAACCATGGTCACGTGACACAACTATGGTTAATGATCTCACAGAGTGAACCATAGGGTGTGCGGGTGGACATAGAGGTACGAGACAGTTACTAAGCACCAACTACTGAAGAATATGGTCACTGGGATCTATGTGTCCAGGAAGATTAGTGATGCCAGCCTGCAAAACACTTCTTATCCCAAAGGACCGCTTAAAGTCTTAGGGTCTCTGGCATGTTATCTCCAAATGAAAGTGTGACTCTCTTATTCTCTCACAAGAATTTTCTGAAACTTTTTTTTCTACTTAAGATTCTTCCATAGTTGATTTTACTGTCTCAAAAAATACAATCAGTATCAATACCTAACTTTTTCATACATAAAACTTGAAAACTTTAGCACACTAAATTAAAATGCAATGAAAGCATTTAATCATTCATTTAAAAAACTTATTATCAGCCGGGTAGTGGTGGCGCACACCTTTAATCCCAGCACTTGGGAGGCAGAGGCAGGTGGATTTCTGAGTTTGAGGCCAGCCTGGTCTACAGAGTGAGATCCAGGACAGCCAGGGCTACACAGAGAAACCCTGTCTCAAAAAAAAAAAAAAGACCAACTTATTATCAAGTATCTGTTACATGCCTATCAATCTCATAATAGTCTTTTCACTCAATTTAGACTTGAGTTTATGCAGTTGTAGGAAAAACCATTTATGTTTCAGAGAGACAGAAGCACTTTTGACTAATGTCTCTTGTCTAGGGCGTTATTAAACTAAGTTATGACTAGTTATCTAATTTTTCACTTGTTAATAGCAATACGTTTTTTAGTAGAGAGTGCTAGTTATTTTGAATACTTGCAAAAAGTTTTCAAAATAACCTTTTGTTATTGTTTTTTAAATGTTTGTTATTTCAGAAGTAGTGCATACTCTGTCGAGTCTGGAATGAGGGAAGGGATACATACAGCTGCTATAGTCCAAAGGAAAGCAAATGGGCTTAAAAGAAAAGGAAGTAGCATAACTGTAGCAAATTAAGTGTGATGAGGCTAGAACATGAGGATGCATCAGAAGTAGTGGAGGTGACAGTGGCTAATCTTTTGAGGACTAGGCCATTAAAGGCTTTGTTTTCTTACCAAGAGGTAAGGTTTTGGTTGGTTGGTTGGTTGGTTGGTTGGTTGGTTGGTTGGTTGGTTGCTTGGCTGGTTTTTTTTTTTTTTTTTTGTCTTAAGGTAGAGGGGAACCTTTAAGGTATTTAAACAAAGGAGAGAGATTTCTCCATAGCTTTGAAGAAGCTTCAGTCAGCATATCCAGGTAGAGCTCACTGATTACTACTGAGCACAGCCAGAACGTAACATGGGAGAAAGCAACCAGGGAAGAAGGAAAGTCCAGCAGGGATTCCAGGAGACTGAGGGTCTCCAACTCCGTGGTTCAAAATGACTCAGTGGGTTATCTGGTCAATTCTGATTTCTTAATTCTCTCCCTTATGGCAGTGAGCAACAATTGAAGTTGAATGCTCCAGAAATTTTTGTGAATGATCTCATATATTATGTATAATAAGATGAATCAGGCTAGCATTGTTAAAGAACATCTTTAGTGCATAACTACAAGAATAATAGTATGTCTATTCAGACAGAAATGGGCCTTAAGGTCTAAGCACATGACATATTAAAAGCCGGCCATGTTTTGTTTAGGATGGAGAAGGACAAAGTCTCCAATGGTCCCCTTCCCTACCTGCCCTGCCTATGCGTTCAGACCTGTGGGAATCCCTTCCCTCCCAGGTTAGCTCATTGTGAGTTTCCACTAAACAAGCTGGATTGTTCTTATCAGGCCTCCCCCAGCTCATTGAGTCATAAATTCTTCTCCATGAAGGCTTCTTTTAATGCATCAAACGTTAATGTTTGATCTTCAGTACATATACCTTCTGAGTAGGTCCCCAGGCTGTACCTTAAGGATAGATGTTGTGTCTTACACATCTTGAGATCTGGGCTCAGCATATAGTGACTAGTGGGCATGTAGTAGGTTACTGCTCCAGGGAAAGCAACCATAGCTAATCTAAGAAGAAACCTGGGCTTCACTCTGTGCCCTATTCAGCATGATAAAAGAATTTCTTAACACTCTTAATCAGGCCTCTGGGGAAAACATTGAGATTCGTGATTGTCTTCCCTTTGATCTATAATCAAAGGTGCTCTGTTCTTCAGTTGATTTCACTGGCTTTCTAGAAGGGCGCTAAGGACAGAGATGTGGAGTGAATTTGCTTTTGCTTTTCTGATTTTGTAGTTTCTCAAGTAGGTGTGTTTTTAAAGCCACTAAACTATTAATTTTCAGTCTTTTTCTTTAGAATAGTTTTATTTTTAAGTTGATACAATGTGTTTTTTTTCTGTAGCTTAGAGAAATGCTTTGAAAACAAAACAAGAGTCTTTAGTGAAGTTTAATATGTGTTTAACCCAACCATTTTCTGAACGTTTTTATGTAAGCAAGTTTTTTTTTCTTTTTTTATTGGATATTATATTACATTTCAGATTTCATCCCCTTACCCCATTCCTACCACCACCCAGGAACCCCCTATCCCATCCCCCCTTCTCCTGCTTCTATGAGGATGTGCCCCCACCTACCCCCCAACTCCCAACTCCCCACCCTCGAACCCCCCCCCCACTCGGTGTTCAGCCTTCATGGGACCAAAGATCTCCTCTCCCACCTATGCTCGACAAGGCCATCCTCCCCTACATGTACAGATGGAGTCATGGGTCCCTCCCTGAGTGCTCCCAGGCTGGTGGTTTAGACCCTGGGGAGCTCTGGTTAGTTGGTATTGTTGCTCTCCTCTTGGGGCCACAGACCCTTTCAGCTCCTTCAGTCTTCTCTCTAACTCCTCCATTGGGAACCCCTTGATAAGATCAATGGGTAGCTCTGAGCATCTGCCTCTGAATATGTTAGACTCTGGCAGACCTCTAAGGAGACAGGTATATCAGGCTCTTGTCATCATGCACTTCCTGACATCCACATCAACATCTACCTTTGGTGACTGCACATGGGACGGATAGCCAGGTGGAATGGTCTCCAGACGGACCCTCCTTCAGTTTCTGTCCCACACTTTGTTTCCATATTAGCTCCCTTGAGTATTTTGTTACTCCCTCTAAGTAGGACCAAGGCATCCACACTTGGTCTTCCTTCTTCATGAGCTTCATGTGGTCTGTGAGTTGAATCTTAGGTATTACAAACTTCTGGACTAATATCCACTTATCAGTGAGTGTATACCATGTGTATTCTTTTGTGGCTGGGTTACCTCACTCAGGATGATATTTTCCAGTTCCATTTGTTTACCTAAGAATTTCTCGAAATTCCTTATTTTTAATAGCTGAGTAATATTGTGTAAATGTACCACATTTTCTGTATCCATTCCTCTGTTGAAGGACATCTGGGTTCTTTCCAGCATCTGGCTATTATAAATAAGGCTGCTATGAAAATAGTGGAGCATATGTCCTTGTTATATATTGGAGCATCTTCTGGGTATATGCCGAGGAGTGGTATAGCTGGGTCCTCAGGTAGCGCTATGTCCAATTTTCTGAGGAACCACCAGACTGATCTCCAGAGTGGTTGTACCAGCTTACAATCCCACCAACAATGGAGGAGTGTTCCTCTTTCTCCACATCCTCGCCAGCATCTACTATCACCTGAGATTTTTATCTTAGCCATTCTGACTAGTATGAGGTGATATCTCAGGGTTGTTTTGATTTACATTTCCCTGATGGCTAAGGATGTTGAGCATTTAAGGTGCTTCTCGACCTTTCGAGTTTCCTCAGTTGAGAATTCTTTTTTTAGCTCTGTACCCCATTTTTAATAGGGTTATTTGTTGTCTGGAGTCTAATTTCTTGAATTCTTTGTATATATTGGATATTAGCCCTCTATCAGATGTAGGATTGGTAATGATCTTTTCCTAATCTGTTGGTTGCCGTTTTGTCTTATTGACAGTGTCCTTTTTTCACCTGTTTGGTGTGTTCTCTTGTAATTTTTTAAGGAATTTTTGTGTTTCCTCTCCTCAAATTCTTTGAGAGTACTATTTATGTCCTTCTTAAAGTCCTCTATCATCATCATTAGAAGTGATTTTAAATCTGAATCTTGCTTTCCTAGTGATATGAGGAATTCAGAACTTTCTTGTGTGGGAGAACTAGGTTCTAATGATGTACCCTGGGTTGCTGATGCTTATGTTCTTGCACTTGCCTTTCACCATCTGGATCTCCTTAGTGCTACCCGCCCTGTCTCTGACTGGAGCCTGTCTTTCCTATTATCT
The DNA here is from genome assembly GCA_030674055.1 of Rhabdomys pumilio. Lineage (NCBI taxonomy): Eukaryota > Metazoa > Chordata > Mammalia > Rodentia > Muridae > Rhabdomys > Rhabdomys pumilio. Next base: position 24,647,653 of record JANHMN010000001.1, read on the forward strand.
TGGTTGTATTAGAACTGTGTGGAGTGGGTGTTACTACTAGGGTTAGAGCTGGGGCCCAAGATCTGCTCAGTGCTCAGGTGCAGACAGAAAGGAACCGGTGCTCCAGGCCAGGAGTGACTTCCTGGTTCTTAGTGAGTCCCAATTACTCCCTGTTTGGGGCGGGTATTTCTGTCTCCTTACCTAAGATACTGCCCTGGTTAGAGCTCCTGAGAGGCCCACTTCCTCTGGGTTCTGTGAGATTAGGGGCAGAGGTGCCACCCGGGATCTGCTCAGTGCTTGGGCCCAGACCAGAAGGAACTAGTGCTCTGCTAAAAGCAAGTTATAACATGCAGGGTACATTGATGCTTCAAGCCAAGAAAGAAAAACTTGAGAATGGCCCAAACTCCAGCAAGCATCCAGGCCCAGTGCAAGCCATTCACCTTGTTTCTTGTGTTGTTTTTTTTTTTTTTAAACAAGTTTTTTCTTTGACCTAAAAACCTTGTTTTCCTCACTCTGCAACAAGGCAATTACATTGTCTGAATGACCAAATACACCCTAATGTGAATGAGACAAAGATTCCATTACAGAAGAGTCATGACATCATGTGTATTCAAATGCCCTCTGCTTGGATTCTTTTTCCACTGCAGTAACAGGACTGTCATTTATGTTGAAGCTAAAAGTAAAATTAAAATTTTATATTTTTTTAGATACAAGAACACTGAATAAAAATACAAAGTAGAATTTGGTTTTTAAATTAATACCTTGCGGAATATACTTGAGATCTTGTTCATGTTTCCAAAGCTTAGTAATATTTATAAATCATGAGAAGAGAGGATGTTCTATTGGAGGTACTTTTTAAAGTATGTAGGGACCTGGCTCCTGTATTTTTAGCTCAGCCTTTGTGAATACTGTGTGTACCTAGTGGTCCCTCCACTTAAACACAGATCTGAAGAACACTTTGTCCTCACCCTTCAATTTGGCATAGATGTCTTTATCCGGAAAGACAGTCTTATGAAGACAAATCTTTTTAAGGGCTTGATTTTGAAACACACATAGGGAGTTTGGCCATTCTAAGTTTTTTCTAGAAGCACTTTATATGATTCACAGCTAGACACTCTATTTATTTATTTTTTCCTTTTCTGTCAAGTAATTCTTACAAAAAAAAAAAAAAAAGATGATTCCTTTTGACTTTCGTTTATGAACCTCCACAATAAGGCAATGACAGAAGTATCTGTGTTCACTCTGCTTCACTGTGGACACGCAACAGTGGCAGCAGCGGCAGCGACTGGGACTCTAGCCCTCAGACCATGCCCAAAGTAGAATTAATTGTGTTTTGTCTTCTGATTCTGCCATGTTCCTTCTCCTTTATTTTTATTTTAATTATGTGTGTGCATGTGCATGTGTGTTTCATGAGGTGCGCTGGAGAGCAGAGGGCAGCATGGAAGAGTTAGTTTCCTCCTTCCACCACTGGGTCTCAGAATCAAACTCAGGCCACTGTCAGGCCTGGAGGCTAACACCTTTACCCACCAACCTTCATAGCCCATATTCTACTCTTATTCCAAATTGAACCAAACTGGAATTGTTAACAGGACAGATAGACAGTAGTATGGTGCATCACATACAAGGAAATTGTTAATGGCAGAAGCTACATGAAAGGCATAAAGTCTGCCATGGCTTTGATGTTGTTTGTAGCAGGTATTACTAACAGGAGATCATAGGTCACTAGGTCACTGTTCCAAGATGGATGTGCTGGTCTCCTGGTAAGTTCTAAAAAGGAAAAGTTGTTATACAAGTCTGAGCATGGGCCAGCAGGCTCGTTAAGCTAAGAAAGATGCTTGCTGCCGAGCCTGATGACCTAAGGTCTATCCGTGAGACCCACATCATAATGTAAGAGAACTGACTCCCAAGCAAGTTATCTTCTGACCCCTTCACACATTCCATGGCATAAGCATACACACAGTAAACCAGTCAGTTAATAAATGAGTTATTTGTTACTTAAGAAGCCAGCCCAACCCTGATATCTGAGTCTGGAGCATTCTGCCTCAGCCTCTATGTTCTTTTCTTCTGTCATTTGCTGTGGTCCTTCACAATAGCAAGTTCGTCATGGTTGGACTCTGAGCCTCTAAAGTGATAAATGAATGACCTTTCCCTCATAAGTAGCCTGCCTTGGGTATTTTGTTGCAATAATGAAAACTAATGCAAAAGTGTTCACTGCTAAATTGTTTCAGTTGTGCTGTGTGTTTGCAAGTTGTCATGATAAAGCTTGGGCACTTTTCATGAAGGGTAATACTGCAAGAGTGCTTATTTATTGTATGTATAAATGTTTATAATTATGTTATTAGAGGGAAATAATTATTCTTTTAAAATAAAAGGCCACATTAAACTCTCCACAAATGATGTCACTAGATAGTCAAACTCTTAATGTTTGAGATTTAAGTTAGACATGGTAAATAATCAAGAATGTGTAAAAATTCAGCTGGCTGATTATGATCATATTGTCAAAATAGAACACAGGTTATTGAAACCATGTTGTATGTATAATCAGTGGAATACTATGTACCATTAAACTCTATGCTTAGAGATAAATGCACTGATATCAAAAGATGTTAGTGTGTGTGTGTGTGTGTGTGTGTGTGTGTGTGTGTGTGTGTGTGTGTTAAGGATTTGGGATGTGTATATATACATGTAAATGTTACTTTTGAAGTTGAAGATTATAGTTTTCAGTTTTTTTCTAATAAAATTTTCCTAAGTTTAAATTTTGATTTAATAACACAAGAAAGAAGTAAAATAAGAAAAGAAAGAAAAGAGAAAGAGATTCTATCTTTTTCTGTTAAAATAGAACAGGAAAATCTCAATATTCTTACATATTTTTTATCACACTAAAGGAATGTGTTTTATGCATAAAACAAACAACAATGCCATTCATCTTCTAAGGATGTTTTGGGACTGCCACAGTAGGCTTTGGAAGAAAGGTTGCACTGTTCTGATACTGCTGGCCCCGTACTTGGAAATGCCCATCTTTAGTCCCTAATTGCATTAACTTTTGATGTCTGACTCATGAGGGAAGGAAACTTTGATGTGAAATAAGAAAATCCATTTTCCCTCTGAATACAATAACCACTGATATAGTTCAGACTGTGTGACACCTGTGCTCCCTGGTTTTTCAGGGTCCCACCAGAAGAAATCAGAGTTCATGGATATAGAAATAATTAAAATGTTCTTATAACTTTATAAGGAAATTTAAGCAGTGCTGAAGTTGGTAGTCTTTACAGTATATCTCTGAGAGCAATGAAGGACTAACATTTCTTCATGTATTCAAACTGATTAAACCCTTTATGCTTCTGAATTTAATGTTTCCAATATTACTTGTATTCTCTAAAAGAATCTTGTCTTCACTGAAAGACAAGTTGGAAAGCATTAGTTGCTGTTTGGTTGCAGTGATAAAATTCCAGGACCAGAAACAGTTTAGTTTTGCTTTTGGTTCCAGAGGGAATGTGCATTCTGGCTTGGAAAGCATACAGCAGGAACAGGAAGCAGATTGGTCACAGCATCACCAGCATACAGGAGGCAGAGAGAGAGATGATGGAAGTAGAGTAGAGCTGTAAACACTAAAGTTTTCCCTGCCTCCCAGTGATACACTTCTTCCCACAAGGCTCCCCTCCTAAATGTACTATAACATCTCCAAATGCCGATAGCAACTGGGGTCAAGCATCCAAGTACTTATTATTAGAAGAATATCATCGCTGCCAGAGCTAATCTCTGAGTTCTACTTCACTAGTTCTCTCACAGTAATTACATGAAATCTGTAGTTCACTCTTTCATGTGTGTGTATGTATACATATGGACAGACGCACATATGACGCTCCTCTCTGTCCTAACGGTACGTCCATTCTTACGGTCTCATTGTTCCCTCATGACCTTAACTGTTTTCTTCATCTTTTATCTTCCCCAGGTAAAATGTCCAGTGATCGAGCTTTGAGGAAGCAGCAACAGTTAAACAACCTTGTCTATCTGGTGCTGAATCAAGCCAAACCTGGAGACAGAATTGTGGATTTCTGCAGTGGCGGGGTATTGTATGTCTCCTCTTGTCCTTTAGCCTTTCCAAGATCATGAGACCTTGCTACATCTTTCAAGGTCATGATTTTATTTGGCAAGGTCATTGTCTAACAATGAACAAAAGCTGTGGAACCAAAGTTAACTGTCTTGTCTTCCTTTCAGGGCCATGTTGGAATTGTTCTTGCCCATATGCTGCCCTCATGCCAGGTAAGGTTAGTAATGCACGAAACGGACAGTTGGGCTCCGCACAGCTCGGGCCATGTCTGGCCTAATCTGACCTCTTCGAGTTCCTAATTATTTATTCAAGTCAACTATGTGGCACACACTTTCCTTGGAACTCCTAAGATCAGAATCTTGATTGGGGGTAAAAGGCAAGTAAGACCACAGTAGAGTTATCAGTATTTTTTAAAGTGTATGTGTTTAGGTAAAAGAGATACCTATTACATTATTGAATAAAAAGCATATGATATAACTAACTTAATTTTCAACACAATCAAACTAAAAATGTTTCCAAGGACCACATTTTAACATAAACTATTTGGTGAAAAAGTGTCGTTTAAAATGTATATATATAATTCAACTAGAGCAGAGTTAGATCTCCAGTCAGATAGACAGCTGATGCCTGACAGTCAGGCGGCTGATGGGAAAATGACTGGGGTGGGTTTGTTGTCTTTCCCTAGAGCAGCAGTTCTCAACATGTAGGCCGCAACCCATTTGGCAAGCCTCTAGCTCCAGAAAAATTTCTGTACAATTCATAACAGTAACAGAATTACAGTTTTGTAGTAACAACGAAATAATTTTATGGTTGGAGGTCACCACAACATGAGGACCTGTGTTAAAGGGTCACAGCGTTCAGGAGGTTGAGAGCCACTGCCTTAGAGAGTAAAGAGCAAAATAAATAAAAGGCCAAGGCCAAGAGGCTAGCCCCTGTTGTACCGTTGTGGAAAGTGTTATGACTGGCTGAGAGGACGAGCTCACAGAGGCCTGGGGAGCAGTGTGGGTGGAACACTGTTTCCCTTTCCCAATGATTCTTCTGGAAACTTAGACTGACTGGGAGAGGGCTTCAGCTAGGTAAAACTAGAAGGTTTATCTGTGTATCGGGTTTTTTATGTAACGTGATAAAGTGTTTTTCTATAGAGTGTACATAAGGCAAAAAAAAAAAAACACCAGAAAGTAATAATGACAGTAATAATGTATTAACTCTTTGTGGTTACTGTAGGAAGAAGCTCCTGTCAATCTCTGGCCTGCCTCCACTAGTCCCCACTGTTCACTACAGCTGATGGAGCCTTCCTTATCATAAGCTGCACACGACATGGCCCTCCGTCCTCTCTTCCACCATTCTCCATTCCCTATCTCCTGCCTGCCTTTGTCACTCTCATTGTTACTGTGCACTGTGCCAAACACTATTAGTTTTCTCAGTCTTTAATACTGATATTCCATAATCTTCCTTAGGCTGAGCCATTCCCCCATCTAATTTTGTTCATTCTTGAGACCTCCATTAATAATTATTTCTCTGCCTTAGTCATCAAGGATGAGTTCGCATTACCCTTGCCTGTTTTAACTGAGCACAGAGCACACTGTCGTTTCTCTTTCCCTCACTCATATCTTTCCACATTAACTTCAAGAGTTCAATACATTGTTCATTTTGGTGCCAGGTGAACTGTCAAACAGGGTAGAGAATTAGTAAAGACATTCTGCTTTTTTATGATCTGAAGTATAGTAATGATGCCGGCCGCTAATGTCTGAATTGTGTTACGGTATATACAGGATTTTTTTTCTGTATAACATCTAGGTTATATTAATAGAGAACAAGGAATTATCATTAATCCGTGCTAAGAAGAGAAGTGACGAACTTGGGTTAAGCAATATTTGGTTCATTCAAGCAAATATGGAGTATTTCACAGGAATGTTTAACATTGGGGTAAGTAGTCCATAATTTCAGTTTCTCTAATTAGCTAAATAATAATTTTATTCCTTAGATCAACTAAAGAAATCAATTCTGTATTCTTTCCTAAACAAAGAAATTTATAGCTTCTTACACTTTACCTGTCGGGTGTAGCATAACACTCCTTATTCCACTGTAGCCCCTGTCCGTGTGTGGCAGGTAGTATCTGCTTACCTTTGCCTAAGCACTTCATGTGCTGCCCTGGACGGGGTCAGGACCGAGAACAGTGTTAGCAGAGTCTTAGCAGTATGAAGCAGCAAAGAGCATAAAACGAAGTGAGAAATATAAGGGAAGAAGAACTTGGTAATAACCTGAAATTGCCTTTAGGTAGTGTCTCTTTAACACAGATTTGATAGCTGCATGTTATTTTGAGCTTCCAAGTATTGTGGTTTTAGTTTTGAATCCTTAGACCAAGTTATATTAAGAATAATTCAGAGGCCAGCGCACGGCTGACTTATTCTTCAGGTTTTAGATTTTTGTGTGATTTGTACTTCATTTAAGGTCTAATCTTTTGCTAATAATTCTAATCACTTAAAAAGTTTTATTTAATATGAATACATTCTCAAAATAGTAATATGAAAAAGCCATCTCTTGAATACGTACTCTTGTATACTAGAGAGATAAGTATTATAAATGCCTTTTGGTCTGTATTAGTTATCTGTGCACACACACAAATGCTGGTTTATGCTTCTGTGAACCTTGGGGAGCCAGTACAACTTAGATTCTTCTTTGACTGAACATTGGCATAATTTTTTTCTAGTTACAGTATATTCTTACTTCTGTAATGTATGTAACTATGCTAGATCTTAACATGGTTTTCAAAGCACTTTGATGTATTGCTGGGTCACTGCCTCATCCCTACTGTGTGCTCACAACTTACTGGGTAGAACTGTTCCCCACTCCTGGAGTTCAGAAATTGTAGTACTTGATTTTTGTTACTAAAATTCACATCTTGAACACTGACTACTGAAAATGTTGAAGGTTTGGTATCCTTTTTTTCAGCCCAACAGGCCTACAACTTACGTCCTGTGTAGATATGATAAAAGGTTTGAGATAGCAGTGATCTGTCATACTGTGCTCACCTCTCAAGCGGGACATGTTCACCTCACTGATCCTGGTTGTTCATCCTTTGGGGCTATAGGTCATTCTGATATTCTTATAATTTCCAAGTATACAATTCAGCAACATCAATTATATGTTTCTAGAGTCAGTGTTTTTCTCCATATTTCATTATTATATATCTATCATGGATTTTTCCCCTCTATATTACTTTGGCTGCCCCTGTGTGTTATAATGATTTTTTTTGTTTATTGGTTTTACTGTTTTAAGAAATAACACTTAATATGCTACTTTTATATTCACAAACATGTAAGCAAAATATATAGAAATCAATATGTGAAATACATGTTAAAAGACTATAAACATATGTATTTCTTTTCATGTGCTATGGATACATGCTCCTTGACTTTTATGGACTTATATCCTGATAAGCCAATAATGGTCTGCCATAGGTAGGAAATGCGCATGCCACACTAGCCTACAGAGTATCATAGATTGTTATACCAAATCTGTAAGAACTGCTCTTGTGCTCTCTGATCATATGTCCGACTAAGATCTGACCTGGGCTGCCATCTAGCAGCACAGTGAGGCTCATTGTATGTACTGTTAGCCCAGGAAGGATCAAGTTCAAACATGGTGTTGGTCACTGAATGTATATTACTTTTGTATCACCATAAAGTAAATAAGTAAGTAAGTAAATAAATAAATAAATAAATAAATGGAACCATTGTCAGTTATAGATTATTTGTATTTTTCCTTCAAGACAAATATTTCATTATTATATGAATACCATTTTATTAATTCTGGTTTTGATTTTAAAGATTCATATATGACATGAGGAAAAGTATATTTTTTCCAAAATAAGAAGCATCTAAAAAAGGTTTTTTGAATTTTTATTATTTTGATATCTATGACCCCTAATTTGAATAAGTATTGATTACTAAACATTTAAAGAATGCTTTTAATCAAAATTTACTTATAAAAGTATAACAGTACTATTTTAGTTTGAGTACTGTGTTTACATTGTTCTCAGACTACCCTCTACACCCTCCAAGCCGCCCCCAGTCCCTTTCAACTTGTGACCTCTTCTTGTTTATTACTGTTTATGTGAATGCAGCCTACTGAGTCACTTAGTGTCACTGCTTGTATGTATATGTGTTTAGGGTGACCACTTGGGATTATGTAACCTGTACAGAGGCTGCTCCTTGGAGAAGACATATTATCCCTCCCTTAGCAGCCATTAATTAATTACCTGTAGCCCTTAATCCAGGAGTCAGGTCTGTGAGGCTTCCCCCCTCATACATTTGATATTTTAAATAATCAAATTGCTGGGGTTTTTTTCCATGAATGCTCAAATATCCCCATTTTTGCTCATTGATACCCTGTTCTCGTTGTTCTGAATCCTTTTAACAAATACTCAGCAGTAATTAGGTGCATGTTGCCCTCTGCTGTGCAATGTTTTGGCGCATTTTGATCATTTCTAGTTTCATGTGTCAAGTAGGTCTTGTGAGTTGAACTCAGGCTGTTTAAGTAGGTGCTAAGGTCTGCTTCCGTTCTCCAGGTGGCCTTGCACGCTTGTGGGGTGGCAACAGACATGGTGATCGAGCACTGCATCCAAACACGAGCTTCCTTCATCACATGTCCCTGCTGTTACGGGTTCATTCAGAACACATCGAAGTTTAATTTCCCAAAAAGGTGAAGTTTAGTGTTTTCCATAAGACACCAGTATGGTGGTGAGTTGGTACACAAGACTTGTTTAAATAATGTTTCAGTGAAAGCCAGTGACAATGACACACGCCCTTAATCCTAACACTCAGAAGGCAGAGGCAGACTGGTTTGTGAGTTTGAGGTCAGCCTGAGCTACAAATCGAGTTCCAGGACAACCAAGGATACACAGAGAAACTGTGTCTCAAAAAAAAAAATAAATAAAAATAATTAATTAATTAATTAAAAAAAAACCTAAAGTTGCAGCGAAATTTGAATTTGAGATTGATTACCTTTCTCACAGTGTGGCAGGTATTATTTGTGAACAGGATTAAGAAGAGTAGCTCTCCTGTCTGTCACTGCCTTTTCTTTTAGATATAGTTAGAAGCAAGTCTGTCTAGGAGCCAGACCAGTAGTCGTCCATTGACTTCCTTACCTCCCTGTACTCTAAATGAAACTAGAACCACCCTTTGTAAGAGGCAGTGGAGTTAATGGCTAATTGCCTAGAATCTGGAGACAGCATGACAGGTGCCGTGTGTGCATATATTACCTAAAAGTTGCAAAGAGCCCCAGTGCATGCCTGGAAGCTTTATGCTCTTCCCCACAATGGCCTGCCTGGTGTGCCACTCCTTACTGGGGATCGATGAGGAGTAAAGTATTTTTCAATGGCGATTGCCTCCTGATCTATTGGCCTTGCCACACCTGCACCATATAGAGAACCACACAGAATAGCAGCAGAATCTGTGTGTTGGAAAACGCCAAAAGTGGTTGTGCTGTTAACAGGATTAACAATCTGCGAAGTACACTCTTTCAGTTCATAACATTCTGGTGTTCTCTTCCTATTTTTCCATAAACTCACTTCAAGGTGAAATGCTCTTCATTTAAGATAACCTTATATATTCTTCAGATACAATACATATTTTTATTATTTATTATTCAGCTTACTTGACATTCTTTACATTGAGATGATAACTAATTCTTTTTTGTTTTCTACTTTAGTGAAAAATTCAAGAAAACTTTATCATACAAGGTAAGCTTTTTCTTTTTAACAGATCTAGATGTCCTATGAATGTTGTGCATTTAAGGTTCTATTATTTTGTTGAGACAGGCTCTTACACGATATCCTGGAATTCATTATTTGCTCAAGCTGGCTTCCAGCTCATGGCAGCACTCTTGCCTCAGTCTCTTGAGTGCTGGATTGTAGACATGAACCACTGTGACTCCTTCCAATGCAACTTTTGATCCTTCATATTTTTTTCATCCCAAATTTTGTCTACAAAATACATGGATTACTCAAAAAATATCTAGTATGATTTTAATTTTTTTTAAATTCCGTTAATTCTTTGAATAGTGAATGAGATTTGGAAAGGATATGAGATTCATTTTTTTCTCCCCTGCTTACTTGTAAGTTAACAAGTTAGCTGGCATAGTAAATTCGACAGAACTAAGAGATTCCTAACAGGGACAAAAACCAGCTGTTGCTTATGGAGTAGCAGTAGCCAGAGTCCTGTCATCTTCATGCTGATCCCTGAGGCCTGCCTCTCAGTACACAGGCCTGCCTGTGCCTGTCTTTCACTTTACAGGGAAACTGTCTTCAAGGCCATTCACTCTAATGACATACTTGGAGAGATAATCTGGAATAGAGAGAAATTTTCTATAAAAAGTCAAGTGTTTTTCTCTCTACTGGCCACATACAAAGGTCCTATGTATTCTCTTGTCCTTGTCATGATATTATTTTTATTGTTCTTAGGTTAAAGTAATTCCTAGGCTGTTTGTACCAAAGTTTGTCGGTCTTTGGCCTAGAACAAAGGCAGTCAGTTCTTGTTTACAGAAACTCAAGAAACTCTTGGAAATCTTTTTCCCAAAAGTAGTGAATGACAGGTTTGAGCCACTAATCTGAGCAGAGCAGTTTCTAGCCTTCTGAACATCACACATAACAACTGTTCAATGACATGACATATATGATATAAAAGGTAATATCTGAGCTAAATATAAAGACCTGTTAAAGTTTGATAATTAGTTTGAATTTTAATGTAATTCCACTTTGTACATAAACACTGGGGAACATTGTTTCCTTTCATGGACCAGGCTGACACTAGTACTTTTATTTCCTGCCCAATAGTGAAGTACAGACTCCTTAAATACTCACTTCTACCACCTTGACAGCTTTACCTTCTTGAACATGTCTTTGTGCTTCTTAAATGCCCACTTCCTGCCTTGTCCCATCTGCCCACAGCACTCTCCTTCCCTTCCTCACTGCCCCAGATGAGCAGTCACAGAGACCCACAGAGCAAGTTCTCCTCGTGCCTTCATCTAGAACCAGAACATTGCTGGCCTTCACTGGCCACATTACAAGGTTCGTCTCCTAGGGAACTACTAGATTTACAGGGCAAACATAGGACACCCTTCTTTCACTCACAGTGTTCTACCAGTAAAAATGAGGGGAGTGGACCGGAAATGAAAAAGGCTACCGTTGGTCTTACTGGCTGGAAAATAATTTACACAGCTGTAAAGAGAAGTGGTGTACCCTGGCCTTAGAGAGCAGGGCCCCCCACTCCCCCACCCCAGTGAGCAGGGTTTATCTGCTGTTACTCCAGCACACTCAGGAGCTACTTGAGTAGCAGTAGCCAGCCTTCAAAAGGTGTCAGGTGTCATGTCTTAGAGGTGTCTTCCCTTCTTGGATACTATGGCAAATGGTGCCCTATTACTTCCTATAGCTTCATTCCTTAGTGCTTAAAGATTCTGAGAACTAGTTAGGTTGGGTTTTTTTCTCCACGTTAAGTTAACCAGCAGATACTAAGAACACCTGCGTGTGCCTTGCACTTCCAGAACCTTGTATTAAAGAGAACAGAAATAATTCTGGAAAGAACTGGTAAAATTTAGCACAGTGCACTGGACCCCATCTAAAGTTCCAATTACATCAACATGACCTATACAAATTTACTGTTTAGAAACCCCATGTGGACAAAGGGAATACTTTTTCTTGCTTTTTTCAGATCATAGAATTCTCAAATCTTCTGTCCCATTTAGATGCTAGCCAGTTTGTGAGGCTTTATAAAATTTACTTATTCAAACTACTTCATTAATTTCCGGGCCACTGCTGTTAAATTTTATAGTGATTCTTAAAATGTTTTAATATATAAAAGTTGAAACAAAGACACCCTTGTTATTAAAAAAAAAAATGCCACAAACATTTCATTTACCTGATTGAAAAATAGAGACTTCATACTCAGAAGCTGAGGCAAGAGGATTACAAGTTTGAGGCCAGCCTACTAGGAAGACTCTGTCTGGGGAAGGAGGGACTTTAAATTTATTGTCCTGAGTACTAAGAATACACAGATGAGTCTGGGTTCACCCTGTTTAACTTTGACTCTACAGCTGCTCTAGGTGTCAAAGAGGCACTGCACGTGCTGTTGCCTAATGACCAAGTTTAGCTACTTGTAGATTAAAGGTTACTGCACAAATACTGCCTCTGTCCTTTTACAGGCTTATTTTCCTTCATCGATGCCCCCTTTCCTAAAGTTGTTATACAACAGTACCAATCTCCCTCCCATCCCCTCAGGTCTTAAATAAAAAGGAATATCCCTGAGGAGTAGCCAGAGCTCTGCTAGGAGTCCTGGAGAATAGCTGGTGTCTTGGTTAGGGTGTTATTTCTGTGAGGAGACACCATGACCAAGACAACTCTTATAAAGGCAAACATTTAATTGGGGCTGGCTTACAGTTTCAGAGATTTAGTCCAATATCATCATGGTGGGAAGCATGGCAGCATGCAGGCAGACATGGTCCTGAAGAAGTTGCTGAGAGTTCTGCATTTTGATCTGCAGGCAGGAGACTGTCTTACTAGGTTTGGCTTGAGGATATATAAGACCTCATAGCCCACCTTCACAATAACACACTTCCTCCAATGAGGCCACACCTACTCCAACAAGGCCACACCTCCTAATAGTGTCTCTCCTTATGGGTCTGTGGAGTCCGATTACAGGCAAACTGCCATAAATGGCTTCTTTATCCTTGGGTAATATAAGAAGCTACATCATACTTCTTCTTAACAACCTATGCAAGAGTTCCAGATAACCTTTAGAAAGGAAAATTTAAGGAAAGTAATCTTTTCACTTAACACATTATAATTTTACAATATAACCACCTGGTCCTGTTTATAGAATAAGAATAACTAGGTAATATGGCTTGAAGTTTTTCTCTGTATCTGTTCTGAAATACATCTGAAAAACAGTCAGCTTGAGGGAAAGAAGTCACTGAGAACAATATTCTTAGAATTGCTCTTTTCAGCTGTTCGATTTTGTATAGTATTTTCTATTAAATGACTCTAGAATAATTGAAGTCATGGTTTTGTCTTGTTTTCTGTGTTTTCTAACTCTGAATCGCTAAATTAGAATAAATGCACATGCTGTTGATACTTCTTTTAGGAACACATGGTTCTCTGCAGATTTGCAGATCAGACAGCTGTCCAGCTTCCACCCCAGCGGAGACTCATAGGTATGTGTTTTCACCAGGCAGCTGCTGAGGCTATGCCCAGTATGCCTGGGAGTAAGTGCATAGGGGCTATTTGGGGAAAGCACTGGTACATATATCATTAAGAAAACTTCTTCCCAGAAACTGTAATGCACATTAACAGTTCTAACTTTGACAGCTTGTCGCATCTTGGTTAGCATCTGTGTCTTTAAATCCATTTCAGTGTGAAACACTGAATAGATTTCACATTAAATTTTTCTTAGTGTTGTGAACTTTAGGATCTATCCATAGTCACAAAGAAACTAACAAAAATGTAAATGTCAACTCCATATGCCAAAGTTGATTCACTAGAAATCTACAAAGAATGATATTGTGTCTTTCTTAGATAGAAGTATACTTACACGTTATTGATCATAGACCCATAATTCATCATTTGTAGTACTACATATTACCCAGACTGTTTTGAAAAGTAGATCCATCAAAGACTTCATTTTAGAAAAGTAAACTTTGTTTACAAGAATAATACAGTTGTTATCATACACTTAAACACAGAAAATGAGTGAGATGGACACTTATGTATTTTAGGGATGACAGGAGTGAGTGTCTTCGTCCAGTAGATGTTAGAGCCGTGCTCTGACCACAGTTATCTGGGTCCAGACACAGAGCTCTTGTCCACTTCTGCAATACAGAAGTAGCTTCTCAACTTCTTCACATCACTAGATATTTGGGGGTCTAAAACAGATTACGATAAGTGGGTGGGGGTTAAATCGTGTCTTAAATTTTTTTCTCAGAAACTCTACCTTGGACACTGTTGTAGTCTCTAGAATTTCAACATAACATCCCTTTTTCCATGTGTCCTTAAGGAGATTGACATTTCTTTGAGCCGAACTGAAGTAGTTAGTTCATACTCAAGAAGATGTTACATAATAAATAATTACCTTTATATTCTAAAGTCGGCATAATGAGGTGCTCCCACTAGGAAAGACACTGAGACCTACAGCTAAGGCACTTCCTTTCCTGTTCTTACTGTGCCCACAACTGCCATCTCTTGCCTAAAGTCTCATTTTTGTTTATTTTCCTATTCTTCCTTCTGATTTTCCATTTCTGATTTTTTTAAGTCAATGTAATATGCACTTGTTATAACTCTACCAGATGCATATCTTAGTCTATATAGGCTCAGTCTTTATAACCAACAGAAATTGAATTGGCCCACTATTCTAGAGATCAAAGGGTTAAATCTGATGGGAGTCTTCTTGGTGAGTCATAACTATTGTAGAAGGTGTCAAATGCCAAAAGAGAAAGGCAGACCTGGAGTGGGTGAGTGAGCAAGAGTACAAGCAAGCAATGGAAGGGAAGGCTTTCATGAGAGGAGGCCCCGCCTGTGCCTTTGTAAGAAACCCACACTCACAATATTGAACCCACTCCCACAGTAACAGCATACCTCCACCTCATGCTAATGCCTAATCATGGCTCCGCATTGGGGATTAAGTTTCCAGCATGTGCTTTTGGGGGAGCTCGTTCAAGCCATAGAGATCAATAGAGTCATGATTGCTGTCGTGAATCAATGTCAGTGTTTGGTGTCAAGGGAGAGCAGTGACTAGAGGGAGCTCGCTAGGGTGGGAGCAGAAGCCCATCTGGCAAGATTGCTAAAGGGAGGGGCCAAGGGAGGGGAGCAGACAAAACCATAGAGTTTGTCGAAGGTCTTGCCACTTCCATGCTTGATAAACATTTTTAGAAAATTTACCAACCCCCAAAAGGTAGGTTGCCAACAACTGGATTTCAGTTGTATTGACACTTAACATGGGGAAATATGAGATTCTTCTACAAGATGAAAAAGGAAAAGCTAACTGCACTGGGATCCAAGCCAAGAGTCAGTGAGCTGCCTTGTAAACCCAGGGTGGGTCCTGCAGGAATGCAGAGCATCCCGTTCTGACGGGAAGTTCCATTTGAACTGAGAAGGAGATGGGAAGCATGCACACAAGTCTTAGAGAAGGGCAGAGAGAAACCAACTGCAGAGCTGTTGGTGAGGAAATATGTTGTTTTTTCTAAATGGAAGTCTAGATACCTCTTTTTGTATCAGTTTCTAACACAACTTGGTCTTCATGCTGCAAGTCCTTTTAAGGAAGTGTGTAACACCAACCTTGTGAATCTGAGTCTCTGATGTATTCTTACTTGCTAATTTCATCTGTTCCTGTTTTTGTTTTGTCTGTAAGAGTCCCACATTTTACACCAGAGGTTTTCTGTTTCAGTGGTGTGCACTCACTGCTGACGTCACTTCACCTCAACAGACTCCAGTAAACTACTGTACTGTAAAGTGATGTTTAAGCATTGTTCTAATTATCAAAGAAAAGTGGAAGGAATGAGATACTGTAGTCAGTAACCTCTTTCAAGAAAAGGAAAAACTTAGATATCAAATGTAGAACACTTCGGATATAAAAGCAAGTAATGGCCTTAGTATAGGAAGCCTCATCTCAGTTTTTCCTCATCTACTTTTGAAATTTTACATTTGTACTTCCAAGGGAAAACAAATAGGCTGCTTGCTTGGTTTCCTCTGTTGTTTCTCAAACGTTACAAAGGAAATAGAAAACCAGTTTCGTAATGAGGTGAGCTCTGAAAATAAGAATCTTTGTACTCAGCATAACATATCTGCCTGAAATAACTAGCATTACGAGTTTTCTCAGATACTTTGCATTTCTTTATTATATTATAAAACTCCAGGTAGAAATGTGAAATCTCTTTCAGATGGTCATCCGCCAATGTATTACTTTAGATTTTCTCAAGACAGATTTTTTTTAAAGAATATTACTAATAATGTGACTTTATTGGAATGTAGAACATTGGTCTTAAAATGGGTTTTTGACCGAAGTATGAAGTAGACGTGTAGTTGCAATTTGAGATATACTTATTGATACACTTTTAAAAGTTAGCCTTCTGGTGATTACTAGCCAAGATAAATCTGGGAAGTGTGTCTTTAGACTGATCAAATCTAAGCTTAAGGCAAACAGTACTGAGGGGAACATGGCCTTTGCCACAGTGCTGACAGATTCTGTCACTGCAAAGATTCCTGTGTATGCATGAAAATTATATTGCTTATAAGTGTTTCAGGCTATGTTCCTTTGTTTCAGGGAAGCAGTGCATGTGCCTGGTGGATCTGGACCGAGCCACAGCAGCAGAAGAACATGGCTACTCTGTTCAAGTGATTTCTATGGAGCCAGAGAGCTGCTCTCCCAAAAATAACATGATTGTGGGTGTCCCGGTGTAGAACGGGCACTCACACTTGATGCTTTGCCATTGGCCTCATGAGGAAAGCCCAGGGGCATCCAGGGAGTTGGTGTGTTCCTGGAAGCAGCCCTGAGCATCCTGAGCCTGTTGAAAAAGCTCCAGGAAGATCTTGGAAGAGGGGTGCTCTGTCTGTGTGCGCAGGATGCCTGGCTTCCTAGAGGGACTCCCCTGCAGCCTTAGCCGCCAAAAGAACCATTCTCAGTGGCCCAGTTTCCCTCAGCAGAACCATTTCCTCACCTTTTCCTGACCGTGTCAGCGGGATGCTCGACCCAGGCTGTGCCTTCACAGCCTTCACTTTATAATCAATCTGTAGACGTTCATACTTGGTGATCAGAACTAAACTCAAGGTGGTTGTGGTTTTTATAGTTTTAGCAATGTATCTTTTCTATAGATCTGTTAAATCTAGGACGGTAAATTTGATGTGATTTTTTTTTTTTAAATCTGAGATGGGTTGAATTTGCATATCATGTACTATCCTCCTTTTAAATATATGTCCCATAAATTAACAAATAAATTTATTGCTGATTTGAAGACTTTACATAAAAATTTATATGTCAGTTGCTCTAAATTCTACATTCTAAAAGTGGAATTTAGATTTAACTGAACAGTAAATTTATACTTTAGTAACAAATGCTAGAGTCTACTGTCCTCAAAACCCTGGCCTTCTTTTCTCTGAAAATACAAGAATGAATTACATAAGGTACATTGTGTTGCCTACCAGAGAGCTTCTAGATCTAGAAGAGAAAAACTGGGAAGGAAAAAAAAAAAACTAAAAACAAAAACGGTTACGTTCTATAATCATGCCATCATGTATAGCCTTATATTCGGGTGTGAGGTGAGCAGACTCTGAAAGCTCATTTGGACAGTGCTGTCTGCCTACACTTTCTTTTCAGCAGGCAGCTTTTTAAATTACAGATCCAGACAACTATCTCCTGTGTGCTGTATTATACAGTATTAGCATTAAGATTATTTATTTTATCTTGATGTTTCCATATCTGAAGAAAATATTTTATGATTTTATTTAGCTGCCACTATACTTTACAATACATGAATAATTTATAAGGCAACATGGATCAGAGAGGACTTTGTCATTTTATGAGATGATTTAAGGTGAGAAATGGTTGTCAGGCCTACGTATTTTATCCATTGGTACTGTTAGCTGCATCCTGCTCTACTTCTTTTTAAATTGAGATATGCTTTGATACAATATAATACATAGATTGTTATTCCTGTTTTATTTAACTTAAAAAACTTTTCATACAATATTTTGTGGTCATGGCTCTCCTCCCTTGACTCCTGTCAGATCCTTCCACCCCTTCAGTCAGCTCCACACCCTTTCTCTCTCTTTGTAGAAAGCAAACAAAATATTAGAATATTTTTTTAAAAAAGAAAAAACACACAGAAAAAACATAAAAACACAAAAATATAAGAAACTATAAGACCAGTAAGACAAAAAAAGCTTAGTTTAAAAAAGTGAGAGACTGAACTATAAGGAGAGCAGAGAGGGGTGTATGGGAAGATTTGGAGGGAAGAAAAGAAAGAATTGCAATCAACTTACAATCTCAAAATTTACACACATGCAGACAAAAAAAAAATGCCCAACAAAGCAACACAAGACAAAAAGTCTACAAAATACCATTGAGTTGGATTATGTTGGCTATCTACTGCTCGGTGTGGGGCCTACCCTTAAGTGTGGTTAATATACCCAGTCAAACTCCACTGGAGAAAACAAATTTTCCCTTTGGAAAAAATAGCTTTTTTTGGAAAAAGCTATTGTAGATAGCTTCTTGATTGGGAGTGGCAGTCTGTGTCCACTCCCATCTATCCATTTTGGGGCCCTCATCTGGCTTGAAACTCTGCATGCTGCTACAATCTCTTTGGATGCATAAGTACATCACTTCTATTAGGTCATGAAAACATTGTTTTGTTGCAGAACCCCTCTGGTTCTGGTTCTGGTTCTTAAGAGACTTCCTACCTCCTCTTCCCGTTGCTTCCTGAGTCCTGAGAAGAGAAGTTTGATGGGGACTTCCCATTAATGACAGAGTCTTCTAAAATCTCTTGGTCTCTGTTCATTGTCCAGTTGTGGGTTTCTTTCTTAGTTCCCACCTCCTGCAGTCTTCTGAAGCTTCTCTGATGATGACTGAAGAAACTGGTGTAGGATTCCTACCATCAAAGAGTCTCTTCAGTCCTCAAGTGACTCCAAGCAGCCCTCTCTTCCAAAACAGAAAGCTTGTATAATAGTCGGGGGAGGGGGATGGCAAAGAAAAGAAGGGGGTCCAATGAGCTCCCACACGTTTGGTCAGCATGGCATTCACCTGTGGTGGTCAGGGTTGGTAATAGATATGCTGTGGTTGCTCTTTTAAAACAACATGGCCAAGAGTTTCACCCAGGGCACATAAAAGGACTAGAAGCAAGCAAGAGCAAGAGTGTTACAATGACAATAATCTCAGGGTGTAACCTGGTCTCATTCCAAAGCAGCTCCCCCTCCATCTATGTCTTCCAACAAACACTTCTCTGGCTGACTCAGAGAAGCAAGGCTGTAATTGGTAAAGCCAGGCTACTTGATCTTATCTGGGCAGACAAGTTTCAGTCATACAGGAAAATGAAGTATTTTTTTATCTTTATTGGATATTTTATTTACATTTCAGATGCCATCCCATTTCCCCTCCCTAGAAAACCCCTATCCTATCCCCCACTTCTCCTTTTTGCTTTTATACTATTTTTTTTAATGTTAATCAAAGGCTTTATAAGTTTGGTAATGCTCAATAACAAGATACCATACAATCAGAAGTGTAACCCAATACCCAACCTAGATATACCAACTACCTTTGACTGGCGGAGACACTCGAACATCTGCCTCCATGTTCCCCCCCCTCTTGTCACCTAGCTCCTCCTCTTCTCCTCCTCTCCTTACTCCTCCTCTTCCTCTCCTTACTCCTCCCACCTTAGCTCCTCCTACATATTACCCTTCCTGTTAAAATAAAATGTTTCTCTTAAAATACAATTAGAGCATACCTGTACTAATCTGGGTCAGTAAGATACAAGATAGACCTAACACCCAGTCCATTGTTTTGTTGACTAACCAGAACCTCTATCATCCCTCCTAACTAAAAGACTTAGTTCTGAACCTAGCTTTTTTTCTTGGCTTTAGAATGAATGTCAGCTGAAAACCATCCTCTCAAATCTTTTTTCTCAAAGTAAATAGCCAGATTTCAACCCCGTCAGAAATCCAGAGTGACTGAGTTAACTGAAATTATGGGAAGCACAAAGCATAGCTTCTAAAACTTAGCCAAATTATAGAGACCACTGAACACCTGGACAGTCCCTATACTACAAAACGTTGGCACATGTAATCTTCAGCCTTTTGGCCCAGGATCATCTGACAGACCTAGTAATGCAGAATTATTAAGGGCTGATTACTCTGTATTGGCAGATATAATCAGTCGACTATTCCACAAGTGTGTTTTTTTCTGGACAGTGATTTGTCTATAGATGAAAAGAGGCAATTCTTACCTAGTGGCTGTCTCACCTCAACTGGAGTAACTCCAAAGATTAGGGAAGTTTTCTTCTATAATTTTGTTGAAGATATTTATTGGCCCTTTAAGTTGGGATTCTTCACTCTCATCTATACCTATTATCTTCAGGTTTGGTCTTCTCATTGTGTCCTGGGTTTCCTAAATGTTTTGGGTTAAGAACTTTTTGCATTTTGCGGTTTTTTTGACAGTTGTGTCAATATTTTCTATGGTATCTTCTGCACCTGAGATTCTCTCTTCTATCTCTTGTAATCTGTTGATAATGCTTGCATCTATGACTCCTGATTTCTTTCCTGGGTTTTCTATATCCCTGGTAGTCTCCCTTTGTGATTTCCTGATTGTCTCTACTTCCGTTTTTATGTCCTGGATGGTTTTGTTCAATTTCTTTACCTGTTTGGTTGTGTTCTCCTGTAATTCTTTAAGGGATTTTTGTGTTTCCTCTTTAAGGGCTTCTACCTGTTTACCTGTGTTCTCCTCAAATTCTTTGAGAGTATTATTTATGTCCTTCTTAAAGTCCTCTATCATCATCATTAGAAGTGATTTTAAATCTGAATCTTGCTTTCCTAGTGATACGGGGAATTCAGGACTTTCTTGTGTGAGAGAACTAGGTTCTAATGATGCCAAGTACCCTGGATTGCTGATGCTTATGTTCTTGTGCTTGCCTTTCACCATCTGGATCTCCTTAGTGCTACCTGCCCTGTATCTGACTGGAACCTGTCTTTCCTAGTATTTTGGTTGTATCAGAACTGTGTGGGATGGGTGTTACTACTGGGGTTAGAGCTGCCACCCGGGATCTGCTCAGTGCTTGGGCCCAGACTGGAAGGAACCGGTGCCAAGAGTGACTTCTTGGGTCCTAATAGGTCCCAGTTACTCCCTGTTTGAGGCTGGTTTTCTCCTTACCTAAGATACTGCCTGGGTTAGAGCTCCTGGAAGGCCGGCATCCTCTGGGTGCTGTGAGATTGGGGACAGAGCTGCCGCCCGGGATCCACTCAGTGCTCGGGCCCAGACCGAAAGGCAAAATGAATTTTTAAGACTCATTATTATTACCCAAAATAATGAAGTAATAACTAGTGTCATGAGTCAAGAAAATTGCAATGATCAGAATTTTCCAATAAAAGTAGTTATGATAAATTGTGATAAAGGGACTGGTGATTAAAAGCATGTGCTGTTCTTGAAGAGGAACTGAATTCGACATTGGGATCAAAATACAGCTCAGTGACACCAGTAGCTCCAGCTCTAGGGAATACAGTGCCCTCTTCTGCCCTCTGAGAACACCTGCATATGTGTGCAAACACCAGGCACACACTCATAAATATAATTAAAAATAAATCCAATAAGGATACAAGAAGCTTTGCTACATTCTTCACATTTTCTGGGTTTCTCTGCAATATGAAATCTATGCGGATAATTTTAAAAGTCCCACATTCTTTAAAATTCAAACACTTGCAAAGTTCAGACCTCTCTAAAATATCCAGTCTCTCTAAAAATGCCCAGTCATTCTAAAACTCCGGAGTCTCTTCAAAAGTTCAGAACCTCAGGCTTCTCCAAAATCAAAATAAGTGAAATATGTCCTTACTCCAAGAGGGAAGAAGCAAGGCAAAGTTCAGCAGTGTGAAAAGTAAAGTACTTAGTGCCTGGAACCCAGTGGCAATTCTTCAAATAGGCTGGGCAGCTGTTTCCGTTTCCCAGGCCCTGCCAGCCACAGCCCACACAGCTCCACTCCAAAGTTCCTGTCGTCTTTGGTGGTGACTCCACAGCACCATCGTCCCCAAAATGCTGGGATCTCCACTGCAACCGGGCCGACTCTTCCCACTGGCCTCTCCTGGGCTGTTTCTGGGGATTTTGACCCTGCCAGATGGCGCCAAGCCTCAGATTCTCTACATGACCTCTTTAATTTTAGGGCTTTTACTGCTAAGGCTGGACGTTCACCGATAAACTCTTATTTTGATCTGTGAAACTTACTACTTACCAGATCCAGCTTCCAGCAGCAGGCACAGGCTTAGTCTCCTCTAGTGCACAGCTTCTGTGTGTTGGCCCCAAGAAAACACTTCCCAGAAGATTTCATCTCAGTGATGCTGGTCTCTTCTTAATCACCACTTGCTCGGCCCCAGATGAGAAACAAGCATTAATTGTCCCAGGAGAGCAACAGTTTTGTTTCAGTTATTCTGGTCTCATTAATCGCAGTCAATGCTGCAGCTGACTGGACACCACAAATTCACAATCGAAAATAGCACACAAATGGCCCCAGTGGAGTTATTGCTTGCATCTGAAGGGAACTATCCAGGCCTCTATCCTCGATCTATACAGCTCTCAGTGTTCTAAGCTACTCCAGAGGTGCCCACTGATCTCTGAGCACTCAGTGGCTTTTCCAACCCAAAGTTCAGATGCTACCACAGATCTGACACAACAGTGTCCCACAGCATGAAACCAATTTCTGTCTTCATGGGGTTTTCATTTGGTCATAGTGATAAAACACTATGACCCAAAGCAACCTGGGGAAGAAATACTTTATTACAGCTTCTAATTCTACGTCACAGACTATCATTGCCAATATCCTGGGTTCACTGCAGTTTAGGTTTCACCTAATGAGCTGGCTCCTCCAGGCCTTGTAGAGAATTTGGTCCTGCCACACCACGCCTGGCATCAGCAGCCTGGTGGAATCTTAGCCCACAGTTTCACAACTCCTTCTTTCCTGTGCCTATAAAACCAGTACCACGTGGACAGCGGTGCTCAGGTCTACCAGGTCAAGATGTAGCCTGACCATCTTGTACACAGACACACACACACACACACACACACACACACACACTTTTACTTGTTCGATAGTATTGGTCTTTACTTTTCTATCTCTAAACCAGCACAAATTTCTTGCAGTAAGTGGTTTGAAATAAATTTCTAATATATTATTAGCTGTTTTTCACAATACCATCATAAGAATTACATTTTCTCCACTGATGAAGGTAACTTCATCATATACTAAATATAAACTCAGGAGTTTCTTAAATTTTCATTCTGCTCTTAAACCCATACTTGCTAAATTATAGCAATTTTAAACCGTTAAATATATTAACTATATATTACATAGTATAAAGTTTTATATTAAATTTTGATGCCTGGTAAATTACTATTTGGTTATCACATAAAGATATATGGAATATATGAGCTATCATGAAATTATGCCCACTTGTAAAAGTAACTTTTACTGGCCAGATGTAATTGTTGTCTCAGAGGCTTGCTGTTGAATAAGCTCACTCTTTCTAGCACTTTCTCAGCTCTGGTTGGCTGGCTGTTTTAGCTCCAAGCTGACTGATTCAGTCTGGCTTCTCTCAGCTTCTCACTGAATTGTTCTGTTTGACCTCAAAGTAACTGGCAATTTTTTCTAATCCTCTGGCTCTTATTCTCTGGCTTCAACTGCCTATGCTGCATGAACAGAACTGAACTCAACTCCATTGCCTCCTGCATGGATTGCCAACTCATTGACTCTGTTCCATTTGTGTTTAACTGACTGAACAGAACTCTCTGATCTCTCTCTCTCTCTCTCTCTCTCTCTCTCTCTCTCTCTCTCTCTCCTGCCTGTTCTCTTGAAAGTTGGACATATCCTATTTCTACTCATTCTGTCAAATCTTTCTCTGATTCATCACTTTGTCTGCTCTTCAATTAGACATCATTTTCAAACATGGGTACTTCCTTTTACAAACTAGCTTTACCTTCATTGTTTAGGATTAAAGGTGTGTACTAAAGCTGTGTGTCTGTATTCCAGCCAAAACAGCCATGTTGCTGAATTAAAATTCTTCTACACTACACTGTTTTACTGGAAAGAAGTTTTAAGACACAGAAGAATATCAAGTATTATTAATGTGAAGAAAGGAACAGAGTGTCTATGCACTGTGAGTGTGTCTAGTAACCATCAGATTTCTTGGCACTACAGTTACAGACAGTTGTGAACTGCTATGTGGGTGCTGGGAATTGAACTCATGGATTTTGGAAGAGCAGCCAGTGCCCTTAACCTCTGAATCATCCCTGGAGCCTGGAATTGTTTTTCTGTAATACCTGATTCACTGGCTTGTAAAGCTATCTTATATGTTTAGGTTAGAAGTATAGGAATTAGAGTTAAGCTGTATTTTTCCTTGATAATTGTTGCTATATTTGGATTTTCCATTTTTTAAAAAAAATTTCTGTTTAAAGTTGCATTTTCTTGGACATTTTCTGGGTTGGTTCTTCCTTTATTTAAACTAGTTATGAAATTTAAAGCTAGGCAGCTAACTGACTTTGAAAACATCTTGTATTTTTTTTTTATTTTACCCTCTAGGTATTTGTGCTCCTATGTAATAGTTACACTGTCTGAATCATATTTTCTAAATTTATTACCTAATACATTGAATCACCTAAACTTCCTAAAGCCAAGATAAATGAGATATCTCTTTTGGGTCTCTCTGGGACTGCTATCCTAATAGATCAGGTTAAACTGACAATGTTTATTCTCTATGAAAACTTTGCTGGCAGCCATCAGCAAGGTACTTGCAAACTTTTATCTTTCAATGACTTTTTAAATGTATAAGTATTCACTGTATAGAATTTTGACACATTATTGTAGTTCTTGGAGGCTTTTGCTGTATATATAAAATATCACTTTTCAACAACAAATTTTAGAAATATGCTAATGATATGCAGTACATGTCAGCATTTTGAATGACAGTGGCTCCCATAGGCGCATATATTTGAATACTTGGTACTTGTGTGCTGGAACTGTTTTAGAAGGATTAGGAGGTGTGGCCCTGTAGAGAACATGTGTCACTGGGGGCAGGCTTTAAAGTTTCAAAAGATTTCTAGTAGTTTTTTTTCTCTCTGCACCGTGGCTGTCTCAAGAAGTGAGCTCTCAGCCATTCCTTTACTTAGCCATCCTCGACTCTACCCATCTGAAATCATAAACCAGGTTTAAATGCTTTCTTTTATGAGTTGTCTTGGTCATGATGGTTTATCTTAGCAATAGAAAAGTAACTAATCCATCAGGCATTGGTGGCACATACCCTTAATACCAGCACTGGTGATCAAGAGCTCAGTGGAATTCTGTGAGTTTGAGGCAAGCCTGGTCTATGCTTTGAAATCCAGACCAGAGCTACATAGTGAAAGTTTCTCACAGAAAAGAAATGATGCAATAAAATAGAATATTGGAGAATTTGAGTACACAGAAAGTTATATTCAATTCTCTGTGTTTTCCTATCTCCTGGTCCTAACTTAAAATATGCTATAAACTTGAATTACTGGTGAGAAACAACCATGAATCTCTGTAATGATGAGCCAGAACAGTAAACGTTCTATTGATTTTTACTAAATGTGTATTGAAAACTTGAGAACAAACATGATGGAAAGTAAGGAGCATTTTAGAGTATGTCTGCCCCATAGGCATCCAGGAGATCTAGTAACTGCTGCCCTTTTACAATGGGGCGTGTGTGTGTGTGTGTGTGTGTGTTTTCAAGAGCCTTCTACTTTTTTTTACTTTACTAATTCATTCATTTTGAGATGGGTTTTCTCTGTGCAGTTCAGACTATCTTGGAACTTTCTTTGTAGACCAGGCTAGTCTCAAACTCAAAAGATATCCACTCGCCTCTGCATCCTAAATGCTGATATTGAAGGTGTACACCACCACACATGGCTAAAGAGCCAATCTTTAAGAGTGTGTATGACAGGAAGATTTCTGGTAAATACTGGCAATAGTTAAGAATTTGAGGAGTTTCTCATATTTTCCTTTGATACTAAGTGCTTTATCTTATCCTTTTATCCGAATAAGACAGATTCCACCACCCATTCTGAGGCTTCAGGTATGGTTGCTCCTCCTCAGTACTAGCCCTCAAAATGTGCCCTGACTCTACTCACTCCACTTGCTGGATTCCATAGTACTCTCAAAGATTTTCAACACCTCCGTGTATTACAACTACTGTTGCTTAGAGGAACACATCTTCCTTAAGGTACAACTACAAAGTTCTGAGGACTGGATCCATGAACACAATCATGTACCCATAAAGCCTGGCAGGCAGTCTCTTACCCACAGATTATCTACAGAATCTGCTTAATTATTGCAGTGCATGAGACTGTCTCCCATTATAGTGTAGGGTAAATTCTGACTTTCTAGCACAGATCCAATGACTTCCCTGCCATCTGGACTTGTCCAGTGTGCGGTGTGGTATTCTAAGGATGTCCAAAGAAACAAGGAATACTTGATAATCAAAGGATACAGCACACTCTATCAAACCAGACACTAAGATGGACAGATCCACCTCACCCCAAGGAGTTCAGAGATGTACACACAACAGACAAAGTCTTTGCTTTGCTAAAGGCCACTAAGGCACAGTGCTTCCCCTCTCTCTAGACCATCCCTCCCAACGTGCAGGGCCCTGGTGTTGAGAGGCTGTAGAATGTGACATTGGGAGACAAGAGAAGAAAACTTGAAAAAGATCTTTGTAGTTCCTGAGAAAAGACGACGTGAGAGTTCTGGCTGAACCAAAACGACATTCCCCTACCTGACCTTCAGGGTTGCTTCTGCTTTTCATTTATGCTTCTCATAATGGAGAGGTAGGCAGAAAGGTGGACCAGAGTCCTGCCTACTGTGAGTAAAGCAGCATTGTGTAGGACACATCCATTCAGATGCTAAACAGATGCTTTCTCCTCTGGCCCTCCTGCTCTGTAAGCACAAGAGCCTGGTGGGTCAGGGTGGAAGCACTTTCCCCTTTACAACTAGTCTGAAAAGAATTAAATAATAGCCTCAATTATAGCTGCCATGCCAAAGCCAAACACCATGTTACATTTTACTAATTAAAATTTTGTTAGAAAATAACCTCATTCAGAAAACACACACACACACACACACACACACACACACACACACACACACAAACACACACTGTCTGCATTCGGATTTGCTCTGTTTTGTTTTAGTGTTGGCTGTTGATCCCAGGATCTTGCATATACTAGGCAAGTGTTCTACCACCAGTTGGTCCGAATTACCATATCTGCTTTTTATAAACATCGAGATACGGTATCAATAGACAAGGTTCAGAGGCCTTAAACTCTTCATGTTGCCCCCCAGATACTAAGGTTGGAACTATGGGCTACCATGCTCAGTTCCCCCTACTTGTGCTTTTTATGGGTGATTTTGTACTACATAAGCGGAGCTGAGTGGTTTCCATGGAGATCTGACACAGAAACCTAAAAGTGTGTACACTGTTGCAATTTTCAGGAAAAAAAAAAAAAAAAAAAAAGCTTATTGGCCTGAGTTAAATGGTTAATTGAAAGTCACTAATCAAGAAAGAGAATATCTTATTCTGAAGCAGCGCCCTTATTTTGTGACTCAATACACAGGATCCACCATTCCAATAAATGCTTTGTATCCCATATTGTATGCATGTATTCTGCTACTAAGTGATGTATCCCTTTTACCAACAGGTTCTCAGGGGAGTTGTGTGACCCTAAATTTACTAAGAACTAATCTGCCATAAGTGAGCATTAGGTTTTAAAGTATATAGAAAGTAAACAAAACTGACCCAAAGAATTGTGGAAGGAATGGGAAAATTGGTAAATACGGATGACTCAAGGAATATGTTTTATTTCTCTTTAGTTGAGGCAGAGTGTATGTGTCAGAGCATGCATATGGAGACCAGCAGACAACGTTGTAGAATCTCCTTCCACCTCCATGTGGTTCTAGCAACTCAACTGTCTCAGGTTGTCAGACCTGTACAACAATTGCTTTTACCCAGCTGATCCGTCTCGCCAGCCCTCAAGAAACATTTTCATATGGAAACTTTATTCTGTTATATTTTTTACTATCATATAGTATTCATGATCTCTTATTTTCACTGCTTTGCCTGATGGTTATTCATCATGGATTTTATAGGTGCTGTACCTTTATCAATTAACTATTGATAACTCATCAATTATTTATATTCAATTAAGTATCCTAACCAACATAGCTTATAGGAAAGTAAAATTGAATGCATTCCAGAGATAGAGCTTCCAACCTAAGTTTCCTACAGTTTTAGAAGTTGTCTATGATATCTAGTTGGGCAATATGATGCCATTTTTAAATCAAGAAAATCTATAGGGACTTTCAAGTTTGCACTCCACTGCCCAAGGAGTATGGCACAGTTCTTTCCTCTGGAGCCCCCATACCTCTCACAGAGCAGAAGATATGACTCTGAGCCTCATAGAAGTTGCCCATCTTCCTAAATCTAACAGAAAGTTTAATCTTGCCTATAGCCTTTTTCAGAGCCAGCCCTCTGTCCATGTCTACCCCGAACTTGTCCTTGATATATAAAGCTGTCAGACTTTGTAAAGGTAGAAAACGAGATTGTCTTAAAAGTGGATTTTGTTTACATCTTGATCCAACAACTAAAGCAATACACCACACAAACACATACACACACACACACACACACACACACACACACACACACACACATTTTGTGAATAGGAATATTGAGAACAATAAATGCAAAATGAGTAAAGAAAACTGTCATAATTAACCTCAGTTGTCAGCACAAATGTAGTCACCTGAGAAGAGGGAACCTCAGTAAAATGATTATTAGATCAGATTGCTCTGCAAGCATGTTGCTGAGGCATGTCCTTAATCATTAATTGGTGTAGAAGGGTCTAGCTTACTGTGGATCTAGGCTATATAAGAAAGGTGGAATGGGGAGGCTCCCAAGAATCAATGGGGTTGACCTGAGCTGTGATTCACAGCACTCAGAATATGGAACCTGAAGAGGCCACCTCCTATAGCCAGGCAGGAACCCCAGCAGTGCAATAGAGACACCAACCCACCCACAAAACTTTCAACCCCAAATGTATCCTGTCTACAAGTAATACAGGCACAGGGAATGGAGCAGAGAAGGAATAGCCAATAACCAGCCCAATTAGAGACCCATCCCATGGGCAAGCACCAATCCCTTACACTACTATCAATGATACTCTGTAATGCTTGCAGACAGGAGCTCAACATGGCTGTTCTCTGAGAAACTCCACCCAGCAACTGACTCAGACAGATACAGATACCCGTAGTCAAACAGTGCATGGAGCTTGGGGATTTTTATTGAAGAATAGAAGGAAAGATTTTGGGTCCCAAAGGGGATAGGAACTCCCTAGGAAGACCAACAGAGTCAACTAACCTGGACCATTAGGGCTCTCAGAGTCTGAACCACCAACCAAAGAAGATATACACATGGGCTGGACCTAAGTCTTCCTACACATGTATAGCAGATGTACAGCTTGGTCTTCATGTGGGTCCTGAACAACTGGAGTCAGGGCTATCCCAAAAGCTGTTGCCTGTATGTGGGATATGTTCTTCTAGCTGTGTTGCCTTGTCTGGCCTCAGTGGAAGAGGAAGCACCTAGCCTTGAAGAGACTTGAAGTGTGGGGGCCAGGGGGCGTACTCAGATGACCCCCACTGGCTCAGAGGAGAAAGGGAGTAGACATAGGGGAAGGATTGTGGGAAGTGGTGACAGGGAAGGGGACAGTGAGCAGAATGTACAGTAAATAAGTAAAAAAATTAAAAAAAAAAAAAAGGGAGCAAGCAAGCCAGAGGAATCCAAGCCAGTACTCTGTGGTCTTGGCTTCATTCTTGCCTCCAGGTTCTCCTCCCTTGAATTTTCCTGCCTCAGCTTCTCTAAATGATGACTGTAACCTATAAGCCAAATAAACTCTTCCCTCTCCATGTTGTCTTTGTTCAGTGGTTTAGCATTGCAACAAAAGCAAATCAGAACAAAAACCAAACCATAAAGTAATTTCTAAATACAAATAGTGTTCTATAACACCATCTTTAAGTGAGAAGCCAGTCAGTTCTTGGAGGAGGAGCATGATAGATCAAGGTGCTATTTTCTGAAATGAGATTCGTCCTGTGGGACGTGATTGTGCATGCCTATAGGCCCAGCTACTGAGGCTGAGACAAGAGATTGTTTGACCTTAGCAAATCCAGGCCAACCTGGGCAACGAGAGGAGAATGTAAAAATTAGGAGGATCGGGAGAAGAAAAGTGAGGAGAAAGGGGAGATGGAGAGGGAGGAGAAGGAAAAAACTCCATGTGTTTGTTTGTAGTGCTCTTAAAATCAAGTCTGGCCATCTCACAGCGAAATAAATGTAAATTACCTCATGAGGGGCAGAGGCTAGTATTTCCAGTGAACTTGCCAAATGAGGACAGATAGTCTGATAGATATGGAAATGGGTCAAAGACCAGGCCAGCCTGAGGTACAAAGTGTCTCAGAAACAAAATACACCCAGGCTTGAAGCTGTTGGTGATTTTAATATCCTCTAGGAATTGTGAAGGAAAAGCAGCTAGTGATGTAATGGAGACGCACACTTTGTACACGTCTCAACAGTCTCTCTATATTCTTCAAGTTATTCATATACTGTGTATGATGAACACTGAAGTTGTGATGAATAAATATCATTCTAGTATCTCAAAAATAACTGCAAATACACCAATGGCTAGTATTTACCATAAATCAGAAATTATAAATAGAATAAGCTTTAGTACCAGTCTCCTCTTTCATACTTTTGTTGACTTTCTCACATGAGGCAACCAGATGGAAATTGGACGCCTTCAGGTATTCTCCTATAGAACTGCTTAGTTTATTACTCTTGGAAACTAGTGACCAGTCCATCTCCTTGGACTTCTAAGATTTTGGTGTGAGGTCTCAAGTGTTTTCCTTAAAAGGGGATTGTCTTAGGGTTTACTACTGTGAACAGACACCATGACCAAAGCTACTCTTAGACAACAGTTAATTGGGACTGGCTTTCAGGTTCAGAGGTTTAGTCCATTGTCATCAAGGTGAGAACCTGGCACTGTCCAGGCAGGCATGGTGCAGGGAGAGCTGAAGGCTCTATATCTTCATCCAAAGGCAGCTAGAAAAAGACTGCCTCCTACATGGTTAGGAGTTAGGTTTTAAAGCCCAAACCTACAATGACACACCTACTCTCTAACAAGGCAACACCTACTCCAACAAGGCTACACCTCCAAATAGTGCCACTCCCTGGGCTATGCATACTCAAACCACCACATTTCACTCCCTGGCACCATAGGCTTGTTCAAACATGAGTCTATGAGGCCCATACCTAAACACAGCATCATGCAAAATACATTTAAACCAACTTCAAAAGTCCCCATTGTCTATAGCAGTCTCAACAACGTTAAAAGTCCAAAGGTCGAAGTCTTCTGAGATCCATCCAACCACTTAACTGTAGCCCCCAAAGCGTGACAGAAAACCAGCTGGGCAATCTCCAAACTTTGCATCTCCATGTTGGATGTCAAAGCGGTCTTCAGATCTCCAACTCCCTTTTTATCTTTGTTGACTGCAGTAAACTTCTTTCTCCTGGGCTGCTTCCACTCCCTGTGAGCAGCTTTCCTTGACAGGTGTTCCTCAGCTCGACATTTCTAATATCTTGGGGTTTCCAAGTCAACTGCAGCTTCACAGCTTCTTGTTCCAATGTCTGGGATCCACACACGGTCTTCTGGTCTTCTCAAAAGGGCTTGGGTAACTTCCGCTCTGCACTCTGTAGCACTCTGGGCCCTGGTTGACTCCACTTCATTGTGGCTGCTGTTCCTGGTGGTCACCCCATGGTATTGGCATCTCTAACATGTTGAGGTTCCTCACTACCACTAGGCTACACCAACAGCATCTCATAGGCCCCCTTTCTGGTGCCAAGCCTCAACTTCTTTGCATGGCCCATTTATCCCTAGACCTTCAACTGCAACTGAGGCTACATCTTCCATGTCCTCTCACAGTGTCAAGCTTCAGCTATTCTTCATGACCCCTTCATGCCTTCAAAATCAGTACCAGCTGGGTGACTCTTATACATAACCAAATACAGCTGCAGCACAAGGCACACATGTCTTCCTGTGTGTGTTGACTTGTAGACTTATACATGCTAATGATAGAGACACTATAACTCCCTGGCCAACTCCTCATCATAGGAAGGCATGTGCTCTTAGGTTGGAATACCTACTAATCCTATCATGTTAGTCATCAAAGTCTAATTCTAGATTATACTAAATTATGGGAGCAATTTACAGCCAATCTAAAGAATATATAGTTTTAAATATCTGACTTAACTTTTTCTATAATTCCTTATGTACACTATAACAGGACAAACCACATAAATGCGTGCATTCTTGCAGCTGGGATTAGTAAAAATGTAGCAAGTACAAACTGTTCTGCAAACAAAACAGTCATCAGAATTCTCGTGGTTGTGACCAAATGCCAAATAAACAACCTGTGGCGGGGAAGATTTATTTAGGCCCATGGTTTCAGAAGTATTACTCTAGTACAATAGGAGAAGTGTGGTGGATCAGGGAATGTCATGTCAGAGCAGCTAAGAAATAGAGCCAAGCAGTAATTGGCAGGCACTGAGGCAGAAAAGAACCCGCAAGGACATGCTCCCAGTGACCTACTTCCTTCAATCTGTGTTTGCTGGTTTAGAGTCTTGACTTTTCTTAAACTGTCCATATACCCGCTGTCCACTGTCTGTGCTTCTGGTCCCCTGCCCTTAGGAAGCTGAGGAAGCCTCAGCAGAAAATCAGCAGGCAGAAGGCAGGAGAGAGTATGATGATGGCTCCTTGCTCCCTGTCTTAGTGAAAGAGTCTTTGATGCTCTGCATGTCTTCACCATGACTCTTTGTGGGGTCCCAAGATTCCAGTCTCCAGCAGCTACTGTTCCTTCCTAGAACCCTTACTCTCAAGGTTGCTTAACCCTTCCCACTTTTGCTAATCTCTTAGCATCTTGCCATCCTTATACCTACTCTTCTGCCTTCTTTTATGTGAAGATTCAGCAAGAGACAACATCCTGGGAACACAGGAGACCTCACCAAACACCCAATATACTGTCACTGGATCTTTGGACTTCTAACCTTCCAAAACTATGGGAAAATACATTTCTTTGCAAGTCATCCAGGCTCTGCTTGGCTCTAACAGGAATAATGAGGTACGGCACATAGCCTTGATTTGAATAGATATGGATTGTTTAAAAGTTATCTCATTTTTTAAACTAAATATATTGGAATATAGGTATTGATGGGGAAATTATGATATTCTAATTTTCAAGGTAAGCAATTAAGGGTTAACTGTGACAGCTCCTTGGTTAACATTTATCTTTACTGTCTCCTGTGGCTACATTTCCTGAACTAGGTCAAGTTGGTTTTCCTGTTCAATTTGTAATTTGGGACGCTTAAAAGGAAATACTTTTCACTTGTTTAAGGTTGCTAATATTATTTAAAAGGAAATAATGTTGAATAACTCGGCAAGCATGAAACATAGATCACAAAGTAAAATATTTCATTTTAATTCAAAGTATTATATCTGGTGTGGTGGTTCAAATAGGAAGGGCCCCCATAGGCTCATGCGTTTGAGTGCTTGGTCTTTAGGAAGAGGTGTTACTTGAAAAGGTTAGCTGTTGGATGTGCCCTTGTTGGAAGAAGGGAGTCACTGGGGATGGGCTTTGAGGTCAAAAGCCCATGCCAAACCTAGCTCTCTCTTTTCCTGCAGATCTGGATGGGGACTCCCAGCTGTTTCTCCTAGCTATTCACCATGTTTGCCTGAGTGCCGCCATGCTTCCCGCTGTGATGAGAACGGACTAAGTCTCTGAAACTGTATGCAAAACCCCAAATAAATGCTTTTAAAAGTTGCCATGGATGTGGTGTCTCTTCACAAATAAAACGCTGACTAAAACACGTGGGGATAGGTAAAATTATAAAATTCGCTAAAGGAGGAACTAGAACTGAGTATCACTCAAATTAGACAACAACAGTTAATTTATTTGTATACAAAAATCTAAAATGAAATATCACTCTCATTTCAAATCAAATATAATTTTCTTTCAACTTATGCTGATATCTGTAAAAACCAATCAAGAACCAATGTTAATTTGTTAAAACCTCACCTAATAGCAGCTCGTATATCTACATCTATCAGATGCTTTCTTCTAGTTAACAATTATTTTTCTGCCAGGTGGTGGTGGCGCACGCCTTTAATCCCAGCACTTGGGAGGCAAAAGCAGGCGGATTTCTGAGTTCGAGGCCAGCCTGGCCTACAGAGTGAGTTCCAGGACAGCCAGGGCTACACAGAGAAACCCTGTCTCGAAAAAAAAAATTATTTTTCTAACACACACACACACCTTAGAGAAACTATTTAGAAGTTATTATAAAAAGTAGACACATTCCTCAGATAATAAAGCTGTAAAAGCCCAGGAAAAAGAAGATGGGTCCTTAGAAGTTTCTTTTGTGTGCATTTGGCCTGACACTTTGCCTCTTGGAGATGTAGTTTTCAGAGCTGTGTTTTGAAACACAGATTACTGGGTTCATCTGCCTTTTCTCTAAATAATGGGGCAGAATCAGACTAGGTCTGGTTCTTCCATCACTTGGAATTTGAGAGAGATGTTAGCTATCATCTAATTCCCTGAACTTGTCCAGCAACCAAAGGATATGAAGTCTGGGAAATTAA
>JANHMN010000001.1:24682168-24753523 GCA_030674055.1 Rhabdomys pumilio
G
Organism: Rhabdomys pumilio; assembly: GCA_030674055.1. Classification (NCBI taxonomy): domain Eukaryota; kingdom Metazoa; phylum Chordata; class Mammalia; order Rodentia; family Muridae; genus Rhabdomys; species Rhabdomys pumilio. Next base: position 24,682,170 of record JANHMN010000001.1, read on the forward strand.
TGTGTGTGTGTGTGTGTGTGTGTGTGTGTGTGTGTGTATACTGAGGCCAGAGGCCTCAGATCCCCTGTAGCCAGAGTTACAGACAATGCGAGTTACTCAATATGGATTCTAAGAATGGAACTCCAGTTCTCTGAAAAACAGTAAATTCTCTAACCACTGAGCCCTCTTTCCAGCCCCTACTTTAATTTTTTACACAATATAAATGACACTTTTAAAATGGCAAAGCAGAGCTGAAGAGATGGCTCAGTGATTAAGAGCATGTCTGCTCTTCCAGAGGACTAACGCTCAGTTTCCAGCACTCACAAGGCATCGTACAACTGTCTACAACTCCAGCTCTTTGGATCCAAGGCCCACGTCTTGCCTCTTGAGGGCATTATGCATGCAGTGCACAGACATATATGCAGGCAAAGCATGCATTCACATAAAATAAATAATCAAAGTAAAATGGCAAAGCAAATAATTTAAAAAATATTACAAATTGAATTTCGGAATAGCTGGCATATTAATTGTGGAAAGATCAACAGACATAATATTCAAATAGCTATACATATGCTCAAATAAATAGCTTCCTAAATACATAGCTCATGGCTTTCATGAACATTTATGTCAATACCCACATGCTCTATCATTTGGAGTATTCAAGCAGTTAATTCTTTTTTGAGGACAGGGTTGCTCACTATATAGCCCAAGCTGGCTGCCAATTCATGATGCTTCTGCCTCACCCTTCTAAGTAGCTGGATTACAAGCATCTGCTATTTTTGAGTTTACTATCACATTTTTTCTCCAAGTGAACTATTCATGAGTATTTTTTAAATCTCCTAAGCAGTGTAAATATAAAATTCCTTTCACTAGCTAAGTTTATAGGTGGGGATTTTTAGTATTCATTGTGATTTACAGTGATCACTTTGTGTCCCTGAGTTTCATTCTGAAATAGCAATGAGAGGGAAGAGCTGGCTCTACTAAGACCATCATGAGTCAGTAGCTATTTCTACCAGGTAGACTCATTGCCTGGGATGAGGAAGATGAACTGAAGAACACAGAACGTGAGCCAGGAGAGGCCCTTTATCTTTTTACTAGGAGCCACCCTGCTAACATCAATGAACAACTATGAATCCACAAGAAAGGTTATAAACCTCATTTACAACATGCTAGTCTAGCATCCTAGGGATGTGTTATCCTAAGGATCTAGGATATTTTATTTTAAATGAGAAGGATTATTTCCTTCTCATTTCTCCTCAGACTCCTATCTTCAGCATCTTGATTCCCCCTACATGGGTTTTAGGAACTGAACAGAAGTTGGCACCTGTCACTACAGCGTGGAAAAAAATGGCAACCCCAAATAGCAGATGTCCTGGTCCTGATTGGCAGTAACAACAGGGAGACACCCCGGGATTAACAGCATTGTCTGAAGAACTGTCTTACCTCACAGCCTCCACTGAGAACCTTCCCAAGCAGAAGGGCTAGAATGAAGACTGCAGTTATCCACTGTGGTTCCAACCCATCATCTACTCTGTCACTAAAACTTGTATTTTCTTCAGTTCTACGCTCTTTTGGTTATTGTGACACTCTCTTCGGGTCTTCATTATGCCAGTTCCTTTGCACATACCGTCACAGACGTCTTCGTTAAAGCCACCTTGTCATTATTCCCTACCTCAGATTTACTGAAGCAAATATCTGAAGAGATGTAGAGTTTCAAAAGCCAGTTATCTGGGTTTAGCAAGATGGTTTCATGGGTAAAGATGCTATGTGGGCCTGGTGGCCTAAATTTAATCCACAGAACACATATAAAGGTGGGAAGTTAGAACCAACCATACAAAGTTCTCTGACCTTTACACATGTGCCATGAACTGTGTGCTGGTACGTGTATATCCTGTGCACACACATATTCAATCGTTGTAAAAGTATTTTTAATTGATCATATGGTCTAGGAAGCTAGCTCAGTTGGTAGAGAGCTTGCAGAGCATCCACGAGTCCCTAAGTTCAGTTTCCAGTACTGCATGCACCTGACATGGCAGCTCTTGCTCTCACTTCCAGCACTCAGGAGGTAGAGATAGGAGAATCGAAAGTTCAAGGTCACGCTTAACTCAATGTAGCATGCAAGGAAGCCTGACATCAACCTGGGCTGTGTGAAACCCCAACTAGCTAACTTGAAAAAAAAAAAAAGTCAGGGTCTGGAGAGATGGCTCAGCGAATAAGAGCACCGACTGCTCTTCCAGAGGTCCTGAGTTCATTTCCCAGCAACCACATGGTGGTTTACAACCATCAGTAATGGGATCTGATGCCCTCTTCTGGTGTGTCAGAAGATAGCTACAGCGTATTCACATACATAAAATAAATCTTTTATTTTAAAAAAAAGTCTCAAAAGAGTGAAGCTCAGTCACAACTTAAAAAAAAAAAAATTCTCATCTGAGGACAAATAAAGGAATTTTCCAATGCCTTTTCAATGCATTCCTTCTCCTATTTTTTTTTAATCCCATCTATGGATGTAAACAATTGGGGATCTACATTAAGTAACCACAATAAACTCATTGAGAATACTTAGGCAATTGAATAGCTTCTCTATTTTAAGACACAAATATAAAAATCATGAATTTACTAGCCTTAGAAATACTTTCTTTTGTTAGTATTTAAGAAAAATATTTGTGCAAACATTTCTCATATATCTTCGATGTCACTATCTCTCTCATCTTTGGGGCCAGTTTTGGCCTAGTAATGAAAGGTGGATAGCACTTGTCTCTAAGGTGGAAACCTTCCTTCGTCACTCTCTATCTTATTAACTGAGGCAGCATCTCCCAGTTGAACTCAGACCCATAAATAGGGTGACTGTAGCTAACTAGCTTGATCCAGTGGGAATCCTCTGTGCCATAAGCACTTTTAAGCACTGAGCAATCTCCACGTCTCCAGCTCTTGGGTTTTACCCAGTCAGTTGACTGTGACTTTCAAGTCTCCTTTCTCCCATAAGAATGCCTGCAGAAGTCCAAAGTGTGAAACAGTGTACCTTTTAGCAGACCTTTACAGCTCTGTCAGTTGGAGGATATGCAGAAGTCTCTGTGATAGTTTTATGTGAGCTCACTACAGTCTACAGTACCTGTGAGTCCATGTTACTTAGCATTACCAACTGAGACCTTAGTGGAGGTTACTGCATACGGCTCCCTAGATAACTTCTTATGAGCTATTATTTCCTCGTTTACAGTAGAAAGTGGATTGTCCTAATACTACAGAGGATGCAGTTTGGTAATGATGAAATAAGAACATTTCTATCACTCCACCATGCTCGTACATACACACACACCTCTGAATGAAGTATTTCCATAGTTGTGTAACTGACACACTTTTGCTGTATGCATCTACAGTCTGTGAAATCACTAACAGCACAGGGTACAGTGGACAGAGCATTCTGCTCAGGGCTTTGGAATGAGTCAAGCCAAGGCTATTACCTAGTTTCTCCTTCTTCTTGGCTAGCGATCTGGGTGACTTACTGAGTCACGCTGGGTCCCAGATCTCTCCTCTGAAGGCCAGGGGTGATGCTGAACCACCAGCAGTGTGGTTTTTCCTGAAAAATGAACCACAAGTTCTGTTCAGGTTCCCAATTCCCTTTTCCTCTCTCCAAGTAAAGGTCAGGGGAGTGGATGCCGAGTGTTACTGTTCAGCCAGACCCTTCTTCAGCCCTCCGGAAAAATGTTTTTCATAAGAAATCACAGTTGACTACAGAATGAGACGTCTCCAATGGTGAGAGCGACATAAGACACAGTTTTCTTTAGCTGAAGATGACAGCCACTAAGTAATCCATGGACACTGGATGTGGAGGGTGCAAGCATAAATCACTTCCAGGGTGATACAGGGGCATTGGCTGGACTTCAGACAGATCAATCACACATGCCTCAAGCACAGACTACGAAGGCAAAGTAACGGATAGGATTCATTTCAAACCTTATCTGAGATACTGTCCTTAAAAATCATAGTTTTAAAACTTTCAGAACACATTTCCAACTGTACACTCGCACAAATTACTTCTTCACTATAATATGATAAGCAACCATTTATTTAAAAAAATGGATGCAATCATTTTAATATTTAAAAGATTTCACATTATATGGTTTATTGGAAAAGATGAAAGGATTCAACTTTTACTTTAAAAACATTTAAGTTTGGTTCAAGTTAGAAAATGTTATTTTAATGAAACTCTTGGTTCCAGAGATGAATTCTGATCCTGAAGAGGTGATCTTGGGATGTCACCAAGCGAGTCAATCCAGCTGCCTACATTCCTTAACTCAACTGAGGCCTCTAAAATGGGACGGGACAGGCCTGAGCACTGAGCTTGCTACTTCAGGACAGTGGCGGCAGCAGGAGCTGCTTCTCTGGGAATTTTTTGTTGCTTTTGGTTTTGATACAAAGCCCAGCTGGCCTTGAACTGACCCCCACCTCCCAAGCGACGGAAGTACAGGTCCACAAGTGTGTACCGCCACACCTGACTGGTTTGTTTCTCGTTTGCTTGATTGGTTTGGTTTTGCTTTTTGTTTTACCACTCTGCCCAGCGTGGTCTAGAACTTCCTACCTCAAGTAGTCCTTCTGTCTCAACCTCCCAAGTAACTGAAACTGAACACCTATGCCCGGCTTCTGGAAACTTCCTGAGCTAGATCCGTTCTCGTTTACACCAAACGCAGAAGTAAAGGTATCATAGGAAACGTGTAAAATGGTCCCACTGAGAGTGCTGACATTTTTCACATTGCCCCATTAGGGCACATCAAAGTAAAGAGACATCATGGGTTGAAGGCTGACAGCATGGCTAAGTGAGTTAAAGGCGCCTACCCCAAAGCCTGGTGACAGGAGTTTGATCCCTGGGACCTGAAAGGTAGAAAGGGAGAACAGGTTCCTGCAAATTGCCCTCTGGCCTCCACAGACACAGGGCCCCTGTCAGGAGTGCCACTTAATTAAATAAGTAAGTTAATTAAAATGAAAATAAATGAAGCCGTGGTTTGATAGTTGTTCTCAGCATAATTACTAACCTAACATTCTCTACAAAATGTGTCACATCCTGTGATTTTTAAATACAAAATTTATCAGCATTTGACCTGAAAACCTTGGTTTAACATTCAAATGTACTAAAATTTTATTGCAACGTTAGCATTTCACATAATTAATGGAAAGAAAGTTATGAACTTAAAACTGAGTGGGGCTGGAGATGGCTTAGCAGTCAAGAGCACGTGCTCTCCTTGCAGAGGACCCGTGTTCAGGTGTGTTTCCACATAGTAGCTCACAACTGCTTGTAACTCCAGGGCATTTCATGCCCCCTTCTTGCCTCTTTGGGCACCAGAAACTCATGTGGTGCACAGACTTATAAACACTCAGGCACACACTTACACAAAATAAATACACTAATAACTTAATGGTGAATTGTTCACAGATACAGCAAATATCCCTCTTACTGTGTCCCGTTTTTCTCAGTGCCGCGGTATATGAATGTGTCCGTTGTACTTGTTTTCCTGATATTCTTCTCAAACATGGTACCCAGTTCACAGCACTCGAGATACACGTTAGGTTTCTCCTCGGTTCACTTTTCTAGACTTTCCTCACCTAAATAGACTCAGGCTTGAGTTCTTTCCATTGTGAAATCAAATAAACTCAATCTTCTCTGATCAGGCAAAAGATAGGCACCTGCCTGTGAACCAGGCAAAGCTGAGTAATTTTCTCTTGAGAGCTGGAGCCTCCTTTTAGATAGTAATGTGACTAGACATGCGTCCAAGGCCCAGAAGAACGAGACTGACCGGAGGCTGAGCCTAGAAGGGCCATGAGGACAGCTAGTTTGCAGACTGGATAAAGTAGAGACAATAGAAAAACACAGGCGAAAGAACGTGTAGCCCCGGAGAAAGAAATGCCAGTTCCTGGGCACTCTTCCATTTCCGACTCTAATTCTTCACGATCCTGACTCCCCTCTGGCAGTCCGAAGGGAGCAGTGGAATGAGTAAGTTTCCTTTACGTAACCATCATGAGCTTGCTTTGATCAGATGCGGCTAAGAAGGAAGCCGTTGAGTGTTAAAAATCTTACGTGCGTAAGAATGGCAGCCATAGCAAGGGAGCATTTGGTGATGACATCTTCCTTGAAATATTTCATTCCAAGATTTGCGTTCATGCTGCTGGGTCAGCCGACATTTAAGCTTGATGTTAATTACACTATCAACTTAGATATATACTGCCTCAGAGAAAGTAAGACCATCATATTCTCCAATTCAATTCCTTCGTAGAAAATGAGTTGCAAAATTTATGACTCACTTTACACGGTACCTATTCTCTAGTGCTCCATTTTCCCTGATAAAGAAGAAGGATGGTGCTGTGTGACTCTGCCTTCCCTTTGGCATTGGTTAGCATTTACTGTCTTTTTATTTTTATTTTTTTGCTGGACTTTTAACAGACTCTGCTTGGCAACATCTGACAGTTTTAGCATCTCTTTTCAAGTCTCAGCTAGTTTGGGGCTCAACATAAAACTATTTCTGATACACGCCTGGTCCCTTTATCACTCCATCTACATACCAAGGCAAGGCAAAGTAAGATGAACTGAATGGGGTGGCATACTTTCTTTTCCCTCTGCTGTGATAAAACACCCTGACGAGAATGACACAGAGAGAAAGGTTTTATTCTGGCTCAAAGTTCAAAAGTACAGTCCATTAGGTCAGTGAAGCCAAGTTGGTAGGAGCTTGAAGCAACTCTTCTTATGACATCCACAATCAGGAAGCAAAGACCATGAATACATGCCTCTGCTCAGCTTGCTCGCTCCATTTCTACAGTTCGCAATCCCAGCCTGAAAATGGTGCCACCCACTCATGGTGTGGTGTGTGGATCTTCCCAGCTGAATTAGTGCAATTAAGACAATCCCCTGTGGGCACACCCAGAAGCCCATCTCCCAGGTAGTTCTAAACACGACTACTTTGACAATTCTCACAACTATAACAGAGTGTATAACAGAGTTTGTTTCAGAGGTAGAGAATTGCAAGAGACTCAGGCTCCTGCACAGTTGCTTGCAGAACATTATTCATGAGACCTGTCCAGCCTGTTCTGACCTTTGCATTAGTGAAAAGAATTTTTACTGTGGGTCCGAGGATAGTGTGTTACAGAAGGTAGGGACCATCACCATGCCTGGCTCTGAGATATTTAACGTCTCTTATAAACATGGAACAATCTTCCCTTTTTTATAAATAAGCAAGATAACTCTTTGTTTTTATATTTGTGAGTAAAAAACCACCTGTGACACAAAGAGAGGCTGAGGAGCAAGGAACGGAACAGAACACTATCCGAGAGCTCTGGGAGCTTTATGATCTGTTGTTCCGTGTTCCCAGCCACTTCCAGGATTCCAGCTAAATTCAGGTAGAATCCAAAGGATAGCAAGGAACACCTTCCATTACCTTTGCAAAATTATTTGAAAATGGATGAGAAATAGTCAGAATTTAAATATCCGTGCCTGAAATGTTTTTTTTTTCTCATGTGTTATATTAGCTAAGAGAGTCATACTTTGGTTTACAAAGAGAAAACTAACATAAAAATTGGAATTATTAAATGTTAATGGTTTCATTACAGTTTGATGCTTATATATGTATATATTCATATCACTAATTTTTATAACTAAGTAGCTTATAGAATATTGTTATTTTCCCACAATTCTGTTTTTGTCTTGAGACAGGATCTCGTGACGTGGCCTGAGTTCTACTGAATTCATTGACTCAAGCAATTCTCTAACCTCAGTTTCCTCAGTCATGAGAATCACACGTATGTGCCATGACACCAAACTGCAATAGATTCATTTTATTTCAAAGATTCTTTTTTTTTAATTTGTGGTGTGTGTGTGCGTGTGTGTGTGTGTGTGTGTGTGTGTGTGTGCGTGTGTGTGTGATGTGTATGTATGTATGTATGTGTGTCTGTCTGTCTGTCTATGTATGCTGGGTATGCACAGATTCTTGCAGAGGTCAGAAGAGGACACTGGATCCCTGGCAGTGGAATTGGAGGCAGTGGTTGGGAGCCATCAGATATCTGTGCTGGGAATAGAATTCAGTTGTCTGGAAGAGTATCAAGCCATCTTGTTTGTTGAATCCTTCCTCCACCCTTTCCAGTCCATACAGAACATTAGCTCATTTTGTCTGGTTACATAATCATGTCATTATTGAGGTTTGGAATTTTGCTATGTATTGTAATGATAAGTATTGGGCCCCAAGGCCTGGTTGCCTCCAGGGACAAGAGAATTTGCACCTGCACCCAAGTGATGCTATGTAACCTTGCCCCCAAGGTTATCCCTGATGCCTACATTTAATTTAATAAATTAAATAAAGATGCCTACAGCTTATAGCTGGGCAGAAGAGAGATAGACAAGGTTTGAGTTCTCAGGCTTGAGCTTGTTGTCAGATCAGAGAACATGAGGAGGGGAGAGAGAGAAGGTAGGGAGAGAAGATGCCATGGATTAGGTAAGTCATGAAAACATGACCTTGAGGGCTGGCCAATTGGAGATAAGAGCTGCCCAGATGGAACATGCATGGCAAGTTATAACGGGAGTTATTGATGGGCAAGTAGATTCTAATAGCTTAGAGGGTAGATATCTGCCTGGCTCTGGTGCATTAAAGACTTGTTATAAATGCAATTTGTGTGTCTTTTATCTGGGAATTGAATGATAAAAGGTGGGGTAGAAACTCCTGACTGAGATTAAATAATTATTACAACATGTCATTTATGTTTCAAATAAGAGAAAATGGCTTCATGCCTTCAAAACATACTTTTGCCTAATTTTATCAAATTCCCAGAATTAAAACAAAGATAAAAAGCCTGTTCCTTCATTTTTCCTTAACATTTAAAGAATTTTCTCAGTACTTCACTATTATACAGTATTTTTGCCTTGATTTGAGATATGATTCCATCCTGTTCATTCAAATGCATATTTATCTATTCTACAAATAACTAAAATAACTATTTTTAATAAGGCCTCCATAGGTTGTATCATGTTCTCAGGAGTTCTTCTTAGGTGTGAGTAAACAACTGAGCCCACAAGACTATAATGACCACATTTAGCACCTGCTTTCTCTAAAGAATAAAGGGTGGGGACTACCCTGTACCTGCACAGGAACACCCAATGCCCCTCTTCAGCAAACAGCTCACATAGCAGCAGATCTCGGGTGCAAAATGTAAAGAAAAGCATCATTACACAGGTGTAACTGCCTGGACATAATCACCTTAACCTGTCTGGACCATCTCTGAGCCAACATTATAAGCATGGTGTCCAGGGTCCCTCCAAGGAATCAGCACAGAAAAGTCATGTAAGCAGTGCTTAATGTGATGGTTTAGTATCCATTTGTTTGTTTCCCTATGAATACAGTTTATTTGTGTGGAAGGCATTTTTACAGGCAATATGGGTCACGTGCTACCTTTTCAGGAGAAAGAGGAAAGGAGCTAGAACATGAACATCGGTCAAATTCTCCGTGCAGAAGGAGAAGGGAGTGTGTGAACAAGGACCCACGTGGGACTCGGAAATTAGCTTTCTTAAAATGGCTTCTTTAGATATGTCCCTAGATATTTGCTAACCACGGGTTCAGGACTTTAGCCTTGATGCTTATATCTGAGATTAGATGTACATGGGAGAAAGTTTTTCTATCATGTCTGGATATTAATGTTTTAAACAATTCTGTTATTATTGTTTGTGTTCACGTATGCCATTGCACACGTATGGAAGCCAAATGGTAGCTCTGAAGAGATGATTCTCTCTCCCACCGCATCAAGGTACAGATGTATTAAATACAGATGTAAAAAAAAAATGAGGCTGTTAGTATAATTTTCTGTTCATTATTGCTTTTGGTAAGGCATCAGAAGAAAGTTCTGCTCAGAACTGAGCACTGTATATGAAAAAACAGAAGGAAATGGAAATGTCTAGAAGTTGGAGGTCTGTGAGATTGAAGAGTTACTTTTATACCTCAAATGTTAATGGAGATAAAGGGACAGTGAAAATGAGGGTGTTGTCCTCCCAAACAGTTTCTGTGTGTCTGCTGGCCTCAAGGTGGCCTTTGTAAAGATGAAAGAAGAAGGTATGAATAGAAGGAAGACATGAACTAAAGCTTAGAGACTAGGCCTAGATGCCATGTTAGCTCCTGTTAACTGCACAAGAGATAGACTGGGAGCAACTAGATCCAAAGCTTACTGGGGTTTAAGGAAGCCTAGTTACCACAGAAACCATGAGTCTGGCCTGAAAACGTCTGTCTCTCTGAATCCCTTAAAGCAACGAAGGCTCAAGCCTTCAAAACGGTGCCAGTTGAAAGAGATCTGTGAGAGAAGAGTCCCTATGAGGGCGCACGCTCCCGCAGTGAGCTCCGGTGAGGCTAGGGATGCTTGTAGGCAAAGTGGATCCAAGGGAAGCAGGCTGACCAGCCTGCCTGGCCAAGGTCCTTCTTCTATTGCCAGAACGGCCACCTCGTTCTTCCCTCTGGGTTGTGAAGATGCTGGTGTAGCAGCAGCTTGTGTTCATCCCCTTCGGAGGCCTTTACACAGTTTTAAACCCAGCGCCGGGGACACCACACTGCAGCTGGGGCAATGGAGCATCGGCTTGATCAATGCTTTGTGTGACATTGGCCATCAGCAGTCACTTCAGACCTGAATGGAACAGAAAGGCGGTGCTGGACACTTATCGATATCCTTCTGTGCCTCTCCCTCACTTTAAATCTCTCTGTTCAGAAGCCACCTCTCCAGTGGATACCAAACCACTGCAATAAAACCACGCTTCTCCACCTTCCTTCAGTCTCTTTGAATCCCGCTGTCTTCTCTGAACCCACGCTCCAACCTCTTCACATCCTTCTCTCTTCACTGGACTATAAACTTTCTCAGGGCAGCCTTGATCTTGTCTCCAGCTGAAATCTTAGTACCTAGAAATGGCTGTTTGTAGACTCCATGATGAATATTTGTTGGGATAAAAGGACCAAATGAAGCACCTGTAATTTCTGGAGGTTGAAAGTTAGTTATTATCCCAGCACTTGGGAGACAGAGGCAGGCGGATTTCTGAGTTCGAGGTCAGCTTGGTATACAGAGTGAGTTCCAGGACAGCCAGGGTTACACAGAGAAACCCTGTCTCGAAAAACCAAAAAAAAAAAAAAAAAAGTTAGTTAGTTAGTTGATTCTCAGTCATTTGTATCACTGTGCCACCAATGGCACATATTTATTTGTGTGTGTGAAAACTGGGATTACTCCTAGTAAGGTATCATTATGCGTCAGGAAACCTAACCAAAGGTTTGTCCTACAGGTTAAGTGCAGTTACTGCTAAAAGCAGGACATTTGATCTCATTCTTGCTGGTGTGTTTTATAGTGGGGCAAAGGATGAACCTCAGTGGTAGAGTACTTGCCTAGTATGCATGAAACCTTGGATTTAATCTCCAACACTGAACAAACAGGAGTGATGGAGAAGATGAATTGACACAGGAATTTCATTGCTTTTTTCATTTCAGTTGAGAGACCAAATCTTTTGGGTTCCATCTTAGAAAACCTGACCTAAGGTTGGACTCAAGTTAACTAGCAGGCTGGTACCTAGTACCAGATTCCAGGATATCTCCCAACAAGACCTGTGTCTAACACCAGTTTCCAGGTTACCCTTCCCCCAAAAAACCTTTGGCTAGCACCAGTTTTCAGGTTATTCCCCAACAAATCTGCACCTCCAGGTTACAAGCCTGCCCCTGACACTTCACTTTCTAACAACCACCAATCAAGAAGAAAACAGAAAATTTAAGGCCCCCACAAAGGGAGGACTTCACCCAAGCCTCAGGAATTTGCAGCCACCCAATAACTCACAAGACACCGAACTTGATGCAATCAGCAAGAGATGTATTTCTATCAATATGTTGAGGTCAAGACCCATGACCCATGCAGGGGCAGTGGAGTTTGACCCCCAGGCTTTGGAGACAGAGGGAATTTAAAGCCAAAAACCACAACTCAGGGGGGAAACCACAACCCAGGGGGAGTGAAGGAGGGTTATTGGAGAGTACCTGTGGAAAGTCCCAGCCCATTATTTAGTTTGTGACAGGGTCCAAGGAACAGTCATGGGGAACATTTTGTATAGGCTATTTTCAAAGAGCCTATTCGTAATCAATCATCTATCTTGTGGTCAGCCAAGTTCCTGAAACACAGAGCTCATGACCAAGCTAACCTGCACTCTTGGTTCTGCTCAGCCTGCCAGGAGTTTCTGAAAATTTTTAACCCTTTCAAAGTTAAGTTTATGGGTTAGCTCCAGCCAAATATGTTAAAGGCCATAATGCCCCCAAATCAGATGTGTACCACACTAGATACCCACTTTATGCCTCTATAAATATTTGCCTGAAACTGGGCTCGGGTCCTCCCATTCTGTGTCAGAGATGGAGGTGTGGCCCAAGCTTGAGCTTGAATAAAGAGACTCTAGTATGATTGCATCAGAATCGGCTCCTTGGTGGCCTTTTGGGGTTCATGAATGTTTTCTGGCACAACACAATCACTGGCATTCATTAATTTTAACACAATGGCCTGATACATCATGGATATCCTTTATGGTCTCCTCATGCCATGATACAACAGACTGATACACTATCCACTTCCTCAAGGCAGGAGCTAATGTGCACCAGGCAGTATCCCAAATCCCATCCTTCACTGACCTATTGAAGCCTTGTACCGGTCAGCATGCTGAGCACCCAGGATGTACTGACACGAGACATATTACCTTTGGCTTCCTGTTGGCTAGAAAGACCTAATGTGGCAGAGAGGCAAGAGCAGCTCTGTCTATATAATAGACAAAAAAGTCAAAAAAAAAAAAAAAGTATGTAAGCATGGACCCAAAAGTATAGGTGGAGATTGTTCAAGTGAAGAAGGACTGTGGAGGGGTTTCTTGACCAAAAACCCTACCTATATCAGAGAAGTATGCAAACAGCATCTTATTTCCTGTTGTTCTTCCCCACTCTTCTAGATTTATTCTCTAGCCTGTAGGTTAACTTAAATCTCCACTGTACCAATAGAGGTCATTCCGAAATCTAACAGGAGCCAATAAGAAATGCAAGCCACCAAAAAGTGGCCAGTGAGGTCTGGAAACAAGCCTACATTACATTGACAAACATTTGACTCTTCTACAGAAAAAATATTTTGACTCTTAGACTTTTTTTTTTTTGGACTTTGTTAGAAGCATCTGAATTGGAGGACACCAAGCTGTTAGCTTAAAACAGTGTCCCAAGCCTGAACTGGCAGGGATAATTTTCTGAGATTAAAATAGAAACTTGTTTTGCTAACAGAAGCAACTTGGAAATCAAAGAACCATTATTTTTCCCTTTCTTGCAGAAAATTCCTGTTTTTACACAGACTGATAAATCAGGATAGTGTAACCAAACTGGCACAGAACTTTTCATTAACAATTTGAAGTAGGAGAGACCTCAAAACGGTGAGAACGGAATGACATTTGAATGTATGGTAGCAAATACTTTCGACAAACATTTATAAGGACCTACTATGTGCCAGACAAGGGTGTAGGCACTAAACAAAGATAGATGTTCTTGGAGAGTTTACATTACAGCAGAAAGAAGACATAGATAAACAAATTATGTTGTAAGAGAGAAGACCAGCACAGTGGGGGAAAGGCAAAGTATAGTGGGACATGACACCAGATGGGAAGATAAGAATTTTAAATAGTATTCATATTTGGCTTTTTTTTTTTTTTTTTGCAAGAAAGTAAGATTTAGCAGTACAGTCAATGTCTTTAGTGCACATGCTTAGAGGGTGCCAGGCCAGGCCAGCCAGCCACTGGAGGTATGGTTTAAGGAGAGGAATGATTTAAGTTTGAACGTATATTTTATGAAAATCATGCTTTTTCAGTCCTTTGGCATAATGCTTTTCACTCTGCAACAAGAGCACAATCACTACTTCAAATGGTTCCAAAGAGGTCCCCTCAAGAACCAGCTATACCACAAGCTGTCTAAGCGGTAACTAACTTTCCTTCTTCTGGGGTGGGGCACTTGCCCTACCCACGGGGTGCGTGGAGTGGAGCTGCAGGAGACAGAGTTTCAGCGTATCTTCTTCAAAATGCGATCTGAGAGCCGAACCCTTTCTTCAGTTAAAAGGCGCAGGGCTATTCCAGCTCTGTGGGAGAATCAATCTGGGTCCTCCTCCTAGCAGTCCAGGAACCCCTTCGTTTGAAGGTGTGGAAAGGTTGGGTTCTCTCCTGTACCCCGCCTGTCGCCCCAGCCTCTGGCAGTTAGGCTCAACCCTTTCAGGCAGGTCACCCGGCACGCCCTCTTCCTAGCTCTGCTTAGCAACTTTTCTCGCAGCCCGGGGCAAGCGCCACCCGTGGCAGAGGCTGCCTGCGCGCCGCATCCCCGCCTTCGAGCCGCCCCTGAGCCGCCCCTGCCCCGGGGGCCCGGGGAGGGGCGAGCCCCGGCGCGCGCCCAGGGCACCAGGGCGGCGGGGCAGGGAGGGCGACGGGCTGCGCGGCGCGTCCCTCCCGCCTCGCTCCTCCCCGCGGGCGGCGCGGCTCCCACCGCAGCGCCTCCCCTCGCCAGGAGGGAGCCGGAGGGGCTCTGCCAGCCCGCCGCAGACCTGCCCGGCTGCGCGCCGCGCCCTGTGCGTCCCAGTAGCCGCGGGTGCCCCACCGAAGGTGGCCGGGAGATCCTGGGACGCGCGGCTCCCCGCAACCCCCCAGCGCCCCCGTGTCCTGGTCCGCCGGCATGGCTGTGTTCCTAGCGGCGGTGCTCGCGTCCTCGCTCTACCTGCAGGTGGCCGCAGACTTCGACGGGAGGTGAGGCGGGTCCCGGGGGCTCTCCCCTTTCCGTAGGGACCTCGAGTTCCGCAGCCCGGCTCCGGGCTGGGGAGAGAGAGGTTTGTGCCCCGTGTGCCGTGAGCGCGGGCAGGCGCTGGGACATAAGTGACGCGTGGAATCCTATAGCTCGTGGCCAGTGATCAGGGTGGACTGTGTCCGGAGGGGAAACTTACAGGTGACCGGTCGGTTGACAAAGGGTGGCGGCGAGGACTGGACTTGGAACAAATGGCACCTGAGGGCTCCCCGTTTGTTTTCTGAGGGCGGAGGGGGGGGGGTGTACACAAGCTCAACATGAGTACTGAGAGGAGGCGCTCGGTGTGTGTGTGTGTGTGTGTGTGTGTGTGTGTGTGTGTGTGTGTGTACCACACAGCACCGATCAGACCTGGCGGGCCTGACTATTGCGTGCTCTGACAGGTCCCAACAACCTCCGGCAGGGTCTCCGTTGTCACTCAGCGTGTCCCCCCAAGGCAGCGCGCCACGCGATCTCCCCGGAGATCCAGGGCTCTGCATGAGGGTCGTTCCCTTCAGTCTCCACTGAAGGTTGGATAGGTTTCCCGCTGGCTCACACCACCACCGAACCCTGTCCCCATCCCTCAGAGCTTGTCCCAGTGCTGCCTTGAAGATGCCGCACCTGTTTTACCTGCAATCTTGGAACGAATCAATTCCAGGATTGATTGGCTTTCCTGTCCCTGGAGGGGACCAGAGGAAAAGCCACAGACCGCTAAAGAAAAAAGCACCGCTCCTGGTTCACCACCTGGTCGAAGGAAATAGAAATTGGGGTTGTTTTGTACTTCGGGCCTGAGGGTAAAGCGAAGATGAATTGAAAAGATAAAGAGTTTAAAGAAAAGTGGAAAGCAGCCAGAGGCTAAGCCTTTTATTTTCCAAAAGCAATTCTTTGCCCACACTTGGATTTGTGGTGCTTTACTTTGGGGCACACACAATTTACAAAGAAGCACACAAGACACTTGTAATGTATAATAGTTTTTAAAAAGGCGTCCAAAAGAGGAGGAGAAGGAGAGGAGAAGCTAGGTGATGAGAGAAAGAGAGAGAAAGAGAGAGGGGACATAGAGGTAAATGTTCACGTGTCTTCACCAGTCAAAGATAGTTTACATATCTAGGTTGGGTATTGGGTTACACTTCTGATTGAGCATTACCAAACTTATAAAGCCTTTGATTAACATTTTTAAAAAATTGTATAAAAGCAAAAAGGAAAAGGGGGCATGGGATAGGGGTTTTCTAGGGAGGGGAAATGGGGAAAGGGGATGATGGCATCTGAAATGTAAATAAAATATCCAAAAAAAAAAAAAAAGGGTGTCCAAAACAGCACGATTTAGGGGTCCAGAAAGTCTGGTAGGTGTGAATCTAAACAGGATAACAGTCTCAGGTGTTAAGTGTGATCTGATGCATAAATCTACATCTTAAACTTGCAGTCTCTTTGGGTATACTTTACATTGGAGAGGGAAAGAATGTGAATTGCTGACGCAGACAGCTTGTAAAACGCAAGGACACTTGAGACACTCTCTGCGGTTAGTTTTTCAGCTTCTCTTAAGGCAATGGTGGGTGGGAGGAGGCAGTTGTATAGAAAGAGCTTCGTTGCATTTGATTTTTGAATAACCTCCTCTTCTTGCTCCTTTCCTTATCTGCCCTTTATAGGAAGCCTTTATATCTGCCCTTTCTGCTTTGACAGATCTGTTATTCAGCACGTTTCACCGTACGGGTGCATAAGTCAAAACTGCCCCCCCCCCCAACAGCTGTGAGTCTGGCTAAATCTGTTTTATTCCAAGCTTTCAGAAACCATCCCATGAATGGTGGCCTGAGCTTTCTTGCTTGCAGCCCACGCCATTTTCTTCTCCCTACTCCTGTGGGCTGGGTGTGTGTACACTTGACTTTACAATTAGAAATTAGATCATTGTAGAACTATTACCGAGAAGGTGTTTTATCCTCAAATTCCTGCAGGCGGTAAGGAGTTTGTAGAAAATTACTGGGTGTGGTTTAAGTTTTTTTTTTCTAAATAAAACAAAGAGGAAATTATTTTAAATCTCAAGGGTCTTTATTTATTTGAAATATTTTGTTTGTTTGGTAGGTGGCCCAGGCAAATAGTATCTTCAATTGGCCTATGTCGTTATGGAAGCAGAATTGACTGCTGCTGGGGCTGGGCTCGCCAGTCCTGGGGACAGTGTCAACGTGAGTATCCTGGGCTGGAGGCTTCTGTTCCCTGGGGGTGGAGGGGGCAGGGGTATATCTTTTAGCCATGGTTCTAGACTTTACTTTGAACTTTGGAGGACTTGCCATTACTGAGTAACCCTTAGCTGTGCAGATCTGACCCAAATCTTTATTCTGCCCCTTTCCAACCAGAGGCACCTGTGTCACAGTGCCAGCTTTGCCATTTACAGAGAGCCACTTACTGTGTTGTCCAATGTATTTTACTAGTTTATGTGTATGGGTGTTTTGATTGCATGTATGTGCACCACTTGAGCACCTGGTGCTGGAAGATAGCCTGAAACTGGAGTTACAGATGGTTGTGAGCCAACATGTTGGTGCTGGGAGTTGAACTCAGGTCCTCTTGAAGAACACCAGTGCTCGTAACCACTGAGCCATCTCTCCAGCCTTGGTCTCCACACTTAAACTTTTGTTTTCAGTTCCTTCCTTTGCTCCGAGCTCTGATATGACGGTGAGATAGTGAGTCTAGACAATATTTATACTAAATAAACTGGGAACTGAAGAGTCCCCATAAAACCTCCACCAGCACTGTTGTGTACGGTGGCTAGTTGCCATTTTCAAGCCTATTCTTTTTCTTCCTTACTTTCTTGCTTTCTTTTTTAAAGATTTAATTATTTTATGTATATGGGTGCTCTATCTACATTTATACTTTTGTGCCAGAAGAGGGCATTAGATTCCATTATAGATGGTTGTGAGCCACAATATGGTTGCTGGAAATTGAACTCAGGACCTCTTGGAAGAGCATTTAGTGCTCTTAACTGCTGAGCCATCTCTCCTGCCCCTTTCAAGTCTTTTCTTATAAAGAGAAGTTATACTGACATCTACATGGGCCAACCTACAGTGTCATAGGAAACATCTGGAAAACACCATCTATAAATTCCATAATTGATCAAAGTCATATACAGTAGGTTTCAAATCAGAACACTGATTTCTCTTTTATTCATGATCAAAATAGATACTTTAACGATACAATTCCTAGTCGTGACAGAAATTTGAGTGGTTTAGCACATTTCTCAGATTTTATTTAGATCTGGATCTCAACAGTTTATCCTGGTCTTCCTGTTTTACCCTCTCCCTCCAAAAAGAGACACATCCCACCCCAAATGATAAAATAGCTTTATGAGGCATCTGTTGAGATGATGGGGACTGAGGCGGGCTCCACAGTGGGACTTCTATCTTGTTAGTCATGAAGTGTCATAGAGAAGGAGGATTGGAAAGGCCAGAGGGCAGTGGAGGGGCCTGGCCCACTGATGAATGGACTGACTAAGAAACTGAAAAGATGAATCGTCCCCTCAGCTGCTATCAGTCTTCTGATGTTGAACTTGATTGAGGAAAGAGAGTGATTGCCACAGGTTGGTTAGTGGACACTCAGGCTATTGTCTTTGGTTGAGGACAGGCAGGGAAGAGAACTAGTAATTAGCTTCCTACTACTTGTGAACACTGGCCCTTGCTCATTGGGACCTTTGCCTCCTGCTTATGAGAGATGGAGTTTCTAGTTTCTAGTACACGGAAGGAGCAGGCAATGTTGTTGACTTTCACTGGTTAGTCAGTTCAGCATTGATTCTGAGGAACAGTGGTCCAAAACAGGGTTGGCACCTAGTAGAAAGTCGCCTTTTGCCAAATATACGACAGTGTTACTACTGGCAATCAGAGGTTCTCAGATAGAAAGGTTGGTGAGCCACCAGGCGAATTACAAGAAAGTAAAGAGAGGATGGACCTTCTCTCTTGGCCCAATAGGGAAACAATCCATCCCAGTTGAAAACATGATCAGCCTCTTTGCAGAATGGAGCTAGTCTTCTTTTCTTCTGTAACTTTTAGGAAACGGGCGAATCTAACTCTGAAGGGCCTTGAGGTTCACACAGTGGCCCAGCCCTACCCAGGTTAAGGAGGTATGCCCTGGCAGAATGCCCTGTGCAGCAGTGGACCACGCCTTCACACCTGCCCTGGAGGCAGAGATTAGGATAATGTAGGTTCAATGCCAGGTGTGTGGAAATAATTCTAGGGTAAAAAACCCCTGGGCTCCTGAGAAGTCCTACTGCGGAATTCCCCAAGCAACACTAGAAACTATTCTATTTTTCTGTGATTAAAATTTCTCAAGTATGCACTGGCTCAGCAAATCTACATCTGAACAAGTACAGAGGCCCTTTAAAGTTACAGTATATAATGAAATGTAATTATCCACGAGATTTCCTAGACTTTTCTGTATCCCACGTTTTTTTTTTTTTTCTAACAGACTGGGGACACTGTCAGCTTCAAACCTTCATTTTGTTGCTACAAGAATGCAAAGCAGTGGCACTCAGTGGTTCCCTTCCCCTCTTTGTTGTTCCCCAGGATGTGACATAGAAACCCAAGATGGAAGTGGTCACATTCCCAATGTGCGTGAGACTGTCTTGCACAGGTCACAGTTCACCTGAGGTGTGGTGGAGTTGGGGAGCCAGCGTATCTGAGGGGAACATAGACTTTAAATTCCAGTTTGACCTTCTTGACTGCGTGACTTTGGCCGAGCAATTCATCATTTCCTGTGCTTCATTGTCTCTATCTCTGAAATCACTCTGAGATAACAGGAACCTTAACGACACAGAGTCCTAAGATGAGTTATCATTTTTAAAGCACAGAGAACCGTTCCTGGCCTGAGCAAATGCTACAGTTGTACTTGGCCGTGTTCAATTATGACTATGGCACTGGAGGGCACAGAAAAGACATCTATATCTATATCTATATCTATATCTATATCTATATCTATATCTATATCTATATCTATATCTATATCTATATCTATATCTATCTCTATATCTATGCTATCAGATTCTGTGTTCTTCAATCAGGAAAAATCCACACTTGTTTCACTACTGGCCAGATTAAAAAAGGCTCCCAAGCTTCCCTGGTCCAGTGAAATGAAGGCCCTTTAAATTGAAAAAGAGCCTCAGCCATTAACACTAAGGATGGTGAGACCATGGAGATGAATCCAGGGTTAGAAGTAATGAATCCAGGGGTAGAAGTATTCTGTTTGTTTTTCTTCTGCCAAATATTAGATGGTCCGAATGTCTGCTGTCAGCTGCTGAGTCTGCCTTTCTTTGTTTTGATCTGAGGTAAAGGAATGTGAGGGCAAAAGGTCAGCTAGAAGGGACAGAAGAGCACCAAGAAGCGGCTTGTGGGCTGAATGAAGTATCTCTGAACAGCCCTGACTGTCTCACATGCCTTTGTGAATGGGAAGCTTTACATTCAAAAGTCAGTTGAAAGAAGTCTGGTAGCCAGTTACCTCTGCAATTTCTAACCTTGTTCTTTAAAAGTATAGTGTGAAAGATATTTTGGACTCTCTGACCCTTAACTAATCTGAGTGTTCTCTTTTTCCACGTCGCTGCCTTATCAAAGGTGCCGAGGCTCTCTTCTGATGAATTTGGAATTTTCCTTCAAAAAGCAAATACTAACCGTAACCACCTGTGTTGTTACACAGAGCCCTTCACTTTCTCTCTAGGTAGACATGTTAGTGGGGGGAAAGTGGTACCCACATTATGTTGTCTACTGGATTTTATGGTCTTTGTGCAGATGCCCTCCAGGGAATGCCTACTCCGCTGGATTGAACATTTGTGATTTGTTTTGACCCACGTGTCACCTGAGTCACATGTTGTACACAAAACACTCTGCAATGCATCTCACTCCTGCTTGCTCTCCTTTTCCTGAACTTGTTTGGAGAGACTCACATTGCAGGGTCATGGAATCGTCTGACCTCCTGTCTGGGTTACTACCATTAGCTACAAAAGCACATTTAACTCGGGGACTTGCTATCTTTCTCTCCGGGGCCATTGAAGAGACAGAGGAGAGGAACAGCCCAGTAGGCATGGGGTCTGTCCTCGTGCCACCCGGAGTCCAACCCTAGCATTCCTGCCACGCTGAAAAGGCATGACAGTTTCCAGAAATAGGCAGGTTGTGTTTTCATAGTTCATTTGGGGTTAGATCTTTGGCGTCTTTCTATTCTTTGACTCGCTGTTTTGTGTTCTTGGCTCATAAATAGATCTCTTCCACACTGACAATTCCACATTTGATTTTTCTAATCGTCTTGGGCTTCAAATGTATTGACTCTACAGGGCTCGTTATTATCCAGTGCAGTTTTCTTGCATTCACCTATGTATTGGTGGCTACATGTTCACAGCACACGGACTCTCAAATGTCGTCACAATGCATTTGTTTCTTACTTGTGATTTCCTGTACTTAGGTTCCCTGTCAATTCAATGGCATGTTTCATTTTAATTGTGTTAACTTTTTCTCTCCTTCTGTCAAGTAGACTTATGTAGTTGAGGTTTCTTGGGTTTTATATGTCACTTTAAAGGCTCACCATGCAATACACCCAAGTAAAAGCACTAGATAAGTTGGGCCTTGAGCTTAGGCCCCACTTTTGTACCTGCTTAGCCATTAGCAGATCTCCAAGGAAGGCTGCCTGTAAACTCCACTGGAGAACTTCCATGATGAGAAAGAACAGTGTCTGGTACTAAGCACTACAATTTCTTCTTTTTATGGCCATAGTATTTTTTTCTTGAATGCACTTTCTGAAGATGCAAAGGAAGGTTCAAAGTGCAGCCCATTCCAGGTCTCAGCCTCAGAGTCCTCAGGCTGTCAGGGAATTAAAGGTGATGCCGTGGATTGAAGTGGTTTTGTATCCTTTATCCTTAAGAGCAGAGCAAATGCAGATTCCTCATTATGTTTCCACTGGCAAGTTGGGAAAGACTGAACACCTGCACCCACAGACAGACAGACTGCTGTTAGTTCTGGACTCAATCCTCCTGGCATGTCCCTAGCCACAGAAAGCCCACATGAAGACTTCTTGAGGTTAATAAAGAAGCGACCCACCACGAAATAAGCAAATCTGAAACCATTAGAGGTTATCTTATTATCGGAGTTAGGGAATGTGTTACTGGCCATTGGTTGTGGATACAGGAAAGATTGATCAGCACAATATTGATTGTTTCTGTGTTTCAATAAAGAGGCTGTTTGATAAAGGCACAGGATTTGGTGACAGTAATGGAGATACTTAAATTTTATGATTCCTACTTTCTTATGTCTTTGCTCACAAACTGAGTCTTGGAAAAAAAGAACACTATTTATTAGTTTTTCGATCCTTGCACAGGATTTGCTGTCCTCATTCATACAGTTTCATAAACTGTGTCTTTGGTAATTTAGGTTTTGAACACCCTCTTTAAGATAGCTATGAGTAAATTAGAAATTTAGAAATTAGACAATTCTTCTTTTCAGCCCTAAAGATAAAACCCTGGGCCTTGCACAAGCCAGGTAAGTACACTGCCACCAAGTAGCACCACGTGGTCCTTAGAAGAAAAGTCATCTTTGGAAAGTTATACGTATTATTCCCCTCACAGCCCTGTGGACATAAGGTCTGTCCTCACATCTTCTGCCCATGCCACCCAGAACTGTTAAAGAATTATTCTTAGTATAAATGTAAACAGTGAATTAATCCGGTGGCTGTATTTATTTACACTATGTTAATCCCCAGTAACTGCACAGAAAAAACGAGATTTATTTAACACTGCACCTCAATAGCTAAGCAATTAAATGCTCTATCCCAACCTTCTATGCTAATCTGACTACCTCCCAGCCCCATCCCATGATACTTGAATGTTATTATTGGTCTGGCTCCTCTAACCCAATTTTTATGTCTCCAGTTCCTCCTTCCTTTCAGCAATCTGCCCTTCCCCCTCTCACTAGTGGTCATCCCACCCTATTCTCTCTGCTGCCCAGCCATTGGCTGGTCAGTATTTATTGACAAGGCAGAGAACAAGTGGTAAGAACTCTTTTACACAAACTTGAGACAGGAGATTCTTGGTTCTCACTAGTGGACATCCCGCCCTATTCTCTCTGCTGCCCAGCCATTGGCTGCTCAGTATTTATTGACAAGGCAGAGAACAAATGGTAAGAACTGTTTTACACAAACTTGAGACAGGAGATCCTTGGTATAAACATTACAATGCCATGTCCAGATTAAAACAAGATATGAGGGCAGAGAAATCACCATTGGAATGACACAAGTGTAAACTTTCCACAGTGCACAAAAACTATCTACACTGAACCCAATTCCAACATGACTCCTAGCAAACACCTTTCCATTTTTAGCCAACAAATAAAACAACTTTTGTTGAGCATGGATTATATCTTACAAATAAAACAGTTCACGACTGGTCAATCCTGAGTCCTCCAGGAATAACTGGAAATCTGGGGTGGGGGTGCTGGCTGGGGCTGTATGAGAGATTGCTGGCTGGTGTCTCTATCAGCTTAATGGAGCCGAACATATGCCATTGTCTTGAGCTCTTTAGCCTCCTCTCCCAATTAGGAGGTTAGATCATAGAATCTCTGCTGTTTGTTTTTTAAGGTAGGAATAAAAGCAAGGCTGTGGATGATTTTAGAACCACTTATGTCGCCAAACCTGAGTACCCCAATCCGTAGGAAGTGAAGCTGGGTTTGTTGCTGTTGTAACAAAGGAAGGGTGATTTGGGAACACTTGTTCCTTGAGTGACTTTGAGTGGTCTTGGAATGCAAATTCCAAGCACAGAGTAGTGTTGAAGAATCTTGACCTTTCCAAACAGGTAGTTTTTGAGTGTGTGTAGTCTTCGAAGTTCAGTCTTAAAGAACCGTCTTGCTCTTTCCTTTCTTTCCACGAGTAGAACTGATCTTTGAAGTCATACCATTAAGAGCTACTAATTTCCCAAGCTCCTTCCTACAGGTAATTCAGGCAGCCCTTAACCTTTACAGACTAGAAGTTTTAGTACTTCTCAGGCTGAAGGGCCAGCCTAGTGAAAGGGAAGCCCAGTAGACTCTTGGCTGGTTATCAGCCAAGCCTGTCCTCACACCCCTTGGCTGCCCTCACACCCCACCCCAGGAGCACGCTGCTGGAAAACACAAACTTGTCACACAGGGACCAAGGAGCAGCATGGTGTCTGCTTCTCAGAAACTGGCTCATCTGTTCACAGCAGGTGTGCTGTGTCCCCAGATATCCCCCCCACCCCCGTGAGAGGGTCCTGCCCACCACTCCTACTTGGTGCTTGCTCTTTATCTGACAGACTCATGTTCTGTACAGTTCAAGTCAAGCCAGCTGCTTTGAGGTGACCAGTGGCATTGAATGATCACTCCACAGCGAATAAGGCATATTATTCAACACAGAGATAGGACCTTCCCTGCAGTGGGGGAGGGGGAAGGAAAGCCAAGTCTGTTGACTCAGCCTTTTTTACTCTCTCCTGTACAACATAGAGGTGGCTCTGCCTTTTCTTCATTCAAAACTTACTGCAAGTTTGTAAATTCACAAGAATACAGAAATTGATACAAAAGCTATAAAATGCTAAACAAATTCAAATGTCATGCTTGCACAGGGGCCACTCGCATCTTCCCAGTATCATTCTGATTTTAATGTATGTGCTACTGAGGAGAGTGTGCCTTTTTCTCTCACTTGTGTGTAGGCTTTTACTTTTTTCCAAATATACATTTTTTTAAAAAAAAGAATCTTAACTTATTTAGAAAGGAAAACGTATTCACTTCCTGAGATAACCATTCGTCAGAGACATAAGTATTATCAGGTGTCCCTATGTAGCTTCCAGAGATATTTTTCAAACTCTGGGTAACTTCTCTGTCTCCCCTGCCACCTACCTGCTTTGTACAAATGCAGCCTAGTAGACAAACTGCTGTTGCCTTCTTCGAAGAACATCTTAAAGCCATTTTCTTATCATCTGTATGGGAAAGCTTCTTTCTTATGGATTTGAAGTATTCCATTGTGTGGCGGTCCTGTGATTAATTAAGCAGTCCTCTACTGCTAGATCTGTGTGCTGCTTCTAAAATAACCTAATGCTGAAAAAACGCTGAGCTGCAGTCTCCTAATATGTAGGCAAATTTCTGTGGATGCCCAAAAGGCATACTTATTCTTAGCTTTGGTTGGTTGGTAAATGGTGTCTTAGTTGGTTACACTGGATCCAAAGACTGACCCATTGCTTGTTGCTTGATCTTCAGAAGTCTTCCTCTCTACTTTCTTTCAAGGAAGCCTGGCATTAGTCTGATCCCAGTTTAATCTTAGTTTAATGTTTCTCCTCAGACTAGTGACCTTTGACCACTGGCAGCAGAATGGACTGAAATTTGTCCATTTGCCAAAATCTCCTGGCTTGCAACTATTATATTGTCTAGTTTTATGAATATAGAGTCTACTTGTAAGAGAGATTCACATCCTTTTTCAAGAATTGCTCCTATTACCTTTCACCTGCAGCCGTAATTCAGTGTCCCTGTGCTGAGTGCTGTGTTACTGGGTCCGGTCCGTGATGGAGAAGGGAGGAGTAGAAGCCGAGCATGGAATGCTATCTGGGGACACATTATGACAGAAAGACCAAATGCACTGATCAAAATGCTTCTAAAGCTGTGGAGATATGGATTTACATTTTCTATTGCCTATTCTGGTTAAGTTATTTACATAATGAATTTTTTGTTTAAAAAAAACCTAAGAAATGGATATTTAAGTAAAAAATTGAGAAGGAGGCTTGGAGGACAAGAGGGGGAGAGAGAGAGAGCCCACTGGAGCTGCAGTAATGGTACGTATTTGTTACTTTTATGTTTTCTTGACACTAAGTTCTAGTCTTCGGTAGACAGTAATTGTTTCTCACTAATCTCTGCAGAAACGTCTAGTTTTTAAGATTTTCACTTTTTGCGTAGCAGTAGCATAAACTGAAACTCATCTGTACCTTTTTAAAAGTGTTTAAGGACCAGTCCTTACAGGGTCATGTAAACCTGACTCAGTCTTCTAAATGGCTTCACAGTTTGCTATCATACAGACGCACAATAACAATTTCCTACTTATGTGCACGAAGGCTGTTTTCAGCATTGTGTTTTTACAAGATATACTACAGTGACTATCTGGACATCCGTCCATCATCACCGCTGTCCTATACAACTGAGTACAGGAAAACTCTACAGCGACAGCCTGTTCCAACATTAAGAGAGCCTTTATTTTACTCTGCATTTTCTTTATAAAAATGGACTTAAAAATAGAATAAATTATGACTGATTTTATAAGGAGATTTTTTTTTCTACTCAGTCACTTTTTACTTTTGGTCCCACTGAAGATGCCTTAAAACATAAGTAGATTGATCTCCTTATTTCGATTTGTTTATATCCTCTCTTGTTTGGAAAATGATGCTTTTCACACACTCTTCAACCTTTTTTAAGGGTAAGAAATGTTTAAAAAATGGGAGACAGAGCAAGAGGCAAGCATTGTGGGTGAGTATAGGGAGCTGATCGTGGGCTCCACTATAAATAGATGCTGGAAGGAAATCAGTGAGAAATTCTTACACTAATTTGTATTCATTAAATATCAGCATATAAACTCATCACCACCTCACTATGCACCCATATGAATTATGGTTAGGGGTAAAGAGACAAACACAGATATTATATCCAGGAACCATCTACCCGCCTTATACCACTACCTGGTTGATGGCCCGTGAAGTGAGCAACAGTGCTGGTTCCTTGACTATGTTCATTTCTTCAAAGCCTCGTACAGGGGTTCTCATGAAGCCTACTTGATCTCCTAGTCTGCCTGGACCTTACAGAGGGCTTCTCTGTATGAAGTACACAGGCTTGACTAGACAGAAGCAGAGCATGAGGAACACACTGAACGTAGGAGAGTCTGGAATCCAAACTTAAGTCTTCACCTTTCACTGCAGCGTGAGGAAAGGCTGATTCACATGGACTCCTCACCAAGCTCCTTTGACAATTGGAATTGAAATCCTGGTGCACATACACCCTATAAGAATTTCTCTTCCTCCCCCTTCCTCCATGTCTCCTTCCTGCACTCTTTCCCTCTGTCTCTCTGAATACAAATCAACATCATAAAAGTCCAAATAATAACAAAAAGATGGTGTGTATTCTGAGAGGACACAAATCCAGGAAGGCCCCTGTCTTTGTAGAAGAAGCAGAGATTCCTGTTCCCCAGACATGAAGCAGCAATCTGAGCTGCTTGGATTCTCACCTTGAACAGCCTTGGGGAAGTGAGGAGTTAGCATTTTCTACTTAATGACAACCAATGAAAGATTTGTCCCCCCCACCCCCCCAAAAAAAACCCAGTAGATAGCAAAGACAGTTTAGATTGGGGGAAAATATCAGTTGCATTTGTCTAAAGTGGTTGTTAGTCTTTCCCTACAAACAGGTCAGGACAAGAAGAAAAGTAATTGTACTTACTGAAAAAGTTCATGTTACTGGCATTTGGTTAAGTAATACCAATTTGGTTAAGTAATACCAAATATAATTTTCTACTTTAATGTACTATAACATTGCTTTAGGGTTTTTTATTTTCTTATTAATATATAATTAAAGAGACAATTATGGTCATGATAAAGTTCCCATTAAATCCAGCATAGAGGAATATTTTACAGCCCAGATCAGTTATTATGGTATGTGGTAAATATTCACAGACATCTTCTGTACATTCATTCCATATCTTTTTATAAAGAATTTGGGTTCTAATTTATCCCGATAAAATTGCTAAATCAATATAATTCTGGTGGAGGAAGGTAGACACAAGTATCAAAGTCATCTTTAGCTTTAGAGTGTGGTAGCTGCTTCTGGAGAACAATAGCCTCACTTCTCAGTGGAGCTTTAAATACTAAAAGTCAGGACTAGCATTGGTAGGTGCCAAACTTCAGGAAATGAAGATTTGTGGCCAAGGATTTAATGTAGATGATTTTTGTCAGTAAAATTTAAAGCCAAATACCTAATTTGGTAATATCTCTCTCTACCCATTCTGTGGAGTAATGGCATAAATTCTCCAGAATTTGTCCAGTTTCTCTGGCTATTTCCCTGCTAAAAAAATCAGAGATCAGATTCTGTGGCTGGTCAGGGTGGTCTTCCATAGTAGATTTTATTCATGGACTCTGAATCTTTAGGAGCTATTTCATCACAAATTAAAAGGAAGAAAAAAATACTCAGCAATTCTTAGATTAATATATACTTTGTGAAGTCCGTGTCATTTTTCCTAGTCACGAGGGTACACATTATTCATCCCAATAATCAAGAGGCAGAAGCAGGCAGATTTCCGTGAGTTCAAGGCCATCCTGGTCTATAAAGTGAGGACAGGACAGCCAGAGCTATGCACAAGACTATCAAAACAAAAACAAAACAACAACAAAACCACAAACCCCAACAACCTTTAGTCTTATTCTCATAAATGCTAAATATCAAATCCAAATTTTAGTAAAATTCCTAAATGGTACATGTTGCTAAATTGACAGTAACTGTTCCATGCATAGATATTTTTCTTTTATTTAATCAAAAAACTTTTTTCTACAATATATTGTGATAATGTTTTATCTTCCCCCAGTTCCTCTCAGATCCTTCCTACTTACCCACTCAACTTTATGCTCTTTTGTAAATTTTCTTTTTAAAAATAATTAACATTTATTTTTATTATATATGCACACATATATATATATATATATACATACATACATACATACATACATACATATATACATACATACGTACATGAGAGCTTTGCGTGCATGTATGGCTAGGTAACATGTCCATGAATGGTATCCATGTAGGCTTGAAGACCCATCAGATCCCTTGGAACTAGCGTAGCAGAAGGTTGTGAGCTGTTATATGGATGCTAGGGATCAAACCTGGGTCCTCTGGAAGAACAGTCAATACTCTTAATTGATGAGCCATCTTTCCAGCCAAATTTTTTAATTTTTGAAAGTATGTATGGGGGTGGAGAGGCAGGAGTACATACATGCACATGAGTGTACACTGAGGTACCTGCAATGGCTAGAAAAAATGCTCTGGGTCTCCTGAATCCGCAGTTGCAGATGGTTGTAAGCAACTCGGTGTGGATGTTGGGAGCCCACCAGGTCCTCTGCAAGAACAGCATGTGCTCTTATCTCTGAGCCATCCCTTGAGCCTGGAGACTTTCTAAACATAAGCTTCCCATGACCCCAAATTTTTTAGCATCTTCTCTACTGGGATATACTTATGTTACTTAATATTTCATTATTTTTTTTTACTGGATACTTAACATTTTCTACATCGTTCGGTATTTTGAGAGTTTTTTCAGACTGGAATTAAAATTCATTAATGGATTAAATTACTCACTTTCTCTTAGAATCTATTTACATATGGCTAGGTATTAAAATTATAATATGCTATTTCATTGTTTATTTAAAATCAGGTTTTAAAATGGTCTTTCAGGAAAGGAAAGTATAAAATTGCAAAGAAATAATGTATAGGTTTGCTAAACACTCTGTTCTCTGAGCTAATGAATTCTTTAATAGTCATGAAGGCGCATCCTGAAAGCTGGGTTCTTCTGGGTTCTTCCATTCCTGTGTTCTGCTGTCTGTCATCCTGCATGTTTGTGTGTAACTGTGCCAAGTTCACTAATTGACTGTGAAGAGATTTCCCCAGATTAATGCCAAGTCTTTGACAATGAGAACCATACAGTTTAAGGCTGGGATATGGAGAGCTTTGGAGAGGTGGTAGCCTTTGTGGCTGCTGGGTAGGATTTGGCAGGTAGCTCAAGTGTTACATGACATGTCTTCCTTTCCCTGTCATGCTTGTCCCTCGCAGTTGTCACTGTAAGGAGTTGGCCCCTAGCCTGTTGAGCCACATGTTTAAGGGGCTCTGAGTCTCTGTATCTACCTCATGTGGTAATTGTATCAGTCATCTGAAAGTGTAGTACCTACTTTGTTTCTTTCCAAAGGTGTTAAGCGGCCTAACAGTTGGGCGGCTCATAATTCTTTATAATAAATTAAACTGCAAACAAGCAGATAGGCACCGTGAGTGTGGGGTTACTACCTTCAGGTTCTGTGCCCTATCCCTTGTCTGGCTTCTTGCATCTCCCTTCATTCTGTCCTTACTGTTCCCACCATGAAGTTGAAACTGCCGTCAGACTTCTAATCCTTCTATATCTTCTTCCCCATCAACGCTGCTATTAAAAGTGTACAGCACCGTGCATGGCTCTGAAGATTGTTTTCCATTGCTGGAGATCAAACCCAAGGCTCACACGCATGCTAAATACACACTTTACCAACAAAGTACATCTTCCTTTCATCTTTAACACTTAACCTCGGGACTGTCTCCAACTCGCAAAACTGTGCTCAGCAGGCAAGAAAAGCTAATCACTTAATAGATTATTTAATGTGTAACCGTTTCGTAAGCTTATCCGTGTGCTTATTAATTTTAAGGGTATGTAGCAAAGTGTGAATTATCAGAAGTCTCAGATGAACAGAGGCAGGAAAAACGACTGAGTCCTGAACTACAAGCCAGTGGCTTTGAGGGCGATGTTCAATGTATTTGACACCCATGTAGAGGAACAAATTATCTATCAGGAGAAAAGTGGGACAGGTTTTCCTGTGTTACGATGGATGAGCTCCAGATGAGCTTCATCCCAGGGCTTCTCACACAACACTAGGACACAGAGCACATGCAGGAAATGTTTTTTGTTTGTTTGTTTTTTGTTGTTTTTTTTTGCAACTTTTCAAAACTTGTGCTGTAGATTGCATGTGAAAATGTCTTTGTCCATCAGGAGAGATGAGATCTTGGGAACTTTCTACAGACAGCCTTCTGTCCCATGTTTAATATTTCTTTAAGTTAAAAATAATTTTCCTATGATTTTTAAAATGTAAATTTTAGAATGTGGGACATTGGTTGAAATTTAAGCTAGAAGCCTTAAGAGGTCTGCATACTGATACCAATCAATTTACCAAATCAAATATTTTCAGGTTACCTTGTGTTAATTAAGAAAAATGTGACCCAACCTTGAGCTATTATAAGGAAATAGACTATGTTGGGCTTTGTGGTACTGAGACAGCTAGCTTGTAAATAATGGTGTTTTGTATCTTTTAATGACTCTTTTTGTTTGTTTGTTTGTTTAAAATAATGTAAAATGTTTTTTCAGACAAATTATTTAAAGTCGGTTATGGACTGTATTAAAGAAATAGTATTCTCTTGCATTTTCTTTCTCATGCATAATCATGGCCATAAACCCAACTTCTAAAATATGCCATCCAGAATGTTCTTTCTGCTTCATTCTGATTTATTCTCAGTATTTCTTTAGACGATACTTGATGCATTTCATTATTCTATTTAAACAAATAGTTCTCTGTCAGAATATAGTGAATTATTTTAAAATTAAAGGCAATAGAAGCAACTTTCAAATTATAAACATAACCAACATGGAAAAACATCTAGCAAACCAGGGCTGGGAGATAAGTGGGTGAGTAAGTCCAAGCAGGAGGACCTGAGCTTGAATCCTCAGCATTGATTAAAACAAGAAGCCATATTTGATGGCACGTTCCTATAACTCCAGCATCATTAGGAGGCAGAAACAGGCAGATCCCAGGAGGGAGTGTGCTGGCCAGCCAGCCTCCCCAAAGGACCAGATTCTGTTCAATAAGAGATCCTATCTTAAGGCAAAGAGCAATAGAGGAAGACACCCAATGTCCTCTTCTGGCCTCTGCATGTGCTTACACTGGCATGCACACCCCCGTACTCATGTATACAACACACATGCTTGCATACATGCGTGCACAGAAATCACATATAAACAGAACAAAAATCTGGCAAACAAACGTAACATTTGCCCTTTGTGATCATTCTGAATGAATGACTGGATTATTGCTTTGATTAAGTCAAATCAGTCCTGCAAACTTTTCTTCCGTTACCCCCCAAAAGACTCCCTTAAATTGGACAAATACACAAAATGATGATCATAAGTTAAAGTGGGTGTTTTATGTTCTCAAGAGGGAAGGCATTCATCCAAAGAGGGATGTAATAAAACCATCTCTTCTCTTACCCCAGGACTCTAGGCTGGTCCAACAGTGACCATTATTTGTAGTGTTTTGGGTTTCTTCCCTTAACTTTCATTGAGCTGGATATTAATGCATCTCCAAGCAACATGGCTAAGGTTTTACAGTTAGTTCTTGTTGCTATTGGCGATCAAAGCAGCCATGCAAGAAGACAGAGCTGAGAAAGGGAAGAAGGCAAACTTTAATGTGTTGTCTCCAAAGCTGGAGGGGAAAAGGAGCATGCAGTATATGAGAAAAAGGTAAGTGAACGGTCACGACATACATTCGAGCTACCAGCCTGGGTACTCATTGAGCCAACGCTTGTCATTTGTTTTCAGTTGCTTTATCCAAAATTCATTTAGATTATAAGATACTGACTCTAGAGACCCACAATCAGTGTTTTGAAAATGAAATATTGGAAGATACAGTGTTTCAAACAGCTCTGAAATAGTTCATTAGAATTTGGAATGTGGGTTGCTGTCACTGTTGATCACTGGGTAAAGATACTTACTGGGGGCCTGACTTTGATCCTTGGAACCCGCATGGCTGAAGGAGAGAAGGAACTCCAACAAGTTGACTTCTGATCTCCATGTGTACACTGTGGTACACATGCACATTCCCCTCCCCCAGTACACACACACACACACACACACACACACTAAAAAAAACGTTTAAAAATGTTTTAAGAAGAACTTGGACTACAGAAGAATAGCATAGCTTCAATTATTGCTTAATATTTTTGTTATGAAATGTTTTCTAATAACAAAATGATGACTAAACTATTACTATTTTAAACATGTCCTAGATTTTTTTTGTTGTTGTTGTTTCAGAGAAGCACTGAAAGTTGAATGTGTGTAAGTCTCCCGGAATGTACCAAGTTGGTCATACCCGCCCCGCCTCCTTACAGAGAAAAATCTGGAATTTCTTTTTTTGGCCATTTGTTTTGCAGCTTTCTACGTCTTAAGGCAGAGACTAGCAAGGATAAGGTGCCAGCTCAAAGGTTAGAGGAACATATTTCTTGACATAATTTTGGCTAATTTATGTCTTGAAGGCCATAACATCTAAGTGATACTTTATAAAGCTATAAAAAAGACTTAACATTACTTGGTTTTGAGTGTCTTATTTGGGAGAAAACTCTATGACACAAAGAAGTGGGGTGTTATGTTTTATCTTCCCTTTCAGTTATCCTAAGCTAACTTTGACTGAGTTGTTAGGTTAAACTTTTCCCTTCTGATCTTTATTTCTTCCTCTTGTTTTACAAATCTAATGAACTGACCTCCACTCTAACCTGAAAGACCATTTAAATGTTTAATAAAGAAACAATATATATATATATATATATATATATATATATATATATATATTATCAAGTGAAATAAGTTACTAACGCCAGCCCATCACTAACCTGTGGGAATTATGTATCATGTTTATTAATTCTCCGTGGAACAATTCAGGTAAGAAATATTTTTACTGTATCAGATAACAAGCTGTATATTGACCACACCTTCGTCCTGATGCTTTGGTGTAAAAGTATTCCTTGGTTAAAACGTTTGTGCACTGAGGAAGGTCACTTAGCAAGACCTTCACAACTGCAGCAAACAATTTGGGTGAGGTAATACCAAACTACAATGTGCAGTCAGTTCTAAGGAGGCAACTCAACATGGGTGCTGAAGGAGGGGGTCCCATGTCCCTGGAGATGGTTCAAAGGTAGGATTACAATAAGAATATTTGGTGAAAAAATTAATAATACTATTTTGGGGGCATGTTTTTGGCCATAAGCAAACTATTGGCTACAGGTCAATTTTTCTTTTCTTTTCTTTTCTTTTCTTTTCTTTTCTTTTCTTTTCTTTTCTCCTCCTTCTATCCCTCCCCCACCTTCTTCTCTATCAGGTAGTCAGATGTCTCTATTTACCTCCAGGTCATCTTTAAATAAACTCTCTATGTAGTCCAGGCTGACATCAACGTCTGACTCTTCCTGCCTTGACCTCTCTCCCGACCCCCAAGGACTAGGATTATAGTTCTGGCTGCCAAATCAACATTGGAGAACAATTTCCTTTTTAAATTCTTTAAGTAAGATATAATTACATTATTCTCTGTTTCGTTTAACCTCTCTTATCCCCCCTCCTATATTGATAATTTTTTTCTTTAATTATTGTTGCATATGTATATGCAAATAACATATAAATATAACCTACTGGGTTCATGCAGTATTGCTTGTGTGTGTACGGCTTTAAGGTTGACCACATGATACTGAATAACCATTCAGGGGGCTCCTCTCTGGGGAAGACCAGTTCTTCCTCTCTCAGTAGCTGCTGTCTGCAGCTTTTCACCTAGGGGTGGTACCAGTGACACTTCCCCCATCCACAATGACGTGCCAACTAATGCTTAAATGGTCCTTGATGAATGTGTTCGTCCAAACGTAGATGGCAAGCAGAGCTCTGAGCTGTGTTTCCCTGCAGTGTAGGGTGAAGAGCATCGCAGGTTTAAATTGTCTTTTGTTTTCCACGTTCATCTTTTGCAAGAGTTAACAGGAAGTAGGACATTTTTCTAGTTCATTGCTAGAACAAAGCCTTTTGCTGGAGTACTGTCTTCAGTTGGCACCACTTCTTTCCCTGTTGTAGATAGTGTCTTTGTATGAAGCCCTCAGTGGAACGGTTTTGGTTGGCTCACAGTGTATTTGCACTTGAAATATGTAGAAAAAAGCAGAGTTGCCCTATGAAACCTTAGCATTCACAGTTACTGTGATTTACCAGG
Source organism: Rhabdomys pumilio (assembly GCA_030674055.1). Lineage (NCBI taxonomy): Eukaryota > Metazoa > Chordata > Mammalia > Rodentia > Muridae > Rhabdomys > Rhabdomys pumilio. The sequence goes on from JANHMN010000001.1 coordinate 24,716,733, forward strand.
AGCTAAAGTTAGGAGCCGGGTGCACAGAGGTGAACAGAGCATGGACCTTTGTTCTTAAGGAACTCAGTTATAGATGATTTTGGTCTTTGTCCTTTTATAATTCTAACATAGGAAAAAGTTGAGTGTAGGCAGACAGGATGGCTCCATGGGTGCATGCCACCTGGCAGATGACCTGAGTTCAACTCCCAGAACCTTTATAAAGTAGACAGGAAAGAACTGACTACACATGTGCACTGTGGCGCTCATGCCCTCACATGTGTGGCTCCCCTCTCCCAATAACAGTAAATGACAATTTAAGAAGAAGTGAGGAAGCTCAGGGGAAGAATCTATCCCTTCTGAGTCAGAGCAATGAGAGGTCCGTAGGCTCCACGGTGCTCAGTTAATTCATCTGTTCAATACTTACGGAATTACACGCTTGATCTTGAGCTCTGCTCAGCATCGTGGTTAAGGTCCATGACAGCACTGGATGAGAGAGATGTATTGTAATGTGATGTAAATGATGTCGGACAGTGTAAATGTGCCCCTCGGTGGACAGCACCGTAGACCAGGGGTGACGGCCCAGCTAAGTTGGATAAGGCAAGTGAAGGGCACTCTTGGAAAACAGAAAACCGCACAAAGATCTCCGAAGCCAAAAGGAGCACATTCCGGGAAGTGTGAGCATCCCAGTTCAGCAGAGGGGTAAATGCTTAAAGGATGTCTGATAAGAGAAGCAAGTAGGAATGTCTCAGAAGCCTTTGATGTCATAGTAAGTAGATTAGCCTTAACCACAGAGTAATACAGGACCAGGGTAAAGACTTTAATCAAGGAAATTGCAACTACTTTAGAGCACGTGAGCTGGTGCTGATGAGCCAAACCTAACCTAAAAGTAAATTTCTTTCTGGTCAGGATGTTTTAGCTTGCTTTTTGAAATTGTCAGTGTTTCAAAGGAAACGTGGATTTCACAGACAGTGTTGAAAATCGGTAACTTGGCATTGCTTCCGGGAACCCATGGGCTAGAGTGCGCTAAGCAGCAGCCCGGATGGAAGGAGCAGGTGCTCAGTTTACCCAGGCTCACTTCCTTCAGGGCAAATGCCTGGCACATGCAGACATTTGAGGTTTGGGGCTAATTTTGGAACTTCCTCTTTGGCAGTTTAAGGACTATTTGAGATTCAGATCTGGAGTTTTTACAGCGCGAGCTGAAAAGTTAGCCGTGGTTGTAAGCAGTGGTGGGACTAGAAAGGATAGGAAGGCACTGAAAAATCCCGAAGCAGAACTGATAGGGATTCTCAGGGTGAAGGCAGTGGTGGGACAGGGTTTCCTTAGGATCTTTTCCAATTACAGCTTCATTTTAGCAAAAGGCAGATAAAGACTCGTACCTCACTGAAATTTTAAGTAAGGATTAAATGAGAAGATATTTACAGAGCACTTAGCTCAGGGACTGGCACATACTCATTCCAACAGAGTGGCTGTTGTGGAAGACAGTGAAGAACGAATCGAGAAGAATTGAATTGATGAGAACTCGAAAGTTTCCCGTGTGTCCTTGGGTGAGAACTAGAGGGCACGGGAGAAGGTGCAGATGCTGACGTCAGTTTGGGAGGTGTTAAATGTGGAACACTTGTGAGTCGTTGAAACGAAAAAATTTGATGTAGTCCAGAGACTGGCACGCACGGGTGATTCTGGGGTCCCCTACTACTGACTACTTATATCTTCTTGCTCTTGGACCAACTTGTTTCCAGCCAACTTGTCAATTGTCACAACAATTAATAACAGAGGATCATCTTGAAGTAGAAGAATGTGCCGTAGGCAAAATCATATCCTATTTGCTGAAGTGTTTCCTAAAAGCTTTTGTTCAGTTGGTGTGGAAATGCCTTCCAGCTCACCCTTTGGCCCGCATTTGAATGGAAGCGATGACTCAGCATCTCTTTATACCAAGGGCGGAAAAGTCATCCTCTATAAGCAGATTCTCTTTCCCCCTGGTTAGCCTCTTCTATTTGATGTCACTAGCATTTCTAATTATAGACGAATGTTTGCAGGAAAGTAGGTGGTTGCTGGGAAGGACAGGCTGAGTTGCTTTTGGAGTTGTATGCCTTTAGCCTCTGCTCACAAGCACTTTCTTTTGCATGCTGTCCCTACTGTCACAGCTGATCTCTGTCCCTTCTCTACACTCTCACTACATTTGCATGGACCCTGGTTCATGCACCCTCTGCTATTCTGGTGGCTTGTGGACCAACATTATTTCTTCTGCTGGAGTGTTTGCCCCTGAAGGTGAGCCAATGCGTTAGACACCATTACACCCAGTGGAGTAGCATGTGTCCAGTCAGTTCAGGACACTTGTAAATGTGAAGGGATAGGAATTTCTCTATTATAGGGATCCAGAATTATATAGAAGCCAGGCCTGGTGTCACACACATTTATTCTCGGCACTTGGGAGGCAGAGGTGGGTCTATATATTGAGTTCCAGGCCAGGCAGGGTTTTGTAGAGACCCTGTCTGAAAAACCCAAAACAAAAATATACAGGAGATATAACTCTAGTGAGCAGATTTTTAGGAAGGACAATTTACTGTGAAAATGGACATCTTTGCCTCTCTTGTAACTTCATATTTCATTAACTCTCTCTCTTAAGGTTCAAAAAGGAACTTAATTTACGTTTTCACTCTACTGAGAATAATCTTCCTTCCTTCCTCCCTCCCTCCCTTCCTTCCTTCCTTCCTTCCTTCCTTCCTTCCTTCCTTCTTCCTTTTCTGTTGCACTGGCCCTTCAGATGTAGGGCTTCTGCTGCTTTCTGGCCATTTTTCTGCTGCTCATTCTGAGTCCCTTCCTGTGCCCACATGATAAATTCCTACTCCTTTCAGATTCAGTGCTCAATTCTGAAGGCACTCCCTGGCATCTTTCTGTCTTTTACCTCCATGCAGAGACATTCTGCTGTGTTCTTTCAACACCCTGTATACCTGTCATGGCTGTCTTCCTCAGAAGACTGCGTTGTGTTTCAAAGGAACTTTTGTATATTTAAGGAACTCAAGGTCTAGGAGCTAGATTTGTGAAACTCTTAAAATATACTGTGAAATATGTATATGTAAATTATGCATTTGTGATTTATAACAGTCATATACATAGAGGCTTAGTAAAAGCCCCCAGGACGGCTGTACTTAGTATAAGAGGCTAAAGCAACATTTGGAGATAGTGAAGGTAAAATTGAGCCCTGAAGCCTGTCTATCTGTGAGTTTAACAGACAAGGGAAGAGTGGCATTCCACATGACAGACAGCGCAGAGCCTTTTGAGTGTTGCTTCCTGGGAACCAGTCAACCTTATGTGATTGGAGATGAAACTGATGGTTAGGGAAGAATTCCGACATAGGATATGGCTTGAATGCTAGCCCAAGTGCAAGCCAAATTAATGGAGCCAATGAGTGAATGTAGGGAGAACACCATCCCAGAATCACAGTCTAGGGAGAGCCTCTAATGGTGGCTTATAGGCCTGGATTGAAGTCCACACACTAAAGAGAGAAGGAACACTGTGCCCTCTCTCATTTAACCAATTTTATACTAATGGGCATTTGGGTTATCAAGGTTTGCCTAAGGTTTTCTATCAGTCAAGTTGGGAACAACTAATAATTTTCTTAAAAAAAAGAAACACAAATGGTCAAAATCACAAAGATTCCACATCGTATCAGTGTAGATACAGTCCTAGTACTGATTGGATTTTCAAAACAGTGAAGGTGTACCTTGATTCACATGCTTTTGAACATAGGGATTTTTGTTACTGAAGAAGGAAAAGATGGCTACATTAAAGTTTTTCTGTCCTTTGCAGTGACGCCTTAGTAACCTTGCGTCCCCTTGGAGAGGGTCAAATCTACTAAAATAGATGCAGTATATTTAAGCTAATTGAAGTACTATAATGTGTTTCATTAGATCCTGAGGAATTATTGCATTGTACTATCTGATGTCTTGTAAGCACCTTCTTTGAGTCAGTCAGCACTGCTTTCTACAACGCTTTGTAAGTTTCCTAAACCCACATGACCAATCCCTGCCCCTCCTGGGTCCTCTGTTTGCAAGACATTTGTGCTTGCTCCCATCTCTCCTTCCTGGACCTACCTGCCCCAGGACAGGATGAGGGATTAGTCTTATTCATTCTTTATATTCACAGGTCTTGTACTTTGTCTTGCCAAGGGCTTTTCCTCTTTGCCAGCCTTAGGATGCCATTTTACTGAGCACCTATGATGAGATGGCTGCTGCTCTGTGTACTTCACTGTAGACTTCCTTTCAATTCTCACAGTAAACCTGTGGGTTAGTTTGATCCGAGTCATGTGAATTTTCTATTAAGTAAAATGAAAAAGACAGTGTGGTAAATATTTAGCTTTTCATCTATCTTTGAGAGGAGAAGGTAACTGTATAATCTTTATAGTTCACTTATTTTCCCAGCTGTCTTATTCCAACATCTGTGCTCAACCTCTATGGAAAAAAAAAAAAAAACACCTTGAAAAAAAAAATGAGCAACAGTTCAAAGAATGTCAGCCTAGATGTCCATATTATCAAACTCTTCCCTCTTTCTCTCTCTTTCCCTCTCTCTCCCTCGCTCTCTTTTTCTCTGTTTTTTTTTTAACCTGAGAATTTAAACTGAAAAGAAGGGAGAATGAACTCCATCTGTAACTACTGACATTTTATATGCATTCTTACCTTACATACTACCTGGCATCATCCTCTACAAGAAAGCAGCAAGTCTCTTCTGTTTTCGGAATCTCTTCAAACCCATAGGTTCTGTTGTTCAATTATTATTCATTGACATCATCATTCTTCTTAATATTCCCACCATCCGGAATCTGGCCAGTGGGAGCTCACCAACTTCCACGTACTTTGCATAGATCTCCTACCTTCTGAGAGAATTGTTCTGCTTTCTGCTGCCGAAAAATGCTGTAGCTTTTCTTCAGTGGCCATGGTCTCCCTCTTTGAAGAAAGAGAAACCCAAGCTCCATTGTGCATCCTGCTACAGATAGCCATTTAACAAGAAAACAGAACTATCTGCTTTTCCAAATGAAAAGTAACAGCTTCTCATGTATTCTTAAAAGTCGGACTTGGCTTTGCCCTAAATTCCACTGTGTCTCGATGAACGCAGAGCAAAATTTCAAGTAAACTGAAAAATGACACCAGTCCCCAAAGGAAGATGTTTTAAAATACTTTTTAAAAAAAAAATAAAAATTATTGATTCATGTATGTGAGTACATTGTCGCTCTCTTCAGACACACCAGAAGAGGGCATCACGTTCCATTACAGATGGTTGTGAGCCACCATTGCTGGGAATTGAGCTCAGAACTTCTGGAAAAGCAGACAGCCACTGAGCCATCGCTCCAGCTCAAGGAAGAGTTTTGAAGTGCAAACGCCGAGTGCTTAATTATGATAAACAAAAGCTGGATAGAGATTCAAAGATGCATAGGCAGACACTTCCGTTCCTCTGGGCTTCTCTAGAAATAAAGGCAATTAGTGAGAGATGAAAGGAATACTTGAGAAATTCCTCTGAACCGGATGTTTCCAGAGACGGAAAATGAAACAAATTCTTGCCAGACAATTCTTGGAAGGCATTGTTAATTTCACTTCATTCTCTAAGTGGGTATCAATTTATCAGTCCTGGCCTTTTTGACTATAGCTCATTATTAGTTAAAATTTTAATTATGGCAATGTCAAGTTTTGCAAAATAAGCCAAAAATTTTTTTTTAAAAAATCCTTAGATGTAGCAATACTTCCTTAAAGCTTCAGAGTATACAGCAAGTAATAGAATAAAGAGATTATTGTATTGTAAAATCCTCTAGCAGGTTCCTTTGGAAATGATAGGCTGTTTCTTCGAGGCACTTATCCTTAGAAACATCCCTAAGTACCGTAATGCATTTGAACACCATTCTCAGCCTCATTCCTTTCTGCTTAGCACTTTATCGTAACCTCTCTTTCCTATTTCCAAATTACCTCACACACTGGCCTCCCTCTCCTTTCTTAATCCGGAGGAGTAGATTGAACATTGGCCTGAACCAAGACATTTTTACTGAAATTGGTCAACTCATTTAGCCTGAGCCGATTCAGTGGCAATGGCCATGTCTTCCCTGCCATATATGGGTACTACAAGGAGAAAGTCAGCCACGTGAAATGGTTTTCAGTTTAGTGTTCAAGAGAACATTTACCAGATAGCCTTTCAGATAAGAATCAGAGGTACTTTACACTGTTTTTAATTACAGCAGGAATTTAATGTTTTGAACTTGTTGAATAATTGACTAGTGTCGATACAATGTTTGGGGCAAACTGAGAGTTGTTTTCCTCTGGAGCTCTTGCCTGGTGGGTTTTGTTCTGCATGTGTATGTGATGGCTGAGGGTCCTTTCCAGTAGATTTTATAAACTCTGCCTTCATTCCTTCTAGGTTCTGTTAATAAGCAGTGAGGGATTTCACATAGCTTTTAGCAACGTTTTCTCTTCCAAGGTCAACTGTGCTTTGCAAATGAGATTCTCTTCATATTTGCACTCCCCACCTCCTTCCAATCTACCCAAATCCAGCCCATGGAGTGGCTGGGAATTATGGGAGCTCTCTAACAGTCATTTTACAGCTGTTCTTTCTTCTCTGCTCTTGAATGCATTTTGTCACCTTCTTCCTAAGGAAGATGACCTAGAGGAGAAGGCATGACACCGTGTCAAAAGTGACAGCACTCAAGGACTCAAAGGCATTCTTATATTAAGAAAATTTCTGTCAAGGATAGACCTTGGATTGGCTTTGTCCTCATTGTTTTCTCTAAATATCTAAACTTGTTCTTATTAGTCCAGACGTTGGCCCTTGATGGCCAGTGTAATTCACTTGTGTATGAAACATTATACAATTAGTAAGTGAGGTTAATTGCCTCCTAGCTTTAGATAGATCAATATTTTTGCAAGAACAAGAAAGCACTGTTGAACTTTTAGAATCCCAGCTACAACGGTAGCTAACTCTGAATACATTTTTAGAATACACTCAAAGGTGAGAAGCATGGCCTCGGGGTATCAAAGAACTGTTTTTGCTCTGATTGTGGAGACTTGTTTCTCTTTCTAGTTGAAACAATGACTTAACAGTTGGTGTCCCCAGAGATGTGACAGGAATATTAGGGCACATTTTGAGCATGATGTACCTCTGTGTACTGATCTTTAAGGGAGAAAAATCTTATCAGATCAGTGATCCTTATGAGACCTTTATTTACTGAGCTGAAACCATATAAGTATGGCAGGGACAGCATAGCATCTAATGTGGCCTGTCTCTCTTGTTCCTGATCCACATAGAGATCAGAGAGCCCAGGTAGGCCTCTCTGATTACCTGTAGTATATTTCTTCCAGGCTTCATGCATAATCTCCTGGTGACAGTTTGGATCATCAGTCCTTTCTCTTCTTCAGTAATGCCTCAATGTGGACACCTCAGTTCACTGAGTGGTATAGTTTATGCATGCAGTTTTTGCCCATTCCTGAAAGTCACATTACAATGGAATTAGTTATTACTAGGCAGGCCAGTTTACACAAAAATGAGGAGCCAATTTTGTATAGATTTCTAAAAGGGCATGTGCTCTCTGGTTACTTATATGTAATAATGAAGCTCTTTGCAGACTTGCATACGTATGTGGCGTCGTAGATACAAAAAACATGGTGTGTTCTATTTCCATACTAGAAGTTACTAATAGGACTTCCAACTGTGTATCCAAAAAAGGAGAGCCAAATACCCTTGATTGTCTTGATAAGAGCAGGTAAAGTCCATATTCTGGAGCCTAGTGTGCAAGACCAGCCGGGTTGTATTTAGTGGGGTGTGACAGTGCCAGAAGGGATGGGGCTGATGTTATGAATCCTTCTCGATCTTTCTTTTCATTCTCAAGATCTCTGGTCAGAAGAGAGCTGTAGCTCTCAGTTCCCAGCAGGAACACAGACAGGCGTATTTGACAAGCTCCCCTAAGTAGCATCCCAATGGTTCCACTCAGTGACTTCTGTTCATATTATAAATTAGCCAGAACTGAGTCCTTTGGTTACCCCTATCTGCCAAGGAGAAGAGAAAATGTAATTTTCCATTGTAAACTTACCGTGCACTATGAAAATAAAAACCAAAGGCATTCTGTAGTAAGGCAAAAGGGAAATGGAAAGGCAGGGTTCAAAGCATCCTGCTGGCCTGTTCTGATCTATCTGGGGCTTCCTTTGATCTCATCTGCTGTCCAAGGACTTTGGAGGATAGCCTACAAAGACTTGTCCCACTCAGTGAGAGTCACCTCACTGCCTTCCCCTCTCCCACCTGTTCACACGGGGAAGGCTTTGCCTGTAGTCTCCATTGCGCCTTTCCTTGGACATTTGCTGTCTGTGGTGATAGTTCAGACTGGAGACTATGATTACAGTTGTCCACACTCCTCCTCTGCTTTGAAATTCTCTAGTTCTGGCCCCTGGCATGGCCTAAACAAAATTAGTCACTCCCTCATCTATCCGTATATGTGTATCGAGTATAATTAATGTTTGATGCATATTTACTGACTTCTATCCCAGACTTAAAACCAAGATCAGGGGGGGAAAAGTCCTTTTATGAAAAATTGTATAAACAGTTTTAATTTTCTGTGAAGAAAGTAACTGATTTGTCAGCTCTGTGTGCACGCTTCCACTTTTAATAGCTGCTGGGTAATCTGTTACTGGTTACTTCAGGCAGAAATGCAATCAGCAGTTTCTTTAAAATGCTGAGTCCGAAAATGTAGCAGAAGCATTAACAGCCCTGACCTCTTGGAATGTGTACATTTGATGCACCTAAGATTAGGCCAGCCTGCTGAGAGCAGAGAAAAAAGGAGAGAGGACAAAAAACCCTTTGTGAGTAAAAGGCACCCAAAAACCATGAATGGAAAGCCATCAGCTGGTCAGAGGTCAAAGGCAATACATCCTGGAGGCCACAAGTCTGTACCATCAAGTGTCCTCCAAGTAAATAGGTATTTTTTAAAGCTACCTTTTCCTATCTCCAGATATTTTCACATCCCAGTTATCCTAGGGAATTGTCACTTTGACTCACATATAACTGATATGTAATATTACTTTTTAAGGAAAATGTAATGTTCTGGGTGCCTCAGAAAACTTGATTGTTTAGTTTATATTCATAAATAAAAATGTTATAATTAATGGAATAGTGATCTTTAAAGAAGTACTTATTTATTCATGTATGTATGTGCATGCGCACATGCCATGGTGCCTGTGGAAGTCATAGGACAGCTTGTGGGAGTTGGTAGTTGGTGGTCCTTTTTTACCATATAGGGCCTTGAGATCAAACTCAGGTCATTAGATTTGGTGGCAGGCACCCTTACCTGCTGAGCCATCTTAACAGTCCTTGAATATTTTCTTTTTAAAATGATTCTTTTTTCAAACTTGCACTTCTTGATGACGAGGCCTAGATGTTACAGAGAACCATGTTTGGAGGACTTCCTTTAAAAAACCTTCATTCAGTATATTTACCATTCACTGAAAGCAATACTGGGAAGCTTTCTAGAAAGTTCATTGGCATGTCAGAGAAATGAACACAGTTCTTTCCCCTTTGAATGCATTCCATGTCTGACGTCCAGGTTTCAGAAACCTCCATGTTCTTTTCTCTTTGTTCTGCCCATGCTCTTCTGTGCTTTGAAATCACAGTAGGGACTGTTGTAAACAGGCCTAATTGTCATTAATAAACAGGCTGACAGGAACAGGACAAGTATGCTCCGTGGAATACCAGGGAGAGCTAAGTGAGGGAATGTTCAAAACAAACATACGGTGTAGGTCAGATGCAGGAGTGTCAAAGGGAATGTGTGAGAATTGTCTAAGAAAATGGATGCCCAACCCAGAGTGGAGTACAGCAGAGAAGAAACAGGCATCCAAGGCTTCAGAAGGCAGAGGTAGGGTTGATGTCGTTGCCCTAGCTCAAGGCCTATCTGCTTTGCACCTGCTGGTTACTGAAGTTCATTTCTTCCGGTCACAAACACAAATCATGGTTGCCTAGGTCCAGCCTGAACTTTAACTTCTCGGACCTGATTGCATTCTTTACCTCTGAATGATTCACCACGCCGGTAACCTTACAGCTTTCAAATTTATCCAGTAATTCTCCTGATCATGATAGTCTTACAGCAACTTCCTGCAGATAAGTTAAACACCCCAGTCTGAGAGTTTAGGAACACCACACCATCTCATTGCAAGCACAATCCGCTGCTTCTTATCCTTCTGCGAGCATTTACTCATCTCGTTAGCTACCCAGGCCTCTTGACAGACCTCTCACCACTGGTCAACTTTCACTGCTTGTGTTTCCTCTCCGTGAGTGATCTTCTTTCCTTCCTGTTCCCATGTTTCACATTTCACCACACTTGTCTTTATTAGGCTTTCTATTCAAGCTCATATGTGGTGATGTCTTTACACATTCATTGGGTATTTGCTAACTGCTATGCTCATGAATAATTAATGTCTTGAATTGAGAACATGTGTCGTGGGGCTGGAGTGATGGCTCAGTGTTTTTAAGAGTGTGGATTATTCCTGCAGAGGACCCAAACTTGGTTCACAACACCCATGTTAGGTGGCTCACAACAGCCTGTAACTTCAGCTCTCAGGTATCTGATGTTCTCTTCCGGATTCTTCAGACCCTGTATTCACATGTGCATGTGCATGTACACACACACACACACACACACACACACACACACACACACGATCTAAAAAAGGAACATGGAATGGTTTTGTCTTTAAAGAGATTGTCAGCTCCTTGAAGTCAGACATCATGCTTTTATTTTTCGTATTATAGTATCCATTATAATAACATCACGAACATATAGGGTATATTAGAACAGTCTTTCCCATCCTTGGCTCCATGACATTCTGGCATCATTTAGGTAACTTATTTGTGGGCGGGACATCTGAACATTGTAGGATGTTGCCTATGTCCTGTCTGCCAGAAAACTCCGACATGTCTTTAGACATTTACAGTATCCTCCAGTATACAAAGGATCCCCATGAAATGCCACTGACACAAGGCAAACAGAGTAAACTCCTGAGCTGGAAAAAGACTTGTGTTCTTGAGAGAAGTGAATGTGGTTGTTAGCTAAGAATAAGGTTAAACTGGGAACTTTCAATTTGGCTGAGCCACTATAAAATGAAAACAAAACACAACTGTAATGCGTGCCAGGGTTAAGAAGAATCAAGATGGTGAGGGTATCTGAAGAGAAGTAACAAAAAAACACTGTTTTTGTTTGTTTCATTTTTAATCACTTTATTCTTAGGGTATCATCGCCTATAAAATAATAAGTTGTTAGTAAGAAATTTATGTCTTTTTGGATTTTGACCATCCTGTTGATCAAACCCAGGGTCTCCCACATTCTAGAAAAGGGCTTTGCTACCAAGTCACATACTAGAAAACTCTATTGGTTTCATAGAAACCCAGTAAGTTCAAACTAAACATTTTGTTGACTTGTACTTGAGAGAGTAAGTTTTGAAATTTTGTGTGAATATTTTTGTAAAGGTATCTGTTACCTTTCTTGATTATTTGAGCAGTATACTCAGGTAACAAAAATTTTCAGCCCCAGGTGATACATATATGATAAAATCATACCTGCACCTTTGTAGTGTAGTCAGTGGAAAGAAAACAGTGGTTTCATAACTTTTGCAACTTTATTGAAAGTCCTTAGTTTTGTATCGTCATCACACTGGTCTGTGACCTTAGTGCTTTATGGGGGCTGCACTGCTGATTCAGGATTGACACACACACTGTCCTCTTTCCACAGCTGTGTGTCAACCACAGTGCAAACACGGAGAGTGCGTCGGGCCAAACAAGTGCAAATGTCACCCTGGATTTGCTGGGAAAACCTGCAACCAAGGTAGGCAAACCCCGTGGAAGCCCTGACTCCTCTATCCCTGACACATAAAGAATTCCAAATTCACCCCTAGCCATGTTCAGAGCTGTTTCTCTCAACTATGAAAGAGTTAAAAAATGGTAAATCTTAGACAAATATATTTCCCCAAAGGATATTCCCTTACTTGTATTCTTGGATACTCATTAAAATTTGTCTGTGAAGACGCAAATGGTCATATCTGTAAGTTTTATATTCTGGGGTTGTGAGAGGGATCAGTAGATAAAAGCTCTTCCTGGGCAAGCCTGGTAACTTGAATTTGAGCCTTAGAACCCACATAAAGGTGGAAGGAGAGAACCACATTTACAGAGTTATCCCCTGGCATCCACACATGTGCCATAGCACACGCGCACACACACATAAAACATAAAACTACATACAAACAAACATACATACATATGGTTTTTAAACTCTTACCTTCTAGAATTTCTTCTTTCTACACTAATAAGTTGGTAAGCCTTTTAGGAAGTGAATGCCATCTATTTTACTTAGGTATGTAGGTAATAACAAAACTGGTCACATTCTTCATTTGAAGAGACCAAAGGTCAGAGATATTCGGTGTCTTGCCTGCGTAAACAGAACTAGTTTGAGCTACGACTTACACCGTCCATATTCATTTTGCTATGCTAGTTTTTCATGAAAAAATTGCAACTGGAAACTTGATTATTTCACTCTTCCTCCACGGCCTTCCACACAAGGCTTCTCTTCTTAGTTAACCTGTACCTGCAAAGCTCAACTGTTAGAGTTAAAAAGCTAAAAAGAAAAGTTAATGTTAATTGCATTTGAAAAGATAAGAGTTATGTTTTACTAGAAAACTAAAAATAAGCTCACATATCTTAAAACATGCCTGACTTTGCCGTCCCTGCAAAACCAGCAGTCAGGATGCATCCCAGCAGGCACCGTTCATTCTTGGGCAGCAGGGTCCTTTGCAGCCTCTCTGATTTCTGGGTTCCTAAGGAATGTTAACATGGGACTCACATTTGCTAGGTGCACACTATGTACTCATTAACTGAATGACAGATTCACACACAACTCTTGGTCTTAAGAGTCATAGGAACCTAAGAGAGTCCCATAGAGATTGTTGATATCACATCTTATGCAGTCGGAGTCCATAGACTTGAGCCTGTCAGATACAAACTGGGAGGAATGACCTGGGGAAGTGTGAGCTCAGCCTGGAGTCCCTATAAACCTTACTAGAGCAAATTGTGCCGATTGACCCTACAATAAATTTTAGGGCTAAAAATGACATCAGTTCAAAGCTGACTCTTTCTTACCTTCTCCCTGCTGTGAAGATGAACACTTCCACCCAACTCCTCTTGACCAAGGCAGTGAACAGCCTCTTTCCCAATCCCCGGATCATCAAGCCACAAGTGTACCTTCAAGGGGTGAGCGTACGTTGTCTCAGGTGGTCGCTGCTCCCACCTACAAGGCTTCCTGCAGTTATGTGACTTCTTGCAATGAAGGCTGGTGCAGAGACGCCCAGCCTTCAGCCTGAGCATGTGAAGCAGTCTGTGGGAGTTGTCACCTGTTGCTGATTCTCTGTGCCCTGGAAAGCAGGGAGCTTTTTCTCTTCTTCCTGTATCACAAATGGCTACTTCCCCCTCTTCTCTGAGTTTGGAAACCTTCTCCCAAAACAAGATGGCAAGATAGGTTTTGTTTTCATAGTTTGGAGAAATCGACAATTCCTCTACGAAGCTATGAGTTTGGGTGACTTTTTCCAGGTAGATTTTAAAAGGAATTTAATGCCCTTCTTCTCTTACTGTTCAGGATATGGGATTTTAGGTCTGTTTAGAAATCAGACCACACTTTGGCTTCTTTCTTTTGGTGTACACTCTGCAATGGCCAAAGGGTGGAGTTCTGGTCCTAATTAGTTGTTCATCGGCAATCTGTTGGAAGCATCTCAGTCTTATCGGCAGCGTGTAGTAGGGGACAGGAAGGTAGCTCTTGTCCTGCTTGTCTGTGGGGCTGCTGTGAACTTGTTTGCCCAGAACTACTTTGTAGTCTCCATAGTGATGGAAAAATCTGTAGGGGAGTAAGGTGGTAGGATCACTTTCTAGTTCTAGATTTTATCTTTACCCATCACATGTTTAACTTAGAATAGCTAAAACAGTTGGCGAAAGATTGTTGTCGCTGCTGATGGGAACTTGCTAAATTTGTACTTGTTCTGTTCAAGGGGCCAGAACAAGGGTGGTCACTTTAGAGTTGCTCATAATTAAAAGATTTATGGCCGTCGCTAATTAGACATTATTCACCTGTGACCTTACTTTAGTGAGATAAAGTTTTAAAAGTTAAGAGTTCTGAAACATCATCCAGTTTAAGCATCAAAGGGGAAAAGTCCAAATACGTTAAAGCAAACGGAAGGTGGTTTTCTGTAAAACTCCAATGGCTGTCTTATATGAGGACTCTCTCCCAGGTTTTTCAAGCTACCTTTCATTGTCTGCATGCTAATCCAGTTTCTGACTCTTTGTCCTGAAGTCAAATAATGATGCTATGCAGCTTGCATTTCTGTTCTGGACCAGCTCCCTTCTCACCCCCACCGTCCCGCGCCTTGCTCCTGAATCTACCAGCCTGCTTACATGTAGCCGTGATGGTAATGTTCTTCATGGATCATATGCATAGTATTTAAAGCATTTGAATATGAAGGATAAAATTATATCCTTTAGTATAAGATATGTGCACGACAGAGTTCATTATAATTTTATTATAGATCTATTCTATGCTTCCAGGGTAAGATTAAAAGAACCTTAAAATAGAAACCCCAAGGTTTATTTTTTATACTCATTTACCAACTTTTAAATTTCTATAAGACAGTGAGGATCAAGGGGAGTCTTTCGTGCTTGATATAAGGACATTTATTGTAATTTGAAAGTGTCATTTAAAATTTCTGACTCGATTTGATAAAGATACAGATGTGAGTACCACATTTATCACACACTAACTAAATTTTGTAAGGCTTTGGGTCAACACAGAAATAAGGTGGGATAATTATAGACTAGAAACCCTGAGGAAAGCGGAGGGCAAAGAGGTTCTTCAGCAAGATGCCAGGAGCTTTGATGTTTCCTCCTCACAGGCTGGATCCGTGTTTTGTTAATGCCTGTAGTGGTTCTGGTAAGGGGCACTCTGAGTATGTTGGAGATGGGGCCAGGCAGTCATCAGGGATGTTAACATAACACCAACCACCTGTCAAGGGAATGCCATCCAGTCCATTAACAGCTGCTAGAGCAATTTCTCAAGTGGCTTCTACATGCCTGAATTATTACATAGCTTTTTAATATCAGGTAATAGAACCAATATCTCCTCATGTTTACCCAGTGGATGCTTTCTTTTTTTCTTCCTTTTTCATATTTTTTTTTCATAGAGCAAATTTTCAGAGTTTTTAAAAGTATGATAGTTTGGGTTTTTTTTTAACATAATACTTTTATTGATTATTTGGGAATTTTACTTCATGGACCCTGATAACACTCAGTTCCCAGTCCTCTAACCTTTGTGACCCACCCCCAAAGGAGGAGGAAAAAGAATAGAAGGAAGAGGAGGAGGAGGAGGAGGAAGAAGAAGAAGAAAAACCAAGTCCATTGTGTGTTCACTAGATCGTGGTCAAAGTCCTAGTGACCAGCTTCTTAAAGAAAACTGAATTCTTCCTCACCTATACCACACCAGAGCCATCAATTCCAGAGAGCTACCCTTCAGTATCCTTAACGCAACTATTAGTTTTTATATCCTTTCAGTTTCCTGATTCCTAACCACAAAGCACTTTTCTCATGGGAAGGAAGAGATAAATATGGATTAAAGGCCATCTTTAAATCCTCTGGCAAACATGCTAGATTCCAAAAGGCATGCTAAGGGCCTCACAGACCAGCACTGAGCCAGGTTGTGGAGGCGCTGCCTTCAGTTGGCTTCAGCTTTAAGCACGGGTAGGTGTCAGAGAGACTTCCCCTAGCATCAAATAGTCGTGGCTTGTGAGCCTGCTCTGGTTATAAACAGCTGCTGGATCTAGTAAGACACCACCAGAAGTTTGTGTTGCTCTCTAAAAATAAACTAGGGAATCTTAATTGACACTCTTTAAAAAGCCATCAATAGCTTTCTCCTGAAATACAGTCATATCTTACTCTATTTTGTGGCTTTTGAAATAAGAGTTTCTCTTTACTCAGTGTTAGAAGCACTTCTTAGGTTATCTCCAGGGAGCCATAAAGCCAGTGTGACTGGACAGGATTGATGTTAAGGGTGATAAGAAAACTATTAGGAACTAAGAAAGAGTTTCCTGATGCAAATGATTAATACATTTTCAAATACAAGGCAGAATAGTATGAACAATCAGGA
This sequence comes from Rhabdomys pumilio, assembly GCA_030674055.1. Classification (NCBI taxonomy): domain Eukaryota; kingdom Metazoa; phylum Chordata; class Mammalia; order Rodentia; family Muridae; genus Rhabdomys; species Rhabdomys pumilio. Next base: position 24,732,898 of record JANHMN010000001.1, read on the forward strand.
GAATTTCACCTCAGGCAGCCACGCTCATTCCTACAGATTTCAACTGACACGGAAATCAACTTTTTTGATAAAACAATCTACACGGTATCTTCTATGAAGAGGGGTTCTTTTTAAAACACTTAAAATGTGGTTCTGTTTTGAAAACTTTTGACTGGGCAAGAGACAATAAAAGAAAAAAAAACTGAAGAAAACGTAGGAAATGGTGAAGGTATTTGCTGTGTTTATCTAACCTTTCTAGAATTTGCTCTGCTGCCAATGTGCTTACACTGTGGTGAGGGCAGAAAAAAGACCAAGCTGGAAAGTCAGTAAAAGTGAAAAATATTTTGAGGTGTAATGTTTATTTGGTGACTTTAAAACCTGGTGTAACTGGATGTTTCAGTGAAATATAGATCTCTGGCAAAGGAGTAGATCAGATTTAACTTTGATTAGATTAGAAAACAGCTCTGTAAGCTAGATATATTATCTGTATTTTTATTCAGTGATATGGATAAATTGGTAATTAAATTATGCTAATCGGGTACTTAGGCTGCTGTTTCCAGACAAAGTGAACATGTGGTCACATTTCTTTTTAATGAGGTCTATATTACGGGCATTGCTTTATGTCACTGTGAAGTTTATGTTCACTGGAGGCAGTGTGCAAACGGTGCTGGAAAACTTTTCTATTGTGGAATTCATTAATTTCTCATTGATACTTAAGCCAATAAACATAAAATACAGAATGGTGTTTTGTCCCTTAGTGTTCCCACATGCTCACTCCTCTTAACTGCCACACAAATGAAAATATGTTGAAAAGCTTTAAAACCTTGTTTTGTGACTTGAATGGATTAGCAATACGAAATCAGTATAGTACCTAGCAAGTTGAACAAGAAGTAAAACAGAAAGCGGTTGGTCTGCTCCGTGCCGGTTTTTTCCTTTCTGGAAACGTAGCTGCCCTTTGAGGAGGTCAGATTATTCAGATGTTTTAACATTTGCACATTCTCTATGAAGTGAAACGTGTCATGTGTAGTAGCCCTTTTAGTAGACTCCATTAGCGTGAGTGGTTCTGATGACAGAGCTCAGGTATTGTGAGCTTAGTTGCAGTCACACAGACAACAGAGCACCCCTACCCAGGAGCTGAGTGTGCTGCTCTTTGTAGGATTTAGACAGGTCTGTAATTAGAATCGCAGGTCTGTGAGGAGAATGCTCCCAAGTGTCCCTAAGGTTCAGAGATCCATAAGGTCCCAAGCAACCTCTGGTTGCTCCCAGTGTGCTGTCCAAGTTAAAATGATATGCACAGATTTTATCTGTCACAGAAGTGATAATTTCACGGTCTTGACCTATTTTCTGCCCTCATCGTCCCCATTGGGGAGCGTTTTGAACATTTCCCATCCGTGCTGAGGTTGTGACGTCTCTGCTTTAACCTCACTGTTTGCAGATTTAAACGAGTGTGGCCTGAAGCCGCGGCCGTGTAAGCACAGGTGCATGAACACTTTCGGCAGCTACAAGTGCTACTGTCTCAACGGATACATGCTGATGCCAGACGGGTCCTGCTCAAGTATGTCAAGAATCTTAACTGTTTCTGACTGCTCTAGGCTTGATTGCTGACATTCTTTGGTAGCCTGCCTTTGGGAAAGCTGCCTCTTCATCTCTACCCAACAGGATGTGTGAGCGTGTTGTATGCTTGCCCGGGGAGCTAAAGATCAAACTAAGAGGTGCACATTTGCATATATGACATTCCTCTTACTGTGCAGGCCAACAGTAAATGGGGTTATAAGTTGTGTCTAGAGCAGGAATCACATTTTCTAATGGTTTTCTCAGCGTGTTTTCCCCTCATGTTCTCCATGTCAAAGAATTTTAACAATCACTGGGGCATTGCTTAGGGAGAATGCATCCTGTCTGTTCATAAATATTTCTCAGCTCATTTTTATAGGATGATTTAAGAATTATCAAAAAACCCTGTTTTAAGTGGAAAATATATCTATTTTTACATATATATATATATGTAAAAAAATATATATATATGACATATATATCATCAGAAAAAATGACTTTTTTTAATAAATAGGGCCTCACATATCCCAGGCTAGCCTTGAACATTTTATATATATATCTGAGAATGGACTTGAACAGCTCGCTGGTTGTCTTTCCTCCACCTCCCCAGTGCTGAGATTATTGGCGTGCACTGCCACAGTTGGTCTGACGAGTTGCCAGAGTTAGAACCTCCATGCATGCTAGGCAAGCACTCTACCATCTGAGCTGCATCCCCAGGCCTAAGAGGGTCCATCTCACACATATCTTTGTCAAAGAGAATTGGGTGATGTTCTCTGTTATCATTTGGGATGTGTTTCTAAGATGGTCACTACCCTAATTTCTCTGTAGGCTGAAATTTTACGTTTCTATGATAATCAACAAGCAGTGGCCTGATTTAGTTGAATTTTATATAAAAAACAACTGTACCTAATTTAATTAGTGCTACACAGACATACCACTGGAACTTTTGGTTGATGAAAATATATTTTAGTTGTATTTGACCATGGTTCTAGAGTTCCCTAACATTGTGGGGCTCCATAGGGAATCTTCTTTTGTCCTATAGAGAATCTGAATATGGAGCTGAGACAGTTCATTCGATATTTTGGTTAGGAGGAGCCCTTAACTCAAGTAATCTGGAGACAGACCTCAGCTGGACCTGAACAATATGTGTCAGAGAAAGCTTTATCTCTACCTGCCAGTCCTTCTGAAGCACCAGAGGGCTGCTCTGGTGATGATGGGGCAGGGTTACTTTTCAGTCATGCTGTGGTCAGAGTATCTTTCCATCTGCGTTCCCCTTTAAGAAGGCTTGTAACTGACTCCCTGTTGTTGAGTCCGTGTCACCTATTGTTGGACATGTGAGAAAAGTGCACGAGATACAGATGCTTTTCACATCCTGGAGGCAGCCGCTCCCTCACTCTCTTCCCAGGTGCCCTATCATGCTCCATGGCAAACTGTCAGTATGGCTGTGATGTGGTCAAAGGACAAGTCCGATGCCAGTGTCCGTCCCCTGGCCTGCAGCTAGCTCCTGATGGGAGGACCTGTGTGGGTGAGTGCACTCATGAAGCGTCTGTCAGGAGATGCTGTGGAGTGGATGAAGGCAGTCGAAGGCAGTTACATAGTCAGGGGTGGAGCTGCGTGCTCGGAGATATCGGGTATTTTAGAACAGGATTTCTGCGAACGGACCAACGCAAGCTTACTTTTGAAGCATAAGACAGAGGGAACCATCCACGTGTGCAAAAGCACTGCAGGAAACAGCACTGTGTTCAGGAAAACTGGATCTCAGTGTCTGTATCCCAGAGAGAAGGGAGTAATGGAGCTGAGCAGGTCACTAGGGCTACGTCATTACATGTGTTGTACCACAGGGCGTAGCATTTTCCCAGAACATTGAGATGGCAGTTTAGACCATGGCAGAGTTTGGACTTTCTGAGCTGCAGACTAGCTGTGTAACCTTATGTAGGAAAAGAACTTTTCTTTGAGCTTGGGTCTCCCTTTCTTTAAAATGTAAATAATACTACACAAAACCATTACAAGTGGTGAGTGAGATCATGTGTTTAAAGAGTTCAGAAGAGCCCAGCAGAGTCTCCTGCACGGAGCTACTCACTTCTTAAGACCCATTTACTAAGTAGTTGCTGTATTCAAGACACTGTGCTAAGTGCTGACTGAACACCAACGGACAGAAAGCACATGAGGTTTCTGTCCTTAAGAAGTGGACCTCCTACTGGGGAAGACAGAAAATAAATAATACCCAATAAAATAATTGACTTTGCTAAGTGCGAACAGAAGGTAGTAAAAGAAACAAAAGTAGAAAGGGCTTGTCTTAGAAAATAATCCTTAGGGAATTCCTAAAGTTAGACGGGGCTGTTAGCTATAGAAAGAACACGCCAAGGGACCAGAGAGGCAACCAGCGAGGAGCAGGGGCTTCCTTCCAGGGTTCCCAGCAGTCCCAGTGCAGCTCACAACCATCTGTAACTCCAGTCCCAGGGGATCCAACTACCTCTGGCCTCCTTAGGCACAAGACATGCACATGGCTCAGATATCTACATGCAGTCAACAGTCGTACATAGAAAATAAAATTTAAAAGAAATGTAAAGACCCTGTGGAGGAGAGTCAGGAGGAAATAAGATTGGCAGCCCAGTTCCAGAACTTTTCGTCTCAGTCTACAGCGGAGGATGCTGGGTAGGAATGGGGCGGTGGATGGTGCTAGACAGGTTCTAGCAATCTTTTAGAGGTAGAAAAATCAGGACTTGGCGGTGGCTTAGGGGTTGTTAGGGAAAGGTTTAGCACACATGCTTCTATTTCAAGCAGCTAAGTAGATGGTGTCATAGCTACTGCTGTTGGTTGAGAGAACAAAGGAATTCAGTTTAAAAGGATGAGGTGAAACCTGGAGGTGTGGAATTTTTTTGTTTGTTTGTTTTGGGGATATTTCGATGTAGAGTGTGTTGCCAGGGTAGCCAGTGGGATACCAGTTATAATGAGCTCCCATCTTTGCTCTCCCTAAGATATGATTAACTTGTGTTTCTAGATATTGATGAATGTGCGACTGGGAGAGTCTCCTGCCCTCGATTTAGGCAGTGCGTCAACACGTTTGGGAGCTACATCTGCAAGTGTCATACTGGTTTCGACCTCATGTACATTGGAGGCAAATATCAATGTCATGGTAATGAAACCATACCATCTCTTTCTCCTATAGCATTGGGAAGTCTCCAGCTGTGGTTACAGATGGACTGATAGGGACAGGGGAGGGGAGAGGCAATGAATGAGCAATGTCAGCTTACCCCACCAGTCATTCTGGAGCCAGGCGTACTTTTCTGTTCACTGCCATTTTCTGGGGACCTCTGTAATGCTGTGTGTTTCATGTCACCATTGTCACCTCTGCAGACATCGACGAGTGCTCCCTTGGACAGCACCAGTGCAGCAGCTATGCTCGATGTTACAACATACATGGATCCTACAAGTGCCACTGTAAAGATGGATACGAGGGGGATGGACTGAACTGTGTGTGTGAGTAACACCCCTTCCCACTCTCATTTCCTCAGGAAATACAGGGTTGTATAAAGGCCATCCCCAAGGAAGATGAGGAACACAATTGGTTACTGAAGGCATGTTTTTCATACCTACTGATATCAGCCTGGTCTTCTATAAACAGAGAAATCAGTTATTGAGTAACTTTTTAAAAACTTTATTTTAAAAACCACTCTAATGCATTCTAATTTTAAAATCTTTAGAATTTCCTGAGTAAAGTCTAGTGGTTGCTTCCTTTTGGCTAGGAAAAAAGATGGCGCCTTTCCTGGGAATTACAGCTTGTTGAATCTGAAATAAACAACCATTCTTGGCACTGCACTGTGATAACTGGATATATTCTACATGTTTCTTTTTTTTGTGTGGTGTCTCTTAACCCTACTACTGAAAATAATTCCAATGTTTATTTTTCTCTACATTTAAAACTGCTTTGCTTTTAAATTTTCCTAAGTTTTCTTTGGAGTAGTGGGTTACCAGATAAACATAAAAAAATGCATGCTCTTGAAGATGAAAGTTTGACAAACCAAAGGCCATAATTTGCCACACGTTTTGTGTAACACTAGATAATTTTTTAAAATTTCCTGAGTAAAATATTTACTGGAAAATCACAGGGCATAAAATCCTGTGGATTGAAGGGTTTTTGAAGTGTTGTGAGGTCATTCCTACTCTGGAGGATATCATTCAGGGCAGATTAAATATTGATTTTTTTTTTGGTGAAGATTATCAGTGGGAAATATTCCACAGATAATTTTTTTTAACTTCAGAAAAATGTCTTTTTAGAAAGCAAATAGAAAATTAGCAAATCTGAAGAAAAGCCAACTATAAAACTAATTTTTTTGTGCAAGTTAAATATATCTAAAGTATAGGTGAAGAAAGTTTGTAGATTTCCGAGCACAGTTGCATAACACACAGGCAGGAGGGGACACAGGGCAGACTGCATTTTTCACAAAAGTGTGATCTTTCCATATTTTGGGAAAATACTGATTTCTGTTGCTACTGCTTCATAAATATTGAAAACATTTTTGTGCGTCAAATAATACATATTCATTATAAAAACACCAATATATTTTTGCATGTATCCTAACACATACATATTTGTTATTCAGAAAATAACGTTACTTCTTATAGCCAAGACTATAAATGTGGAAAATAGGTCTCAATTACCATGAGGTGTTTCTATGCGTGTATTTTTTTTCTTTTTTGGCTCATTTTTAATATTTTCTCCATAAGTATGTGTGTGTGTGTGTGTGTGTTTTGATTGCACTTTCCTGTTGCAGTTTTTAGAGAGAAATCGTTACATACTAATTTACATTTTTTGGATTGTTTTTTTCAGATATCCCCAAAGTCATGATTGAACCTTCAGGTCCAATTCATATGCCAGAGAGAAATGGTACAATCTTAAAGGGTGATGGAGGACACGCTAATAGGATTCCTGATGCTGGAAGTACAAGGTGGCCCCTGAAGACACCATATATTCCTCCTGTCCTTACCAATAGGCCTACTTCCAAGCCAACAACAAGACCTACACCAAACCCAACACCACAGCCTACTCCACCACCCCCACCACCCCTCCCAACAGAGCCCAGAACAACTCCACTACCACCAACCCCAGAAAGGCCAACCACCAAACCCACCACTTTAGCACCTGCTACCAGTACTGCTACACGAGTAATTACGGTTGACAACAGGATACAGACGGACCCTCAGAAACCCAGAGGAGATGTGTTCAGTAAGTTGCATAAATTATTATCTTTTTCAAGCTCTATTCATTTTGGATGAGTGTTTTGCTTTCACATATGTAACATGTACCCTATCCATGCCAGGTACTTACATAGGTCAGAAGAGGGCATTGGGTTTCCCAGAACTAGAATTGCAGTTGGTTGTGAGTCATCATGTGTGTGCTGGGAATCAAACCTGGGTCCTTTGCAAAGAGCAATGACTGCTACTAGGCACCAAGATATCTCTCCAGCCTCAATTATTATCTTTTAATAGACCCTTTAAGATGGCGTTCAACCCTAGGCAATCTTTTTAATAAATCCAAGTGATAAAAGGAGTTAGCTGTTTAAGGCCCATTGATGGTGACTGATGCATGGTGATAGAAAAGTCGAGTGAAGAGTCAGGATGACCAGGCATAGGAAGGAATGTATGTAAATGGGGAGGAGACTTACAAAGGTTGGGTAGCAGAGAACAGATCCGTTCACCGTGGGGATTCCCATTTAATAGTGTTCAAATGTGGGAAATTTACTGTGCCTAATGGTATTTAATTTTTAACCTAACCGTCCATTCATTCGGGGAAGAATTTTGAGCATCCTTTGGGGGCAATGGACTGTGTTAGATATTGGGCTTACAAAGATGAAACTGTGTCAGTGAATGGAATTTCTTTAGACTGTTAAAGGAGTAGAGTGACGGGGTCAGATCTGCGACTTTTATGGATTCCTGAGTGAAACTGAACAGAGGGATGGAGGGAGGAGAGGCGTTGTAGCTAAAGGAAGCAGAACAGAGGGCAAAGGAGCAGGAAGCAGTATAGACTACCAACTGGAGGGTGACATCAGGGAGATGGGGCAGAGCATCTCCCCTCATACTGACTGTTAGTTGGTAGAGCATGGAGATGGGTCACATTTAAGACTCCTTGCCCTTCCCAGGTACTGAGCAGAGGGTAGAACCCTCAGGGGAGACAGGCAAGTGGGAAAGAAAAGTTGGTCTCCTGCTCTCAGACTAAGACAGGCATAGTCCTGCCATCCACTCTGTGCCTATTCACCTGCTGTTTCAACTCACTTGTGATTAGCTCACAGTGCAGTCGTAACGTGTGCCTCACTTTCTCTTTAGTCATTACCAATTCACTCCGTGCTTTTGTCCATGAGAGAGCAAAAGTGCCACTATATATATTTTGACATAAATAGAATATTGATGCTTATAATTCTCTCTCTCTCTCTCTCTCTGTGTGTGTGTGTGTGTGTGTGCATGTAGGTGTATATCCGCTTGAGTGTGTGTGTATATGGAAACCAGGGAACAACTTTGGGTATTTTTTCTTAGGTACAGTCAACTATTTTGGTCTTGTGAAACAGGGTCTCTTATTGGTCTGGAATTGCCCAGTAGGCTAGGCTGACTGGCTCTCAAGATATAGGGATCCATCTCTGTTGATTCTCCAGTGTGGTGGTTACACGTGTATACACCACTAGGCCTAGCTCTGTATTTTTAACCCAGTTTCCAGGGGTTCAACTTGAACACTGTACTGACTGGACCATCTCCGCAGCCCCTCCCCCCCATGATGGTTGTTGTTCTTCACAAGAAAAGACGTAAGCTGGGTTTTGCCAACATAAGATTATCAGGGTTTTGTTGTTGTTTCTGTTTGTTTGTTTGTTTAGAGAAAGGGTTTCTCTGTATAGCCTTGGCTGTCCTGGAACTCACTCTGTAGACCAGGCTAGCCTCGAACTCCGAAATCCACCTGCCTCTGCCTCCCAAGTGCTGGGATTAAAGGCGTGCGCCACCACCACCTGGCCATTGTTGCTGTTTCTTTTTAGTTGTTGTCTATATTTTTAATTTTAAAAAAGACTATATGTAAGGCATCACTGTTTCTTGCCATGAACTTGTACCCTCTAGACCAAGTCTTCTCTCTTCTGGTTTATAGATCCAAAATCTGCCACACATCCATAATCTAGATGATTGTGAAGTACAGTAGTTTCCTGATCTTTAGAAACAATCAGGGACTGGTGCTGTATGTTTCACAATGAAGGATTCTTTCCACAGTAAAATGTATTGACGTTAACAAAATGGCATTTTTATTAGCATCATTTAGATGTTATCTATTTAGAACTGTTATCTCAAAGCGTGTGTCTGTTTTTTAGCTCTTCAAGTTGGTTAATATTTACTTTATAATTTTATCCTATAAAGGTTTGTCTGTTTGAAAGTTCATAATCTTTTTGAGGCAAGAAAGACTTTTGAAACAATGCGGGGTTGCAAAAAGTAGCATCCACACCAACATTCCTTTCCTTTGCTACTGATACAAGAAAAAAGGATAAAGAACTGCAAACTTTTATTTTAGACTTCAAATAAGTGGTTTTTGTGATAATCACCATAGTCTCTGGGCTTTTTAATTTGGGACCTAGAAACATTACTAAAGTAACATTACTTAAGTATCCAGGAGTCTTATTCTTATATCGCATAGCCTTCTGAAAATGCTTAAGTCGCCTCCGTTATATCCAGTGTTCCTTCCCATAACCCAGATCAGAACTGAGACATTCTTATGTTTAACCTGAATTTATGAAATCATATTATTTTTGTAGACTCAGAGGTAATGGCCCTGGGCTTTTGTTTTAAGATTCACTTTCCATGTATTTCAAGAAATACAGAAAATGAATCACTTCTTTCTAAGTAGTTTGAACTTTGTTTCTTGTTTCTTGTATTCTACTTCCTGATTATGGTAGCCTTCCAAATGACCCAGTACTTCAGATCACAGTTTTACTTTTACCTCATGTGGGGTAACATAGCCATTGACAATAAACATGCTCGAGAAAATTCTACATCCAGTGTGCTTTTAAATTTTAAGCCTGATGTTGAGACTTAGTATAAATTGTAGAGAAAGAATATGAAGGCAGGCTGAAGCATTTGGAGTGGATTCCCTCCAGGAGTCTTTTTAGAATACACTGAATCAGAAAGCCTGGTTTTGCTTCAAATCTCTGGTATTTATGAGTTTGCGACTTTGCTCAAATGCTCTGTTTCCTGCATTGCCAGATGAGAGATAACTCAGGCCTTCTTTCCCACCAAGTGGGTTCAAGATCAGAGGGGATTCAAGTAAAAAGTGCATGAATAATGATTACGTACTATACTTATTTACTTTAACCATAGTGAGAAGAATAAACATATTAAAAAGTCACCTTTCGTGTCGGATATGAAATATTAAGCACCTGTTTTAAAATAAGAACAGTCTAGGACAGTAGTTCTCAGACTTCCTGATGCTGCGACCCTTTGATACAGGCCCTCATGTTGTGGTGACCCCAACCACAAAATTATTTTCATTTCTACTTCATAACTGTAATTTTCCTACTGTTACGAATTATAATGCTAACAATTTTGGAGCTAGGAGAGGGCAAAGAGGTCGTGACCTCCAGCCTAAGACCCCAAGCCTAAGGGATCCTAAAGATGTTTTGGTTAATAGGACTAGAAAGCTAACCAGATGCATTTTCAGAGCTAATTGAAAACTAGCTAATAGGCTGGTTTGAACTGTACTAATGTCCCTGACAAAGCATGCCGTTGTTTTTCTTCCATCACTGGGACAAAGCAGTGTTTCTCTAAGCATGTTTCATAGGCTATTAGCTACCTGAAACGTTATACAAGTTCTGAGGTCAAGTGCATTAAGAAATACCAGGTTTAGCTATGCTAACTAGGTGTGTTAGCTGTCGGGCTCCTCAAAACTTTACTAGTGTGCTAATGTCACTGTAAGCTTCTGGGAGAAGCTTTGTACAGGGTATAACATCTTCAGATAGATTTCTCTATTGTGTTATTTAACTCATTGGATTAGAATTCTCTGCAACCAGTTGTCTGGTCAGGTCTTGGCTGAACTAGGCAGTATGGAGACCACTCACCACAGTAACCAAGAGTCCTGACTAAGTAGCTTGCCATGATGAGACTAATGAGGCTGTTCTTAGATAGTCTGATGGAGAGAATCATGTACTGAGCAGACAAGCACAGAAAACCAGATTTAAACGGTAGTGTGCCTATCTGGATACAGGGGATCACTAGAAAACAGGGACTAAACACAAAAGCAAGACATTTCTGTCCACGGAGTTAGGAAGGTAAGAGCTATGTAAAAGCAGGGATGATAAAGGCCTTAGCAGAGGAGATTGCAGGAGAATGTATCCTGATCTAATAGTATAATAAATGAAAAAAAAAAGACACATTCATTTTAAAAGTTACTTGGAAAAATATCCGTGTTTTAAATATGTTAACTGAAAAAGTGAATACAAAAATATATATACCATTTTATCCCAATTGGATATAAAATACATGATTCAAAAAAAAAAATACATGATTCCATATGTTTGGATTTATATGAAAGTCAGGAAGAAATTCCAAAGTAATAACCATGGATATATGATATTTCTGGTGCTTTGAGTGATTTTCATTGGCTTCTTGTTATCCCCATGCAGTGATTTTTAAACTCCCCATTGTCGTCGCTATGGATAACCATGATTTACTGTAATGATGACTCTTTAGGAGAGGGTAGTGGTAATAGACTCCCCCTCTCCCCAAGGAAGAAAGAGGAATGGGGTTGTAGTTTTTGAGAAGGTACCCGAGGGAGTTCTGGTTCTTAATCATGCTAGTTTCATTTGAAACATTTCTAGTTTTTTAAACTCTATTATGGGTTTTATTAACTTCTAACTCCTCAAAAAAATGTCTTTAGAATAGTATGTGCCATAACTGGCCAATTTCAGCCAAAAGACTCAGATCACTAAAAGAAATATAGTATCACCTGGGCCAGCAGATATAGTTTTCCCCCAAAAGTGTTTTCAGAATTCAGGTTGAACTAGAATAAACAAGGATACTTTCTTAAGGTTCCTCTGGAGTGGGTGCACTCATGCACACTGTCTCGGGTCTTCAGTGTATGTATAAATTATACGTGAGTCTTATTAAAATGAAGATGCTAATTCAATAGGGCTAGAAAGGATCTCAGACTGCATTTTTCACACACAGGTATGCTGTTGCTATATCTGCAGGCCAGATTGTGTGGTAGGGTTTTCTAAGCACCAGTGGTGGCTTCTATCCATCAGAACCACATCTTGCATAAACACAAAATTAGCCAGATATAGAATGTTCAAAATACAATAATTGCAAAATAGGCATTTCCCACCAGTATCATATAAAACAGAGGGAAAGGTATTATAGACTCAAGATTGTAGACTGTAATGTAATTAACCTCTGCCACATTCTTTTATAAGTGGCCTTGTCTGAGAAGTAGTCTTGTTGCTGCCACCCACCGTTGTATGCGAATGGGTTGTACACCCTGATAGCAAAAGGGAAATGGAAAATCACTTCTTTTCTCCTGAGCGCTGCACTGGGACACCATGCTGTCCAGGGGTTTTGTTTTGTTTTGTTTTTCTATTATTTCTCTTCTACAAATTTTGGAGTCTGTAGATCCCAGCATTTTTAGCCATGGACATATTTTAGTCTCTCTTCTCATCTAGGTACTGATTGAGTAAATGATTGTTTCAGTGGAGGGGTGAGAAGGTCCTTGGACTTCAAGGCCTGCAGAGGCCCCAGGACCACGCTAACACCTCCTCAAGATTAAATCTCTACCAGTTCTTTAGAGATTTAGAGAGTTGCTGCTGTTCACAGGGCAGGGTCTGGTGCTATGGATTCTGAGTTTTCAAGATTTTTTTGATTTGTATTTTAATGGGATTTTGTGGTGACTGGTGAAGAAAAAAAATGTTTTGTTTTGTTTTTCAGAAAGTATAAATTGAGTTCTTAGTGAATGACATGACCTAGGTTCGAGATCTGAAGTTTTTAAAGTTCCATGCACATTTGCTTATAGAGTTATAATTAAAATGACCGTGTTTGGGGCATGTTGATAAATTCTGCTGTCTGTTTGTGCATCTGAGTATTGAGGTAGTTGCGTGTATTTCACCGGGCAGCTCTGGGAGTTAGATGGGACGCTCTATGCAAAACACGTGTCACAGTGATTGCCACATAAGAACATTAGCTGTTTCTATGACCACTGATGCTGAATCCATTTGTACAGTCATAACAACCTCTCCTAATAATTCATAAGAGAAGCCATATAGTCTAGTGATGACTAAATTTTTTGATGTTTTTTTTATTATGGCTCACTACAGTTTTAGTGCTATTTTTGGCTAACGCTATCATTTCAGAATTAATTGTTTTGATTTACAAGTGTGAGCAGAGGAAATGAAAATAGGAGGGAGCTACTTCGCATGCACTTTGTTTATACCGAGTAACCAGAACTTTGTGTTTAGAGCAGGTATTTCATAGCACATGCAAAGTCAAACAGATGTTAAAGTAGAGACCACGCCCCCAGCTTCTTCACTGTGGATTTAATGACAGTTGTCTCCCAGAGATGAATCCGTCCAGATGGCAAGATTTTAAATGAAAGGTTTGGTGAGGCAGCAGACACGAAAACTCCCCTTCCTCATTTGATTGATGGTTTGGATGAGTGGGCCACACCTGTCTTGTACAGTAGGTGGGCTCTACACTCAGGTGTGTCGTGCTCAGTTCTCGGAGCCCTGTTAGGCATTTACTCAACACCTGTGTGGTGTGCACAATAGCCTGGAGGAGCCTAGCCTTTGTGGTTTGCTTTGGCTTAGAAGAGGGCAGGAGGACCAAGCCTGTGGGATATTCTCTTGGTTTTTATAACCATACTTAGTGAAGAACCAAGATTTAGAGTCTCTGTCTTCTTAGGAGTTCCCTGGGTTCCTTTGAGTTACTCTGAAACTTTCTAAAAGGCACACACAACCTATGGGGGAGTTGGGGTCTGCCACCACTACAGGCTCATTGCTGAGCAGCAGGGCCTGTGTTTCACCAGGGAGGTAAGTTTCGCCAGTTCTGTTCATTGCTCTCAGGCTGTCTTCTGACCTGCAAGTCCTCCCTATGGGATAAAGTGCTGGCAAGCAAGATCTTATTTCTGCAGGGACTCAGCAACCCAGTTCTTGTTTCAAGCAACCAACATTTGCCTAAGATATTTCTTGAATAAGAATAAGGAGGTTGCAAACTCATCTCTGATCTTTTTATTTTCTTCTCTCTGCTTGGTATGTGCTGCATTTGGAGTGGGAGCAGGACAGGGAGGAACGAATACTGCCCCATAAACCCCTTACCGTTCAATTCCATCCTCCATCCTGTTGGCTATTAAAATATCTAGGTGGCTTTTATCCCCCACCTAAAAGACATTAGACTAGAATAGAGTTAGATACATTCATACTTTTCCCTTCAGTGCAGCAACCTCTAAGCATAGAAAAAAAATCAAGACAGGGTTATCTGTTATCTTTAGTCCAACAACAAATGCCAGAATTGGCCTGGGCAGTATCATACAGACTGCCTTAAACAGAGCCTGAGTGTGAAAACCTGCCTTTGTGGAATAATGCTTGCAGGATTGAAAGCAGCTTGGCAGTGGGAGGTATGTGCAGTGGTATTTACATTTTCTTCTCTGTGTTTATTCTTAAGGTTTTACTGGGTAAAAACTGGAGCCGACTGCTTGGGAAATCTTATTTATCAATGTAGACTCTATGTGAATATGATCACAGCCCTGGAGAGACTGTGCATAATAGAATTTACCAGGACAGCAGTTTTTGTGTGGACTCCTCCTTTTCCCAGCTGCTTTCTCCACGGGCAGCAGGACGCAGCAGCCATCATGAGACAGTCCTGTGTCCTTAGCCCACTGCAATCATACTTACATCCCTTAGTCTTCATCTTTGGGCTCAGTACTCTCTATATCCCACAGTTGTTATCAAGTGGGAGTAGTACTCTCTGTATCTTACAGTCTCCATATCTAGGGCTTCTTTAGTTATACAGATGGTTGTTAGAAACAACAAGCAAGATTGATCTATTATCTATCATTCATCTGTCTGTCTATCTATCTATCTATCTATCCATCCATCATCTGTCTATCTATCTATCTATCTATCTATCTATCTATCTATCTATGTATCTATCATCTAGAAACAAGCAAGATTGATCTACCTATATGCATGTCTGTCTGTCTGTCTATATAGAAACAACAAGAATTATCTGTCTGTCTGTCTGTCTATCTATATATCATCTATCATCTATTTATCTATCTATCTATCTATCTATCTATCTATCTATCTATCATCTAGAAACAACAAGCAAGATTGATCTACCTATATGCATGTCTGTTTGTCTGTCTATATAGAAACAACAAGAATTATCTATCTATCTATCTATCTATCTATCTATCTATCTATCTATCTATATTTATCCATCCATCCATTTTGAGACTGGGCCTCACTATATAGGGTGAGGGAGGCCTGTAACTCCCTAAATAAGCCACTTTGGCCTTGAACTCATACAGATCTGCTTGCCTCTGCCTCCCAAGTGTTGGGATTAAAGCCATCTACCACCACACCACCAGAATGTTTATTGGTGCAATATTGAATAATGTCAGAAAAATGTTGGAGAATACTTTAAGCATGTGAACATTCTTTATAGTAAATGTGCTTACTCATAAATGCTTTCTGCTCCCACTGTCCTCCTTGCTAGTCTTTAAGCTGCAGCAGAATGATAATTTTACCAGGCAAACTTTTCCCATCCACCACTGTAAAATAATACCCTTTAGTGTTCCTACCAAGATAAAATCGAGCATTTCAACAAGGCTTTAAACAGTCATTGTACAGCTGCAGTTTCATTTGGAGCTTTTCCTCCTGTGCTCTGCCTCTCTTCCAAGCTCTTCAGCTGACTGGAGATTCACCCTTTTATTCTCAGGGGCCTTCGATCATGAAACTTTCTTCAGATCTTAATACAAACATCACTTCTCAGAGAGTTTCAGCATCTCCCCTTCCAGGGTGAGCTTTACCAGGCTTTACATGCCATGCCCACACTTAAGCACCACCTTCTCCTTTTCCATTAAAACCCCATTATGTCCATCTTCGCCTCAGGAATGTAGGTTGGATGAAGGTAGGAGTAGAATCCATTCACGTGCTTAGCCCAGTGAGTGGGGGACTTTGATGAAAAGAAAATGAATAGACAGGAAGATTGCTAACATCTTTTATTCTTTTTAATCTTTATGACTACACCATTCTGGTTCAAGAATCAGAAAAGAAAGTATCAGATATGTTTCTGCTTATCGTGTATCTAAAGTGAGTACTAACCAAAATATCAGGCAAGGAAGAGGAGTGAAAAACATGTGCAAATCACGGCTGGTCTGTTCTCGGGTATTTTAACTAATATTTTCTACATCCATTAAAATTGCTTTTTTGAAAGAAAGCATTTGGATTTCACCGACATTCCAGTTTTATAACCTAGCTTATGTCAGACATCAAGACTATTCAGAGCCCTTTGATCAAAATACATACAAACATCGGATATGTAACTGCTGTGTAGTAATGTCCTTACAAACACCTCCTCTTTCAGATCGTTTAGGGTTTGTTCAACTGAAACCTTTTCTTTTGAACAGCCTCAAAATATAAAATTATAAAAGACTAAATGAATCAGCAAGTATAAAAATCACTTAATTTTCAGCATCCAGACTACCACATTATTAATATTCCTTATGACCCTATTTTCTAGTCTTTAAAAAAAAACATTTTTTATATGTTGTTGAGACACTACTCAAGTTCCTATGCTTATTTCACATGATGCTTTCACACACTATTACATATGTCAGGCAGACATATGTCATATGTCCTGTACATATGGGTCCTGTACCCTCTGTCGACACTTCAATGTGACGTTCTTAGTGAGTCACACTGATGTGGTGAGGAGCGTCAGTAACCTGGAGGGATCAGAGTAGCGCACACAACACTCACTGTAAGCGTAGACGGGTGCTAGGCACATCAGGCGGGTAAATCTTTTGGAATGCGTATCCGTGATCACCACTGTCCATTAAATAGTTGTTGGAATTGTCTGAAGTCTTGGCGAGCCATCTGAGGCTTTGCTAGTGCTCTCTTGCAAACACTTCATCTTGTCCCTTTCTCTTTCTTCATGTCCCATGGTGCACTCTCTCTCTACCACGGCATGCCCAAAGCATCATCTTCCTCACCCTGGCTTGGTGCTTTTTGCCTGGAAAGTTCTCCCTCTTTCTGTCCAGAGAAAACCTGCTGATTTTCCTTGATAAAACAGCCTCACGTGTCAGAGCACCCGGACACATCAGGAGACAAACAAATGCCATGGGACAGACCTTGGGTGGGGTGGGGGAACTGTCATAATGCCCTCAGAGTCTACACCACAGGGGTTGAACTTTTCCATTTCAGAGTCCTGTATGTTACTGAAGAGAACAAACACACAATTGTGTCCTAATGTTTTTATACCATCATGAGAAATGAAGCACATTTACCTGCAATGCTGTAGATAATAAGAAAGGTGTTCTCTAAGAGTCTGAAAATGAGAAAAGGAAAGCTGTCATTGGATGTTAGTGCTGTCAGTCATTCAGTAGCCCCAGGGACCAGTGAGCAGCCTGTCTCCATCCATCTTCTGTCTTAGCTTGGATTCTGTCATCCATATCTGTGTGTGTGTGCTGTGAGCTAGGAAGGTGCTCCCATTTTGACTTTTGAACAAAAGCATGGGAAAGTGCAGAAGTAGTGAGCTAAATACAGTTGCTAACAGTACAAGATTGTCAGGTTTTTAAAGTCCTGGCTAACAATAGTAACCTAACTACAGGAGAAAACCTGTTTGAATGTCATTCGATTTATGATAGTATATGTCTTTTATTGTCTTATAAAAATAAATTATTAATTAAATTTCTGGCAAGAGAAGAGAGTAAGAACTCCTTGGCCTCTGGTTAAGAATTCCCCGCCCAACCACAACTTTCCCAAGCTGTCTCTGCTCTCTGACCCAGCTGTTCTTCATGGCATCGTTGGGCATTTTTTTTCTTCCCTGTCCCTTTTCAAAGCTTGCAATGTCCATTTATCTCCATGTTTGATGTCAGTGTCTGTCATTAGACTTCAAGCTCCATAGGATTTGGCTCCTTGTTGGTCTTGTTCAGTCTCCTCGCTGTCTCAGTGCCCATCATGGGGCTTCCGTTGGGTTAGAAATCAAATATAAAACAAGTCAATGTGTAAACAAGGGTTTAAATGAATCAGTCCTCTTGACGTGCATTCTGAAGCTCTAACCCACTGGTGACATTTGATGAAGCGTGGTGACAGAGAACATGGGTTTCTGACAGGAACTTTGCAGTCACTCAGTGATCACCAGGTCGAGCCCTGGAAATGCCATGTGAGTCAGATGTGATTGATGTCATTGAGGACCTCAGGGACTAGCAGAGAGATAGACTGTGTATGCGCAGTCGGGGTGTGTGTGTGTGTGTGTGTGTGTGTGTGTGTGTGTGTACGCGCTGCACTCCTTACAAATGCATAGAAAGGAAATATGGAAATGGGACTATTGGTGACCAGTGGAGAAGAATTTAACTCTGCCAAGGATAGGAAAATTTTCAGAGCTTTCTCTGAGATTTATGCTGGGCCTGAAAGCAAGAGGGGATGCTTGTTCAGGTTAATTAGTAGAAAAAGGAGGACCAGTGTCAGGAGTGTGGAAATAGACTGAATGCTTGGACAGGGTTGTGTATTCTGTTGTGTGGATGGTTAATGCTCACCAGGAAACCTCCTGGATTTGATCTTATAGGAAGTGAGGAACCTGATGAGATCAAGAAGGCTGAGATTAAATAGGTGTGGACCAGTGTACACTAATGTGTAGAGTTCCTTTGAGGAAAGTAAGTGTTTTGAGAAAACACCAAACTATTCACTGATGCATCTTTCACAGAAATGACCTTTTCAATTTTTGCTAAAAATTAGAAGTTATTTCATAGCATATTTTCCACATGAATACTCCCCTGACATGTCTCTGTGTGTGTGTGTGTGTATTATGTATGTGTTCATGTGTATGCATACATGTGAGTATGTATATGTATGTAGAATCCAGAGGTCAACACGGGTGTCTTTTTGTTACTGTCCACTTCATTTTTGTTTATTCATTCAGTTAGTTTTGAAGCTCAAGGACTATTTTATTAGTGGCTGAAAGAGAAACAACCAGGCTGGCAAGCTGTATGCTTCCACAGCAGCTGGGAGGAGGGCGTTGGAGAGGAGAAGATAAAGCCAAGCCTTTTACATGTGGCATGGAGATAGCCCTGAAAAAAGGAAGAAGGCAAAGCTGCACCTTTGAGTTAAAACTCAACAACAACAACAACACTAGCAGTGAGAACAAACGGGTGGTTTTTTAGCAGTAAGATCTGCTAGCAACCGTCTTCGCCCTTGTTGTTTGAGATAGAGTCTCTTACCAAATCAGAAGCTCTGTCTGGCTAGGCAAAGTGGTCAAATAATTTCAGGGATCCCCCTGTCTCAGTCACCACAGCACTGAAGTTATAGGTGTGTTCCCCTGCCCCAGCATTTTACATGGGGGCTAGGGATCCAAACTCAGGACTCAAACATATACAGCAGGTACTTTACCAAACGAGCCATCGCCCTGGCCCACTTATTCTTGCTGAGAATTTTAAAAACTTTTGAAAATGATGTCTTTCGTTTACATCCAGGTAAATGTTAGAAAACAAGTCCCTGCACAGCAAATGGTATCGCTCTTCATATAAAATGAAATGAGATGCATAGGCTTTCTCCTTGCTCTTGCTAAAGATGTGGTATTGTTGCAAGGTCTCATTAAAAAAAAAAAATACAAAACAAAAACATCGACTTCTCTCTTGCAGTTCCACGGCAGCCTTCAAATGACCTGTTTGAAATATTTGAAATCGAAAGAGGAGTCAGTGCAGACGAGGAAGCAAAGGACGACCCAGGTAGACACTGTTACATTCCAGTCCTGACCCCCATCCCAGAAAAAGAACTTGAAATTGATTTTTTTGGCTAGGATACAAAATAATGGGTTTCATTAGTCTCAGGAAGTCCCATTGTAAATCACCAGTCACACCTAGGGAAGTTAGGCGATTCTTCTCTTTTCTTGTATTCTACAACTCAATTGGTTAGATCACTTAGGCAAAAATAATTATGAGTCACCATTTTCTTTTAAAATCACAATAAAGCACTGTTTGACTTGTGAGACGGAAGTGATATTTTAACAGTGCCAACCGCACGGGGTCATGCGTCGGGAGCACTCTTGGTTCTGTTTCTTCAGCTGAGCATCTCTTCGTGTCCTTTCGAACTCGGGACAAGGTGTTCTGTTGGGATATTAAGTTTGGAGAGGAGAAAAACTCTTGCTAAATAGATACCTATTGTTTGTGAACTGACGGCTGTTGTTTGTTGAGTTTGTCATCTTGTCTCCCTGGCCACCTCCTTGCAGGTATTCTTATACACAGCTGCAATTTTGACCATGGACTTTGTGGATGGATCAGAGAAAAAGATAGCGACTTGCACTGGGAGCCAGCCAGGGACCCAGCAGGTAAAGTCATATAATGTAACGAACATCTCCTAGCTCTCTTTGATCCTTTTAACCATTAAGAAAATGTCCCTACTATGTATATTTCATCTTCTTTAAGAGAGATTTGCTAGCTGTCCTGTAGACTCATAGCATGGGACATGGATAGTTGATCAGGAGACCAGGAGATTTGCCTCAAAAAGCTTGGTTAATAGCATTTAGACTTGTTCTAGTGTCATAATTTTCAAAACACTTGTCGCACCCAATTCGTCCATGTAAAAGCTGTAACATAGTGTGGCCTGTCCCCCCATGTCAACAGTTCCCATGTATTTTGGCAGTTATGTCCCTTGGTTTGTTAATGAAGATTTGAGATGGAGAAATTGAAACTGAAGTGTGAAAATCACACAGCACAGTGGCCCTTTGGAAACAATGTACTGTAAGTCAGATCCTAGAGGAAAGAGTCCGCGCTACCACCCTGTTTCCAAGAGAAGCTTACTACAAGGTTGGCCTTAGTAGACTTGTAAATTGTCCAGTGCTTACTAATGTGAGCATTCCGTGCTCATTC
>JANHMN010000001.1:24753533-24851922 GCA_030674055.1 Rhabdomys pumilio
AAAAGTGATGTAATACCACATATAATTTAATTGTACTCATCACTATGTCTTGAGTTACTCACACTTGTGTAGGGTAAACTCCAAGCATAAGTGTTACTGTCACAGTGCCTGTAAATAACATAGACTCAACAGATGTTAATATCTGCTATGATACCAGCACAGTCTTTACCTCACTGATTTTATTTAATCCTCATCTCCATTCAGTTATCTCACAAGGGAAGCATTGATCCCCTGAGGCAAATGTAAGCCTCCTCAGGCCAGGAAGCTAGAGTACAGAAATGTAGTACATGGTAGAGTCAGCTCAGTGCCTGGAACAGTAGCTCCTGCAGGCCTGTACCTGATATAGTCAGTACATCTGACCTCTAAGGCGGACTGGGTAGGACTGCTGACCTATAGTAATATGCAACAAAAAGATCTCCCACAGGATTGGGTGAGAAGCTTGTCAGTAATGTTCACTGCCATGGTGACTAACTCTTTGGAGTAAGGTACACCATGAAGAGTAAGGCACAGCATGAAGGTACACGCATTCACGCTAAGTTTTAAAAAATTCATTGGTTTTGTAGAAACAGGCTGTTTGTAATAGTCCTTGTAAAACAAACCAAATTGATTTTTAGAACACTTTTTTTGAACTGTGTGCTACTTTTCAGCACCTTTCATTGTCACCATATTTGCAGACGTTTCAGGTTGTGGGTCGAAGTCTTCTTGTCCTCTAGTAGGAGACAGATGAAACATGGAATGATAGCGAGACTGTCTTCCGTGGTCACTGGACTGTGTTAGAGCAGAGCAAATGGACAGGCTGTGGCAGCAGTTTAGCTGGGCAATACCTGAACAGAGATCTGCCTCCTAGAGGCTGTTTTTCTTGTTTTTATTTAAAACAAACAAACAAAAAAAACTTTGAAATTTAAATACTGAAGAAACCTTGATCTAATTGTGACCCAGAGTGGAAAGTGATTGTGTGTGTTAACAGAATCATTATCCATGAAGTTAGGTTAATGGGCTATACACAGTGATAAAGTTTGATGGTAAGTTTGTCTCAAGTTCTAGAAACCAACCACAACTGTGGAAAGATGCAAGCAAGCCCTACATGTGAAGGAATTAAGAGTTTAGTACATAAGAAAGCCATTATGGGTGAATCCCATGACAGATGTTTCAAAAAGATAGACTGTGTCTATAGGTATGGTCCTTTTCTATAATGTAAAATATGCTATGCCATTTCTGGGGATCCTTTCTCATCTGAGACTTAGTTGCACATCATTCAGAAGAGAATGACCTGGATGGTGAGGTGTATCCTCCTTTACCTGTGTAAAGTGGGTAAAGCCCAGAATGTTTAACCTGGAGAAGAAGTAATAGACTTCACTGCTTTGAAACAATTGACCCAAGGTTGACCAGTTGTTCTTTGTGATTCAAACGGGCATAAGAAGTAAGACGTGTGCCAAAAAACAATGTAGATAGATTTAAACTCTCAAAAAGAACTTTCAGTAGAGCTACTAGAAAGAACAGGCTGGTGTGAAAAGAGCCTTCTGCTGGAGATGTTTGGTGGGGTGGCCTCTGGTAAGATGTTAACGAACTAAAGCTTCACCTGAGGTGAAATGACCTCCTAATCCAGCTGTGAGGGTCTGTGGTCATGTGGAAAATGTCCCCTGTAACCCTAAGGGAATTGGCAAACAAATGTTTAGATTGGAGAAAAGGATAGAAAGACCAAAATATGGCAGAGAGTTGGAGGATGGAACAAGTGTGCAGCTCGAGTCAATATGCCCTTCGGAATCGATCCTTGGAGTATGCTGGGGAATTCCAACCATACACCTCTGACATGCATGCTACGGCATGTGGACATTCCCTATCCTCCCAACAATTAAGTCACCCAGTGAACAAAATTAAAGAGAAATTAAACCCAAGTCAGCGCGGCTGTATGGAGGGAGAACTTTATTCATCACTGTTACAATGTTAGAGTTTTGAATGTGTAGAAAAGGGCTGTTGGAATCTTGGGCACCTTGGTTTGTTAGGTGTGCTGTTTGCATGCAGTGTCTCGAAAATGGCATTAACATACATTCCATAGGGCTTAAGATAATCCTGCTTTCTAAAACTTTGCAGGTTTACCGTAATAATCTTACCTTAGTCTTAACCACAAAAACAGGCTTAGACAGACACTTAAAATGCACATAAAATTTTTGTCCCAATATTTTGGGTGTCAGTATGTGAGAAAAGGGAGCCACGATAAGGAAGGAGGAAGCCAACACTTTGTGTTTTTATTGACTCAGGTACGTGAGTCAGCAAATTTCTGGCATTCTGTTGCTGTATTTTTGGAACATCGGCCATTTATCCAACAAATAACTTTAATTTTTCCCTACTCTGTCCTAGGATGCTGGTGGGGAGGTTTGAGGTACAGATGGGACTGACTGGCTTCACAGCCTGCAGGGTGAACAAGGGTCCATCACAGTTACTCCAAGTCCTTTGTTACCTAGGAGAATGCCAACAGGAACTTGGTAGAGAGAAACACACTTGGATAAGACATCCCACATCTCTGGCAATGTCGTGTAGAAATGAGGTGTAAGGTGATGGTGATGGTCCGTCCTTGAACTGAAAAGGAAGTGAGGTTTCTCCCACAGCAGAGAATATGTGCTCAGCATTCCAATTGCATTCTTCCTGTGGACAAATCAGTGTTGAAACTCTCAATTGCCTGTGACAAAAACCGCCTGAAGGGATTGTCATCTGTACAAGCACTGACTTTCATTTGCAAAGCAGCAGCCTCCACTTTACTGGTGCTTAAGCTTTTTTTTTTTCTTTTAATTGTACTTCCCTAACAAAAAAGAAATGAGAAATCTATAGATACTGGGGTCTGAGGTTGGCCAAGGTGATTTGTCAAAAGTGAAGGACTTTTATTAAGTTTTTATACTCTCTTAGATATACAAGACAAATAGACATTCAGACACATAGACAGAGATATACAGTTATTAATTTGTTTATATATATATATATATATATATATATATATATATATATATATATATATAATCTTTGAAGTTGTAACCTCCAAATAAAACTGATACCCCCAGGAAGAAATTCAGAGAATTTCTCCAGGCTACTTGTGTGCTTCCTAGGGTTAGCTGTGCCCCTGTGTGAGAAGGATAGCAAACCATTTTTAAGTCATCCTTTTGCATGTTAGAACTATGTTTTTAAATGGAGGAAGCAGGGAATAAGAAAATATAATGCTGTGTGTTTTATTGCCCTAAGATTACTTATCTACAAATACATTTTATCAGGGAAATTTTGGGTCATTTCTACTAATCCGCTGTGGGATGCCCGACAGCACAGAGGTGGTGAGAATCAGAAAGTAGTGAATGTATGTGCCTAGGGATGGCTCACCCAATTCCGAGGAAACAGTCAGCGTTGGGTACTAATCATGAAATCATGATCTGTTGTCTGTGTTCTCTCTGGGCAAAGTATGTGGGTGTTATTTGTGAATACCATAGCATTTTCAACAGGCATAGAAATAAGCAATGTTTTTCTTCACAAAGATCTGGGATTCTTTTTTAGTGAATGTTACAGTGTGAAGTTATTAAAACTCTCCTGTGCATGCAGTTTGTGCTAGAAAGAGGCCTTGCTTTCCCATTCCAGGTGGACAGTATCTCACAGTGTCTGCAGCCAAAGCCCCGGGGGGAAAAGCCGCTCGCTTGGTGTTACCTCTTGGCCACCTCATGCATTCAGGGGACCTGTGCCTGTCCTTTAGGCACAAGGTGACTGGGCTACATTCGGGCACACTGCAAGTGTTTGTGAGAAAACATGGTACCCACGGAGCAGCCCTGTGGGGAAGAAATGGTGGCCATGGCTGGAGGCAAACCCAAATCACCTTGCGAGGGGCTGACATCAAAAGCGTAAGTAGATCTCCAAACAGAAGCTCTGCTTTCATAGGAGAGCCTGGCAAGAAGCCTTCCTCTGTACAGTTCAGGCCCAGTGTTTTGTGGCTTTTCCTGGAGGGCTCCATCCATCACCTCTTCCTGAAATTCTTTTCTGCTTCTTCATCCTTCTTCATTGCAAGCTTGACTACCACACTCTCACTCAATCGTGATGACCGACTGTTTTCAATGAGACGAGGTTAGTAATAGAAAGACTAAGAAAGGACTGGAGAGATGGTTCAGCCATTAAAGGCTAGGCGCACAACCAAAAATATAAGAAAGTTTAAGAAAAAAAAAAAAGGAGTTGATAAACACATCCAGGGGCTCAAGTGTTGTGATTAACAGGGCCTGCTTTTTCTCTACCTTCAATTCCTTAACCTTCCAACTTTTGCTAGGATAACCTCTGAGGCAGGGGTAGCTCTTCTTTTTATTTTAAGTGTTTCTTTGAAATTCATTTCCCCTCTGGCCCAGAGATAAGAGTTAAACACCTCAGGTGGGACCCCAGACCTAGGGTTGAACAGTGTTCAGGGTGGGTTATGGTGTAAGCATTGAGTGGGGAAGTAAAATTGTGTCTAATTTTCCAATTTTATTTTCAGTAATCAAGCTCTAGGTAGTGAGAAAATGATCTGTCACATCCCACCAGATACAGTGGGTGACTTTCAGAAAATGTCATCTTGATGTAGATTCTTATACAACTTTGCCCTGCAGGCTCTACATCATTCTTACAGAGTTTCTTGAGACCACAGTAGAACCACAGACCCCATCACAGCTTTCAGAGGGAGCTATTAGATGTCTGTGTACCTTTTGCCTTTGTTTCCTTAAAATGTATTGCTTCACGTTATAGTATTGAAAGGTTTGTCCAGTTTTAAGGGAGCAGGGATACCCTCCAGAGGGTAAAATATGGGAGAATAAGATCTCTGGAAGCTGGCCGTTACAGAGCCAACACGACAGTATACTTCTGTGATGACGCACACTCTGTCATACTATCAAGAGAAAACCAAGACAGGCCGTGAGACCTGCATCTTGTAGCTCTTTAGCCCCTACTTTCTCAGCTTTATGCCACATTCCATTCTTCTTCCTTCTAAACCTTGGTGATCTTTGACTGTCGTCTGCTTTCCCAGCATTCCTGCAGTAAGCTAGCATGTAGTGAGAATGTCAGTTTGAAAAGTAACTGATCCTGGGTCCTTTGGTCTGGTGACCAGCTTGATGACCAGTCAGTCGGAGGGCATACTGAAAGACAAGGTGCCTGGGACGAGGCTGGCTCTTGTGGTTTAGTGTTTCCGTTTGCCATAGAAATCTTCGGTTTGGGGAAAAGGTTGCCTTATCATGCTCCATGAGTGAGCACTGGGAAAGGGGCAGAGAAGGCCTGACCAGTGTATGCGTTCTCTCCTTAGGTCATCTTCAAAGGTGAAAAAAGGCGTGGTCACACAGGGGAGATTGGATTGGATGATGTGAGCTTGAAAAGAGGTCACTGCTGAGAAGAACACTGGCAGCTCCCCAGCTAGCAGTGAATTTGTCGCTCTCCCTCATTTTCCAGTGCTTGCCTTCTCATCTCCCTCTTATCAGGCCTAAAGCAGGAGTGGGTCAGGAGAAGGCTGCTTGGTGACTCAGGTCTTGGTGGCCTGTTTTTGTGCAATCCCAGTGAACAGTGACACTCTCAAGTACAGGAGCTTCTGGAGACACCTCTGGGCCCCTCTGGGGTGGAACCTTCTACCTGTATCTTCTTTAGGAAGGCCTTTGGCATGTGTGACCCGTGCCATCCTTCATCCTGGTTATAGAGTGTCCCTGCTAGCCAATTTTGGGAGATGTTTTCATTCTGTGCAAATGGTATTCTGTGGTCTGTCCAGTGTTGTACCTTGAGTAGTACTGACTTTGCTTACAGGATAATGTACAGTGTGCTTGTGAAACTCGTGTATCCTTTTCACTTCAGTTACTTCTGGCCTGACCTCAACTCTGACTTTACTGCCATACACTTTATAATGGAAGGGTGTGCAACATATTAAGATGCATTTATTCTTGTAAACTGTGTCTTTCTGTTAAAGACAGTTATATAGGGTGGGCATGGAATTTCTCGTTAGTAGTACTGTGATTGTGTAAATGTGCTATTAATATAAGTATTTACGTGTTCCTAATATCCACAGACTCTAGTTGCAAGGTCAAAGGCAGCTTATGATCCCCTGAGTTAAAAAAATTACCTGGTGACCTGTCATCGATGCTATGTATGTATGACCTTAAACCGTCAGCAAGAAAACTGGCAGAGGTTTGTCCCTTGCGGTAGTGGAATGATGGCTTTGTTTCTGTGTCCTTGAGTTTGATCCGTACAGAAGAAAGTAAACCATTAAAAGGAAGAGAGGACCGACAGTTAATATATAAAACCCCTGTTTCCAGTTAAACTCTAAACCAACAGCTTTCACTATTGTTACACGCCTCCATCGGTAAGAAGTTTTGTAAAGATTCTGGGTGTGCAGAGTGGAAGACTAGAGGAAGGCCCTTAAGACAGGCGTTTATAATGAGCTTTAGATTGGCAAGGTTTCCACGAGCATAGCTCCATAGCTCACGGCTTACATGTTACCTGAGGATGGGCTGGGAAGCAGGCCTGTGCACCAAGGCGATGCGCGCCATGATGGAACGACGGACACCCCTGTAGTAGAGGAGGGCCAGATTGGAATTTTAATATCCACAGAGCCCCAACTGCGACTCCTCCCGTCAGACCTCTGTATTAAAGACACATAACTAAAGAGTCAACTTTCTCCTTACATTTCTCTCCCTTCTGATTAAGTAATCAAAATATTTTCTGCTGTTTTTGCCAGGAGACACAAAGATGATTAAAGGGTTGGAAAAACAGATCTATGGTGAAAAACTAAAGGAACTGGGAATGTTCCACCTGGAGAAGAGAAGACTGAGGGGCAGACCGTGGGGGCTCTTCCAGGCTGCAAAGGGTTGGCACCAAGAACTTGGAGAACACCTGTTCTCCATGTGTACTGAGAATGGGACCAGAGGAAACAGGTTTAGGCTAGAGTGTGAGGGGGCGTTTCCCGGCAGGGACAGTTGCTAAGACCAGTCCTTTACAAAAAAGAAGTGTGATCAGATTTATATTCTCTCTCTCTCTCTCTCTCTCTCTCTCTCTCTCTTTTTCTCTCTCTCTCTGTTTCTCCCTCCCTCCTCTTCCTCCCTCCTTTTACTTCTACCTTCATCTCTCTCCCTCTTTCTGTTCTGTCCTCCTTCTATCTTCTCTCTCCCTTCCCTCCATTAACAAAAGCCCACACACATAAAATTTTATGTATTTAAGGCGCACTTACTTCAAAGTAAAGTACCGGACTGTGGAATCTAGGAGACTCGTTGATCTTCACAGTAATCCATGACAATGATAATCTTCAGAACTAAACTGAGCAATCTGGGCTGAGCTCTAAGTTAGGCTTTCTGCTCTTGACCTCCTCCTGGAAAGGGCACACTCAACAGCAAACCCAGCAGTATCAGAAGAACAAATCCTCAAATTATTTATTCCTGGAGAGGTTGTGTCACACAGGTGCTAGCGTTCTTAACAGTGTCCTAATATGGAGGTGTTAATGCTTTATTCCGGGGTAAGGGCGTGTGGCCTAAGCGTTTGTTCAGTAGATGCTTAGACTTGTTTTTCAAAGAGACCCCAAGAAACTTGAGGCAGAGAGATTTTGTCTGGTGCCTTGCCTCTGGTTTGCATTGACAAGTTAACATGGCTACTGAAAGTGTGTCAACCACAACCCCGTCAGCCCTCGCCCTCATCCCATGGCTCACTCCCTCACTAGGAGCCTTCCAAGTTCCACAAGCTGGTAATGGTTTTTGAACAGGTCCAAGTGACTTTGCCATTTAGCTCAACGGATGCAGAGGCTTCTGAAGTAAAGGACATCTAAGATGTTCTTAGGTCCAGTTTTTCACGATTCATTTCCTGTAACTGCACAGCTGAAGAAGGAAGGGGAAAGTAATTTCAAATTCACTCTTAGGTGCCAATAAGACATTGCACTACACTGATGGAGGAAGTTATCCAAAGTACTGTATAACATCTTGTTTATTATTTAATGTTTTCTAAAGTGAAAAATGTTTGTGGTTTTCAAAATGGACAAATAAAAGCAATCTTTGTAAATAAAAACACTGTTAATACTGCTACTTGTCTCTTCCTTGCTTTTTTTTTTTGACTTCTGATTTTTGTGACTGAGCTCCCGAGATGTTAAAATCTTCTTTACCACATGGAAGTATTTGAACACAGATATCACTAAAATTTTTGGGTTAAAAATAAGAAGCCCATTCATCACATGCCCAGACAGGAGAGAGATCTGGCCACTGGGACCCATGCCTGCCCCAGCAAATTAGTTACATTTTGTAATTTACTGAAAACATTGTTTTATATGCCAAGATAGGCTATAAGTAAATACTTAGTATATATTATGCATTACATAAACCTTTTATTAGTGATCTTGTTAATTTATAACATTTCATTCCCCAGTCACTTCCTGGAGGAAAGAAAAACAACTGTAAAGGGAACAAGATGAAAACATACAGGAATAAAAGTCTTTGCACAGAATTAGGGAGAACATGCGTATCGCTGCTCTAGCGAAATCACATGAGTAACGTCCTCATGAGTTCAAGGTGTATGCAATCACAATGACAAGTTCCACATGGCAAAAACATGTTTTTCCATAGAGCCATAGGAAGGCTACTTTAAACATTTAATTGAGTAACAACAGCAAGCAATAATGAGTAATCTGACGTAAACACTCCTATCTGCCACACCTGGGAGGAACACAAAAACACACTCAATTTCATGTTTTGAAGAGATTGAGGTCACAGGACTTGTTTTCTTGGAGTTTTCTCAGAAGCACTTAGAATTCTCCTCATACAGCTTCATTCTTGGACCATGTTCCAGGAATGCTGAATGTTTTCTTTCTTCCCAGAGCTCAGAGAACTCTTAAACTGTTGGGGACCCAAATCTTCCAATTCAAGTCTACTTTCCTACCTCAGAGATTCTTTCTAATTCCTTCAAGATCTGAGAAAATCCAGTTGAAGCTCTGCTGAGCCCTCAGAGGCCGGGAGAAGCAGCTATGAAGGAGGCCGGGGTGTAGTGGCAGCAAGTATTTGAGCAGTGTGTGTGGTCCCCAGGACCGGCGCTGAGCAGACTTTCCCAAACGCTGTTTCAGGCTAGAGATGAGAAGGGGCATTTTTCAAAATCACAAAAGCAGAATTGGCAATCAGAAATACGTATTGAGGGTTCTGAGGCAGAGGGGACTTGAGGACCTTCTTGGAGCTTTGTGCATGGGAATCCCCTGCAGGCATATTTAAATTCCCAGTTGAGCCTGGCAGGGATGAGGTTCAAGATTCTCTATTTCTAATCCGTTTCCATGTGATGCCTACACTCTTGATCCAGGGGGCCGTAATGTAGGTGACAAGGCTTTAGTGACAGTGAACTGGGTGGAGACTTAATTATCATTAGTGTTCCCTATTGGATGGGCTGAAGGTCATGGTTGCAAGACACACACACTAATAAAACGCTATCATATTAATAGTACTTTTTTCTGAAAATCTATGTTTGAGCAATATATATAATGTGTGTGTGTGTGTGTGTGTGTGTGCGCACGCGCGCACACACACGCGCGTGTCTACCTGGTACAGAACATTGCTTCAAACAGATAGCAGGAACTCATAATTGAAAACACATAAATGAGACAGGCTGACGGTCAGTGTGGGGGAAGTGGGGGGTGTGGGCAGGAGGAGCGTAAGTTCAAGGCAGCTTAGACTACATAATGAAGGACCCTGTCTCACACACACACACACACACCCACACACCCGAGAGAGAGAGAGAGAGAGAGAGAGAGAGAGAGAGAGAGAGAGAGAGAGAGAGAGGTGTCCAGGAAGTGTACATTCTAAAGAGATGAATGATCTACAAATAATTAATATGAAGGAGAGAGTCTTTAGCTGGCTTTTTGTTTGTCTGCTTGTTTGTTTTTTAATTTTAGAATTCCAGGACGCAGAAAGCTGGAAGAAATTTGAAATTACAGCTCCAACTTGCTTTTCCTGGGGTCACTAAAAGCTAAAGTATGAGGCCTCAACATGAACAGGCTACTTCAGTTCAAGGCTATGGTTCACTGTTTCTCACATCTAGATCACACCCCTGCAGTGTCTTGCGGGGTGGGGGTGGGGGTCCTCCTGTGCATTATATTAGCCTAAAGCCGAGGGTGGTACTGCCCCTCAAGGGGTATTCAAAGATGCTGAACAGTTTGTAGTTATCACATCTTTGAAGGCTACTGGTATCCAATGGATAGAAACCTTGTCTCTATTAATATCCTGTAAAGCACAGGACAGTTCTACATAGTAACAGATTATCAGGCCTCAAATAGCAAGTAGTGCCAAAATTGAAAAAAACCTTATCTAAACAGGAAATTTACAAAGTGCTATGGTTTGAATCTACAAGTCCCCCAGTGACTGGGGTGTTTGGGGCTTGGTCCAACTTAGTGGTGTTGGTGATGGAGAAACCTAAAGGAGCAGGGCCAGCAGAAGGTCTTCTGTCATTTGGAGTATGTCTTCAAGGAGGATGGTAGGAATCCCAGCCCTTCTTGTCTCCCTCCTTCTGCATCCCCTCTGCCATGAAGAGAGAAGCTTTGCCCACCACTGGCTTCCTACCCCTCAACAGGCTCTAAGCAAACCCTTTGCCAGAGGACCACAGACTGAAATTTAAGCCCAGATAAGTTCCCATGTGTTAAGTTGATTATCTTAAATGCTAATCGACACAAGAGAGGTCGTTTCCTAACCAGCCTCAATCACAGGAATGTTAGAAATGAAACTTCTCCACCTCCACATCAAGTCTACAAGGGGCAGAACTTGAGGTGGGCCCAGTACCACTAAAGCAAGTTCTGTAGGTAATCCTGGCACAGGTTAGCCTGAGGATCAGGCTTATTTGCCATTTCTACTTCCACCACCCATGGAGGTGACTGCATGATAGCACTCCCCCCACCTCCCCCCTCCCCCCAGACTCCAGTTCTTACTACAGCTCCTTAAATGTGCTTAGGAAACCTGGGTACCCTCCTCCGTCTCCATCCACACCTAGCAGGATCACGGGAGAATTTGGTAGTTGTGATTTCTCACTTCACTTCATAATCCCTGAAGCTTCTTCTCCCATGGCATCTGTGTGCCAGTCTCTCACTGACCTAGTCACTAACTCTGAGGTTACTGCAGCCCCAATTTTATAAGTTACAGCCAACTATTAGTGGCCTACCCACAAGCTTCCTCTCCCCTAATTCTTTCCTTCTCTGGATGAAAATGTTCCTTTATTAATTTCATTGATCCAGACAATCGGCCCATTTTCTATTTTCCTTCTTTTTATCTCTTCTGAGTCTTTGACAGTTCTAAAAGAGTTGCCTCCCCTGCGTGAAAATGCATAATATTGTGGGTGACACTACTTTCAATTTGGAAATAAAAGAGTGAACTCTTCCATGGTAGCTTAACACCCAAGCATTTTACATAACAGCAAAAGTCGTCACACTGACACAGACCAGTCTTTCTGTTATCTTTCTGTAGAGAGTGTATTTTGGCACATGGTTTCAAACCTGTTGTTAAATGAGATAGTTTTTAGGTTGTTTTTGTTGTTGTTTTTTGCTTCTTCTTCTTCTTCCTCTTCCTCTTCCTCTTCCTCTCCTCCTCCTCCTCCTCCTCCTCTTCCTCCTCCTTCTTCTTCTTCTTTTTTTAAAGAAGACACTTTGGTTCTTGTGGAGTTGAAGTCATTGAATCCTTTAAAGATCAGGATAGGTGACTGAGAAGGGATGGGACGCTTGGAATTTCACCATCATCAGGGAACAACTGAATACTTTTGCCCAGTTACCTTCCCAGTTACTGTGCTCAGCAGCACAAGCCCCACCTGTAAGGTGCAGCCCACCTAGAGCTAGTTGAAGAAATTCCCATAACGAGGCTGCCCAGGTGATGTCCATACCCCTGAAAGATCTCACTAGCACATAGGGTATTTCTACAGAGTTCAGCCCTCTCTTCCGTTCACACGGAAGTCCTCCATGGAACAAGTGAAGTCGTCCTTACCCAAGCCGTGCCTGTATCCCTGTAGTCAACACCACCTGGGAACTGGTTAGAAGATCCTGAGGCTCAGCCCAGACCTAGAGTCAGACCATGGGGCAGAGCAGCATACTGGCTTCCATGGACTATCAGCCACCCCAACTAAAGCTCGAGGACCCCACTTTGGAGATAGCTGCTGAGGGTTACAATCAAAAGTGAACCCCTCTGTCCTGCCTCAGTCTGTGGAGCGTTTTCCCCAGCCAGTTCTGCACCTAGTGCTTTGCAGGCCCTGAAGGTTCACCATCATGTTGGGGCCACCTCTGAATCAACCTGGGTTGTTTTACCACCCATATGACTTGCAACATTTTGTGTATACTTTGAAAATTTACCTGCTGGTTTCCATAGTGTCTTATTTAGCCCTGACTGTAATCCAAGGACATAGAAACTGTTGCTTCCCACGGCAGACTTGAGATGGAGTGGCTTGCTAAAGAACATGTCGCTATCAAGAAGTGGAAAGCCTCCTAGACCCCACGGGACAGTCTCACAAAGATCCACCAGATGTTTCAGTGGTAAGTAGAAGGATGTTTCTGCTGACAAGGTGTCTTCAGATCTTTGGGTAAATTAATTGGCGGTATCTATATTAACTAGTACTCAAGAAAATTACAGTCCGAAGCTTCACAGGCTCCATGTTAATATCCGTGAGGGGGGTCTTGGGGCTGACAAATTAAGGATTTAGGAGTCTTGTTGCAGAATGAAAGCAATTTCACTTTGAAAAACAAAACTTCAAGGAATAATTGGCATGTATCTGTGTAGCCAAGGAGATCAGACCCTATGCTTTTTCTGTATCTTTATGTGTATTTTTCAAGTCTTTGGTGAAGAAATCTGTAAGTTTAAAAGGCCCATCTACCTCTGTAATGTGACAAAGATCTCCCCCACCCCCTCCTCGGCACCCACTTATACTAATGTTCCTCACAAAGGCAGAAACTGGTGATCAGAGGAGAAGCCATGAGTTTCTATTTTTGTTAACATGCTCTTGGGTCTCTCTGTCTCTAACCTCCTACCACAGGTCTCGAAGCGTAGTCCTGGGATTACAGAGGGTCTGGCTTTCATTTGTTACTGTGCTCAGCTGTAATTCTCCAGCACTGTGGCCAGTAACCACATTTGGCTACAGCTCAGGGCATTTTATAAACTGTTCCTTCATCTTATCCCACTTTCCTCAGACTTCATAGCTAGTGCTTGATTTAACAGTGTGTGTGTGGGGGGGGGAGTGGAGGAGGGGGGTTAGCTAGAAAAAACATTCATGAGACAACTAGGGAAATCCAATTTAGATACTAGCATCTCTGTCAAGAATGAATTTTTGACCTCACAGACCCCTAGCCCACTTCTCAGGTGCCATCCTCCCGTGTCTGTCTTCAACTCCTGACTTGTCCTGTGTGGATCACAGGGACATTGGGAGCTAGCCACAGAGGTTATTTCTTAGTTTGCAAGTAGTTTTCAGTAATGCCTTATTTGACCTCACTTAAAAATAAAAATAAAAACTTCTTCATTTGACTCTAATGTTTGAGTGTAGATATTCTTAAGGCCCTTACATCAGAGACAGGATCACTGTGCTAAGCAAATCCATAAAGGTCATGTGGGCACTAGGTACTAGTAACAATGATTTATATTTAGACTCATTTTTCAGTTTCTTCCCCATGACAGAGCTGGCAGGGAAAGTCCTCAGAGCCCTGGAATTGTGTGACAGAGGTGGAAAGAGGCCCGGGGGTCTGAATAGTCACATATTTATACTCCGGAAATCTAGTAACTAGCGTAGTAAGTGCACAAAAACCATAAATACTCATTATGGAATAATGTACAAGTCATAAGGAAGGAAGAAGGGGAAACTCAGACCTCAGCCTGGAAATCTTGGCTGGAACCTTGGTGTAAACCATCTGAGAATTTCTCCTGTTAGGACCTATATTCTCTAACCCCACAGGTAAAGAAAGGCCAGACATAAGTACACTCACAGAATCAATCTCCTTGAAGTTGAACCCGTGTCTACTTTTTCATATTAGTGGTAGTGTAGAAATCTCTAGAAAGGATACAGCATTAACGTGAAATCTTTTCTTGGAGACTTTAGCCTGTCTCTGAAAAGAAGCCTTGTTGAGATTCCAGAAACCCAATGATGCTTTGGGGCATGGTTCACAACCCCTTTGTAATTGCTGGCCTCTTTTTTTTCCCTGTCTTGCTCCAGTGATCCAGGGAATTCCCTGGAGGCCCTGGGATATAGTGCAGTAGGTCAGATCCTCTGGGAAGCCAGACCTGAGCAGACAGATGGTTGTCCTTTAGAAACAAAGGGGTGGGGTGTCTGTCTAATGGCAATCTCTTTTTTTGTCCAAAAGCATTTGATTACCCCTGCCCCATTCCCCACCACACAAGATATCGAACAACAAAACACAATGTTGAGTCCCATCTGCTCAGTGATCCTCAGAGAGGATTTATCAAAGGGTGGCTATGGAGTGGGATTCCGGGCTCTTGGGTAAACTCACCCACCCGCACTATTCCCTAAGCTGTTGCTAGTTAACGCCTTACTGCATTGAGGCTTAAAAGTCAATGTTTAGATGCCCTTGTTTGTAACAAAGTTTCGTTCTGGAAGACTGAAGGCAGGATTAGCTGTGAGGCTAACCAGAGATGAGAAATCAGGTGCATTTGTGACGCATGCCTGTCCTGGAAAAATCACACCTACGTACATCTCTAATGCCAGGGCACGGTCCTCAAAGCCACGATAGATAGAGCACACTGAATTTGCTTGAAAATAGCTTTTTATTCCAGCAAATGCTTCAGTTGCTAGATATCACAAAACAAAACAATTAAAAAAAAAAATAAAACCAAGACACAGGATCAAATTCTGAGAGAATTCTTTATAAAACGTCAGGAAAACGTGCAGATGTTTCAGGGTTACATTTGAAAACCAAATAGCGAAGACAAAGCTACCATGGTCTTATTCTTAGAAATGGGTTGGTTTCTGACTGACTGAGGAGGTTTGCACTGGGGGTAAGAGGTGCTTGGGAGGTAGGTTGGGCCCCTTCCTGAGGTCCTTCTGTACACCCTGTGGAAAGCACACCAGCAGGATAAACAAACCCATAGCCATAAAGCTGAAATTGGTACTTCAGCCTGCAAACAATGCTCTCGGCGTGATTCTGGGCCTTCCTAATGCTGCAACCCTTTAATACAGCTCCTTTTCTTGTGCTGACCTCAACAACAAAATGATTTCCTTGCTATTTTACAGTTGTAATTTTGCTACTGTTAAATATTTTTATAAATATAAATATTCTTGGAGATAGAGGTTTGCCAAAGGGGTCTCTACCTACAGGTTGAAAAACCACTGCTCTAAATGGTTATATGAACTCTATCAAGCTTTGTAAATATTTCCTCCAGTGTTGGGGAAAAACTGAGCTATCCCGTCCACAGAGGTGTGAGAGAAACGGGTCTCAGACAACCGCTTCTGTCACTCCTCTGCATGCTACCTCTGTCACTGTCCTGGGCCAATAGGACAGCTTTGCAGCGTTGCTACTGAATTGTTCCAAAGAACTTCTTGCTCTGTGAAGTCTCGAACCCAGAGAAGAGAGAAAACTAGCCCTTTCTACTTAATCATATTAGTTTCTACAGTGGAAGAAAAATAATGTACTCTTGAGTGTTGGTTGTTAAGAAACCCATGGTTTGTTTTAGGGAATGGGAAATGTACAGGCTTTATATTTGTGTTATGCTTCATTGTATTCGACACATGTGTCTGTGTGTCTGGGTCTGTGTCTGTTTGAGTCAATGTGCCATAGTCGGCATTTGAAAGTCAGAGAGTAACTTCTTGAATCTGTTCTCTTTCCATAATGTAGTTCCTGGGATTGAACTCAGGTCTTTACGCTTTGGCAGAAGATGCCTCTACCCCATCCAGCCCATGAATATCTTTTTGTTTATTTTTGAGACAGAGTTTCACTCTATATCCCTGATGTGCCTGCAACTCTAGTATGCGGAGCAATTTGGCTTTGAACTCATGGAGATACACCGGCCTTTGCCTCCTGAGTACTAAGTTTAAAGGCAGATGCCACCACAACCATGATAAAATAAACACTTGTTAGCATTGTGGGTTTGGCTTTTCTGAGACAAAGTCTCACTAAAATCCTTGGCTGGTCTTGAACTCACTATGCAGAGCAGGATGGCTTGGAACTCGTAGAGATCCACCTGCCTCTGTCTCCTGAGTGCTGGCATTAAAGTGGACGATATTTCCACAAATGTCAGCTTCATACAGCATATATTTATTATCTTTATTTTTTCAGAGCATGCTGTAATTGCCTTCTCCATTCCAGGGTCTTTTTTTTCCCCCCCTTTGCAAGGTTTCACAAGGCTACCATTATGAGCATAGCCAGGGAAGTGGCCTCATAGAAGACACGGCTATGTCAAAGACCCACTTGTGAGCCCACAGGGTTGACAGGATTCAGCTCTTTGCTTTAACTGGATTCTTTTTGTCTGGCTGAAAGCTGCCTTTACCTCAAGGCATCCCAAGTGTCTGTCACATGGGTTCTATGCTCGTTTCCTTAGTCAGTCAAAGCAGGAAAGATTCAGAAAGACAAGCGTTAAAATGTTACGGAGAACGTCGCAGAGATAACCATCCGACTGTTTATTTAAAAACACCTTTCCCAGTTCTACCCGAAACAAGCTCACACCAAGAATCTTGGATTCTTCATTCCCCTCAAGATCATGAAACTTCCTATGCAGTGAATTTTCAAAGGGCTCTGGTAATCCTGGGAGGAAAACTTCAAGATACTGTTTCCACTTTGATATGCCAGCTTTCCCCTCCCATTCAAAGGCAAATGTCCCTCATTCATGTTTTTATGAAACATCAAGGAAGTGAGCTGCCATAAATGTCTCCTTAAATAGGTCACACTTGTAGGCAAGGAGTAAAGGGTTACTTTTATAAAAAATTTAAAGTCTCTGGGTATTTTTAAAACTGTCACTAATAGCAACTTCTATCCAGTGTGGCCTGCTACTCTTCACAAGAATCTTGTCAAGTAGATTCTGTCTTGACTAATCCAGGAAGATTAGCCAGCTGTTCTAAACAAGTCCCTTTTTGTTGATTCCAAGTTGATGCGACCTGATCATATGCCCCTCTCAGGAGGACACATCGTTAAGTCATGGCCTGACCCCACCCTTCTGCTCACCTACTATAGAAACCCTGTGATTTCCTGGGCATGAAGGAAATCCTCACATTGAAGGGAGTGGTTGGCAGCTTCTGATGTGAGGTCAGTGGCTATTTTGTCCCCAGTATAAGACTTGCTTTCGACCCAGCATTGCCACTTCTGAACTCCGGGCACTCAGAGGAGATTAGAAGTTCCATATTGAAACCAGGGTCAATCCAGTTCTATTTAAAACTCAAAAGTGATTAACGAAGACGCAGTTCTTGGTTTATATTCCACAAAGCTCTTTGCTGCTTCCATAAACAGCAGCAGTGATTTCTTTCAAAGTTACCGTCTGAACTGAGTTTCTAGAAGGCTTTGAGTAATCATTCGTTGTTTAGAAATGTCAGCTTCCCTCACTTCTTCCTCCGTAGACTGAGTATGTTTTGATTCCAGCACATGTGTTTGTCCATTTGAAAATCCCAGTGAGACAGTGATCACTTAGTGCTCTAAATTGTCCTTTGCTCTGTTTAATGTTTCCTGAAGCATGTTTGTGGTGCTGTGTGTGTGTGTGTGTGTGTGTGTGTGTAAGCTGGGGGACAATCTCAGGTGTCCTTCCTTAGGCAATGTCCACATTCCTTTTTGGAACAGGGTTTCTCACGGGCCTAGAACTCACCAAGTAGGCTTGCATGGCCCAAGTAGGCTAACATGGCTGGTCTGTGCAGCTCAGCGATCTGCCCGTCTTCTTCCTGGCACTGGGGTTATCAGCATATGCTACCATATTTGGAAACATAGTACTTCCTGCTATTCTTACATTCTCTCCAAATTTTCTCTTCCTAGACATTCTCTCTGTCTCTCTCTCTGTCTCTTTCTCTCTCTGTCTCTTTCTCTCTCTGTCTCTTTCTCTCTCTGTCTCTTTCTCTCTCTGTGTCTCTCTGAAGCATTTTTTAAAATTTATTCCTTTTATAACAAATGAGCTTCTTTATTAAATAATCAGTTTTATGCTCATTGATGTTTTGCTTGTGTGTTTGTATGAAGGTTGGAACCCTTGAAACAGGAGTTACAGACAGTTGCGAGCATCCATGTGGTTACTAGGAATTGAACCCTGATCCTCTGGAGGAGCAGCCAGTGCTCTTAACCACTGAGCCATCTTTCCAGTCTCCCGAACCATTCTCATTTGCCTCTAGAGTCTTTCTTTTCATATAAGTCCTTACATGTGTAGAAATGGAAGTTCTTGGGTCGGGTGCTGACTGATAATCAGCTCCCTTTGCCTGGGCTCTCATCAGCCTGTGAATTTAGAAAGTTCTGTCTTTTCTAGGGATCTGGCTACATTCCCTGCTTGCCTTCTCTCTGCCCCTATAAGGATAGACTGGTGAGTGCTAATGTTTCTGCCTATACTCATGGCCCATGACTCCCTATTGAGTAAGACTGATGGAGCCTCTTCTCCCAGGCCTCCCTGAAGTCTACACATGGTTCTGTTGTTTTCCAAACTCTTAAGGCCCCAGTGAAGAGTGCCCAGAGAAGAGGGCAGTCTTGGTGTCAGAATTGCCTGGGAGTTCCGGTCAAGGACATCTCTGTGGAGGAAGCCATTGTGGTTACAGATGCAGGCAGCATTCTTAAATCCCTGATAGAACTGATGTATTAGGCTCTGGTTTGGTCTGTTTCAGTTTATTCTTTATATAGAGGAGAGGAGATGCTATTCACTGAGATACCTGAATACCCAATAGTGCTGTTCTGCCTGGTTCTAATGTCTCTTGTCTCTCACAAGGGACCTGGTATAATAGAATACGAGATTTGTAGCAGCACTGATGACTTCATAGGACCTGGTCAGGAAGGCAGACAAAAAGCCGGATATCCTGTGAAAAGAGGGCACTCGGGATATGGGCCACCAAGCCAAGATTAGTTCTTCCTGCTTCCAGCCAAATTGCAGAAACCCAGGCCAGAGGAGCTTTGGGAAGGAAGTCAGGCCTGAATAGCCTATTAAAACTATGGCTGGTGAGTGCCCAGGGCACAGAAACTGAACTGAGGTTGACATTTTCAGTTACTGGCACTGATGGAAAAGGTGAGGTGGTAATAACCTGAGAGAATCTGAGCTGACTCAACCAGTGGTGATGCTGTGGGCTCCAGGGTCTTAGAGGAGGGTCCAGGGAAAGAATGTATCTCTGTGAGTGAAATCAAGAGTCACTGCTTTGACAAATAGACTCCCTTGAGGTGACCACAGTCTACACTGGAACTCAGAGACTCTACTAATGGGAAAGGGGTGGCCTGTTTGAGCAGGGTAGACAGTGGAGTCATATTGAGGCCTGACACCCCTACAGAGTCTGAAGTACCCTGTACCATCCAAAACCAGCATTCATACAAGTGCCCGTCAACCTCTTGTTCTACTCAGATGTGGGCTAGGCTTAGTCCCTTTAAGATTTGGGAGGTTACAGAGGGGTCGCTGAGCAAGTGTTCGTTGTTCATCCCAGGCAATGGGAACAAGCATATTGAGCAGGATGTGTGTGTCTTTGGAGGCTTCAACGATGCCTCTATCGACTCTCAGCAATGATAGAATCCATGGTCATAGCAAATCCAATACCATAAGAGCTGTAAATGAATCAAACCTCCATTTTAATTGTCTGCAGGCCCTCTCTTCTCTTGTAGGTCTGTATGCTGAAGGGGCCCTGTCTGGGAAGTTAAGTTGTGGGCTTTAAACCTCTAGAGTTTCATCACGAGTGTTCTAGTAGATCAGGAACCCCAGCATCCTCACTGGTCTTTGCAGCCTAGGAATTCGAAGCTGTAGGACATAGCCACTGACATGCCCTCTTTTTGCTTAGTTCTCTACTTACTATATTCTAGGTTTTAAGGCAGATCAGTTTGAGAAGTAATGTGTTCTTAGCACTGAGCACAGAACTAGAAAGTCATTCCTCTTGTTATTAATATCGTGTTCATCGGACGTTATTTAGGTTGTTCAGTGTTAACATATTTGTAGTAAATACATATGCATACGTCCCTACATTTGCATTCCAGTTTCAGACTCAAAGCATATAGATCTTCAAATGACTGATACCAGGAGGCAAAGATCACGTACATGATAGCTAGAGCATGCCTGTCACTCTCAAAGCTACACCATTGGACAATGGATATTAACCCTTAAGGCTACTCTGTAGGTAAAATCACAGTTGTATGAGGAGCAAGATGAACAGGACCATTCTGCCATCACCCACCGAGCTACAGATCAGTTCAGTGAGGCTTTGGAGATTCTCCAAGGCAGGGAGCAGAATGTGAATGGAAAAAAACATTATATGGCACATGCGTGGGAAAGAAGCCTATGAAGGGAATAGATACCAGGCAAAGAAATTCACTGGTGGTCATGAGACCATGACTGCTGACCTCTGAAGTAAGAGGACCTTGGAATAGCTGTGAGTCAAAAGGCATGGGGAATCTAAACCCTGTCTAGGTTTATTTGGTTCAGATTCCTGAAGAACATAAACCTTTGGCATCTAAATGAGAGAAATTATTAATTAACCAATAGGGCAAGGCATGCTTTTTTTTTGAAAAGAGTTAGATATTTCTTGTGTTTAAACCTAGAAAGGATGGCATGGTACAAGGCAAATGTCCCTACCACTTGCTGAGAGCCAGAACAAAATGTGAATACGAAACAGGTAAAGGAACTATGACTAATTATAACTCCTCACGGAGAACTAACAATGAGTCAAGCTGCTGATACGTATTGTTTCTTTGAAGCTTCTCATTGTGGGAAGAAAGGTTATTTTCCTTATCTTTTTACACGAGGAAATGGAGACCTAAAGAATTTAGCCAGAACCACACTGGCTGGTGATGACAAGTTGGGTCTGCATCTAGTCTTTCCAGCACAGCACATGCTGGGTGCTTCTGACTCTACCCATTTCAGAGTGGCTTTGAGCCGTGCAAGTAACTCCATGCAGAAGCACAGCGGTCGCAGGTGGGGCTGAGGGAAACCTGCAGATAGGAATTCTCATGCTCTCCCAAGAGTCTTGCATGCTGAGCTCCGGCAATGGGGCATTGGTGTCCATGAGACCAGCAGCTCATCACCCATCTCTCAAAGCAACCTCTGGACCCCTTGGCCTCTTGACTAGTGCCAATACTACATACTTTTTATTCTCTTAGCAATTTCATGTTTTAAAAGAGGGTATTCTTTTCCAAACCAAAATTTCAAAACAGAGTAATGAGGATGGCTCTAACAACTCAAGTCATCAGCCACTAGTCTGATGTGGCAAGAATAAACTGCTTTTCATTAAACTTAGCTCAGCGGGACAGTACTATTGCCTTTCGTCTTCTATGAGGAAAGAATTGCTCTGAAGTTATGTTGGGGGTGGATTGAATTATAAACAGAGGCCAGATTGAACCCAGAGGCTCTACAGCCCTGGCGCACTGAAGAACTGTGTGTAGGTGACAGGTACATTCACAGCTGGGAGAGAAGCAGTCCTGGAGTCCAGGGAGACTTCTCCTGGTCATTGTTGGTAAGTTTTCTAACTGCTTTTGCTCTGCACAAAGGCTTCTGACTTTGACACTTTAGAAATAGGGGCCATTCAGGAAGCAGGAAACCTTCTGATAGATACCATCAGCTTTCTCTTGCCAGCCCTGGATCGTGGCCAGCTCACCTCAGGGGAACAGCAGAATTGCAAGGTGATGTGTAAGGGGAGTTGGCCAT
This sequence comes from Rhabdomys pumilio, assembly GCA_030674055.1. Lineage (NCBI taxonomy): Eukaryota > Metazoa > Chordata > Mammalia > Rodentia > Muridae > Rhabdomys > Rhabdomys pumilio. Next base: position 24,775,271 of record JANHMN010000001.1, read on the forward strand.
GTGTAAGTGAGCTGGCCTCTTGGTCTTCCCTACATATTAGCAACAAGGGTTGCCATGATTAGTTTATAGAAAAGAACTGGGGCCACAGAGGTTACATCAGGTCACCTAAGCTCACTGAGTTACTAAGGTGTGAAGCACCCATATGTTAACATTGCTTAGAGAGAATGAGAGGGTGACTCAAGGCCTGCTGTAGTTACTACAGTTCTTTCCTCTAGAGCCCTCTTCATAGCTCTCAATAAACCTCAGAGCAGATACTACAGGTACGCCATTGTTGTCTGCAGAAGGCTCTGGACTCAGTTCAGCTGCTTATGTGACTGAAATCAAAGGCTTCTGGGTCAGGCAATAGCCTCCAAATTTGATTTTTCTCTGCTCCTCAGATCCAGCTTGTCTTTTGGTTCCTGGGATCTATCAGTTTGCTTAGAGCAGTGGGCTTGTGACCTCTTTGTTAGTCACGTTATCAGAGATCCTGCATAACAGGTATTTATGTCACAATTCATAACTGTAGTAAAAGTAAGAGTTATAAAGCAGCCACGTAATAATAATATGGTTGGGGGTCAGTCCAATGTGAGGAACTGTATTAAGGGGTCGCAGCATTAGGAAGGTTGAAAAGCACTGGGTAAATGCGAACCACCACCTGAGTGGCACAGCAGCCTCCCTGTGGCCCGAGAGCTTGCTAAGACTCTGTCAAAAGTCAGTGTCTGCACTGTGCTACTGCCATAGCCTGCTCTCCAGTGAAAACATTGTTTGTGATCCAGTTTCACTTTCCACACTCGCTGCAGGGTCCATGAGAGTGGCCCTAGGCTAATCTGGTGAAACCCTTTTCCCAGGAGAGCTTTGGGTGGAGCTGTCCCTATCTTGCTTGGCCCCTCAGAGCACTCTCCTGGCACTCACTACTGGCACAGATGCAAGCCATTTTCTCACACTGCTGCTGCTTCAAGTCACCTTCTACTAAGAAAACACAGAGACAACTCCCCTTCCCTGGACTGTGGGGTGAGGATGACTCTTACCTTAGTGGTGCCATCTAAAGGGAATATTGGATCTGTTGAGGAGCCAGAACTTGGTGATGTGGCTGAACCATTACATCAAGCCTCTCTTAGAGCCTTACTTCCCTTTGCTTTGCCTTAGATCAGCCAATCATGTTTGAGTTATGAGCCCATTTTCCTTCCCTGTAAGACTGAGCCTCGGCTTCTATGCTGAATTCTGCTTTGCCACTTGCATATATCTGCTAGCCCCGTGCTTTGCACACATACTAAAGCTCAGCTGATGTGTTTTGAACTAATAACCCAAACACACTTGGCAAAATAAAAAGAATAACATTTAATTAACTCAGTGCAGCTGTGAAATCAGCCTGTGTTGATATTGCTCACATAATTTCTTTTGGTGCACAGAATGTTTGCACCCCTAGACACATGGAAGTGCCTACTAGCATGAGGCTGGGGTGGTGCTGCAGTTTCCTGGTGCACTTTGGATGCTGCACGTAGAGGCTTCAGGATTTAGGGAGAAGGGTTTTTTTTTTTTTTTTTTTTTTTTTTTTTTTTTTTTTTACCACATCATGTTGTCCCCAAATGGAACTATTGTGGCCCTGCCAGCAAGTACTTCAAGGACCATTCAGAGAAGGCTTTAAGTGATTTTAAAATTGAATTTGTGGGTTCTTTTTTTTTTTTTTCCTTTCGGGGAGTTGTCTTATTAAAAGAAATATCCCTGAGAAATTCTTAAGATATTTCACACAATTAGAGGAGTTAAATGCTTAGTCTATTACTATGATGAATCTTGACATCTAATTTCACCAAACAATGCAGCTTATGTGGTATCTGTCACTGAGGAATGCAGATGGCTTTGTAGCCTTTTGTATAAATGGCTGACATTTTGATGCCTTGAAAAATCTGTGTCTCCTTGAACAAAACACAGCATTCTGGCCCAGAACTTCTCGAAGAGGACAGTTGGTCTCTGTAACTCCTAATTGTTGTCATCATCATTAATCTTTGATGTTATGAAGATTCTGGCTGTGACTCTAGTCATACCTTGAACCTTTTGGTACTTGGAATCTATGGCCTTCACCGAGAAGCACCCAAAGACAATAGAGGGCAATAGCTCGGACTTTAGCACCCTGGTCCTCTGGATGAGCACGGCTTCATTTGTGTGTCCATCATTCAGTCAGTCTTCACTGAGTCCAGGGATCAGCATCGGTGACTTTGTAGTCAAGGAACATGCTTATAGAGGGCAGATTTAAGGCTACTGCAAAGATCCCTTTTTTTCTACCTGGTGGATGAACAGTGCGGAGTGCTGTGGAAGCTGTACCGTGTGGGAAGACAGCGAACAGCTCTGTCTTCCTCTGCATTACTCAGTAGACCCTACAGTGAGAGGGTGGTGCCTCCAGGCACGATTTCCCAGCATATGTGCATCACCGGTGAGATCAGTTGTCATGTCTACTGTCTATACCATAACAGCCATTCCTTTCTTTTTCATCCTATCACAAACAACCCGAAGTGCTGAGTGAATATCACAGATACTCAGACCAGAATTCTCCAGTCTCATCTTTTGTTAATTATGCTTCACGTGGTGTTTCACACCTACTCTGTGGAAGGATACCCTTATACCCGAGGAGGGACAAGAATGGCAGAGAGTGACACATGGTTTATGTTGTATATTATCAGTGGTGTTCTTCAGTGGTGACCCAACATAACCCCACCCACAGAGTGACTTGTCTGCAGCGTGGACCATGAGAGGGGGATGTCCAATCCTGTTTTGAAATTTTTCCAAAGGTTTGGTTGATTGGTGATTTACTTGAGCTAAAGTTTCTGGAAGCAGAAGTGTAGATGAGCCCTCACCTCAGACAGCTTACCTCAGACAGCTCACCCCAGAGAGCTCACCTGTTCAGAGATACTAAGTGTACACAAGATATCAGCCAACAAAGCAGGTCACAATGAAGTGCAGAAGTTTATGCCACAATGACTTGGCATGGATATTGAGATGAGATGGTAAGAGGGGTCAAATGCCATGACTGTCACAGCTCTGGGATTGCCCTGACTGGGGCGATGACAATACAGAAATGCAAGATAAATAAATGTACAGAAAGTCTGCAATCAGGTGGGCTGTGTATTCTGATGGAGACATATCAGAAAACCAGGAATTGCATCACATTTATTATATACAGTTGTTCGAGGACGTGGGTTTATTGTATACAACAGAACTAGGAAGCAAATTAGCTGATTGGTAGGGTGTCTTTGTAGGGGACAGTCTCAGACTATAGTCACCAGGGAGGAGAAAGCTGTGGTTGATAATTTCTGCATACAGTGTCAACAGCTATAGCCTAGGGAAGGCTTTTTCATTCCCATGGATCTGAGGCATTGGGTCCTTGACATGACTGTACGCATGTTATACACACATACATACATACACACACAAACACACACACATAAATACATACATGTACACACACACACGCATACACACATATATGCATACATACTCAGATCTTCATCAGCTCAGCAAAGACAAGGGAGATTAGCAAGATCAAAGACATGAGTTGGCTTTTAAAAGATGGGCTTTTGGAAAGTATGTGTAGAAGGCAGTGAAGGTGAACCCCTCACTCTGCCTCCTCCTCTGCAGAATGGTAGGGTTCCTGCCACCATTGTATCTTCAAAGCTTTTTACTGCTGTGGAAAATCACCACTCAATGCAGTCACAGTGTCATGGCCCCTACTTAAGCCTCAGCTCCAAGAATGCGTGCTTTGCACATTCATCCTGCATGGCAAGACGTCATCACCACTGGTAACATAACCCTGTACATCAGGGAGCTTGTAAATAAATAAACCCTTACATTCCACATCAATCCATCTAGCCCCTGACAAAAACTTAAGGCTTGTACTGTAAGGTTAAAAATTATCCAAGGGTGCCCAGTGAGCTTGCTCCTGGGAACCTCTGAGGAAAAGGACACCAGCCATGAGCATGGGTTGTGGACAGCCTGTGTCCCTGGAAAGACTCTTAGACCTGAAACTAGAACGCTTGAGGAGAAAAAAAATGATGAAGATGCCCCTATGTCAGAGCAATCAGCTCACCCTGATGAAGTGGGGGGCTCAATCTGTCTTTGCCTGCTGTGAACATGAGAAGGGAGGGGTCATAGAGAAATCCCTGTCTTAATTTGCATTCTGGGTAACTGTTCCAAGAAGCAATCATTAGAAGCCAGTTTCATTTAGGACACCTCATGGTTTGTCACATTGCCTCATTGATATCAGGATGGGGCGGGGGTATGCCTTATTCCCTTTTAAGGTGAACAAAGCAAACGCTAAAAGAAACAGTCTTTATTCACAGCCATATGGTTGAAAGCAGAAGTGCACATCCCCATTCACCCAATGAGATTTAAGGACAAAATCTGAGAGCTGGTCTGTGTAGCTGTCACCAAGACCCCGTTTATCATGACCAAATGCTTCCCATGTCTAGGCTTTCTGAAATGCACCGTGTAAGCCACGGAATGCAATGGTCTATACTGTTAGACTGTTCGAGGAAACGGGACTATAGCCACAAACCCACATCTCATTGGTTAGGTAGGAAAGCAGGTCCATAGCTGAGAATCCTAGAAACTTCTCAGTTTTAGGATGGAGGCTGGTTTTTACCTTTATTGGATTGGGATGGTGGGGAGTCTTCCAGTTTTTCTGGTTTGAGATTTTGTGTTTGAAGAACTAAGGCAAACAAAGTCAAACAAGAAAAAGACAGTATGCCAAAACAGCTGGTTATTTTTGCTAAAATGTTAATTATTCTCGCTGAGCTGTGTCCCCAAATTTCTACCATTATCAATTTTTCATGCGAGAACTATTTCAAAATGTGAGCTCCAGGGAAACACCACTAACTCACATCGCTGCGGCTTAGCAGCTCAGACTCTCTGGCTCCCACCTCGGGAGCTCAAAAGTGGCATCCAGCCAGAAATTAGGTTGGCACTCTGGCAGGAGGCGGGAGCTAGCCAGGACAGGTTGTCTCAGGTGAGACCCAAGAGGCTGAGGATTTTAGGAGGGGGCACAAGAAGGCAGGCCCAACAAAGAGAATCTGACATTTCCCAGGGCTGGCTCCCCATGCCTGGAGGGAAGAAACTGAATAGGCAGAATGGCGTCTTCATTGGTCCTTGCAGTCTCAGTCACTCTCTGATCAGAACCAACTGTTACATGGTGAACGGCAGTGGTTGGGACATGTAAAAACATCTTTTCTGGTTTCTGGTAATATCGGATTTTGGACTAGGGGCTGGAGACTTTCAGAGGGATATCAGGAAGAAACTAAACTCGGGTTGCCGGTAGAGATCCCGGATGTGGGAGGTGGCGAGGTGGAAGTGCAGCTCTGTTCAGGAGCTAACCCTGAATTCACTGTGCACCCTGAGCACCGGCCAGACCCTGCCATCCCCCACCCCCATTCCCCACAGCCTATCCCACAGAGGGCTTGCTGATTTCGAAGCACGTTGAATCACGATCTTCCATTCCTGGCAACAAAAGCATTGTGGGGAATCCACCCACGATTAATGAGCTTACACGTGTGCCAGGCACTATGACTCTGTGCGGTTACCTCATCCAGTCCTCTCACAACCCCAGTCAGATACTGTCAGTCATCCCACTTGATTGCAAAAGGAGGCTCAGAAGCCAGGGAAGGTTGAGAAATCTGCCTAGGTTACACAGGCAGGGAGGAGCAACTCCTGTTCGTGTGAAGGCAGACCTTCTGACTGCAGGGCAACTCCTTGCACGTTTCCACTGTAATATCAGGTAGCACGTGTGATTGCTTTGGATGATACATTTAGGAATTATTAACAGATGACCAGAAAGAATCTGAGGATAGTTCTAATCGTGATTCTGAGATGCATTCCATAATCTGTTTATACTGGTCTCTTTGCAGAAGGCAAACTCTGAGGAGAGGGTGCCTGCAGAGCAGAGGGAAGGGAATGAGAGCCACAAAAGCCACGCTCCTGGGTCCAGACTTTGTGTGTAAGACATGGGCAAGGTGCTCAACCTGATGAGCAGTGTGGAAAGGGGTCATCGGGTCATGGGTGTTACAGGGCTGGTGCAGACTGAAGGAACTCCTAGCACAAAGCATGGTGGCCTTCTCTCATGGGTGATCCAAGAAAGTTTCCATATGGGCAGCACAATATGACCCTGGCCAGCAGCCCCTGCCTGGAGTTGAGCCTGGCAAGGGTTCCTATTCTGCCTTAATTTCCCACTTTCCCTTTAAAATGAAGGCATCCATTCACTCATTCTTTATCTACATATCATTTCTATAATCTGTCTATTCACACCTGTCTACCCTCTGTCTAACCTAATCTGACATTGATTTGTCGAGGGCACAACAGTCTCCTTGGAAACTGCAATCTGGTACCGAAACAGCAAAGAACAATGCATGCCATACTATGATAAGTTCTAAGAGAGATGAGCCAGGAGATTAGTGGAACCATACAGAATTACCCTCAGCAGGGACTCTGGGTGCAGGGCAGGCACTGAAGAAATTTTTAGGGTGAACCTTAGATCATGAGTGAAATGAACCAGAGGGAACCAATAGGGAGAAATAGAGAGGGGGGACATTGGAGGCCCAAGTCAAGTGGCAGTTAAATCTCTTTGTGAATTACTTGATGTCAGGTCCCCCGGTAGTGTAGTGTGCACCTGCTCAATAAATGACAGAGCGGTTTTTACTTTAGACCCTTTAAAATATAGCACTTGTTTTGTTTGTTCAACTTCAGGTTGAACTCTGTGAACTCTCATGTCGTCTTCTGGAGAGTTCAGTCTGTTGTTCCGGTTCCCAGTGCCTTTGTCTCCCGATCACACTGTGGTTACCCAGGAGGGGAGCTGCTGGGGCGCACACAATTCTCTCTTGTTTCGCTATGCACATTTCAAGAACCACTTCACATTCTGGTCACATCTTTGGCCCAGGGGTGGAAAGGCCAGTGGGCTTGTGTCACTGTCAATGGCCAGTGGCAGGCTGCAGGCTGCTATCCCGAGAGAGCCAATGGAAGCTGGTGACTTTCTGAGGTTGAGAAAACATTCTTGGAACCTTCTGGGGTCTTGTGACTTTTTAGGTGGTGTGACGTGAGGAAGTAAACACAGGAATTTAGCAGTCAAGTGTTCAGTCCACAGGTACCTTGCAGACGGAGACGTGAGGTGACTCATCGGCCCCTCTATGTAGTGTTCTTGGTGCTTAGTGTGCGCCTTGACATATATCTAAGACCATTCACCACACTTTCTGAGCCTGATTCTCCGCACCCACTGACTCTTGAGAAGACAGTATTTCAGTTCTCAAAACAGCACTCTGAGAGAAACTTGACGAAGTACACACAGCAACTGCCATGCGGAGGTACTGCAGTCCTACTGGGTTAAATGAAGCCAGTGGTACTTTGTCACTAGTAGGGAAAGGGCAGTAGTGATACAGCAGCGTTGTTGGCGTTGCTTGCTCTGCAGAGCTATGAGGTAGGACAGACAATGAGCTCTGGTTAGGAAGACCTGAAGGCCTGATTGAGTGCACAGTGTGCTGGATGTGAACCTGCTCAGGACAGGACAGGAGCTATGAAGATACCAGAGAAGAGAGTCCCCCAACACAGCAGGAAAGCCCCGAGTTTGGAATGTGCTTGGTAACTGAGACACGTGACCAGGACTCCTGTGTCAGTTGGAGACCAGTTAGTTGTGCCGAGGGCCAGAATAAGTGAGGACTATTTGCTATAATTTTGGCTTTTATTGTGAGTAAACTGGTAAACTAGGTAGCTGTTTGGGATGTCATTTAGACCGCCAGACTTCTTTGAGTGTGGTTCTGAGGAGAAATGATACGGAAAGATGTGAGAATCTACCAGGAGGTATGGTCCAGGGAGATGAGTACGATGGTGTTAGCCAATGTCCTGCAGATGTGCATGGCTTGTGGATGCTGACAGGGCTGAGCCAATGGGATCTGGATGCTGGCTGGTTGCATACAGGCTTGAGAAGCACCCAGAGCAGGTCTAAGGTTAAGCCTGAGCAGTGGAGAGCCCCCACTGCTGATGATTTAGATAAGAAGACTATGGGAGGGGGAGTTTATGAAAAGATCCAGGCCTGCTTGGATTCAGTACCTTGAGCTACCAACTAGACTTCTAGGTAAGAAGCACTAAGGTCATATGATACATCAAACTGGTCTTAAAAGAAGTCTGGCTTGGAAACACAGTCAGGAGCCAGCTGCCACAGTTGGAAAGAGACATAATTACTAACAAATGCGGGAAGGATACCGATCCACTCTTAACCTGAGGGGTTGTGTGGAAACTATTCCTAATCACTACGTGTTCTGCCTGTTCATTGCTCATTGACAAAAGTTAAATAATAAGGCAGAGAATAGAATAGTTTAGGGTAGATACATAGGATAGACAAGAATAAAGCTGAAGAAAGGCTGGTGAATGCTCAGACTTTAATGTAAATTAGGTGGCCAAATCCTCATAAAGATGACTATTATTGCTTCTGGCTTAAGGACTTACAAAGAGATCAGTGATTTCCCAGACCCAGTCAGTGAGCCGTAGTACCATGAGGGGAAGCCATGCCTGTGTAACTCCAGAGCCCAGGTACCTTCTGTCAAACAGCAGGTTAAGGGCCAGCAACCATAGAAACTTCTGGAATCGGGGTTCATGCCTTTATTTACAAAGTCAAACTTCTCGTTCCAGGAACTAGTCCAGACAAGTAAAGGGCCTGGGCGCTGTATCTGGAAATGCCCATCTCATTGGAGAACTATTCCATTAGTCCCAAAACAGAAGTTGCTGTAGACTTCAGCACCAGCTTCCCCCAAGATCACCAATGAGCAAAATATGGTTCTGATTAATGAGGAAAGCATGGCCAGGGAACCCAGCAGATTACTTCACATTAGCATCCTTAGTTCAGGCCAGAAAACCTTTCAATTAAGAACCATATTAGCCAACATACACGGTGTCTGCAGATGAAGGACTCAGCTGGTTTTCTAAGTCTACCCTGGACTCAACTCCTTTCCTGTAGGTAACGAAACAACCATGACGTTGGTTGTTTTTCTAGGAGGCACCTACAGACAGTGTCAGCAACCCGTCTGTTTATTTCTGTTATCTTTTCTCCCAAGGAAAGTTGTCTCTCTTCCTCTTCCTACTGGCCCTGCTGAGTATGTATCTAAAAAAAAAAAAAAAAAAACCCTCACTGTCAGACTAGCTCAGAATTGAATGTCAGCGACACGGATATGGGGGATAAGAGAGCTCATTCAAGGTGAAATGGAAAATACTGCTTGGTCTGTTTATCACACAGTACGAGGGAAGGAAGGAAGGAGAGACAAGCAAGATGGAGCAGTGTCGCTCAGTAGAGATGGGCAAGCCATGCCAACAGCTTTCCCTTTCCAGAACACCAAAGAAGCCTTTGTTACCTGCTCTGTATTTTGGCCTAAACAGGAAACACCTGATCCCAGTTTAAAGGCTGGAGCACTAAAGCAGTCTGTCTCAAGGTGAAAGGACCTGAATGGCACACACAGTCTTTCTTTCAGGGGCTGGGGGTTGGCCAGCTTTGTGTGTGAGTGGTGCAGGCTGCTTCTGCAGGGGTCCTTCTGCACACCACAGTCCTTTGCTTTTGGTGATGACCAAGCAAGCATCTATATTCTCCCTTCTGGCTCTGCTTGCATGGAGTCCTCTTTCCAGCACTCCTCACCAAAGATTGAGAGACAGACACCAGAAGGCTCCCTCCTGTGAAAGAGCTGCCTGGAATGAGGTCTACCTTCCAGGCTGAAGACTTGAGGGACTACGCTTAGAGCAGATTCTGATACTGGAAAATATTTTTGACCTTAGACTTTCCTCTTCTATGGGCACAGGAAACCCAGCTACAAAAGATAGCAAGACAAGGTTTATCTTACAGGACCTGGTGGCACAAAGCCACATTGGATGAGGAAAGGCAGGCAGCGAGCCATTGACAAGAAATGTAGCATCCTTGGCTCACAAGCGGCTGATCTCTTGATGCCCTGGGGATGTGATACTTTCCAGGGGAACCTGTGCCAATGAGTGCTTTCCTACTAAGTATGCCAGTAGTGAATTAATACAAGACTATCCGAAGTAAATTTGGATGATGATGGTAATTTTAATATTACCCATCAAAAGTTATTTTTAGAGAAATATTTTAAGAAAATGCCCAGGTTCCCAAGCAGTTTGAAGAGTAGTTACACGAGGGGCTGACCTGTCACCCTGAGGAGACAGCTCCACAGAGGAGCAAATATTTAGTGTGGGCACCAGCTACACCCACCAAAGCCAGCACAAAACCTACATCCTGGAGGCCCTTGCAAGAGCCAGCCCCAACTCTTTGTTCAGAAGCTCAAGAGGGCAATTAGTATCTTTGACTTGGACTTAAGACCCTTTAAGTTTCCAGTGGCTAAACAAGGCGGAAAGAAAATGGAGATGCCAGTGTTTAGAAATTACCATCTTCAAAGAGGGGGACTAGCCCAACCGCAGGAAGGGTGGTCAGAAATGTGATCTCCTTTTGTGATAGCACCGAGATATTCTAAATTGCCAGACCTCTGTTTATGAGGTGGGTCTGGCTAGGACTACCCGGTCTAGAAGCCTTTGAGTGGGTTGTTTATTTTCCTGGGGCTGAAGCTGATGGGAAAATTGTGAAGGGAGACCATAGGTTTGATTGATTGGACAGCAGGCTTTCATTGTCAGCCAGGAAACCTTCAGTGTAGCTCACCACAGTGCACCAAGGAGACCTCAAGTGCGCGTGCGTGCGTGCGTGTGTGTAGGGGCTGTGGCTCTCTTGCCTTTAAGTACAAGCCAAGACATTTCTCTGTGGTATGAACACCACAGAGTCATCAAGAAAGTTAGGGCATCAACGTTTCCTGTACTAACTCCACACTAAGATGAATTTCCTTTCCTCCTGAAGTCAGGCTTCCTTGAACTAACAGGATTACACAAATGGCTGCAGCGTGCATGTTCTCAGCTCCTGCACTGTTGCCAGCAGCAGAGCATGAAAGTCCAGTTCCATCAGTGCCTCATCCAGGTTGGCTACCTCCTCAATGAGATCTCGGGTGACCTCAAGAATAGATTTTTTTTTTTTAATGCTACTCTTTTTAGAATTCCTGACAGGAGGATGGACCTAGAAGCCACATGAATGAGGTTGTACCCTCTTTACTTCTGCAAGGCTCCAGTGGTCATTAGGGCAATCTAGATGGGCCATAGGCCTGGCATTTGCAGTGGTCTAGCTTAGCAGCAGAGAGGGTGCTCAGGAATTGCTGCTCTGTCTGGACTCTCACTGGAATGAAGCCACACTATCTCCTCCACGATGTCACCTTGGCCCCCAAGCCACCATTACACAGCCAGGTTATGAGCAATCTATGAAAACATGACCTTGTCCCTGCTGCTGCCCTTCTTTCTGTGACATACAGATAACGTTCTAGGCCAGGTAGCAGGTCAGTGTTCTAGACTAGTGGTTATCAGCCTATCACTTCCTGAAATCGTGTCAAGTGCAGGAGTCAAACCTCCTTATTTAGTAAGTCTGAATAGAACTCAAGATTTTCTACTTACAGAAAATGTTGCAGCTACTGTTCTGGGAACTACATTCTCTGAACTGGGTTTCCAGTCCTGCACCATGGTGCCCTGAAGTGTCTGTCCCACTGTCTTGGTGCTTTTGCCTACCAATAGGGCAGATATAACTACATATATTCAGCTCTCAGCAGTGGGCCCAGGTTACATGTGGGTTGGTGTCTCAATTGCTACTTTTGATCATGAAGGTATACTGGTACCTGGGGCTTAACTTTCAAAACAGACATTTCTTTCTGGCGTTAAGACCATGAAGACTTTAACTCAAGAACTGCAAAGTAACAAAGTTCTATGTGTGAATTGTGGACAAAAGAACATTTGACGGGGGTCTCCCTCCAATGCTGAAGAATGACCATTTGTGGGCTTTCTTTCTGACCACAAATATAATAGTTTGGGGATAGAACATTCCCTGCCTCTCCCTCTCCCTCCCCCTCCCCTGTCTCTTCCTCTCTCTCTCTCTCTCTCCTTGGTGATGGGACTGGTATCTCTGCTGATGTAGAAATAAGATTGCCAGATAACATCTTGGAATGTTCAGCCAAGTTCAAATATCAGGTAAGCAACTAATAATTTTTTTTTTAGTATAAAATAGGTCTCAGGTAATCTTTTGAATTAAAAAAAATCTCACTGAATGTAGGTATTGAACAAAAGCTATGAAAGAGAATATAAAGCTAATTGATTTTAGCTAGAATTCTGTCATTTATTTTTTCACTTTTGGTGGTAAAAAGGTGCATAAAATAGATTCCATGTTCCGTTAAAAAAAAAAAAAAAAGTAAAATCATATGTGAAGTGCCACGGATTCAGAAGGCCATCTGTGTAGACGTTTACTGGAGTGTACAGACTTTGGGTCTGGTTAATTTCAGAGTGTGAGGTATTTTATTTGCAACTTATTTTTATAATAAGTCTCATAATTCATAGTTCATCTGAAATCCGAGTTTAACTCAGACTGCATTTTTACTTGTTAAATCTGATATTGCTAACTGTGAGAGCCTTTGGTACAGCTGACCTGGAAATCTGAGCAGGAAATGATGCTTTGTGCCTTTGAGGCCAGGTGGCTTGGCCTCTGTACAAGAATAAGTGCAGCTTCCAGCAGTTGCTGAGGAAGCCGAGAGCTCCAGGTTCCTACCTCACAGGATGAGGGACTCAGCTGGGAAAGGCTGTCTCCTTCACTTTGGAAAGCACATGCCAATCTTTGTTGTGACGACTGGGCAGTTTTATTGTTCTTTAATGGACAGAAATGCCAGATAATCTGTTTTGTGTGGGCCAGTGTACAAATCACCATCCAATCTCATATTCTGGGTTTCTCACCCATATGTTCGTATATTATCTTGACAGTACCCCCAGTGCAAGCATGTTCTTTCTACATGGGTATAGCCTTGGGCTGCTCTGTAATGTCACCCATTGGTTACACAAGTCCTTACTGAAACATGGTTTTGTTATGACTCGGTGTCTTTTAATTCTATCACCTTTACTCTTGCTAAGATAATATGTATGTTTACTTATCAATGTTGATAGAAACTGTCTGTGAGTTTCATTTTAGGAGAATCAGATACATGTTACAAAATGTTTGTAAGAGTAGTGGAAGATTCGTCGGTAGAAACAGAAATGCTGACTCAGGCTCACTGTTTTTCTTGGCTCGTCTAAAAACCATGAGTTCTGCTTGCTTCCTCTTCATCGGTCATGCTAGTCAGGCTTAGGTCTGCATAGGATGGAAAAATAAAGAAAGACAGATTCATGGCATCAACAACACAAGCCACTGTTTTCCCCCCCAGACCTCAGCTTCCATCCTGAGGATGCTTCGTAAAGAGACTTTGTTGGAAGAACTCAGGGTCTCAGCCAATAGACTCAGATGAGTTCTCAAGTCCAGTGGAGGCTGTTTCAGGTTCACTTTCCAGAGCCCACAAGCATCCTATCTTATACTATGAAAAGCCGAAGAACTATCTGGTTACACACACACGAAAAGTGATAATTACTATGTTAGTTTGTTTTAAATGACTGTTTTCTCCTCTTCTACTACCATTTTTGCACAGGGGTCCACCATTATGCAGTGCAGAACATTCCATTTCGTTCTATGTCTGTAACATGTCAGGTGCTACGATAGGGCTGAGGATTCCAGAAAGAAAAAGTCTCTTTCACAGCCTGCTTTCTAGTCAGTCCTGTTCCCTACCCCAAGCCAGGAAATCCAAAACTTCTTTGTTTCCTTCAAGCCAGCCTCAGCAACCTTCCTCAAGTTACAGAGAAACTAGAGATGAGTAGTTATTCCTTTCAAGTGTATGCCACGCCCCCATCTCTCTGCCATTGGCTAGGTCCTGGTTCCTGCCCTTCTTCCAATCACGCTCCAGGAGCTTTGCTTTTCCTGCTACAAACGTGCACATCTCATCATTTCTATAAGCTAACAAAACATTGAAATCTTCCTAACCCATACATTCTGTGGTTTCTAGTTTCTTTCTCTCAACCTTCGTAATTACGTCTCTAGACGTTAAGTACCTTTTTTTTTTTACTTCCAATGTATACCTCAATCCATTGCAACCTGGCTTCTACTCCAGTGAAGTCATGCCCATCACGATCTGAGCATCTAGTGCTGTGCCAGTGCCACGCACTGGGCTAAGCACCTAAGATACAGAGGGGTCGTGGCAGACCCAGCACCCTTATAATTTACAGTCTAGTTGGAAAGGCAGTTTTTGAAACAAATTAACTTGGAGACAGTTACACAGTTGGAAATGAAGCTATCTTGAAGGACAATGGAAAAGAGATGTTAACTCTAAGTGTCTACAGACAAGGAGTCTCTGGGGGTGGGGGTGGGGGTGGGGAGTGATGTTCAAGTTGAATAACCACGTCTAATCCCTTATATGGCTTGAACCTTCTGCAGATCTTGCTAGCTACTTCCAGCCGCCTGGCACTAAACTCTAGGCTCTCGTCTGGTGTTTTGGTTCGTCACGTTCCTGTCCTCCTAATTTGGTGGTCCTCTTTGTGACTTTGTCATTAGCTGCTTGTCTCACTCAAGTTCTCTCCAGTCAGTCTCAAACCATCCACAGCTTCAGGCTCCCCCGGGTGCTGAGTCCTCCTTCACATTGGATGCTCTTCCCAGGAGATTTCCTCCAAGCCTTTGGCCTTTGTCTAAGCTGCCTTCATGGATTTCTACTGGTCAGTTGAAGTCTAGAGTGTAACAGAATCTACCTGCCTCTTCCTACTCCACATCACAGTCGCTGAAGCTTCCTTCCTGTCTTTTCTTAGGACGAAGGACCAATCAGATTCCGCTCTCTTCCATTCTGTGTCCTCGCCCACGTACAGGGCATTTTAAAGATACCATTGAGCATTGTGGATTCCATGTTGTGAAGATCTTGACTCCTCTGCTTTCAAATCTAGCCCCATATCATATCTGACAGCCCAACCCAGGACAATAGCCACTTACCGCCCTCTAAGCCCCACCCCTCCCTCCTTTGAGAGCTCTCTGTTCCATCGGACTGATGGAGCTAACATTTAAATTGTGCTGCTGCTCAGAATTCTTCCGTCTGTGTAGGTCCTGCTTAGGTCTGTCTCTGCCACTTACCCAGTCTTTCCTTTGGTCATGCCTTGGGGCAGGAGGAAATACCCTTTATCTGCCACCCTCTACAGTCTCCCACATCCAGGCACCTGTAAGCTCAGGCTCCCTGGCTCCCAGGCAGAAGGGTTAAGGAATTCTTGCACAGGCAGGGCAACTTCTCAGTGCATTTCTGCATGTAGCTTATCTGCAGCTGGGGTGGGGGAGGGAGGGTTTCTTGCTTCTATTTGCAGTCCTCTTTTTACAGACCAGAGTAAAACTTGTAATCCTAAGTAAGTCTCAGGAAATGTCTCCCATCTGCTCCCTAACTCTTCAGGGGCTTCACTGGTACCCTCTCTGCTTTCCTTGAATTTCCTAGCCCATCATACCATTTAGACACCAAATAGAGGAAGCAGCCTCTACACACCAAAACATGCATCTCACTTGTCACTGCAGCCATTAGACTTCTAGGGCAGGAGACTCCAGAAGCAACTCAGCCCAGGCATGCTGGTGCAGAGGATTACCAGAATCATCTAATTCTGTGACAGTTGCCTGTGAAGTGAAATCATTAAAGCAATGTCGCAGAAGGGAACACTCATATTCAGCCAGATTAAATTACATGCCTCAGGCCACAAAACCAGGAAGGGACAAGCCAAAGTCCCCATCTAATATTTCTAAAGTAGTTTTAAAGTGAAAGCTCAAGTGGAAGAAAACTTGTTATCTTAAGACATTGTTTAGGATTGGTGTTGGTTCTTGGTTAGGGTTCCTTCTGGGAAAGGAAGGATTGCTACCATTGTGATGCAGAATGATAAGCTCCCGAATTCTCAGATACAGTAGCTAATACATTAAAAGTAGCAATCCTGGAGTAGCCAGGAAAACACTTATTTGTGCTCAGTGGCACAAAAATAATTTCCTAATCTTTGCATTAAGGTGGAACTTTTGCTGAGGCTGAGGGTCCCGGAAGGCAAGGCATCACCACTGCCTACAGCAGGGTTGACTGTGGCATGGGAAACAGATGCATATTGTGGGGCGCTGGGTTGTGAGAGGCAGCTGGGCGCCTGGTTGAGCACAAGCCTTGAACCCCAGACCCTAATGGGATGGAAGGTGTTTGCTCCTGGGTCCCTGGTTCCTTTCACTTAGCTTCAGCCCTCCACAGCCCCTCCCACAGAGAGGTCTATGGCCATCAGTCACTTAGGAATAGTGCCTCAGGCTCCCCCACATGTAGATGAGGTATCCCCAAGCTCTCAGACCAAGCCAACAGGTGTTATCTGCTGCCAGACCCTAACCCGCCCCAAAACTGTATATATTCAGGAGAAGTAAAGGTGTGTGAGAATCATCCCACTGTCTGAGAGTTTCTGTCGCAAGAGTTGTAACACATCTGCTCTCCTGAAGTGCCTTCAGGACCCTTCCCTCCTTGCTAGCTAGCCGGCTTCTCTCTGGCCCAGCTCGGACTGGCTCAGTGCAGAGAAACGGGTACAGCACCTGGGAGCAACTGGGTGGCAACAGTGGAGACGTGGGCGGAAGCAGCAGTGGAGGCAGCGGAGATTACCCCTCCCTGCTCGGCACTATATTCCCTTGGCCCGGACCCCAGTACCCCGGCTGGGCTGGAGATCTTGGTGGGACGCCCTCTGGAACAGAGACCCACAGCATCTAAAGGATGAAACACCCTTTAAGATAGGGCAAGAGAGAGTGATGGCAACAGGCAGCCATTGAAAGAGATTTCAGCTGCCATCTCCATAAAGTGGACTCAAAACAAGACTCAAAAAGCAGGTGTTGAGGGCCTACTGTGCCCGCTCTTGCCCACTGGCATCACATGGCTCTTTGCAGGAGTAGGGTAGAATGCTTCATTCAGAGAGTGGAGGAGCTGCAACAGCTGGCCAGAGTCTGGCAGCTGTCAGGATATCTGGCAAATAACCCTGGTGATGAGGTGCCAATTCCTAACTGTTCAGCAAGACTCAGACAGGATTACACAGTGCCCACACCACTGGCGTTTCTGTGCTCAGTGGCCTGGATTCAGGGCCAGCATGGGAAAGGAAGGGCCCAGTTTCCTTCTTTCTGGTTCCTCACAAGCCTGCTGTGACCCTGCGCTCTTCTGCTTTGGTTGGTTAACTTCTACTTTAATGGGTGGAAAAAGACCTGAAGCGTTGAGAAGTTACAAGATTTACTGGTCCTTTAAGGGTGAGCCAGTAATTAGGTGAAAAGCTCTCCTCTGGGAAGTTAGTTATACATAGCACAGAAACAGCTCTTTCTTTTTTGTCCTTACTAGTGGGTTCCACAGTGTGCCTCCCACCTAGTTTCTCCCTTAGACTTCATGCCAACCCTGCAAAGCAGGTATGAATCAACCCCTTTCAACAGGTAAGAAAACCGAGGCTGAAGGGGACAAAGTAACTTGTTGGTCCTATTGGGAACGGCCTTGGCCCACAGCTTCTGTTTATCTGTGTAGATTTAAACACCATCCACATGCCTCACTATCCTCTATCAGTGGTCCAGCCTAATGCCTACTAAATTCAAGTAACTCCCCAAGGGTCTAGTTAAACAGTGTTATCAGCATGCAGTCTGTTCCTTATGACAAGCTCGGAGGTAGATTTCATTTTGATTTTTTAATATGATCACACTTGATAGCATTCTAACTTTATACATCAAATATTAGAACTTAAACTACTGGTTATTATACTGTACCTGGATGTGTTCTACCCCTTTAGAATAGATACCATTGCTTTTGGATTATGCATTCTTTGTACATAATTGATTCTCTGACTCCCTCCCTCCCTCCAGTTCTAACTCACACTGCCCCCACCCCCATTCTAACTTATCCTCTCCCAATCTATCTCCCCTCCCCCCAGCTGCTCTATGCCCTGAGCAGAGTGACCTTCCGCAGGTAGAGATAAAGAAGGCTGCTTTTCATCTCTCCGCATTGATTTCTCCAAGGGGAACCACAAAGCTGCTTTGAAGTGCAGGAGGGAGCTTCTAGGGAAGGGGTGGATAAAACTGAAGGAAAAAGTGAATTTGAAACAGAGTTAATCTCTGCTATGGAAGTGTGGATATTTACGGGGGGAGGGGGAAGGCCAGATTTTATTAGGGCATCAGAGACTGTAAGGAGAGCATGTTTTCAGTTTGGAAACCTGGGTCCAGGACAGAGGAGTTAGTTTGAAAGGATCTTAGGTCAAGCATGAGTTTAGCATGCACACTGGAGCAAGCAAAGGGGCAGAATGGCCGCTCCACGAAGGAAGCCTTCCCTTGGGTTTATGCTGCAGAGGATGACCAAGTACACGAGTTGTGAGAGTAATGATCTGGGGTGTCTACATTTGTTGCTTAGAACTTATACCGTTGATCACACAGTTTGGCTTTACAGTTTGTCAGGACAGCTATCGTATTTGTATAACTTGTAAGCATATGTGAACAATGTTTTTTCAATTAAGCAATACTTTCTATGAGTTTCCACATGTACCAGGAGATGGGTTGGATAAATGCCGTCACCCACTTCTGGGCATGAGGACCCCCTGAAAACTGCCCAGGAACAGATCTGAGAGCAGCATAGAGACCAGTAGAGGAATCGTGACTCTATGTGGCGGTCTTCCTTTCCCTATAGGCAACCTCCTCTGTCCCCCTCACTCTCATTCTCTGTCATGATGCATGTATCTTTTTTTAATTTTTTTGGTGAGGGTGGCAGTTTTCACTTACGTCTAATCACATTGGGACCCTTAAGCATAGTCCTTATTTGCAAGGAAGGTGTTTGAAGGTTCAGTGCTGACTGGGAACCTGGAGGCCTAGTTCTGCATGCAGGATTGTAGCTTTAGGAGAGATGGTTCGCCACAGTTCCAGAGTCTTCTGGGTACTAAGTGTCCTGAAATGAAAGGTCCCAGAGAAAGTTCAGCCTTTCTCTCAGGCATGAGAGCCAATCAAATGGCAGCTAGCCAGAAACTCCGGATTAGGGTCTACCCCAATTCTAGCCCTACTCCCAGATTCAGGTGACCAGAAGCTGCACATGCCCTTGTGGGGCCATGGCTTCAGAACAGTGAAGCTGAATAGGCCCATGATCCCAGAGCATTGCAAGTGTGAGGGCCTTGAGCCACAGCAGGTCAGGAGGAGGCCCTTTTACATTTTTCTCATTTCATGACCTTCCAATAATATATACCAGTTATATTTAATTTAGCCCTTTGTTCAGATCTTTAAAGCAATCATTTTGCTTTAGGTGTTGATGAAGTATACTCCTAGTGTCACATGCTTATAAAAATTCAGCCAGGTTCACAATAAATGTCCAGTGGCCTCCCTTTTCATTTTCTTTTTTCTAAAGGGTTAGCTAATAAGAGTGGATTGGTGAGCAAAGACACCTCCATCCAAGAATGACAAGCTGGGTTGGATCCCTGGGACCCAAGTCACCCTCTGACATTCACATGCCCATGGTGGCACATTCACCGCCAACCCCCATACAATGAATCACTGAAATTTTAAAAGGGGCTAAGTAATTATAATAATTAATATCCTTATTAATTTATTCTTTTTGATTTAGCTGAATTCGCCTGGTAATTAACTTCAATGTCTATTTTTGATACTGTTTCACTTAACCAAGAAGAACAAATTTAAATTCATTTCAGAAAGTCATGTGCTTATTATTTATAGAAAACAGCTTCTGCCTGGATCTGGTGCTGTCTGATGAGATGGCTTCAGTGTGGAGATTCACTCACTAAATCTCACAAGTCTGAAATGTTGGAGTTGCTACTATTTTTAAAGGATTCAGATTAAAACAACAGGTCTAGATTTGTAATGAGATGGATGGGCTGACTTACCGAAACCACCTTCTTTCCATTTTATTTACACACAAGAGTTTTACAGGTAAATGCTTGGAAATGCCCACTGGTTTTTATAAAGTATTAACTACCCCATTTTCTTTCTTTTGAAAAGTAATGGCAAACATCTTTATGTACATTTCAATCTGAATTAGGTTTAATCTGTCCTTCCATCATCTCAGATGTTGTGGGCCTCATCTGCTTGGAGTTCTTGTTAAAGAACTTAATGAAAAAGATGGAGGGGCCTTGGATATTTTCCTGGCTACTATGGAAGAACTCTCATGCTGCTGATTTGTGATTGACTGATTGGCATAAATCAAATGACTATCAGACATGATGCCATTTTGGTATAGAAACAAAGCAGCTTTATTTGAAGCAGACAGACTACCAGTTAGGGGGACTGTGAGCTCGACGTGGGATTCCAGCAGCTCAAAGTGGAACTGAACCTTTTAACATTGGTCACTATCTAGTCTAATTTGGTAAAGTAAGTTAATTAGAGTTTTGCTCCCTACTCTGATTTAGTATTTGTGGTATTTCTTCTGTGAAGACACAAGTGGATGAATCCCTGGAAGGATTCAGTATTGGTAGGGTTTGCACAGGGTGGTCCCTTATCTGAGGCATTGGAAGGCTTCTAGACCTTCATGCAGGGCTGATGGGGAACAGCCCCAGGAGGAGAACTTCCTGGTATGTTAGAAAAGGTAGAGCAGGTTCACAGTAAAAAGATCAAATGCTCACACTGGAAAGAATACTTAGTAAGATTTCTCTAACTTGAAATGGTGATTGCATAAAATGATGAGCTCATGATGACGTTGTTTCTTCTAACACAGCTCAGGCCTCACTCTGTTCTCGTCTTTCTTTATCACGCCTCCCTCCTGATAGCCTTTTCCTTTTCTCTTTTTCTTCTTTTAGTTTCATAGTTTTCCTTCTAAAATTTTCATATGAGGGGAAAAAAAACCCATGATATTTGTTCAAGGTTGGTTTATTTTGTATAAACAACATAATGATTTTGATTTCCATCATTTTTCTGCAAATGATGAATATTTTTATGACTGACCATATTTTCTTTATCATCATCGGTTGATGGAAACCTAGGCTCATACTATAACATGGTTATTGTGAACAATTACACAATAAATACAGGTATCCAGGTATTATATCCAGTTATTATTATATGATGATGTAGAATCCTTTGGGTATATACACAGGAATGGCATAGTTGGACCACATGGCAGCTCTCTTTTATTCTGAGGGGGAATATTTAAGCTAATTTTCAAAGGCTGTGAAAATGTACATTTTTCATTCTGTCATGTTGTCATACTTACAAATAACTCATGATTCCAAAAAAAATTTTAAAAACAACCAGCCACCTACTACCCATTCATGATAGTTTGAATGAGGAATGCCCCCATAGTCTCACATACTTGAATATTTTGTCCTTGCCTGGTGGCACTATTTGGGGAGATTTTTGGAGCCTTTAGCTGGTAGAGCATTGCTGAAGGAAGAATGTCACTGGAGGATGTCTTTGAGAGTTTAGAGCCTTGTCCCAGGTGCAGTTCATTCTCTCTGCTTGTTTGTGGTTAAAGCTAGGATTTCTCAACTTCTTGCTCTGCTCACCTGCTGCCACACCTTCCTCGCCATTATGAACTCCTCCTCTGGAATCGAATCCAAAATGAACTCTTCCTTCATAAGTTGCTTTTGGTCATGGTGTTCTGTCACAATGACAGAAAAGTAGCCAGTACACCTCCAAAAGAAAAGATTTACTTCTTGATGTGAGTTAACTAATCATCCTTTGTCATCTGGCCTTGGGACAGTGTCATATTTCTTTCCCGTCTTCAATGGTTGTAAATAGAGATCATGGTATGAATGCAATTTATATGTGCTTATTAATTTCAGTGAAAATAATTTCAGAAGAAATATGCTGTCTGACAAGTAATAAATTATCAAAATAGCTCATCTTTGAGCACAGAGACATCTTTAAGCCATCAAATGACCTAAATTGTATTTATTTCTTCCATGATTAATAGACCCAGCAACTAGCCTCCTTCTCCACCAGTCTCCTTTCATGTTTGACTGGAGACTTTCCAATCCCTTGAACCTGGTCCATCGGCAAGATAGAAAAGAATGACTGAGGGCCAACTTTTGTGCTGGACATAAAGGATTTAACTGTTGACAGTTTTCTGGCCAATACTCTCTTGAAGTTGAATCAAGAACCCCACGAAACTCCTCTTAGACTGGCATATCAGTTAAACTCCACACATATGCTCTTTTTTTTATAAGTATCCATTTTAATTATGTACATAGGGGAAGAGACATGGGCACTCTCTCTAAGGAGATAATGAGTGGCATCGCCATGTCATCAAGTGGGAGTCAGATCAATTTTCAGTGCTTTAATTTTGTAACCAACATAGTTTATAACATTGATATTGTCCCTAAGTTGAATGAAAAAAAATATATATGGTGTGGGTGTGTGTATGTATAGTAGATTGGAACTGGTGTCATTTTGTCTATATATGATGAACACAAACTAGGCTAGGATTCAGGGGGGCAGAGCAATAACTTTGCATCTGCTCCTGCTAGCTCCATGATCTCTGTTTATGATCCTCTTTCAAATTGCCTTATATTTTTACTTTCATAATTTAGAATTTATAGGTAATATGACCCCAGGATGGTTGAAATCCATGTGTTGGTAAATGTTACTGAATAGCTCTCAAAAAAAAGAAAAAGTCCCAAATTGTGATAGTTGTCCATTTCCATGATATGAATACTCATGACATAGTTGATTCTGGGCTACCAATGTGAGATCCATACCAAGGGCATTTGGAAGAGATTGGCACAGGTGTCTTCACCGACTAGTAGTCAGTTCCTGTACAGTATAGAACTTAAAGTTACTAAGTTCCTTCCCAGAATGACTGAGATGTATATAATTGAGAAAAAATAGTAGTCAAAAAAGAATTCAAAATTAATGAAAAAAAAATGGTCACTTTTGTATCATTTTCTTAGGATTTCAAGTTGTGGTCATGCTAATTTGATAATTGAAAGGCTAGTAGTCCATACTCTGTCTTTTAAGGAAAGCTGTATCCATATGGTAATATTTTAAAATGATAACTCCCCTTTGTCAGAAGCAATATTTAGAATCTGACCTAATGCTTTAAATGCGTTTGTTGTAGTTCCAACACCAGTTTTAAGCCAAGACAGAGCAGCACTTTTAACTGTGCCACCCTAAGGATTAATGTGCACATCCTGGAAAGTTGGCAGCATAGTGCCTGGGACCCATCCATGCTGTTTGCTGACAACAGTGAGCAGCAGAAGAGAAATTGAAATGCTGTAGACAGTGCCAGCTAAAAATACACTGACTAAAAGGGATGTAACATTAAGCAATCAATCCAGGAGGAGATGTTAGGCCCGATTGTCACAGTAGGAGCTATGCATGCCATGGTCTATTGACAGAACCCATAATTTGCTACGGTTTAAGTTTAGTCTTCATGAGACAATTACCTATCATAAAGCTTCAGCAAGAAAAACAGCCGGGAACATAAAAATATTCTAATTTTTACACAGTTCACAATGTGTACAACTTCTAATAGATGAGGTAAATCTGCATTACACACAATTAGAGTGGTAGGTGACCAATGGCATATTCTGTGCATGTCAGCCATGAGATAGGCAAGGGTGGTAACTCTTCTACACAAACACCATGTACTCGTAAATAGATCTTGTCTTTATATTGAGTCCTCAAACAGAAATAAATATTAAGTACCATCTTGTTTCTCCTCTTTACACTAGTATTTATCAAGAAAAATGGTAAGATTGAGTAATGTAGGTACATTTAGAGGCAGCATACATAGTTGTGGGATTGTTGCTCATGATATACACAAGTACAGAGCCAATTTTGTGGAGGCAATGCAGAAGTCTTCTTGCCTTAGTGCATTCCAGTGCAAAAGACAACTGTAGAAGCTCCTCTGGGAGAACACTCAGTACAAATCTTCAAAGAGGTATCATCTTTATTATTTGGAAAAAGAAAAGAGATGGGTCATACAGAGGTTTGAACTGTGTTGCCTGTTTTAAATCTATCAATCTACAATAGGTTGATTTCCACTCTGAGAATCTCAATGTCAGTCTCCTCTGTAGCTTCTCTCCTTGGCAGATAATTCCTTCTAATTAGTACATGGAGAAGACTTTTATGAAGTTGTCACTTTAAAGTCTTAAATGAACTTCCTTTCAGGAGAATCAAGGCCATGCTTTGTGTCCCTGTGTGCTGCACCTCAATTACTCTGCTGGTACCTGCTATGCCATGGACCTCTAGTTTTTCTTCCCTCTAGTTCTTTTTGTCCTTCCTTCCTTCCTTCCTTCCTTCCTTCCTTCCTTCCTTCCTTCCTTCCTTCCTTCTTTCTTCTTTATATAAAGTGGCATCTTCTTTAATTTGCATACTTTTAATTTCACAGCAAAAACAAACACCCTCACAATACACAATACCCAACCCTGCTATTTTGTAGGAGGGGATTTTTCTGTCTTAAGACACAAGGACAGGACAGAAGAGATCCTATAGACATGAGCAGAGCCAGGTAGGACAAGGCTAGTCAAGGCTGCTGGGGAAGCCACAGGGAAACTATACAGGGGCACAAGCTTCCAAGGAGGATCTCTAGTCTACTTTTTCTATGCAAGAGGCATCCTTATCATCCTCAAGTCAGGGGGGGAGGGGTGGACAATAGCACTAGGCTCCACTGCTGTCACCCCATATTCATCAATGCCCAGGTCTAGTATGATCATGAGGCAGACACAGTTGGAGTGGGATTGAGGATCCTCATATGAGAAATCAGAATTGAGCAGAGAAGTTTCAAACAGCAGCACCACCAGGTCCTTGACAGCTTTGTCATTTTGGTCCACCTCAGCCTTCCGAGGGTCCCCACAAAGGGGTAATCAGGATTTCTCTCTAGGTCCTTTTTGTTCATCATGTAGCCCATTGTAGAGTTAGCTTGAAGTGCCAGAACCTTCATGATCTGCTCCATGTTTGCTGTGCAGCCACAGGTTCTTGTCACGATGCAGTGGGTTGAAGACACAAGCCTATTGGAGATTGTTGCCTTCTTAATCTTATTCAAGATCCCCTTCACGAGCTTGCAGAGATTCTCAAACATTTCCTTGCTCTCCTCCATTTTCTGTTTCTTTTCCTCATTCTCTGGTAGATCCAGGTCCTCCATAGTCATTGAGACCCAGGCTCTTCCCATCCAATTTCTTGAGCTACTGCACACGGTACTCAATAGGATCAGTTATATCCATCGCTTTAAAGCCCCATTTCTGCACATGCTCCACAGAGTTGGCCACCTTCTCTTTGCTCTCACCAGTGATTTAGCAGATGGACTCCTGTGTCTCTTTCATGTGAGATACATACTCTGACAGGGAAGTCATCTCCAGACTGAAGGGTGTGATAGTGGAGGAGCTTAAAGAGGGGGGCTGATGGTTAGTAGAATCTTCATAGATTCCAAGCTTTAAACTCTTCGATAATGCCTCGTAAAATTTTTTTGAAGATTTGTTTTCAACCAAACACTTCACAATGTTTTTATGGATGACTTCCAGGATCTTGCTCTGCTAGAGTATATCTTGGGAGATATTCAGGGGCAGGTCCTTGAAGTCAACCATGATACACATAAAGTTGAGGTACTCAGGAGTCGGCTCCTCACAGCTATTCATAATGAACACACAATAGACATATAGTTTGATGATGCTGTTTTTTGTTCTCAAAAAGGTCAAAGGGAGCTCGCCCTCAACTCCAACTGACCTACAGAGAAGTACTTACTGCCCAGTGGTCATCCCAATCATTGGTGAGGCTCTTATAAAATTCACATTTCTCTTGAGTGATTAGTCAGTGTTTCTTGGCCAAATAGACTTAGTCTTATTAAATTCTACCTGATCAATGTGTTCTCCTTAATCTTCTTCTTTTCCTTTTCTTATCTTTGCCACTGCCATCCTCCTTGTCTGATCCTACATCTTCATTCTGAGGCCTCCTACACCATCCGTATCTTCCTCCTTTCTCACTTTTCTCTTCCTTTGCCTCATCATCACTTATCTTCTCATGTGCCTTCTCCAAATAGAGTGATGGAACAGCCTATGAACTGCAAGTGTTACTTCACCATTTCCTTGGTCCTCCTTTCCTTTAAGTACTCTAGTCTTCTTTGAGGTAAAGGATCACTTTGGTACCCCCAGCCAACGGGCTGACTATGGTCTGCCAACTTATTCATATGTCATTGGGTTCTAGATATGTTTAGAAGGAAAAAAAAACCTACTATGGGATGTTTTTCTTTTATTTTCTTCTTTTACACACACTGTACAAACCCCAGAGATTCAGCTCAGTTCTACACTAACTGAGCATCTCTAACGGCTGTGGTGTGGAAGCTCATGGCCTCTGACCTGACAGTAGCTCCCATTTTACTATGGAATTCAAATGTGATGAGATAATAGCAAAAGGATGTAATGTATGTCTCTAGAAACATGAAGAGAATATCTTGTCAGACTTGGGGCTGTTAATAAGGCATAGATAAATCAGAGAGAACTGAAGAGATGCCACTGTTGTTGGATCATGAAGAATAAATAATTGTGTGTGTGTATTGCTGAGGATGGTGGTAAGGGCATTGTGGGTAGATGAAACTACAGGTACTAGAAATGGCTTTAATAGTGACAGAGTAGGAGGGGTCAATAATATACCATAAAGGATTTCTATACACAACAGATTTACTTTAAGAAACAACTGCTAAAGTCAATTTTACTGATGTGATCTACCACAGGTTAGCATGCTGTATTACCTTTTCTGTTTCTGGGGTAAAATACCCTGACAGAAGCAGCATAGGATAGGGGTTATTTTTGCTCTCAATTTTAGGGTACAGAATATCACAGAAGGAAAGTTGTGGTAACAGAAGCTTGGCTTGCTGGTCACATTACATCCTCAGTCAGGACACAGAGATGAATGATGATGCGCAGCGTTCTTTCTCTACTTTATTCCATCCTGAATCCCAGCTACTGAGATAGGACCACTCACAGTTAGGGTGGGGCATCTCACGTCACTCAACCCAATCCAGAAACTACCCCTGGGACATGCCTGGAGGAGTGTCTCCAAGGTAAATGTAGACCCTGTCAAGTTAACAATATTAATCACTATAGACACCTTGAATGTTGTAGTTGAGAATATTAAATATTACTTAAAATTTATATGATAAAACATTTCCCCTTAGAACAAGCCTAAATGTGTTATGTTTTAAGAAAAACCACATGAAAGATTCTGTTGTAGGTAAATCACAACTCTCTCCTTACAGTTCTCTTCGCAACACTCGTGTCTTCATCCTCTCCCGTCTGTCACTCTGCCCAGTCAAACCTGGGCCACTCTCTTTGGAGTTGATTATCAGTGCTGCATTCTTACTGTGGAGACAGTTAAACCACTAAAGGCTGAATAAAACCAGGAGCACTGACAAGGTTCATGTTGGTCAAAAAAATGGTGTTCGACAATGGAAGTCATCTTTTTCTGATCGTATTTGTTGTCCTTTACAAACTATGTAAAAAATCACAAAATTATAGTTATTTGTCACATTAGTATCTTACATAGTAAATAATTCAAAAGATATTTGGTGAATAACCAGCTATAATTTAATGGACTTGGATATCTTCATGCAAAAGTGATGTCTTACTCCTGGCATGAAAATGAAATCAAAGACCAAGTAGATGTTATTGCAAAAATAGCTGCAAATAAATACAGTATTTTGGTTTTGGGTCATGAAAATGTTCTGGAATTAAATACTCCCAGTAATTACAGTACAATGTTATGAATATAGTAAATCACTGAATCACGTAGAATTAAAAGGTGAATTTTATGGTTTGCAAAGTATAGTTTTACATAGATGCAAGCTAAGGAGATGGCTCAGCGGGTAGAACACTTGCCTTTCAAGTATGAATACCTGAGTTCATCTGCCCAGAACCTATCAAAATTGTTGAGCATGGTGGTGGTGTGTATAATCCTAGTGCCGAAGGTTGAATACTGCAGGACCCAGGCCTACTGCTGAGCTAATTAACATTCTAGTCTACAGCCCCCCACCCCCCAAATACCAAAAAAAAGCTGGAGAATAAGTAGATGACACCATAGGCACGGGGACCTGTACACACACGTATGTACTCACAAAATTAAAAACAGATGCAAATAAAATAAAGATAGCAACGGTAGCAGAATGAAATCATGGCCCAGAATCTTGAGGTTCTGTACAATGTTCAGAGTATTCAGTCTTCACACTGACAAAGAACAGAAGTTACGAAAAGAGTGAACACTTTTAAAACAACATTGAAAATAGTCAAAGACGTATTTCAATAATTATATGATATGTTCCCATTTCAGAAATCTAAAAAAAAAGTTCCTCTTACAAATGATGAAATGCCTTAATATTTCTAATTTCATATTTGTGGTCTCACACAATTGTCATTTTTTAGATTCAGTAGAGTTCAGGACCTAATTTTTTAAATACTGGGGTAGAGGCTGCTGCCTGGCTCTCAGTACATGTTTTCTTCTTCTCTTCACACTGTAGTCAGGTTTTCAGAGCTGGGCAGATGGCTTTCAGCCAGAGGCTGCAATCTCAGTATCCCTCATCATTCCCTGGATGCTGCCATGTGCATCCAGGCTGCCCACCATTATGGCAGTGAAGGGAGTGTGCCAGGTCAGCTCATGTCTTGGAGGGGAAGGGAGGGGAGGGGAGGGGAGGGGAGGGGAGGGGATGACTCTTTGTTCTGTTCCCTGCTCATGTTTCTTTCTTATTTCTTCCTATTTCTGCCTTCCCTCTGTCCTGCCTTCCCTCTTTCATCCCTTTCCTTCTAGATTGCAGATATAATGGAGGGTGCTGAGGAGCCTTTAATTGAAAATAAGTTTTCATTCAATACACTCTGATCACAGTTTCCCCTACCTAATTGTCTCCTAGATCTTTCCCTTCCAAATCCATGCCTTCTTTTTAATTAATTAGAAAACAAACCAGAATAAAACAAAACAAACAAAAAGAGCACAAAGAAATCGACATACATGAATATACATACAAATAAAACCAATGAAAACACAGTATCAGAAACAATACCACATAAGAAAAAAATAAAGGTTAAAAAATGCCAAACAAAACAGTAACAGACAAAAATAATCTCTAAAAATGTAATTGTTCATACTGTGTTAGCCATCTACTGCTGGGATGGGGCCTGACTCTGTGTGGTTTGCATCCTCAGTGAGACTCCATTGGAGAAACTAATTTTTCTTTGTGAGTGGTTATCAACTGGAGATAGCTTCTCGGTGAGGGACAGGGCTTATGTCCATTTCCCCTCTCAGCACTGGGACACCACCTGGCTTAGGCCCATGCATGCTGCCACAGTCTAAGGAGCTTTTTTATTCACAAGAAGAAACTGTTCTGTGGTAAAGCAGCAGAAAATGTCAGCTCAGTACCATTGTGCGGGTAAGGAAGTAGTCTCCGTCCATGAAGACTTGAGCGTGTTGGATCAGAAAAGCTGTTTGAGTCATTCGTTGAATTTCCTGCTATAGGAAGGGGACAAATATGCTATCAAATGTGGCTGGTCTCTGAAGCTCCATTCTCTTAGAGTGCTGCTACCACTTTTCACAGTGGACTAAACACATGCACACATGTGCATTTGTGAGTTTCCAAATGCCACATTCACTATGACTAGCTTTCTAATTTCTGCCATCAGGAAGAGGTGGAGAAATACATCATATTTTCTACACATCTTTGTTAGGACAGTTTGCTCAGTGTAGCGGATGGCAGCTTTCTCAGTTCACTTGGATTCTTGATAGTGCTAAATTTGCCCTGTCAGATGAATTCCTCTGGCTTTATGTGCAGTGTGGAAAAATTTCATGATCAGACTTCATTATTAAGAACATCTTTCAGCAATACATGAACAATCAAATTTCTTGCCGTAATAGGTGACCATTTGAGTCACATGATTTACGAAAGTATCTCATGACAAAACTTCGAAATGCAGTGGTCTGGATGCCCACTTGTGTCTCAGTGTGACGGGCTGTGAGGGGGCGATGGCATCATGTCCTTCATATCTGAGGAGAAGGGACCGTGAGGAGGCCTGTTGGCCTGATCTTGTTAATGCCACCATCTAGAATGCAGACTCTTGGATATTTCATCTTCACAAGATGAGCTGCAAACTGCAAAGAGAGGACAGTGTTACAGGAATCATCCAGAGAATTTCTTTCACGTCCTGTGTGTATCAGGCTGGGAGAGACAAAGGTATTTTTATAGCAGTATCACTGTCGTCACCGTTGTATAGCTCATTCATCTTTTAGTATAAATTAAATCACATATTTATATCTATCAAAACTTTGTCATCTCTGATTCTCTTATGTGCTTTAACAAGTATCCACTGTAAATAATTTCATGTAGTGTAAAGGTTGAAGAGAGAATAAGTTCTTCCTAGTTGGTTAGCCTCTCTCCCAGAGACTTACCTTTCTTTCTGTTGTTACTCCATAACCTTCCATGATAGCTAAAGCAGTCCCAAATCTATTTTGAAGAAGTTTTGATTTTATGGTAAAATAAAAATCATCACCACAATTCTGTGTAGAATGTCTCAGGGCCACATACCAGTTATAGGATGTTTTTAAGCAACAAGATTAACATTTTGAGATTAACTGGAATTACATAAGGACTCATTCAGGAGATCTTCTGGAAGCCTGGCACACAGGACTCTCACTGTAAAAGCCATGCAGACACAGACTTCTGCCAGACTTGGCCTCTCCAGAGCTCCCAACTACCTTTTCCCAGTCACTGCATTTCTGAGCAAGGAAGGCTTGCTCATGAAACCCTTTTCTGTAAGAAAAGCTTCTTATGGATATTAGAAGTTTAATAGTTAGGTCTTGGCACAGTGGTCTATCTATACCTAGGAAATAAAAGGGCCAGCTGAGTAGTTCGGTCAGAGTAAGTTCAAGGCCTCAGTTCCAGAGACTATTTTATTGACCTGGGGTTCAAAGATGTATACTTTAAAAGATACCTCTTCTATGGTGCATGAGCCCAAAGACACACAAACAGATGAGTATAAAAGACATATAAAAATCCCCAAACCTTCCTAAATGAGTCTAAGGCAGGTAGTCCAGGGACAGTTGTACAAAATAGTGTCTCAAGACAAAAGGATAAAGGAGGCAGTGTGGAGGCAGAATATATATTGCCAGACTGTGATTGAAGCATTCCTTACAGCAAGGAGATGACAGATAAACAGACGTCAATACTGCTGACCTTGCCTCTTTCTCCACCATGCTCTGTAGGCCCCCGAGGGTCAAGTGGTCATTTATCGTTCAAATCCAGATGGGGATCTTTAGTCATCAACAATGCTGGAGAAACTGTGCTACTGCATGTTAAAAACTGTCATGCATGCAGGTCACAGTGAGCTCATCTTCTCCCCACCCTGCTGGCTCACGAGTCTTTGAAGCCTAGTCCTCAAGAACAGTGGCACCAGACTCATCCACCTGAATGTACAGTCAGTACTGTTCCCATACTATCTGATTACTGATGCACCGCATTTCCCACATGTAGAAGTACAATTACCATGGAGGTTGGGAATCCTACATAATATAGCATTACCAAAAAAGCCTTGTGGGTAAGCCCTCAGCTTTCAGCACTTAAGAACACTCTGGAAGTAAGAAAATGAGCAGAGGAGGACTATTGCACTCTTGACTAATCTCTTAACGAATGCTGTAAAGCTGAAAAGACTTCTATTATAGACGGATGGAATACAGGGTTTCTGTAAAGCTGGGAAACTGGGATGGCAAAATAGGCAGAGGGACAATCTCAGTCAGGTTGCTGCTCGTGGGTGGTCTGAAAAGGAAAGCAGAATGGGAGCACCAGGAGATAGGGCTGTCCAGATTACCTTGACAGGATGCAGGCTGCATTTCAGTAGGGGGGCAAAAAAAGCAACTGTTTGATTTCCATGTAAGATTGGGAGTTCTGCTCTGATTCTTTGTGGTTCCAATCATCCGTGGTTAATACTGGTCCTGTAGCAGAACCATGGCTAAGCTCTCTATCTTTTCCACTCCAGCCTTCTTCTTTTCCATCTGCTCATTTACTTGTTCATTAGTCATACATTTCCCTGAGCATCTGGTCAGTACTCTACACTGTTCTAGGTTTGGGGTGATTATGAAGAGAGGGAATGGTAACTAAACAATTAATGTAATGCAGTATGGGATTGCAAAAGCAGTAGTTTAGACACAAGAGTTTCTGAATTTAACAGGTGTTGGGAAGCTGTTTCATCCCCTCCCCACTCCATTACTCTTTCATCACTGACTCCTGAAGTGAGGAGGTTCACATTTGCTGGTGAAAGTCGCCACACTGACGATGCAGTATTTTGGTGATAACTTGAGGTTAGAGAGACAAGAAATGGCTTTGAAGATGCTGGATGTGGCTCTCCGTGTGATACAAAGTCAAATCACCATGGAGATCTGTAGTGGGACAGGAAGAACCACACACATAGGCAAACGTTTCTATCCTCCCCTCTTCTTAGGGGGCCTTTAGCAGCATCAGTGAATGCTGGAAGGACTGGGTATTGGGGGAAAGGTCTGGAGACTGTAGAATCCACAGGAGGACAACACAGCTGAACATATTGAGCAACATTCTCAATATGGACATTCAGGGTGCTCCAGTGGGCTGGCAATGATGTCAGCAGAACTGTCAGTACTGTCAGTGAGGAGCAGTATCTAGGTCCACGTCAGACTAGTAATGAGCTTCTGAGGCGGAACTCCAACAGCAGTTGACTGCTTAGAACTTACCCTAGCTGATGCCAATGACAGCCAGTATTGAGAAACCAATATTGAATAGTGGGATTCATTGAGGTTGGTTAGTCTGTGACCCAAAGCTCCAACACTTAGAGTGCAGTTCTAGACAGAAGAAAGGGGCTGTACAGACAAAGTCTATAAGGAAAGACAGATCTGGACATGCTGGGAGAAGGTTTAGAGACTTTTAGACTGCATGGATGAAGTGTCTTTATCCTAACTCTTGTCAGTACTCACAGGTACTGGTTTGCACTTCTAGAGCTTGGGTAAGCACACCTCCAACCACAGTGTATGCACATGTCAGGCTTTTGTAGGTGCCATTCCATTTTGTTTTCCTTCTTTATCTTGCATCCTAGCTTAGACTAGAGATAGGAATGTTTGTCTAAAGGAAATCAAGTTCTATGTAGCAGGAAGATGAGTGAAATGGAACTTTTGAGTAGCCACAGTACTTGTGGTTAAATAAGGCCAGGACATGGTAAGGCGCAAGAGCAGGACACAGGCCAGGGCACGGTAAGCCGAGGGCAGATGAGG
The DNA here is from genome assembly GCA_030674055.1 of Rhabdomys pumilio. NCBI lineage: Eukaryota > Metazoa > Chordata > Mammalia > Rodentia > Muridae > Rhabdomys > Rhabdomys pumilio. The sequence continues at coordinate 24,808,395 of JANHMN010000001.1, forward strand.
TGCAAGAGCAGTACTGAATGGGATTCTGCACAAAGTGAAATGGCAAGCAAATGAGCAGAGCAAGCAAACAAAAAGCCCAGATTCAGCAAGATTTAGGGGCGGAGCAGAGGGCGGCCATGCTCATTCAAGCCACCACAACAGGACAACTACACTGCCTGATGTAACCTTTGGCTTTATGAGTTCAAAGTTCATACTGGAGACAGAACAACTAACAACACTGCTCAAAACCAGAGAAGCCTTGCCTTATCTACTGGACCCGCCCTGTCCTAACTTCCCCACCAATGGTACTTCTGGATGGACATGGTATTGAGTGAGGGAACTTGGAAGAATACTGTAATGAAGAGCTGGGGTTATGTACTTATTTGAGTGGAGACTGACACTGTGTTAGCCTTAGAAGTCCTCCTGGCACTCTGGAATGCGGAAAATATGGCATACATTCAGTATTGCGATGAGGTCATGACACATTGGTAATGCATGTGGACTGTTTAACCAATTTTGAAGAATTTGGCAAGATCCTAAGTCATACAAGTCTGAGATGAGAAAAAAGATTTCTCTGTGTCAATTGTTGTATTGGCTAGGGATAAATTTATAACAAAATGTGGTGGTCATGAATCCTGCCTATGAGCCTGATGGGACTGAGAAGCACCTAGATTAAACACATTTCTGGGTGTGTCCATGAGGGTACTTCCATAGATGACTGGAAAGTGTGAACCTGTCCTGAAAGTGGCCAGTAGTATCCCTCAGACTGAGGGACCAGGATAAAAGGGAAACTAACATTCCTTCTCTCTGCTCCCTGGGCTTTCTGCTGAGGGTGTCTCTGCTCAGTCAGTGCCCTCACATGATAAGGAATTCACCCTTTTTCTCAAGTCTTCTATTCTTCAATTCTGACTAGCACAATGTTGTCTTGCCTGGATTATTGAAGACATTTCTGGGGAAGTTCCTGAAGGTCTTGATCAGTAGACCTGGACATCTTGTGAACAACAATGAGAAGCATATGAGATCTGATAAGGGTCAGAGCAAGATACTAGAATGGCGAATCGAATATGGCACTGACTTCTTCCCATCACCCCATGGTCAATGTAATTTTGACTGCCATCCTTCAGTCAAATCCTTACTACATTCTTCCCGTAACTGAGGTAAGTATTCTCTCTGTTATTTTTGTATTCATGTATTTCATTTTACTTACTGGAGTTTGCTTGTACTTTATAAAATGTGGAGTGAGTTTTTGCAGAAATGATATATAATGACAACTTAAGACATCTAAGAAGTGGCTACTTTTTGTTCCTTTGAAATTCACTCAGAGATGAAAGCAGTGACTGCAAAGCCCGGAAGGGGAGGCCATGGTCAGGTAGTCACGTCATAGCCTGCCCCGGGCAACGGTGAAAAGCACAGCACATAGCAGAGAACCCAGGAGTGGTCCTTCTGCTGCTATAACAATATCACAGATGAGGTACTCTGTGATAAAAGGTTACCTTTAAACAGTTCTGGAAGAGAGGAAGTTCAATACAGAGGAGCTACATCAGGTCAGAACCTCGTGTGCATCTTAACATGGCAGAAAGTCAAACTCCTTTTCTATCAGGAGTGTTCTGTCATGAAAACCAACCCAGTACTCATGCACTTTCTCATGAGGGTAGCATGCTGGATATAATCTTAAAGGTTCTACATGTTAGAATGTTAATAACAAGTGATTTTCAACATGAATTTTGTCATGGATAGTTAAAACCACAGTTAATAGAAAATTCTAATTCTTCATTTAAAAAGGTGAGAATTTATAATAAAACTTATTACATAATTTCATAAACAACTAACTATTCTAATAGTTTCTATGAGATTTGAAATACTTAATATGGTATCTATTAGGGTTACAACAACCTTTGAAGCATTGTTTCTGGTTCTGAACAGTCTACTTTTGGGATCAGAAAATCTGAGAGTACTAAGATCTGAGAGTGTTTTAAATAGTTTTTAACATTCTGTATTACATAGAGAATTACATGACTATAGTGAATTAAATCTAAATATTTCTGACTTTCTGTTCTCTATAGTTGCTTAACTTCATTTCTTCTCATTGTTTCCCTTTTCCTTTTTATTAAGAAACACGTTACACATGTGAGGACAGACCAGAATGGTAAAATGAACCCACAGCTCAGCTTAGTGACCTTACACTGAATTTATTTCACTATTGCTCCCATATAATATTGTCACTCTTTTATCTCTTTGCAAATTCTGGATGCTCACTGTACTATTTAACACATAAATTATTTAAAAATAAAAAGACTTATATAATGCCAGTGGTATTAACACTTAAAAACTATCAATGACCAGGTTTGGAGGTTCACTCCTGGAGGGTGCAGCTAGAGACTGTTACAAATTTGAGGCCAGCTTGGGTTACAGACAAGTTATCTTTAAAAATAAAGACAGCCCCATCCCTCAACCAATCTTCCTTATATTACAGTCATTTAACTTTCCAGTATCTTTCCTGCTTCTGCCCCTGCCCCCATGGTCTAATCCCCATGCAGTGTGAGCAAGCCTCTTTTTCAAGATTGCTTTCATTGCTCTGGTCTATAAAATTCTGGAACCAAACAGTTTCCTTCCTCTTCCCTTTTTAAATGTCCTTTTCTAAATAGAAGAATTTACATTTACAACATATACAGTTCTTTAAGAAGCAGACAAATGAGATATAAGGCAGTGCTTGGTCATCACCTGGATGCACCCATGATCTAGGCCCAAAGCCAGTAAGTCTTAATACTTACTAGGTCATATACCCTTCTGCCAATCATAGGACAACTGTATTTCTTTCACAGATAACATAGATGTGTGCATATTTTGCATATTAAATATTATATTAAATTAAATATTACATATTAAAATGTTTAAGTCTATCAGTCTTCTCTGTAGAGCAAAAATTTAAAAAGTAAATATGACAGCAGAGTTATTTGAAGTAGTTCTTATTCCTAAGAAAATGCATACTGGCTTGTGTTAGAGAATAGCATTTCTGATAAAATTCCACCATCTAATAACACTGTGTGTCAGGAGGCCCAAGGAGTCTTCTGGTCTAGTTCCCTTTGATCTGTATATTTGGGAAGTGAATTTCAGCAATAATCATTTTTCACTTTTTGTTTATACTAGACAACTGACAACAGTAAACCCACACTGTGTGCCAGCCCTGGCCCTATCACATGCTGTCGACTATGCATAGAATGTATATGATAAAAACTCAGACTCAAAGCATTTAGGGCTGTGATGGATCACAGCCAAGTTCCAACCTTTGCAGGTCAGGCGAGAGGGCTCCTGTGCTTAGTTCTTGTTCAGCCACACACATTCCTGAGGCAAGGGGGAATTAAGTGGTGGGAGGCAGGGAGGGCAGGTAGAATAACATACTGGGACAAGATAACTTTTCTTCTGAGCAGGGCCTGCAAGTAAGTGCCCAGAGGATGACTTGGCATTTGTTATGGAGAATGGATATGAGCTGCCTCTAGAGCTGGCCACACCTTACACAGAATACTTTTATTCTGTTAAAACATGGTAAGTAAATGGTCAAAGTCTAGACTAGTGGGTTAGGGTCTCCTTTACTACATTCCTAGATAGATGATGACGATGTGTTACTCCATAAAGCTTTGAGGATAAGTAGCTTCTGAAGAGCTACAGGACAGTTTTCAGTTCATAGGTCTATCAAAGTAAATTACTACCCACCATGAACCAGAATTATGTAGAAGAGTTGTCACTGTTATCTTAACATTTATACAGTGTCCAACATTATACAGTGTTCAAGTTGCAATATCTAAAACTTTCCTTCTCATATGATATAAATCCGCAGACTGAAATGTTCAGTGACAAGAATGGCATGGAGAAGTCCAAGGGTGACGACAATAAGTGCAAACAGGCTGAACAAGTAGGAAGGAATTACCTGAAACTGACAAAGAATGCTTCCTATTCTTTTTCTAGAGGTTTGAAAACAATGATAAAGACATGTATTCCATTTTCTAAAAATATAAACGATTGCATGGAAATTATGTTAAAATACATGAATTTGAAGAACTAAGTAGCTATTATCTTGAATTACAGTGGTTTCTATAGAGACAATTGGTATGCTCAATGGTCTTTAAGTTTTTAGGAATCATTATTTTGAGCATGTAGGTGCAGGAGGATAATCTCCCCAAGACTAGTAGGAAGAGCTTGAGCAGAGGAGGGAGACAGTACTAATAAGAGAAGAGTGCAATGGTCTGGGTCTGTATTGTTCTTATTAAGTTCACATTTTGATAACCATAGTGTGGTAACATTATAAGGAGAGGCTTAGGGCAGGTGATAGGAGTCTGAGGGTAGAACCCCTATAAATGAACTGTCTGTCTGCTCACCTGCCCACCTGCTCACATGCCTGCCCACCCATCATTTCCTCCAACCCCATCCTAGAAACTGAACACAGGGCCTCATGCACGCTAAGCACAGGTTCTGCCACTTTTGCTATACCCCTAGCCCTGGTGCCCTTATGAAACAGACTCTGGAGACTTTCCTTACCTCTTTGCCATGAGAAGACACAGCAAAAGATGGCTATCTATGAACTATGAACAGGTCCTCACTAGACACTGAATCCACAGCATCTTGGACTTTTCAGCTTTGGGAAATGTTTAATTTGGCAACCCAAATCAGAACTGAGAAAGTAAGTCAATTTCAATCTCTTCCCCACCCCCTCAACCCGTGTTTCTCTGTCTGTCTGTTTCCAGGGTTTCTGTGTATTGCCCTGGCTGTTCTGGAACTCTGTGTAGACCAGGCTGGCCTCAAACTCACAAGAAATCTGCCAGCCTCTGCCTCCCAAGTCCTGTGATTAAAGGCATTTGCCCCACCACCTGGTGAAAAATCTCTGTTTTTAAAGCCTTTCTACTCAACATTTTGTTATAATGGACTGAATACAATCATCTGATGTTTTTTTGTTTACTACTTTAGTTGCCAGTGTGAACCTGGGTGATCAGAGGCCTAAAGATGAGGTAGACTAAAGTCTTATACAATAACCAACTTTATTCAGAGCATCAGACAATTTATACTCCGAGGGTTAATAAGAGTCATCTGAGTAAAGTGTACAATTACAAAGACATGCTGCACCTAGCAAAAACGTTTTTCCATAGAAGCTTTTGAGTCATCCCTGAAGTAAACTCACTCCTTTCCACTATACCTGTGAGGAGCACAAAAACACACTCCAAGAACAATTCCCTGTGTTCTAAAGTAACTGAGGTCACAAGACTCTTGGAATTTTCTCACAAGTGTTCAAAATTCTCACATGACTCCATCCTTGGACTGTGTTCAGACATTTTCTTAAAGTAGAATAATTTTGCTCACAGCTAAACAGTGATTTTTTTTTTTTATTTTTCCTATGTTTTCCTATTTTCTTAAGGATATATTAAGCTGTGTAGAATCCACATTGAGATTTAATCTTCTGGCCAGCACTCCAGCCTGACACTCATTACTGTCTCCAGAGTTACATCTCCCAGCATTATTCCCACAGTATTATACAAGTTGTCATTCTCCCTAAGCGACAGTTTCTTCTAGGAAAGATGAATTCACTATGGGCCTTGTCAAGAGATGTATGAGACTTCAGTTGAGAGTATGGTAGTGTGAATAAATGGTTGTTATGGGGACTGAAAAACACATTTGCTTTTAAAAGCGTTTGGTTAGTGTGTAAAGTACAAAAATTTCTCTGAGCAATCTCGTTAAGACGTAAGACCTTCCTTTAAAAACATTTGGTCAGTTACAGCATGATACGGGTGGCAGACTTTGTTAACTGTCACTGTATCAGATTACACTAGTCTGGAACTAATTCAACACTTTGAGTTTTGCTGGAGATAACTTTATGCTTTCTAAAATAAATTTAATTTTTAGTGTGTGTTTGTGTGTGTGTGTTTGTGCGTGTGTGTTTGTGCGTGTGTGTTTGCGTGTATGTACAAGAATCAGGCTTTCTTTATGTCCTGGGAATTGGGACTGCCATTTAGCAACTGAAAATAGTTTTCCCTATGAATTTTGGAAAATATTATCATTTCAATGACACAAAAGTGAGACTTTCCTGTGAACTTCATTTTAAATATATTATTCCTGAGCTGACCTTAAACCTGTTGGTATTAGAATCATGTTTGTCAAAACAATACTACATCTTCCAGTCCACGAACACTAGACACCGTTCCATTTACTCAGATCATCAACTCATCTCAGCAGTACTTTGTAGTTGCGATGTGGAGTTTTCAGTTTCTCAAATCATTGATTCCTAGTCATTGCCTTTCAGAGTATATATTTGAAATGAGTTTTAATCCATATATAAAAACAAAGCATGGATATGTTACTGAGCAGTCTTTTAACACTTTTACAGATTGTATAGTGTTTATATCTGATTATAGTGTCTATTTCATTATATATTTACGATGTCTTTATGATAAAAACTTAGGATCCTTTCTCCTAGCATTTGGCCTGTCTATGATGCTATGTGCACTCAGCATGCAGCGCAGCAGCACACTTCACCTTGCTGTCTAACTGTACCAGGACTTTCACTTCAACCTCTGACAACCACTGTTCTACTTTGTGCGTCAAAGTCCATGGTTTTAGATTTCAATATGAGGAAGGTCACACTATTTGGCTTTCTATGCCTAGCACATCACGCCTGACATCATGATCTTCAGTTCAAGCACATTGTCAGCAATGGCAAGACTTCACTTCTCTTGTGGCTAAATCCACTGTAAGTATTTAGCACATATTCATTCGTCAGCTGGTGGACATTGAGGCAGTTTCTACTTCTTGACTATAATGAACAGAGATGTGTTTCCTTGGCATACTAATTTCATTTCTTTTTTAATGTGCACATATATATGGATGGCAGAATTAGACAGAGGATGTCATACACCCTCCAACTTAGTTTTTGAGACAGAATCTCTCACTGAGCCTGGGGAGCACTGACTTAGCTAGAATGTCTGGTAGGCAAAAAGCAGAGATTCTTCCATCTCTGAATCCCCAGTGCTGGGCTTACAGGAGAATGTTACTACATCCAGCTTTCTTTATATATTATCTGTGGGGAATCAAACTCAGGTCCTCAGGCTTTAGCAGCAGTTACTTACCAACTGGCATACTTCCCCAACCCTGATTTCATTTCTTTGGCCATAATATCTACAAATAGAGATTGCACTCTTGATTTCTATTTTATATTATTTGCTATTGACAAACAGAATTACTACTGATTTTGTGTCTGTAACTGATGATTTCATTAGTTTTGATACTTTCTTTTGTGGCTTGGGTGTTCTCTGTACAAATTATGCCAATGTCAAGAAGTAATAATTTGGTTTCTTTCTTTTCTGATTTCCACACTTCCAGTATAAGGTACGTGGGCAATGTGGTCTTGTGCTAGGTCTTAGGAGAAAGCTCTCAGCTGTGTACTGCTCAATATAATGCTAGCTGCCTTCTTACAGTCTTTGTTATTTTTATATCTAGTTTGCTTAGCACTTCTATTATACACAAGAGTGCTGCATGTCGTCAAACGCTCCCTTTCTAGCAGCCGGTGAGGTAATCACCTGCTTCATTCTGTTGGTGTTGTTTTATCGTATTTATTGATCAGCATACGCTCAATCAATCATTCTTGCATCAATTCAGTAAAGTCCATTTAGTCCTACAGCTTTGGTATATTTTATTTCCATGTTCATGTATTTAAAGAATTTAAAACTTTCTTACCTTCATTAATCCATTGGTTATTCAGAAATAAGTTAATTCATAGGCATTTGTAGTTCATAAAGTTTTTTCTAGTACTGATTTTTATTCTTTTGAACTGTTAACAAAAATATGTGATATTTCAGTTTTTAAAATTTTGTTGAGAATAATTTGTTGCTTATTACCTTCTCTGTGTTGGAGAATGTTCTATGTTGGGGTAAGAGGAATGTGTTTTAGGCAGCTGTTTGATGAACCGTTGTGCAGAACTCTCAAGTCCATTTGGTCTATAGGGTATAATTTAATTCCACTGTTTGTTTCTTTAAATTGTTTTGTGCTCTGATATTGGGGACCATAAATACATACATACATAAGGTTGTCATTTCGTTTTTAGTTGACTTCTTTATGATCTAATAAACATGCTTGTTTCTTCAGACTGAACTGTGTAGGAATGGATGCCTTATCAATCTATGGCCACAGCACCTTGAGCACAGCGCACTGTGTGAGCTCTGAAGCTGGGCAGGGCTGGGCTAGTCAGTACCTGTTTTGTTGCTATGCTCCTAAACGCACACTCCAGCTATTCTCCAGTACTGATATACATGTAGTGAGTACTATTATTAGGCTCCTCAAGAACTTTATGCATCTCGTATAAAACTTTACATTAATGCTGAGGTTGAAACTGTTATATTCACTTTGTAATTGAACAAATGGTGACTTAAAGAGGTAGATACTTATCCAAATTAACATAGCTAGTAAGAAAGTCAGCATAACATCAAGGCTAGGCTTACAAATTCACATGTTTTAAATACTGTCCCATGACAGCTCGGGTTCTAACATGACCTCGGCATAAACTGAGGCACAGATAATTACAGAGGTATAGGGGGATATAGGAGAACTATCATTGACAGTGCTAACCATGACTGGTAGAGAAAATTTGTTACCATTCTTGGAGACAAAGAACCCAGGAGCTTATATGAGAATCGTGGTGAGAAGCCTTCTAGGAGAAAATTACTATCTTCAGTAGAGTGACACAGCCAACCTAAAACTTTTTCAGAAAGAGCTAGGAGGACAAATATTCTGCTCTTTAACCCATATCTTCTCAGAGCATTTCACTGGATGAACAACTAGGAGTTAGAACCCACAGGCATTTTCCTTTGTGGGCTGGAAAGAAGTGTGGAGAAGGGCAGAGGACAGACCTGCAATGGGCATCGGAGTGAGGAGAAGGTATTTAGTGTAAACACAGACACAGTGGAATTCCAATGCTTCAAACTGATGTGCATTTAATTCAGTGGCTATGATGGATGCAGCTATAGTGCTGCAGAGATCTGGGTAGCAGAGGAAAATATGAAACAGTACAAATACGTATCTGAAGTTGTCTTTGACCTTTGATGAAGACCATTATTAAAGATAGATCTTTATCACAATAAGCTACTGGTTACTGGATTGAATCATTAGCAGCTGTGCATATAATTTGTTTAATCATTATTTTCTATAAATGACACAGCAAAAAGAATGTAAAAAGAAATTATTAGTGCTTGACTTCTAATAAAAAGATACTAATTGCCGGGCAGTGGTGGTGCACACCTTTAATCCCAGCACTTGGGAGGCAGAGGCAGGCAGATTTCTGAGTTTGAGGCCAGCCTGGTCTACAGAGTGAGTTCCAGGACAGCCAGGACTACACAGAGAAACCCTGTCTCAAAAAAAAAAAAATACTAATTTAGAGTAAAATAGTTAATTAGTTATCTATCCTATACTACATGTGAGTATTCATTCCTCTGTATTTCCTTCATATTTTGAACTTAGATTTATTGGTTTGTACGTAATAGATTATTGATGTCTTAGTAGAAATAATCTATGTATTGACAGATATGTTTTGCCTGTATGGCAAAATTAGATAAATGACATAGATTAATATGATTAGGATGTTTGGAAGCAGTTGGCAATTTAAAGACTTTTAAACCTCGTAGTAGAAACTTTCAAGTGGTGACTGTTTAATGAAAATGGAGCCATAGTCTGGTAAAGTTTATTTCAGGCTTTGGTTTCACGCACTGGATGAACTGTTGTGTTGTGTATAAAGTCAGAATAATCTAGTTTTAAAGCCTGGACACAGGGCAGCATTCAGACTCACAAGCCTCTTGAGCTGAGCTAGCGGCAGCACTTCAGAGTGATAAGCCTTGTATTATGATTGGGCTCTGGGCAGGCACATTAGGTAAACTGAATCCAAGTTCCTCTCATTTGAGACGGATAGAATACTTCTACCTTGTCTTAGCTACTTTTGCTATTATTAAAAAAACCTTGACAAAAGCAATGAAGAAGGAATTTATTGTGACTCACAGTGCAAGGATATATAGCCTATCACAGTGGAAGCTGGAAGCAGCTAGTAACGTGTCTGCAGTCAGGAAAGACATCAGTGAGTACAGGATGCTCAGCTTCCTTTGTGCACTTACATAACCAGGAGTGGCACCACCCAGTGGATGGCCTTCCTGCCTCAATGCAGACAAGATAATGGTGAGAAGGCATAGGCACACATGTGGAAGTCAGAGGAGACCCTGTGGAAGTCACTTTCCTTTGCCCACCATGTGGATCTCAGAGACTAGACTCACCTTGTCAGACTTGGAGAGTGTATGTTTACCCACTGAGCCATCTTGTCCACCGAGTTTTGGATACTTAAAAAAGCCTATGACCAAAATTCTTCGAGTTCTTATGTTGCCCACATTAAAAAACAGACAAACAAACAAGCAAGCAAACATATTTATGGTTTGTCCCTTTTATAGAGACATAAAGGAAACTGGATGGGACTACCTTAACCTCCATTCCTAATTTTCCAACAAACACTGCTGACTCTTCCTTGGTCTCCTTCTTCATTCTGCCCTAGCACAAGGGGTTTGGTAAATCCGGGACAGCTCAGCCTGTCTTCCCTAGCAGCTAGTAACTGCTACTTTCCTAGGAAAGATTCTTTTCCACCTTCTGGAAAGGCTTTGATGGAATGGGTTTTGAATCAGCTCAACAGTTACGTTCTCTACTGACTCTGAGGATGTTGTTCGCAACCCTGCTTGGCTTTTGTATGCTGTAATCTCTGATATCTTGTCTTTCCTTCCTTTCCTTTGTTATTCTTCCTTCCTTTTTCTCTTTCTCTCTTTTGAGCCAGGGTCTCTCTACATAGCCTTGGCACATACTGTTTAGACCAGGCTGTCCTTGCACACCTGTCTCTGACTCACAAGTGTCTGTGTTAAAGGCCTGCTTCACCACATCAAGTTCCATTCCCCTCGCCCCCTTGAATGGTGGCAATTTTGGTTATTACATGTACTTTTTATTTCTCAGTTTGCTTAGAATATACTCAGTTCCTCTCTTAATCTGCTCAACCTCTTGTTGTTTCATGATCTACACTGACACCTGACCCTTGAGTTTCTCAGGAAACAAGTCTCCCAAGTTCAACAGACCCCACCAGGGCAGTTTCAGAGCCTGTGCTCCAGTCTTGCTGCTCTAACAGAAGTTCTGTCTATGTTTTTGAAATTTCAAAAAAAATAGTTAGGAATAACAAAAAAAAAAACTTGAAAATCTATGCTGTCATATTAATTTTTGTTTCATATAACAAAATAATTAAAAGTAGCTAATTTTATAAAGAAAGGAGGCCCATAGTTGCAAAGGCAGGAAGACGACAGGCTTACAGTCAGTGCCCACTATGAATGGTAGTACTGTATGTGTACGCGGAAGAAGAGAACACATCGTGGTTTCAGAAGTCCCACTGGTCTTCCCACTAGATTCCACAGTTCCTTATAAAGGCAAACCTCCACCAACCACAGCATTTCCCACTAGGACCCATCTCTTAAAGGTCCCACCTTTTAGTATCACCCAACTTACAACGAAGGTCTTCACACACAGACTTTTGACAAATGACATCAACAGCTAACATTGGGGTTCCTAAGTCTCCTACTATTATACATCCTGATGCTGAAAACTGGAGGCAGGAAGTGTGTGTAGAGGGGAAGAAGGTTTCCCTAAGAGGCAAGCTCCTCCAGGTAAGAGTACAGACAGATCGGTACAGCTAGATTTACCAATGACTGACTGAAGAAACACGTTTTCGACAACCTAGACAGTAGGCAGGAAGAGTTGAGGACATCTCTGAGCACACTTACCTCGGCTGTTTGCTTAGCCACGTGTCCCACAACCACAATGACCTTCCCCTTGAAGCCGTGCAGCATGGTGGTGTAAGGGCCCTGGCTGAGCTCTCCTTCTGCTGTGAAAGCGGCGCTGAATGGGATGTTGATGCTGCCTGCAATGTGACCGCGAAGAAAGCTGACAGGGTGCTTAAGGAAAACCATTTGTTCTAAAAATTTCCATGTTCACTGGAGTATTTTATCTAAACAAAGTGAGATCCTCTAAGGAGAATGAACATTAAATTTATTAAAATAAAATGGAAAAGAGAAAGGAAGAGATGTATTCATCAGTGGAAACTGAAAGTGACCCTGACCCAGTTGAGCCATTGTCCTCAACTGACTACAGCCTGTGTGTTATCAAGTTCACCAGCACAACCAGGCATAGTTTAAAGTCCACCATCTCAGGGCAAATTTGATACTGAGAAATATTTGCAAAGTAGATGCTAAGTCAAGCTCCCTTTAGAACTGTTAGAGGTCAGCAGCCCCAGCTGGAAACTGTTCTGCTGCAGGTTAATGTGTCCAGCGATCTCAGTTGACACATCCATTACTCCGAGTTTATATCCTCCAGAAGGCGCCATAGCTTATGCTCCTTATACTTTAGAATTCTGATGCTCTGACTATCACTGTTAGTTTAGGAAATAAAGACATTCATTAAGCAGGAGCTTAAACACACACACACACAAATATCTGCTTTACTAAGTAATTAAAGTATGATTGGATGAATAAACAGAACTTTAGAAATGACTAAGATTGGTTACACACAGAGAACCGCATGAGCTGCTGTGATAGATTACATTAGCTTGAGAGGATGGGTGGGGCTCGCTGAGGAATTGATCACAAGGTTAAATCCTGAAGAATAAAGGTTAGGACAAAGAACTGGGATGGAGGTGTGACAGGGTGGAGGAGGGGAAAGCTGAGGCAGAGATTTTGTAGTTACAGTGGAGAAGGAAGCATACCCAGCTAAGGTAGGGAAGGACAGAACAGTGGAATTTAAGGGTGAGATAAAAGGGAGGTGGAGGCTACACTGTGCCTGTGTTGCTGATAATGACCTTTATTCTGCTAGTAAGAAAAATTCAGGTATTCTAAGCAGAAAAGCAGCACACTGGATTTGCATTTGGGTGCCACTGTTGGGAAAAGCACAAAGGAAATTGTGCATCTAGTTAATGAGAAGTTTGGCTTACATATCCTTTAATAATCACCGTTGACTACCATGAAAGGTTATCTCTGTGTTCAATAGAGCCCCCTCCCCAAACTTCCACATAAGGGACTTAACAAGAGTGACAGTTTAAAAGGTTAGGACCCAAGCAAGTTCTGCTTCCCCTCTGCACTTCTCACCAGAGAAGGAAACATACACATCAACAACAGTCATCAAGGAGCTCAGTCTGCAGGCTTCCCAGCTCCTCACTCTAGGAAAGAGGACAGATCCAGCTTCTCCTTTCTAGAGGGTAGCATCGAAAGAAAACGTTTAACACTAAAAGAAATAATCAAATGCATTCTGAAAACAATAATGAGAGATAAAATTCATGTTGGAATCTCAGTGGAGTTGCTTAGAGAATTGTAGAATGAGGAGACTATAAACACGGGCAGAGGACCCTAAAACTTTAGGTGTGGATCACCACTACCAAGGTGGCATTAGTTTCTCAAAATTAATTATCCCAGAGTCTCAATGGTAGTCTTCAGGAACAATGGGGTCTTTAAAAATAATAATCCTGAACATACTTAAAAATACTTAAGCAATTTTGTTCTCAGTTAAGATACCTTAAAAATGATATTTATAATACCAACCAGAAGTTAACTGCTCATTTCCTCTGAGCAAGCCTGAAGCAGCTGCAGTAAGAACTTCTGTTTCTTGCCGGGCAGTGGTGGCACACGCCTTTAATCCCAGCACATGGGAGGCAGAGGCAGGCGGATTTCTGAGTTCAGGCCAGCCTGGTCTACAGAGTGAGTTCCAGGACAGCCAGGGCTACACAGAGAAGCCCTGTCTCGAAAAACCAAAACAAAACAAAACAATTCTGGACCATGATCAGCTTTACTTTTAGCAGTTTTACAGCAGCGAAATCAATGCAAATCTATCCTAGTCAAGTGGTGGGACGGACATGTCCATACAGCCCACCCGCTCCTTCTTTCTGTTTGAACAGCCTCAGCCGCTGCCCTTGGTGAAAGTGTGCCCGAGGCCGTGGTGTTTGTGTCAGACAGTCCTACCACATTATGCTAGAGTTGGCAGAGAAGACGGTATGGAGGGCAGAGGTAGGCACTTGATGCAAACTTGGGCCAATCTTATTTTCTTTCTTAAAAATAAGGAAAAATAATGCTTAGATGTGTTAAAATGTAGAACATAAAATCACATTGAAATGCCTCTATATAGAATAACAGAATACCATATAACAGAAAACTAGAATCGCCTACTTTAAAAGAAAAAACTGCTCAAAGTTAAATTCCGTGAATATATGTTTTTAGAAGTCATCTGCATATTCAACATCTTTACCTAAAATCAAAGATACATCTGAATAATTTTTAAATGTTTAGTATGTACTTTTCAAGGCTTGTCTATACTGTCTTTTAGTCACTAAAAGTATGTTATAAACTTGTTATTTCCAGAATTTTCTGTTAGTTATGCTTTATGGTTTGATTTTTTAAAAAGGGGGATTAAATGTCAAAATGCTTGACAAAATATGGTGAAAATAAGACTTTTGGAGAAGAGGAAAGTTCTGTCCAAACCCCAAAATATGTCAAGTCTTTCTTCCCATCATGCTTTAGGAGACAAAACACAAAGGAGCAGGGCCTTTGCCCACAGCTCCCTCATATAGTCCTGGAAACCATCTAAGAACACCCTTCCCAGAACACTGTCAAGAGGCAGAGATTGAGTGAGCACAGATGTTTGGACACACACGGCTGTCAGGCCTCCCCATCTTCCTCCCATAACTGGCAAACAACAGAGGAGAAAGAGCCAGGCCTAGTTACAGTCAGTGCAATTACAACAAGCAGTCTCTTTTGTTTTAGTATGTTTGACAAGGAGGAAAACAATTTTGGTTACTTAAGGACCTCTGGTCCTTGGTAATTACGCTTCATTGCTCACAACACAAATCCTTACATGGTAGCCGTAAGATGAAGCAGAACTTCTGGACACTGTAGAGGTGATCACATTATACTGTAAAGGGATGTAGCCGAATATGTTTTGTAAAAACCTGTAGGGTTTTTACATTCATTCAAAATCACAAATACCGAGTATCTTAGGTTTTGTTTGTTTGTTTGTTTGTTTGTTTTGTTGTTGTTGCTGTGGCAAACTATCCAGGGGGAAAAGGAGCAACACAAGAAAGAAAGGATTTATTTACCTCACAGTTCAATCTACCGTGAAAGAAAGTCAAGGCAGCAAGATGTTGAAGCACCTGGTCAGTCTGCACCCAAGATCAGGGACCACAGTTATGAACGCGCATGTTCAGTGCTCAGATAACGTCTTCTTTCTGATGCAGCCCAGGACCCAAGCCCAAGAAATGGTACCACCCACTGTTAGCCTCTTTCCCCCTCAATTAACCTCATCAATGTAATCTCACACAGGCATGCCTAGAAATGAATCTCCTACAGCTATGTCTGGGCTTTTGTCTCTAGCTGATTCTGGAGAAGCGGACAGTACCACACTGAGCACATTTTGTATTTGTGAAGATAAAAATATACTTAAGTGTGTATATACATACACACACACATACATATACTTGCTTGTTTGTTTTGCTGTTGTTGTCAAGTGTCCTGAGATAAACTCTCTAATGCTTTAAGATTTTACTTTACTGTTCTGCTGTGGAAGATGAGTTTGTACAGGATTCTCCTAGCACTGTGGTCTTGGAGCTGAACATACATACTTCTGTATATATTTAGAAAATAATGAGAGGCATTGCTTTCCTAATATAGGCAAATATTAGGAGTCCTGTGCATTCTGCAAGTATATCATATAGGTAAAATATGGGAGTGCTCATATTAACACAGTGTTTTATTAGGCACTGTGCTCAGGGTACTGAGCCTCTCATCAGACCAACCTTACCTTATGAAATCATACATATCTCTATGCTGGCCAGTTTTCTGTGCTAACTAGTTTAGAATTATTTATTTTTTAAAGTGTATATAAGTACACTGTAGCTGTCTTCAGACACACCAGAAGAGGGCATCAGATCCTGTTACAGATGGTTGTAAGGTACTGTACCATGTGGTTAACAGGAATTGAACTCAGGACCTCTGGAAGAGCAATCAGTGCTCTTAACCACTGAGCCATCTCTCCAGCCCACGCTAACCAATTTAAATAATGTAGAAATAGCTCCTTTAACTCATTTGAAGGCTTCATCCCAATAACCAAAAATGAAAACAGAGCTAAGCTATGGTTTCTCCATATATAACTGAGGAGTAATAACTAAAATGAAAAATGCTGTTATCATTTTTCTTAGAACTCTATTATCACATGAACTGGAATCATCAGCACCCCATTATCCAAGTTTAAACCTCACTTTTAATACCTCCTCAGTAGCTTCCACTAAGCAGTGTCCACTCCAGTGACTGTCATCCTCCTATCTATCCCTACAACAACCTGCCAGGACCCCAGCTACCTTGAGCTCACAGTATTACAGAAGCAGCTTTCTAAAACTTTTGCATTTTTCCCCACCATGAAATCCACTCTAAAAAATTTTCAAGTTAAGAATTTAAACAAGTAACAAAGTGGCCAGATGACCATATTCCTGCTGAGAAATCTTCCACGGTCCAGATCTCTCAGTACAGCCAGCCCTCATGAACCAGGACCTCATAACTCGCATTCCAAATGGAACCATTTAGCTGCCTTTCTGCTTGGTTCATTTTTCTCTACCTAAACACTGTTTATTTAGTCAGGGCCTCTGCACCAGTGTCCTCCTTGTCCTGCTTCCTGAGTGTAAGGTTACAGTCATGAGCTACCTGTTCCCTTGTCCTTCTGTGCTCATACACTTCCTCTGGGAAGTTATTTCCCATAACGAGCATCTGTATATTGCTCACGACAGCAATGTGATCTTATACTAAACATACTGAGTATGACTTCCATCAGAACACTAAACAGCTTATAGGAAAACACAAACTTCTTCCTTGAATCTCTTACAATGCTTAATACAGCATGCGTGCATAGTAAAGTATACTATTTACTAAATGACTTAGTTTCAGAATTGCACCAAGCCTAGAGTAACCAGTGTTAGCAGTACACATGTAAGTGCCTCTGGCCCCTCCAGCCAGGGACACCATGATAGCAGTGCTCAACAAGCACCGCTGCATCAAGCTCCCTTTCCTCAGGGCACACTTCTCTAGATATTCTCCAGCATGGGTATTTACCTAGGGTGACGGCAAAACTTTTATTAAGAAAAAGCCTGTGACCTCACTCTGTATGACAGCAAATAAAAAGTCATGTTTATACACTGTGAATAAGAGGAATCCCCATCCTTCTAGCTTTACCTGAACCATTAACCCCCATCTGGCCTCCACCCACCACCACCACCACCATCATCTTCATCATCATCGCCATCATTATCAGCAACAGCAGCAGCAGCAGAAGCAGCACCATCATTTTTTTTTTCTTTTGTATACTGGGGAGAGAGCACTAGGCCTTTCTGTACAGCCCTCTAGTAGCTTCCTTAGAAATACAAAGCTGAATATTCTATTCCTCTAATTGAAATTCTCCCAGGAAGTCAACTCTAATCTCATTTCTAACCATCATGTACTTCAATGGTGGACCACTCATTTTATTGTAATCTCTTCAATGTGTCCTTAACCTCTCTGGATCTGATCATCTATGGAGTGTCTTTACACTCTCAAATGCTTTCTCTATATTTGCATTGCTCACCAAATCTACTTGTGATGCGAGCAGCCACCATCTGAGTCAAGTGCCCATCCTTGCCTTTCTATGACATCTTAGGTGTGACTCACGTCTGTTCTAACGATATGACTAAATGGCTCTGGTTTAACTTTGCATCCCTGCTGCCTAGAAAATGTCTTTAAACAGGACCAACAGGTTTGGATATAGGACTAAAACAGCAAATGGTGTCAACTGCTAGCATCACTCTAACAACTACTAATCCAGGTAGTAAAGCTATTCCTCAGCAGTAACTACTGTACACCCCACGTTACAGAAGATACATTCAGACACGAGACGCCAAAGGATGGAATGCTTAATGTAGATAGATGGATACAAACTGACATGGGATGAACACAATCTTGCAGAGCCTCCTCCTGAGCTTCCTCTGACCACAGGTATCATCTCTACAGCACTTCGAGGATAATGTCATAAACACATCCTTAAGCCATAGTAGAAAGAATAGTATTAGCAGCCACTACAAATGAGGATGGTGTAATAATGCAAACAGTGGGGTTGATTTTAAAGCAGGTATATAGGCCTGCAGTTGGACTACCTATTTTTCCTGTCCTCCCTCTTTAAATCCATCTTTCCCTTCCTCCTTCCTTCCCGTTTCTTTCCCAAGAGCTTTAGAAATAAAGCTGTGAAACTCAGCTTTTATGTGAAGCGCATGAGGTTAACATTCCATCAAAGTCTTCCTGTTTACAGATAACATCAGTTGGACCCACATTTGCATGACTAAGGCCACCTTTAATATGAACTCCAGGAAATTTGAAACTCCAAATATTTATAGCTACCAAACAACAGTTGGGCTGGGTATTACCTTTGAAGCCATTAACATTACTCATAAAGTCTATGGCACTACACAGAAATCTTTTCTATTGCCTTTCTCTACAATTTCCAGGATACATCAAAGAAAGCTTTACCTAGAAACATTTCAGGCTTCTTACAGAAACAGACAGAAGTAAAATATGATTTCAGCAAAAACATTGCTGTTTACTTCTCTATTGCTGCTGGCATTGCTGTTAGGGCTTTAGGAGGTATTTCTACATCTGGGGTGGTGTTTTGTTGCCTAGTATGTGCAGTCTGGCTGCAGCCTTCAGCTTTCTTTGTCTGCACTCTACTGCTTGGCTTTGCTAGCCTCAGACACACTCAGGGGGCACTTCATGCTGGTTTGATACGCACTTCTCTTCCCCTGTAACCAAAATGGGCAACAGCTAAATGACTGTAGCATCCATAGCATCCCAGCCCTAAGCGGTCTGCCAAGGCAGTTCCTTAAATTTATAGGCACAAAGTTTATTTGCTTAAGAGTAAGAGTTCCACCTTCTTTTCACAAGTGTCTCAATTATTTTACATAGGTTAGAAAAATGAGATTACAATGTAATTTTAGAAATTCATTATCCCTAAAATACAAATGAAGAAAGATTTTACCCATGGAGACATAAGACTTATTTATGTTAGTCTCTCATTTAATTGGCTTATAAAACAAAGCAGAAAGCAGACCTGGTGGGTCCCAGCACAGGGGAGAAAGAGGTAGTTTTAGTTCTGGGAAAGTCTGCCCCTATACAGCAGGTTAGAGGCTAGCATGCACTCAGGAGACCTTGCTTCCAAAACAGAACAGAGACACAGGGTGGAACAAGATGTGGAGAAGCACCAACATTTCAAAATTATTGTTCCTTAGAGAAGGGAGTGACAGAATGTTCTTTCCTCGCTGCTCTGTGGTAAGGAAGAGATGGAGTTATTTAAAAGCACACTAATGACACTTGGCAGAGTGACACTAGACCTACATCAACTGTAAAGTTTTACCTCGATGAGACTGAGTCACCACACCACACGTACTGTAAGGATTTCCAATAGCTTTACATTTTACTTATTATTTAAGATTTATTTATTTTATGTGTATGAGAGCTGGTTTTTGTTGTATTTATAGACTGCATGCATGCCTGGTAGTAAAGAGGTCAGAAATATTATCTGATCCTAGCCCATGGCTTTAAGTTTAAGCCCTCACTACTGGGCTGCTGAAGCGGTTCAGTGAGTAAAAGGCGCTTGCCGCCAAGCCGATGACCCAAGTTCATGACACAAGTTCGATTCTCAGGACGACATGGTAGAAGAAGAAAACCAGCTTTATACGTTGTCCTCTGACCTCCACATGCACACTGTGGCATGTGCCCTCCCACAATAAATACATATAAACATAATAAAGATTTAAAACAAAAGAATCACTATTTTAGTAGCTTTAAAAACAGTCGATGTCTGATTGAATTAAATCTTAACAATTAAGTCATAGAAAGGACTTCTCTAATACTCTTCTTTCATTGGATTAAATCTTGCCAATTAAGTCATAGAAAGAAAGGATTTTTCTAATACTCCTCTTCTTTCATTGGATTAAATCTTGCCAATTAAGTCATAGAAAGAAAAGACTTTTCTAATACTCCTCTTCTTTCAAAGTACATCATTACATTTCAATAATTATTCAATAGTTAAAAAATATTAACATAGTTTTTCTTGATTTTGGTGGCAGCATTTGTTTAGAAAAATCTGCAGGCAGAGTTGTTCTGCTGATGACTGGGCCATGTGTCCATATGGGTCCTGAGGGGGCAGCAGACCGCACAGGAGTGCGGACAGCTTCTGAATGAGTACATATGCTGAGAATCAAACACATCACATTTAGTCATTGATTTGTATGAACTGGCTCATCCCAGTTTTATGTATGTGTAACAGCCTGTGCACAACTAATAGAAATATGCAAACAGCATAAAGTTTACCAGCTTGAGGTCGGCTCTACCAGCTGCTAGTTAGATGGTCATTATACCGTTATTTAGCCTCTTTAAGCTCAGTTTCTTCATCAACCAACGTTGCTGAAGACTCAACATCTTAGGACTAGTGCCACACTTGGGACGGTGCAAGCTGTAAATAGCAGCTATTATTAAAACTTAGCTCACTACGATGTACTTATTCATAGCATCCCTTATTCTAAAGCAAGACATGCATCTGAACTATGCATTTACATCATCCGTAAATGTCTCAAGCCAACTGGGTAATCTCCAATGATGGACTCAGGAATTGGTATCAGTTGGGAAAGTTAATAAATCTTAAACCATATTGTAGATTTCTAAGTACCCCATTATTTCTGACAGTGTCAGTAACTTTTTATTTCCTGGCTCCATCTCTTATTTTGCTTGTTTTCTTGATGGTTGAAACTGCCAAGCATGCTGATACTCTAAGGTCTTTGGCTTTGCTCTTTCTTCTGTGAGAATGTTCCCTCTAGGCTGGGTCAGTGGTGCTCCCCTTTTAACTGCAGCACCTGGGAAGCAGAGGCAGGAGGATGTCTAATGGGCCCTGTTTACTTACAATAGCCCTAATTGTTATGTAAAAACAACTTTCTATCTTTCCAATTAAATTGCAATTGCTGTGAGTGCAACGAATTTGTCATTTTACTTGAAAATTAGTTCACTCATATCTGGTATACTGATCGGCACACAAAGGCAATAAAATAATTGTTGAAGAAGGACTGTTACATGAGGAAATGTGTTTTGTTTGAACTTCTTACTGCCCCGCCTTCTTCTGAGCACTGGCTTGCTGGAGGGCTTAAATGGAGAAGAGCATGAGATCAACTGTAGAATGTACAGGACTCACACACTGCCAACTGTCTCTTCAATGTTTTAGCTGTGAAGGGTGGTGGAAAAGCAGTGGGGCTGTGGGCAGCTACCCTGACATATTCCTTTTCTACCTCCAAATACCAAATGTCGTCATCTTCATTTCATAGTGCTTTGAAAGAAATACAAGTTAAACTCTGTTCCACCGTCTATAAATATTTTCTGGCCATTTTCTAAATGCTTATAAGAATACTAGTCTGTCTTGTTTTACCCTGAGATTCTGAGGATAATGCTTTGCTTGTTTCTCTTCTTTGCTCTTATTGTCTTTCCTATTCATGTGTTTCCAGTATCAAATATTTTGATGTTTTATATTCCTAGCAAATAACTATATTTTATATTTTTTTAAAAGTTATACATAGTACCTTAGAGAGAATTATAGTTTCATAGCTTATATTAATGATGGCATCTAAACATTAAATTTCACATTCTAACATGATTTTGAGCACTAAATTTGTTAATCCTTAATTACTGTACAGACCCCCCTTGCCTTTACTTACTTGCAAGTAGCATTTAATATGAAGAGTTAGAAGAAAATATTAGTTGTTTTATAATGTGATGAAATAGTCTACAACGTGGATTATTTTTAAAATCCTGTTTTCTAGCTTGAAAGGTAACAGGCAGTTTAAACACCTCAATCAAAGGGTATCTTAGAACAGTACTCCATTTTTCATGGTGTTCACGATATTTATCGATACCCAGTGATTCTGGGAACAGAGTTTAACTTGTATTTCTTTCAAAGCACTATGAAATGAAGATGTCAACATTTGGTATTTGGAGGTAGAAAGAAATATGTCATAAAATAAGAGGGCACAGAAAGGAAATAGAAATGTTGTGATGATAAATGAACCAACTTTAAAAATACCTTAGAGATAGAGATGGTTGTGCATGCCTATAATCCTAGCACTTGGGGCTCAGAAGGAAGATCTTGAGTTCTGTGCCGGCTTTGGCTACACCATAGCCCTGGTCCATAAACACAAAGCAAATTTTTTTGTTTTAAAGTAATCTTCCAAAAAGGGATTTGAAATAATTCACAAGAGGGGAGATGGCCTAACAGTTAAGAGCCCATACTGCTCTTACAGACCTAAATGTCGTTGCCAGAATCACAGTGGGCAGTTCTCAACTGCTTTCAACTCCAGCTCCAGGAGACCCAATGACTCTGGGGTCTGTGGGTATCTGCACTCATGTATAGTTGCCCTGGCCTACCAAATATATGTAATTCTTCTTCTTTATCATTGTCATCGTCATCGTCGTCACCGTCACCATCACCATCATAGATCCTAAACACTAAGAAGTGCCACCAAAACTGGCAAGATTAAGTATATTATAGAAGAGAGTAATTCACAAGATGAGTCCTTTGGGATGGTCAAGAAAGATGGGTGATCTCATATTCCTGTCCTCATTGCCTTGAGCCCACCCCACTCTCAAGTGACACAGAGCAGTACTGACTCTTTTCCTGTACTGTTCAATTATAGATACTGAACACTTCAAGTCAGGTCTCTAAGTCTAGTTCTAATTTCAGTCTAAGAACTTTGGGAAGACAGAACCATCCCGATAAAGGCAGCCCAGCCTACTCATCACAGGACAGTGCTCAGGCTCCCTCCTCTGCTTTCTAATTGTCTGCACATATCCTGCAGAAAATAAACTGAGTGTGATCATGAAAAGCAATCAGAGAGAACTGAGAGTCCTAGACTTCCATACGATAAATGTTGTAAATTTCAAGCAATTAAATTATTCAAAGGAAACTATCTGAGATGTAGTATTCACATAATATTCTACTTGTTTAAAAGTAAAAATGTATATGAGTGTTTTGCCTGCATCTATGTATGTGCATTATGTTTTTAATAATAACAGTTTTTAAAACTAAGAGTGTCATAATGCAACATATTATTATTCTCTCACTCTCTCTTTCTGTGTGTGTGTGTGTGTGTGTGTGTGTGTGTGTGTGTACGCGTGCATCTGTGAAGGTTGGAAGTTGATGTTGGGTATTTTCTATCATTCTCTACCTTATTTTGGGGAAAGGGTCTTTGGTAAACTTGGGGCTCACTGGTATGGTTGGATGGGCTGACTAGGAAGCTTCAGGGACCTTCCTGTCTCTGCAGCCTCAGTGCTGAGATTGTAGACACAGGCACATGCCACAGCTCTCAGCTTCTTATCTGACTTCACAGATCCAGACCCAGATCCTCGGGCTTGTGTATTAAGTAAGCACTGTACTAAGCCACATTCCCAGCCTTTTTTGATGGGTTAAGAGACAATGATTTTAATTAAAGGCTCAGGCAGATCAGAACTTCTGGCTAGTCAACTGGAATTTATCCCTCCTTTAAGAATCTAAGGAGCTCTCTGTAACCCAGAGCTGTAAAACCCCAGCACATAGTGTCTCTGCTTTCTCTAAACTCAGAATTCTATATTCCTATAGAGAAAATAAAAGGAACAATTTGAAAACAGACTGGGTTATGGTTATGGTTATGCGCCCAGCACTCAAAAGGCAGAAGCAGGCAGGCTCTGTGAGTCAAGGCTAGCCTGGTCTACAGACTGAGCTTCGGACTGGTCAAGGCTATAAAGTGAAAGTCTGTTTCAAAAAACAAAATATAAAACTTGAGTTATATTTGATACTGTGGGCTTTTAAATTGTACTGTAAGTAACCTAAGATTTTTTCACACTGCTTTTGCAATTCTGGGAAAGCCTGGTTTGAATTTCATTTTAAAAAACTGAGACTAAATTATGCACATGAAATGCAGATTTTGGCATGTAAGACTCCATCAGTTGGCTACCCCTAATTTATTGCTTTTATACTTAGAACAAGATATAAATGTGAAAATTTAAAGTTATTAAAGTCTTCATTTATATTTCATATACTTTATTTAAAAAAAGAAAAATTCTGGCTAGGAATTACCCTGCTAAGAAAAAGTATAGGGCTGGAGAGATGGCTCTAAAGTCAAGAGCACTAGGCATTCTTTCAGTAGACTAGATTCAGTTCCCTGTACCTATATAGCAGCTTACAAGTGTCCATAATTTCAGTTCCACTTATATACTTTTAGATAAATGGTCACATACACAAAATGAAAATAAACATTTAAAAAGATATGGGGGTTAAAGACAGATCAGTGGTAAAGAGCTTTGTAGCACAGTCAGTGCTCTGGCTTTGGTCTGCAACGTTGCTTTGACTTCTAATGCCACCATGAATGCACATGCATGCATGCACACATGTGCACTGCCCCCCCCCCCCCCCCCCCATGCCTGGGCAGAGTTTGGAAAACATTTTTATAGATTTCCCATTTTTGCATTCAGTTTCAGGGTTATTTAGCTATTCAAGTTTAAAGGCATCGCAGGAATGTTCTTTGCTTTCACCATACATAAGGAAAGGAAGACGCAGGAGCAGGGCCCTGCCACCTTTTGAAACCACAGCCAAGGATACTCCTCACTGTTTCGGATGTCGGCCACCAGGAGCTTTGGTTTACTGGACTTGGTTTTCTTGGTGGGGGTTTTGAAATGGCCTGTTACTGTGAGCTCACACAAATCGATCAGGTCCTCTGCTGAAATCCGGGGTGAAACTTCTGATTTCAGATCACTTAAAGGGATGGATTCTCTTGACTGAAAAAGAAAAGGATACAAGGAACAAAAATACTGATAATTTTATAGAGACAAACTATAGGCAGATTATATCTTCAGTATAGCTCAAGGAGAAGCTGACTCTAGCTCAGTTTGGGAAACTATGATATAACTGTGCTCCCTACTAAGCAGACCTCAGACCATCACGCTAGGTCTCATCTTTTCAACTGTTCAAAGGTACATGGCTATTTGAGACCAAGGATATTAGCAGTCATTCTTGGTGTTATTTAGTAGAGAGAAGTATTACCACCCCCTATAACCCCACAGTAAGCAATGTGATAAATTCAATCCAACAAAAAATAATTGAACAGTACTATTGATTTTGAAACCCTCTGGGATGTAACTTGAGAATTTAAGCGCTTTCAAGGGCTGGGAATATAGCTTAGTAGAAAGCGTTTGCCCTGTATGCATGAGGCCATAGTCCTAATAAAACAACAAACAACAACAAAAAAAACCCCACAAAGAGTTCTTAACATTTCCTTAATTGACAATATGGTAATTAAGGAGAAAGTATTTATATGCTTAGTCACTATCAAAATTGAGCCTAACTGTTCCCTCATCTTCTGAGTTTTATTCAGTAATTCTACTCTGGATCTGCAACTTAGTGTTCTAGGAAAAGAAACAAACCATATAAATCATTCACCAGACAAATTTGTTTTGAAAATAAAACCAATTTAATCCCAGCACTTGGGAGGCAGAGGCAGGTGGATTTCTGAGTTCGAGGCCAGCCTGGTCTACAGAGTGAGTTCCAGGAAGCCAGGACTACACAGAGAAACCCTGTCTCGAAAAAAAAGAAGAAGAAGAAGAAGAAAAGAAAACAAACAAACAAAAAAATGTCTTCAACTGGAATTTGATGTCAGCTTTCATCTCTGGAGTTTCTCTGACTGTGACCTAAAATTTTAGTGGTAAAACAGTTGTCCATTTACCTTGTTAATGTCTGAACAGAAATGAAAATAGCTAAGCTTTATGAATTTAATTTTTTAATATTAAGAATTAAAGCTACTTAAATATTTTGAAATTAAAAGGGAGCTTTAACATCAGTCTCCCTATGCTTTTTTGTTAGGCTGCAGTCTTGCAGGTGCTTCTCACCATCTCCATATGAAGCTATGTACATCTTTGGGGATGAAATAAAGAGCTTTGATTGGCCTAGTTCCGCCTGCAGTCACTTCGTGATGAATGTGGCATTTAGAACGGAAGTATTATCGGAGTAAAGGACATTCCCTGGCTGAATAGGAAGAGTACTTTATAGGAGTGTTCTCTCTGAAGAGTGCTCTGTTCTATCCAAATGTGTACTTGGGTTTTTTAGGAAAGAACACTGCTGCACAGTTGTTTTTTTAAAACTCTTCTTTTTATTGATTCTTTGTGAATTTCACATCACGGACCCCAGTGCAACTCATGTCCCTGTCTCTCCATATCTACCCTCTGCTCTTGCAACCTCCCTGCAAAGCAAAGCAAACAAAGCAAACTCTGGTTGTGGAAGCGAGCATCTCACTGCACACCCCTTTCCCAAGCAGCTTTACTTGAAAATGACTGTTGCAATGATCACTGGCCTGGTTCAAGGCCTCTAGTTTCTGTTATCTATCCATCCTGGCTCCTCACCAGGACTCTTCTCAGACATCCTCTTGTTGCCCTATGTCATTAGATCCTGCAGCTTTGGTTCTGGAGGGCCAGCTCCTTCATGTTCTCTATCAGTTTATAAATGGGTAGATGTTGGGGTGGCCCAATTCAAGGCTCTGGACCCAAGCCTGAGTGGTATCTGAGTTGGTCAGTCTGATAGCTCTCCCATACTCATACATTACACAGGGCCAGCTCTCCAGCACTGCCTAGGCAAGGTGCAGGGCCTGCTTTCTCCCAGTGTTGCTGCCTGTTTGGGGTGGGGACACCTTTCCCTGCTGCACAGTTCTTTGTTTGCTTGTGACAAGGTTTCTCTGCAGCCTGGCTGTACTGGAACTCATTCTGTAGACCAGGCTGGCCTCGAACTAGTGGAGATCTGCTTGCCTCAGCTTCCCGAGTGCTGGGACTAAAAGCATGCACCACTATGCCTGATCAAATTTTAAGAGCAGGAGACAAAACATAACTTTTCAGCCTTCTCTGAATGTATGCAGAAAAAGAATTTTAAAATGATATATGCAACTGCCTCTGAGATTAACTTTAGGAGTTAAAACAAATAAAGCTACTAGGATAAATTACACTAAGAAGAGCACAGTAAAATTATTATGAAATACATAGTCTAGTACTTTTTTAGTTTCTTAAGTGGTTTTATTATTTATTATAAACTTTGTCCTAAGAGGAAAACAGAGCTTCTTCCACACACCATCTGCCTCACTGTGCTAGAACCATGTGTGTTAATGCTTTCCTGAGACTGGAGCCTCTAGCTCATGGTCTTTGTTACAGATGCTGCAGAGGGATTTAGAATAACTACATATAACTCAGGTTTTATCACAAGAAAGCTTTGACTGTTTAACATTACACAAGCCTTATGTGCACACAATTATTTATTTGGTACTTCTAGATTTGAATTCTCAACAATTAAAACTTATCTTTTTTTCTCCTTTCTTTCTGTGTATGTGCTGCTTTTAAGTATGTGAATGTGTGGGTGTACATGTGTATGTGGGCTCATGTTTGCTTGCAGGTGTGTGGTGCATGTCTGTGTTTAGGCCAGAGGGCAACCTCAGATGTCACTTCTTGAGATCCATCCATCCATTGTCTTTTAAAACAGTTTCTGTCATTGGTCTGGAAACAGCTGAGTGTGCAAGGCTGGCTGGACAATTTCTGTCACTGGTCTGAAGACATTTGAGTGTGCAAGGCTGGCTGGCAAAAGCTGGGCATACTGCCATGCCTGCTTTTTAACTTCACCCTGGGGACTGAGTTTAGGTTCTCGTGCCTGCACTAAGATGGGCAGGGGCAATCCCCAGCCTCTTCTTTACTTTGTAATATACAACTGCCATGCTGCTCAGATTGACCTTGGACTTGGGAACCCTAGTTTCAGCCTTTAAGTGCCAAGATTAGAGTTGTTTATCACCATACCCAGGAGAGAGCAAGCTTAGATAGTAAAGGTTCAAAATGTAAATCTATCTGAGAATTTTAGAAAAAAATCATATTGTTTTGTTTACCCAGAGTCAGAATTTACTTGGCAGATTATTGATGAAAACCCTATAGTAGCCCAGATCTTTGAAATGGCTACCTGCATGGATTTATATAGTAAATCCCACGAAGTCCCAAGAATCTAAACATGGAAACAAGATATTTTGCTACTTGTAAGCACTGCATTTTGACACTATGTGAAAGGCCTGGGCTTTTACTTCTAATGCATCGTTTACCTTTAAGAGCTATGATATCTAATGCATATGCATATATGCATATATATAAATATAATCCATATATACATATATATTATATATTAATATAATACACACACACACATACACACACACACACACACACACACACACACACACACACATATATGCACTAAAAAAGTTTTCTATTTTCCCCCTCCACTTTCAAGCTAATATGAGTGAAATGGGAATTTTAGTAAGGCTCTTGTTTGAAATACAACCCCCCTTTCCACCAAATTCAATTCCCCAGTAACTACTCTGGGTCACCGACCCTGCCCTGTGACTCACAACAGGGGTGTCACGCTGCAGAAGAAGTTCTCTCAAAGGCTTTTGCATCTCATAACCTACCAGAAAGTGGAGATGCTATAGCTCCTAAGGGAAACTAGGTGAATGAATGAAAAAGCACAGAAAGAAAGGAAGAAATAAGAAAGAAAATGGGTCCGGGGGTCATATCATCATGAACATATCTTAGCCCTAAAGTTTTAAACATGAGACTGGAAAAAAAAAGCGAGTAAAAAAAAAAGGCAAATTCATATTTACACACGTGAAACTCAGCTTCACAGAGTACATCACATTGAAAATATTAAGAATATAGCTAGAGTAGGAACAGAAATTTGTGAGAAGTCACGGCTGGAGGACTGTATTAGGTATCAGTAGATAATTGTAATTAAATTCATAAGAAAAACTAATTAAAAAAGAAAAATTACAAAAAAGCATTGATTTTTGGCAGGCATAGTTATACACTGCAGAGACAACCTTAAATTTTGTAGTATTAGAAGCAGAGCTGAAATGTTATTTTTAAAAATTTCAACCAGTTCTCATCGTTCCCCACGTCTTTACTAAGACAACTTAAAGTGCTCAGTATTTCAAGTACATGTGCGAAGGACAGCCCTTTGCAAAAGGTACAGACATAAACCATCATGTTCAAGCTTTATGAGAAAAGCGACTTTAAAAACATCACTCTAAAAAGCCCCATCATCCACAAAGATATTTTCTCATACATTTAAGACACTGTACTGCTCCAGTAGCACTTTTAAAGTTTATCTTTCTCATTTTTAGAGGACTGGAGGTCCCTAAGATTCAGACAGAGCATCCTCAACGGAGTCAGAGATGGCTGCTGTGCTCCAGAGGCTGCATAATACATTTTTCACACAGGACAGGGTTTGTTCCCCTAAATAGAGGAGAGATAATGTACGTGAGTATGAAATATGGAGAGGAGAGACAGAATTCTTTTCAGTGATTAAGGATTTTATGGTAAAAATTTCACAGATGTGCTCTATAGAAACTGAGTGCAGGCTAAATTTCCTCAAAGACAGTAATTTTCCCTTTGATTTACAGTATCAGCTTGGGGATATTTCATCCTCTGGGCCTCACTTTTTGATGAATAATTGAAGAAAGAAGACTAAATGACACTATTATTTATTTTAACTCTAGCGTTCTGCGACTTCATTTCTGATAGGCAGCAATACACTTTCAAACACCCACTGCCTTCCTTGGACAAAAGTGAGGAACTTGTTTAGTACTCTGTTCTTTGAGGTTTACTTAAAAAGACTCAGTGGTGATCACTGCAGGCCTTCTCGTGAGCAGGACACACACATGCAGACAGACTTGTGAGAACATAGCACCAAACCAAGTACAAGTCCTACTCCACACAGTTACAGCTCTTTCTGGGAGAATGGACAAGATGGCGGTAGTAGTAATCCAAGACTGTAAGTGTCAGTGTGGGTGGGGTGGGGTACTGAGACAGGGGCAAGGGGACAGTGTGGGAGCTGCTTCTACTTGCTTACTTGTATAAAAGTCTCTGGAAGTGATTCTCAAATAAAAGCAGAACCTGAAGAGGACGAGGCTCCACTCACCCCTGGAGGTGGAGCATCTGACTTCCTGGAAGGGGCCACTTACCTCTGTCTGTAGTTCTACTTATTTGTTCCTAATGACCACACCAAGAACAAGGTATTGAGTGAGGTCGGCAGAGTGCTTGTTTTATTCTTACTCTTAATTTCGATGAAATATTTGCTGGCTAGTTTTTTTGCCATCTGGAAAGAAGGAACTTCACTAGAGAAAATGCTTCTGTCAGATTGGTCTCTAGGCAAATCTGTGTGTATTTTCTTGACTAGTGATAGACGCATGAGGGCTCATTCTCTGTGGGTGGTAGTACCGCTGAGTTGATGGTCCTTGTTTGTATAAGATAGCAGACTGAGTAAGCTATGGGGAGCAAGCCAGTATGCAGAGTTCCTTCACAGTCCCCACCTCAGTTCCTGCCTCCAGTTCTTGAGCTGAGTCCCCTTGATGATGGACTGCGGTCTTTATCATAGCAATGGAAAGCAAAGTAGGACACAGTGTTTATTTACTGTCATGGCAGCCAGCTTTATATCAGGTGAAAAGACTCAAAAGTTTCAGCAGAAAACAGAGGAGGGATACTCAGCTGTTTCTAATAACTAATTGCTTATTTGAATGCACTATAAACCAGACAATTCTCATGAGAATTTGGGTACAGACGCATCAAAGTCCATAATGTATTTATTTAACTGTATTTCTAACTTCTTTCAAATATGTGAAGGCATTTTAATTTTAATGAGATCAGCAAGGCTATTCATATCACAGCCAAGCCTAAAGCCAG
Organism: Rhabdomys pumilio; assembly: GCA_030674055.1. Taxonomy (NCBI): domain Eukaryota; kingdom Metazoa; phylum Chordata; class Mammalia; order Rodentia; family Muridae; genus Rhabdomys; species Rhabdomys pumilio. Next base: position 24,839,288 of record JANHMN010000001.1, read on the forward strand.
AGACCATGAAGATGTACCTTGAATTTATAACTGTGCATATTATGGAATAGAGTTGACAAATCTGAAGCTGCCTTTCAATTAAATTAGCTCTCATGTTTCATATTTTCTTATTTATGATAAAGAATCTCAGAGGTAATTTTACAACTCATTTAATCTCTGAATCCCAAGTTAAGAATAAACAAATACAATATTTTTAGAAGAAAAATAGACAAAAGTGTAGCCAGGATTGTACAGAGGTGCTTGGTGTGTAATAAAGGAAAATTTGTACTTTGAAAAGAGGGAGGGAAAACTTGAAACCAGGACAGAAGCTGTGCAGCTCTACACAAGACTTGAGTCAGAAAGGTAATAACCCAGGTTAACAGTGCTCAGCAGTCTCCCTGCTGGGGCACCCTCATGTATGCAGGAAACTGCAGCACTCACCGTCAGCATCTGACCAGTAGCCCCATACTCCAGTAGCCCACAGACTCCATAGTTGCAGAGCACTTAAATCCAGTTTGGGGAGCTGGCTGGTCAGAGGGACTTCTCTGTTCCAAAGAAGGAATCTACAATGGCACTACCTGATGTCACGTTGCCTGAGCAGACGAGCAGCTTTTGCCAGTGTACCTCACCGATCCACTAAGGACAGCCATCTTAACATCTTGCAGTTTCAGCAAAAGAGGATGCCTGTACTCTATGTCCAAGTCCAACATGAGCTGGACCTCCAGGTATTAGGAAAGGTTTCTTTCACACCTCAAAACTGTAGCTCCTAATGCAAAATCCCAGCTTCACCTACCCATGTCATTTTGGAGCTTGGAAAGATACAGCTCTTTTCTGAAACTATAGTAAATTGCCTACCAGAGGCCCAGTCAGTCCTTAGCACCATCAGAACCCACTCAGTGGGGAATGGGAAAGCTTTCTGTCCTAGTCTACAGCCTGAAGATATAACTTAGTACAGAGAGGTTTGACTCAAGATTGTCCATTGGAATAAAGAGAAGGTCCCTTTTATCTACAGCAGATCCAAGACTGCATCAGCAAATGCCACAAGCCTTGTTCTTACTGAAGTTTGCCCTGTATGACCTGGGGATATTTCCATTCACATGAATGGCAGATACCATAGCTACATGTCCTATCACCACTTATAACAAGCCACACAGAAAAGAAAAAGTCTCCTCCACATCCTATAACTCAAGCAGCCTGGAGACCAGTGCTACAAACTCAAATGTTCCATGCCCTCTCCTCTACAGTATACAGAATTGAGACCATTTGTGCTAATCTCTTGGAATCTGGTGAAAGTATCATCTATGTCTCTCATCTCTATAAAACCAGTTAACAGTGCTATGAGACCAAGCACCAAATGGGGATTGCCCCATGGGACCTAAGGAACATACAGTTTGGGTTCCACAATGCTGAGTTCACGGTTACTATTACTACAGAACTCAGCATGCACCTGTACTTATCCTGGAGGACAAAGAGAAAGTTCTGCTCTATTCTCTAAGGATAGGACTCTAAGGAGTGGCTGCTGATGTCAGAGGCCCAGGTATCTCCTGTATTTATCTTGAAGGTCCTGGAGAGTGTCTTTACCTTCTATAGATCAGAAACTATGGTAGCTGTTATTAGAAACCATAGCATTGCTCTTCTTGCACTAAGGGACCAAGGGACAGTTCTCTTCATATTCTGCATCAACACTAAAAAACATAACCACAAGGCCTGGTGCCACCATGGCTCAAATATGTGTAGCCAATGGATATGTCACTTTGCTTATGTCCACTGAAAACTCATGAGAATGTTGGGATCTATTGCATTCTAGACACTGTGGACACCCAAGCTGAAGAAATTGAGGGATTTGCTGGTGAGCTGCCTATAACTGAACCCAATGCACTTACCAACTGATAGATCCCATATAAACACAACCTTTCCTACAAAAGCTACTTTATAAAATAGTCAGAGTAAGTAAACATTACACCAAATATTTATACACTAATGTAAGAAAATAGCATCAGAGGAAACATAATGCCATTAATGAAAACAATCCTTCATTAAAAGATCTCAGAGGGAAAGCTAAAAGAAGCCTGAAAAAATTTAAAGCAATAATTTGAACTTAGTGACATGAAAAACAAAACACATGAATGATATGAAGAAATGAGAAAAACAAGTGAGACATTGACCAAAGACACAGAACTTATATACAACAAACAAACAAAAAACAAAGACCGATCTTAGAACTAAAATCTGGAATAAATAAAATAAAAATATAATAGTTTCAACAAAGGACTACAACAAGTGGAAGAGTTTCTGATGTAGAGGACACGTCTTCTGAGTTAACCACAGATGTAGCAATAGTCAGATAGGAAAAGAAGGGAGAATTAAAAGAACAGAGAATATGAAATTTGTGGAATACTACCAAATGGATAACTTTCACACTACAGCAACTCCAGAAGATGAAAAGGAAACATACTGAGAACAACACTCAGTGATTTCTCACATATCCAAAGCTATATAGATGACTATGTATAAAAAATCCAAAGGATCATCTGGAAGCAAGCAACATGGAGCTTTGCCAAAACATGTTTTCCTTCTTTCTGCTTTCCTTCCGTCATATGTGAATGTGGTCTCATGTGTGACGTCAGAGGATAAGTGCAGGCATTGGTCCTGGCCTTCTCGCTTGTTTCAGACAGGTTCTCTACTTTTCACTGCACCAGGCTAGCTGGCTAATGAGTCTCTGGGGTTCTCCCATCTCTGCCTCCTGTCACCCTGTGTATAAATCTTTTACCAACAGCAATAGGACACATTTCTTTTTCACCCAACAGCAATAGGACACACATTTCCCCCCTCTTGTCAACACATGGAACAATTGTTAGGGTAGATCATATGCTAGTCCAAATAGCAAGTGTGATGGTTAGTTTTAACTTTTCCCTGATTAGATTAAGAAACATCTAAGGGATTAATTAGTAGAAGATATCTCTGGGTGTGCTTGTAAGGAATTTCCATGGAAAGCTTGCATATGAAGGTACTAACCTAGTGTAGAGATTAGTTGATGATTCATAATATGATGACATTATTGGGACGTGGCAAGGTCAGGAAGTTGGGCCCAGTTAGAGGAAGTGGGCCACTGTGAACTTGTTAATAAGGACAATATGTTGAGACAGGGTTTCTCTGTGTAGCCCTGGCTGTCCTGAAACTCACTCTGTAGACTAGGCTGGCCTTGAACTCAGAAATCCACCTGCCTCTGCCTCCCAAGTGCTGGGATTAAAGGCGTGTGCCACCACTGCCTGGCTCACCCTGGCCTTTTCTTATCCAGAGTGGAAGTGTATACTTGGGATAGTATACACTTCCACTTCCACTGTCATATTCAGCTTAAGCATATGGGTTAAGAAACCAATAAAGCCAGGAACCAAATATTTCTACCCTTAAGATTTTCTGTCAGGTATTTTTGTCACATTTTCATTTACATGAAAACCTAATACATCAAACATATGTACATATATATATATGTGTGTATGTATACACACACAGACACACACACACACACACACACACACTTATGTATGTTTTAAACACAGGCTGTTTTCAAAAGACAAGAGTTTCTTTTTATAGCCCTGGCTGTACTAGAACTTACTCTGTAGACCAGGTGGGCCTCCAACTCACAGATCCACCTGCCTCTGCCTCCCAAGTGCTAGCATTAAAGGTGTGTGCCAACACTGCCCAGCTAAGTCTTAATAAACTTTTAAAACTGAAATTATAGAGATGCCTCAGTGGTTAAGAGCACTGATTCCTCTTCCAGAGGTCCTGAGTTCAGTTCTCAGCAACCACATGATGGCTCACAATCATCTGTAATGGGATCTGATGACCTCTTCTGGTATGTCTGAAAACAACTACAGTGTACTAATATAAATAAAATAAATACATCTTCAAAATAAGACAAAACAAAACAAACTGAAATCATGTCATGTTCTCATAATGGAAGAGAAGCACAGCTTGGCCATATTAGAAAGTACACATGTAGATGAAAATTCAGTGACATGCTACTAAAAGATCAATGGCTAACTGGAGAAATGTAAAAAGAAATACAAAATGCTATAAGCAAATGAAAATGATCCCAACATACCAAAATCTATGAAGTCTGGGCAAAGAGGCACTTTACAGAGAAGCATGCAGTAGTCCACAGGCAAATCAAAAAGGAAAGCTGCTTCACATGACTCCTGAGCACACTGTGACAGTCCGGAGTGAGAACAAAGAAAATCCAAAAGTAGAGAAAGGACTGACAGCCAGAATGGAAATTTTAAAAAGTAAAATCAATCAAAGCAGCTTGATGTTGTTCGTAAGACAGGCCTTGCCTTTGCAGCCCAGGTGACCTAGATCTCCCTGTCTGTCTCCACAGTGGGGAGATGACAGACATGGGCCACCACGCCCTGTGACCACCATGCTGAGTGAATGAGCTGTGGGTTTTGACAAGGTAAATGCGACTGACTAAATGTTCTGCTTTAACAAAGAAGAGTGAGGAGACTCAAAGTTAGAGGTGAAAACAAGGGTTTTCACAGCACAGAAATGCAAAGGACCATAAGAACCCATTAGATACTAACAATGTGGAAAGCCTACAAGAGATGCCTACATTTCTGAATTCACACTATCAAATTGGAAATCTAAATATGCAAATAATGAACAGCAATACTGAATAATTAAAATCTCCCATCTGAGAAAAGCCTCAACAACATGAAAGATTTGTCGCTGAATTACACAAAATATTTAAATGACTTATTCAAATTCCTCTTAAACATTTTCTTTAGCTAAAATGGAAGAACTCTGTCAGCATTACCTTAGTATCAGAACCACACAAAGATCCCACACAAAGGAAAACTAAAACCATATATCCTGGTGGCTATAAATGCCTATGTTCTCTATAAAACAGTAGCAAACAAATTCAGTATCACATTAAAAAGACCAGACCAGGGTTTAGTATGACTCATCCCAGTGATGGCGTAATGGTTCAAAAATAAAACAAATTGGCCATTGTGACTCACTACCTCTCAGAATGGAGGAATCATCTCAACAGATATAGAAAGGGCACTCAATAAGATTTAACATTCCTTTATAATAAAATCTGTCACTGAGGCCTGGTGGTACATATCTTTAATCCTAACACTCAGGAAGCAGAATAGGCAGATCTCCAAGTTTGAGGCCAATCTGATCTACAAGTGAGTTTCAGGCCAACCAGTTATATTGAGACCTTGTCTCCAAAAACAAACAACAAGAGCATAACATTGTCAAGAAATTAGGACAAAATTTCAAAACAGTAAAGGTTATAGATAAAATAAATCTTAAGAAGGATAATAAAAAGAAAAAAAGAGAATGACAGTGTTCATGATGTCCCATGTTTATAGATCATTTTATTGTTCAAATGACCTTAGTATTCCATTGTTCAATATAATTCTCACCAAAATACTGACAACCTTTCTCACATAATAGAAAAAGCCCTAATATGTATGTGGAAGCAGGAAAGACCAAGATAAGCTAAAAAATCTAGGACGTGGAAAAAAGGTATCACAATGTTTGATTTTAAAACATATTACAAAGTTATAACCAAACTGTGGCACTGTTATACTACACACATGCACACGCACACACACACAGAAAAAAACAGAAAAATTTAAATTAATTTAACATCATATAGTCAAATATTATTTTAACAAAGACACCAGTATCCAGTAGAGAGAAGATGGTCTATTCAATAAATGTCCAGTCTCACAATGATTAGGTAAAAGCAAAAGCTTGAAAAAGTGGTGGTACAAGTCTGTATTCTCAGCACTGGTGAGGGAGGCAGGCACACTGTGAGTTAAAGAGCACCTCAGGTGTACAAGAGTACATGGTGAGAGTCTATTTTCCTCAAAACAACAATGACAATAAACCACTAAGATATATCATCCTATCTCAATTAGAAAGACTATTATAAAAAGACAAAAACAGCAAATGATGATACAGATGGGAGAAAGGGTGGTGGGAATGTAAATTGAATCAACATAGGATTCCTCAGAAAACTAAAATAGATGTACTTACTGGTACGGTGAATTTACCACTGGGAACACATGCAAAGGAGACAAAATCTTTGTACCAAAAGGATGCATGCACTTCTGTGTTCCCCATAGTGCTGTTCACATAACTAGGATATGGAGTCTATGTAAATGCTCTGAGTCAGTATATAACACGACAGAGCATGATTCAGCATTAAGTATGAAACTGCCATTTGGGGTAACATGGATAGAACTGGTTTCATTATGCTAAGAGAAAAAAGTCAGACACAGAGAGTCAGATACCACATCTTGTCATTTCTGTAAACTTGTAAGGCAGTGTCATGAGAACTGGAATGGGACTGTGGTCACTGGAGACTTGGAAAGGCCTGAGAGAAAGTGAATCAAAAGAAGTTTTGTAAAGAGACTCTAAACCACAGCTGGGAGGAAGAATTAGTTCTGGGTTCTCTATTACATATACAGAGGGGTAAGTATAGGGTCAAACAATCAATGACATATTTCAATGTGACCAGAAGAGTATGAAATTCCAACATACGAAGATGATTAATGTCTGAGGGGATGGAAATTCTTATTACCCTGATCGCATTACTATACATTATATACATGTATTTAATTACTAAAATGTACTGCATAAACACACTACAAACTCTGTCCCAATAAAGAGAAAACACAATAAACTATTTTGTATATACTGTTTAATATGCAAAAGTCTACCAAACAGAACAGAAATTCTAATTAACATGAACAGTATGAATGTATAGGTGAATTACTATAGTACTTAGATTAGACACAGTTAACTTCAAAACTGTTAAACTAAAGATCTTCATATCTCCCTTCTTGTGTAATGCAGCTTAAAACGTGATACTAAGTCCTTAGAGGTGTTGTAGGTGTGGCTGCTGTGTCACTGTGCATCAGTAGATGGTAGAGAAGAAAGAGGCTATGTCTCCACTCAGTATTCTGACCTATTAACATCTGAATGATTAGTAGTCTAACATTCCCTGAAAAAAGTGAGCCTGAGATGACTACCAGTCTAGTCTGGCACCTGGGGACCCAGACTGGGAGCTAGCCTGAGACAACTATCAGTCCAGCACAGCACAGGCCTGGAAGGGCTCCCAGGGCAATGAGTGATCCAGAGTCTAGAAGAACCCCAGTCTAGGACCATGGGCCCCTCTCTTACAGATCCAAGACTACAGGATCTCCATGACACAGGGCAACAACAGGACAGCTGAGAGGAGTCCCAGTGAACATCCAGTATTGATAGAGCAACAGAAGCCAGGGGCCTTGAACCAGACCAATGACTCATGTCAATGAACATTTGCAAGCAAATACGTATGGACAAAAAGGTGTACTATGGGACACACTGAAGCTTCCCCACCTAGATTTTTTCCTGTGTTGGGGGTTAGGTTGTAAGAGTGGAGGGCAGGTATTGGGGGGAGATGAGTGGGATTGGGGTGCATGATGTGAAATTCACAACCAATAAAAAGTTAAAAGTATAATAATAATAAGCAATCCAAGACAGGGAAATATTACTAAAAGTTACAGGCAATCTTTTTGTGATGAAGTAAATCTTTAAGATACTATATTGTCTATAAAATATAAACATGTAATTTGATACATATATCCTACTGATATTTAAAAAATATTATTTGCCAAATTGTGAGATGTTTAAGTGAGCACAAATTTTGCTTATAGAAATAAAATCACTACTCTATTTTAAAAGCAGAGAGTAATTTAATTGGTTAAAATCACAGGGTAGGACAGAAATCACATGATATCCTACATAAGAAGATGCAGAAAAGCCATTTGACAAAATCCAACATTCCTTTAGGATGAAGGTCCTGGAGAAACTAGGGATTATGTGAACACATTCAATGCCATAAAGGGCATCTATGACAAAACTGGGTTTTATAAAAAAGTGCACTGAGTAAGCCATGGGGAGCAAGCAGGACTCCTTCATGGCTACTGTTTCAGCTCTAGGTTTTTGCCTTAAGTTCCTTTGATGATAGAACTATGGTACTAGCCGGGCAGTGGTGGCGCACGCCTTTAATCCCAGCACTTGGGAGGCAGAGGCAGGCGGATTTCTGAGTTCAAGGCCAGCCTGGTCTACAGAGTGAGGTCCAGGACAGCCAGGACTACACAGAGAAACCCTGTCTCGAAAAACCAAAAGAACTATGGTACTGAACTGTAGAAAAATAAACCCTTACCTCCTACCTCCCAAACAAAAGAAAAAACCTGCACAGTATTGGCAGAAAACCAGATACAAACTTAAGTGGAATAGACTAGAGGACCAAGACATAAGTAAGTCCACATAGCTATAGCCACATAGTTTTTGGCAACAACAACAACGAAAAAGGTACACTGGAGAAAAGAGCCTTTTCAACAAACGGTGCTGGGAAAACTGAACATGTACACATAAATACAAAGTGAAAAGCCGAAACACTGAAACTGCTATTAACAGTTCAAGATATGGGCGCATCTCAATATACAGGCTGGAGAAGTGACACAGTGGATAAGGGTGGTTGCTGCCAAGCCTGGCTACTGATGATACCTGGAACCCATATGGTGAAAGATAACCAGCTCCTACAAGTTGTTCTCTGATCTCAACATGTGCATGTGGTATATGTGTCCACAACATGCTTATACACACTTATACAGACACAAAACAAATACATGCAATGAAAAAGTTTTAGTGCTTTAAAATGCTACAATTAACTTCAGAGAAATGCTAAGAAACAAAAAGACACATTTTGTTCTTTTCAAAAAATTTCCTATCAAAATTTCCTATCTGTAAATTTATTTGTAGCACACTTAGGATTTTAATAACTTCTTGGTATGGAAAAAGAAACTCTAAAAGATGGTGTAATTGAAAAATAATAAAAATATGCATATAAATCTGGTTTGCCATAAAGGGATATTTAGACAAAAAGAGTAATTTAGTTTGTTCAAGAAAATAAACATCCTTATATTAAACTAGCCATTTGATAAATATAAAAGTTTACTAGTTTGTTAGCTCAACTTGATTGTCCCTTGGTAAGTGGTCATTTTGCTTGATTCCTGTAGGACTTCTGAATCATAACATATCATACACACACACACACACACACACACACACACACACACACACACACCAGTGTTAGCTAAACTTTATTCATTGGGCTGAAAGATCGGGAAGCCCCTCCTGGCAGGACTTGTCTCAGGTGTATGAGCTGCAAATAAAGCTCTGGCTTCACTTTTCTTACGGCCTCAGTCTGTGTTACTATGTGTACAAAACAAGCCAAAATACATCAAAATTAACATTTTATACCTAGGTTTAAATGTGATTTTTGAACTCATGTCACAGAAATTGTTTATTTACTTATCCTATATGGATATCTTATATGAAGGACTGAGTGAGCCTGAATACATGGGACATTTATGCCTTGAAATTTGAAAACCATTAGGCTTCCTGGATCCTGTGTATAATGGTGTCTCTCTCGTTGCCACCCTGTCTGTAGAATTGTGCCAGAATCTATTTCCCTTTAAATGTCACAGAATGCCAGTGATCCATGAGATGACATCCCTGAACTTTGAGGTTGTGTAAGGAACACCCTGTGCAAGACCCCAGATATTCATTAGCTAGCTGGAGTCAGGCTACTGTGCCCATCACTCTCCACGAAGAAAATATATTCTGTAGACTCGCTGGTGGAAAAACATTGCTAGAAGATCTGTGTCAAATCAACACTGAATTAAATCAGGCTGCTCAGGAAAACTGTCACCACTGTAGCCTTCCCTGCAACTTCATGTGGGTATGCTAATTACACTGTGAGCACTGCCTGCTGCCTGTGGAGACATGTGCCCCCATCTCACATCAGCTCAGCTGCCAGTCTGGACCAAGCCTTCTTCAGATACTCTACCCTATATCATGCCAATGTTACTTTTGCCAAAAAGAAAATAATTCATGTTTTCTTTTGTTTTCCATTAAGAACACTATCATAATTCTGCTTCTATCACCCCACCCCCAATCCTCATCAACATAATGTCGTCTATAATTCTCCTGATACATGTTTTGTCTGACCATGGACATATTTTCTGTATTCATTTCACTGTGTCACTTACAGGACATGGCTGTATTCAGAAGATCCTTGCATATAGTGGGATGGGCGAGCTGTATTTACAGAGTGACCACACCAAGATTATAGCCCAGAGAGCAAGCACTTTGATATGCCACTACAAACTCTCATTTTTCCAAGATAATTTCACAAAATGATAAAAGTACATGTTTAAAAAGATAGTGAAAAATACCAACTATAATTTCTAAGTTTTAGATGGCTGCAGGGAAACAATTAGATGTTTTTAAAAATGAGGAGCATATGAAGGTTCACCGGGAAAAGCAACAATGACCACGCACCCCTAATTCACAGTTCCTTGACCTGGAAAGTGAGGCCTATTCTTAAGTTATTTGGTTATAATATTTACTTAGATGTCTCATTTCAAAACGTTTGTGCGCTAATGTTTAGCTCAACTTGCACTCTAATCCATGCTTTCTGTTTTATCCATTCCTGATACATTGTTTCCATCTGCCACAATAGTTTTCTGGTGTACTGAATTAAGTGATATCCCAAATCTGGAACTGATACTGGGAGAAAGGATGTTTATATAAAATGATAAAAATCTTGCTAACTCTAGACTTGAGGCACTCTGTTTTAAATAACAACTGGGTTCAGAAAATGAAGAACACAGTTGTAAATGAGGCATGACAGACACTGCAGGTTTTCTTCTTCTTTGTTTTCCTGATTCCAAACCAACTTTCTTCATGTCCATGTATTTACCAAGGTACTTAAACAGATACAGTCCACATTAATGTGAAGTGCATCAGGTACTGAGCCTGTGCTCAATAAAATCTGCTAAAAGAATAAGTATTATCCAAAATTCACCTTAATGATGACAAAGAGAAAAGAAAAAGAATATTTCCCTCTTAGAACACAAGGAACATGAAAAAAACCAACAAAACTTGTTTCCTCCAAAAGCTGTCAACCACAAACTACTGAAGATTGATCAAAATGACTTGATGAAATTCCAGGTGAATTCAAAATAATGATTATAATTATCATAGGACAGTTCCAATATTTTCTAAGAGAATATAAATAGCTGAATAAAAAATGAAGTCAATCTATTAATGTTATAGCTTCATATTATAATTTAACACATTAGAATACACTGTAGAAAAGAAAGGTTAAGCCACAAACTAAGAAGAGCCCATCAAAATAACAGGGGCCATCTTGAGATGTGGCCTAATGTTTTATTTTGAACTCCTCTAGGAGTTATAAACTCCTAAATATTTCCATTGTTGGAATATCCACAGACATTATGCTGTACTGACTTACAGGAAATGCACAGAAACCTTGTAAAGTCTACCTGGACAATGGGTGAGCTGCACTGTAGGAGATAACAACTTTATACAGAGGAGATGGAAGATATCACTGTGATTACAGTTCTCTACTTCTAAGCCCGAGGTTCTGGCTAGTTTCCTGTGAACTCATGTCAATGGCAGGACCAAAGTCAAGTACCCAGTTGTTTCTTTTTGTCTTGGTCTTACTATACCATGCTACAGTGGCAGTTATAGTGCAGAGGTAATCCTGCAGTTTCTACTGTGACCTAGTTTATAGGGCCCTGAACAACTCAAATCCCCACCATTACCCTATAGCTGCAAACACTGCTTCTAAAGAAGGAACCCCGCTAGATCCAGTTGTCACTCCAAATTTGAGTGCTTATACCAGGCAAGTCAAGAGCCTTGACAAGCGCTGCTGCCAGCAAAAAGTAACCCTGTAGTTTCTGTTTGTCACCCCATCTGTACAACTTACAACCTCTATACTTTGTCTAACAATCTACTAAAGGCATGACTTGGTATGAGCACCAAGGGTACTGCTATGGAATTTTTCCATTGATATCTGGACCCAAGCAGCTACTGCCAGACTGAAGGGCATGTGCTCTAGGATTCTTACCACTGTAGGGCTGCTGGTAGAGGGCCAGCACACAGCTACACAGGTAGAACCAACAGCACTTGATGAAAGTGTGGTTACCTGATAGGGTCCACTATTCCACGTGTGAGTAAATACACAGTAGTACTTCACAGCCATGGCTATCAGCACTGTACCTGCTCGAACTCATGTCCCCACTTGTGGGGATGGATCATAGGATAATGGGTTTATGATTCCATCTCAGTCTGCACTGTACTCAGAGTCATTAATCATAGCCCAAGGAGCTACAGGGAAACTACACTATAGTCCCCAATACAGCCAGAATTGTATTCAGTCTGATCCATCTGAGAGAAAAAAATCTCAATGCAGGAGCACAGGAAATACGAAAACTCAAGGCACCATGCCTCTAAAGGCACACATCAAACTCTTTAGTAACTGATTTCACACCTGCACAGATGAAATACACCATAAACAACATTTTAAATAGTCATTTAAAAGCTGAATAAAATCCATGAGGAAATATACAACCCATTATATGAAATCACAAAGATAATTGGGGTATTAATGAGAAATTCAGCAAAGAGACAGATTTTAAAAATTTTTAGAAATAAAGAGCTAAATAAGTCACTTGTATGTATGTATGTATGTATGTATGTATGTATGTATGTATGTATGT
>JANHMN010000001.1:24851932-24893203 GCA_030674055.1 Rhabdomys pumilio
TGTATGTATGTATGTATGTATGTATGTATGTATGTATGTATGTATGTATACACACACACACACACACACACACACACACACAAAGCATTACCAAACCATAAAGATGAACAGGGAAGGATAAAAGAAGAAAGAGAGCCAGGCAGTGGTGGCATACACCTTTAATCTCAGCACTTGGGAGGCAGAAGCAGGCGGATTTCTGAGTTCGAGGCCAGCCTGGTCTACAGAGTGAGTTCCAGGACAGCCAGGGCTACACAGAGAAACCCTGTCTCGAAAAACAAACAAACAAACAAACAAACAAACAAACAGAGATAACAATAGACAGGAGTGAGTTCTTACATATCAATAATAATGAATGAAAACAAACTGAATTCTTCAGTTAAAGGACATAGAGTGGTCACTTTCCCTATTCCTCCCACTACTGAGAACTAGACTATAAAGAGGACAGATGCAAATGCAAAGGCTCTGTGCACCTGCTGATTTGAGCATTCTAATCAAATGATGTTTAGTTGGATTTGAGGTCAGTATTTACTCTTGATACTATATTAGCGAGAAGAAATCACATATTTGTATTTTTCCTTGCACTGTACTATGAAGCCACCCACTTTATTTAAGAGTATACAAGTAACTGTACATGTTGATGTACACCTAGTAAAATTGAAAAAATAGTGAGATCTTGAGAAACTTTGACTTTACTGTGTGGAATAAATTAACATATACACTTGAATTATCCAGGGCACAAATCGTTTTACAGTAAATTTGCTAAAATAGCAGTTTGTAACTTATACTTAATTAATTAGCTTGTTTCAACCCTTAAACAAAAATAAAACATGTTAGAAATTAGTTTAAGGGAAGAAAATGTCCCTGAAAACCTGCAGACTATAAAGCCCAGTGAGACTATTTTCCCAATTGTTCAAATTATATAAAGTTTATTGTGAGATTAATTTATACACTAGTGTTTATATATTTTACTTTTAGAAGCTATTCCAACATAAACTATAAAAGTGTTTAAAAGACTCTAATCAACATGTAAAACATTGCTTATACGTTGAAGACTATTCAGTGTTATGTTCTATTTTGATCACGACAATAGCAAGTAGTTACCATTATGCAAATGAAACAAAACTTATTTTTAAAAATCTTTGGCTACTACATGTGCTCCTATACAGGTTATTAGGCAGGAATCTAAATCTTAGGCTAGAACAAAGAAGTAACTTCAGGCAGGAATCTAAATCTTAGGCTAGAACAAAGAAGTAGGCTTCAGAGATGAAAATGACTTTGCGCTAGGACAGGGAAGTAGGCTCAGATACTTTGGTCATCCTGATAAGCCCTTAGAAACAGTGGTCACAGGAGTGTTCACAGAATTTTGTTTATTGTCTTACTGTTCTTTGACTACTTGTGTTTATTGTCTTGCTTGTTCCTTGACTATTTGCATCTATTGTATTGCTAGTTCTTCAACCTAGAACTGACCTTAATACTTGCATGTAATTAAAATGGTATAAAAGCAAAAAGGAGGAGGGGGATGGGATAGGGGATTTCTGGGGAAGAGGAAATGGGGAAAGAGGATGACATCTGAAAGGTAAATAAATAAGATATCCAATAAAAAGAAAACAAACAAACAAACAGAATAATTCTTGCTTTTTCACAGACTACATATAACTAAGTTATACTACTTGTAAATAAATGAATATGCTGATTAAATTTGTCAAACAGATTTTGAAAATCTAAAAGTTAACTACTATCTTTTTTTAAAAAGTACATTCAGCTAAAAATCCCCCCCCAAAAAACAGAAAAACAAAACCCACCCATTTCAACCTTGTGGCTGGGAGAGCACGGTTTGCGAATGCTTGCTGTGCAAACCGAAGGAGCAAGTCCCATCAGGGGTATCTGCAGAGCTAGCACGAGTGATGCATTTGTGATCCCAGCACTGGCAATGTGGATGGAGGGGGTCAGCTTGCTCAGGCTAAAACTCACAAGCTCCAGCCCCACCCAAAATAAGATGGAACACTAACCAAGGTTGATCTCTGCTTTCTGCATTCACACCCCCGCAAATGAAAATCTGCTTCATCGAATTCATCAAAATTTCATACTTTTATTTACTGTTTTCTTCAATTAGAAAACTATTACCCAAATTCTCAAGGAGACTTTTTTTTTTTTAATTTTTTTTTTCTATTTAAGGAAAAACTGGATGGGAGAGATCTTGGCAGGACATGAAATAATTCTTTTGGCAATTCTTTAGTGGCTTGAAAGTCAGAATGGTATTAAAACTAAGAAGTAAAGGTCAAAGTGAAACTTTAAACTGAAATTACTAGGGTAAACCTGCCAGGAAGATTCCTTCTTTAGAAAGCAGCCTCCAACTCTGCCTGCTGCCTTACTGTTTGTGAGTTTTGAACGTACAGTGGTAGTACTGCAGCCGACATTGTAAAGACAAGGGAACCCAAGAACACGGCCTGTGTCACACAAGCAACTCAGACTCAGAAGATTAGTGTCATAAAGGGCTGTATAGTTTACAATGTTGAAATGTTTAGCCTTTAGTTGCCAAGCATGTACAAAAATTGTTACTAGTTTAAATTCTTCGTATATAATCATATACTGAGTTGGATACTATGTATATTATTTGTAAAAAGCATCAGTATTATGATAATCTTGCCAACTTGCCTGGACTAAGAAATGCATAGAAGAGAGTGAAGTATACTGCTTAGTGTGTTTGTGACACTTCCAGAGATGAGTAGATCAATCTGACTAAAGAATGAATTAAATCATGGGTGTGTTCCTATGCTGGCATTATTGAGAGGTGGGAAGGACTGCAGCAGGGCCAAGCTGGAGGAAGCAAGTCACTGTGGCTGTGTCTTGACGGACCTCTCTCTCTACCCCCTTTCCTGCTTCCTGGCTCATCACGGACTATTCTGTTCTACTACACACTTCCTGAGGTAACAGACCAGCTCCTCTGAAACCGCAAGCCAAAAATCGATCTTCATTCTCTGAGTGTCTCTGGATTTTGCCACAAAAATAAGGTCAGAAACACGTGTATTTGCAGTTATAAATAGGTAAGTGCAGAGACTGTGGATTATTAAATGTTACATGCCAAAAAAATCAAGCAGGATTGAAATTTGAAGCCAACTTTATGAAATAGTAAACATGTTTTTTTCTATTTTAAAAGAACTTTAAGGGATTGGACACATGTTGGGCATGGTAGTGTAGGACTTTAAACTCAGCACCCAGGAGGTAGAGGCAGTAGGATCACTGTGAGTTCCTTACTGTGTAGCCAGGACACATAGTAAGCCCTTATCTCAACAACAACAAGGTTCTTATTCTATCTCTTGAGATCCCTTAGTAACTTATCACAACCTTTCTCATATATACCCATGGAGATGGTGCCTCTTCCTCACCCAGATCTCTGTCTGTTGTTAAGAAATAAAAATTAGCTGCAATGGGAAACATAGATGCATCTAGGTATTTGGAACATAAAAAAAAAATCATAGAAATTGTCAATTGTCAAGTGGTAAAAAGGTGGATGCATGCAAAAATACACAACTACAAACAAATTTAATTATGAAAAATAGTGTTTAACAAGTTAAAGTTTGAAGTGTCTTATCATGACAGTGTTCCTTTTTATATCTTACTACTCTATTAATTTACCTGGCTATCACTAAAACAATGCATGCATTTCAACTGAAATCCAATCTCATGAAAATAATTAAGATAATATAAAATTGGGATCTTTGGAAATTGAAGTTATAAATCAAGTTAGGTTGAACGTATTTTGTAAATTTAATAAGAAGGCCAATATTGAAAACATAATGGAATAGTTTTCTCAACATCATTTTCTTGGTTATGAACAAATAAGTACCTATTATATCAAAACCTTTGAACACTGCTGTATTTTAAGAAATCTTTCTTTGTTTCTGTGATCTCATATAACAAGCTGGTGTATCACTAGCTAGTATGCTTATGTAGAAAATAAAACGGCACTTGTCATCGGAGGCATATGGCCAAACAACCTTCATTACTATACATCAAAGGAGACAGAGGTCTTCTGAATTAACCATGTGAACACAGTCGTATACTAGGAAATAACTGCATTGAAAGAGCACGAGTGACAGTATTATGAGCACTAATGATGGCAGGACACACCAGCAGCCCAGCTCTTGGGATTTCTAACGTATCTGCTAATACTTACCAGGTCTGTCTTTGGAGGATCTGTGCACTCAGCAGAGAAGTAAGGCGCTGAGCTTCGGACCGCACTGCTCTCAGAGGCTGGCTTTGGAGGCTGAGCATGCTGTCTGTATGTAGCACTTTTAGGAGTCCAGCAAAACAGGTTAACCGACTCACGTACGCAGCGTTCAATGTCAATTTCTAGGTTGAAAATATAAAGAGAAAATCTATAGAACTTACACTGTATTTTTAATATAAATTTTTTTCTAAACTTGAATGGGATGAAAGCTAAATAGAAAGGAACCCAACAAAAACAATGTAGATATTAATGGGCATATTAGTGATTGGAAAGGCATGGGTTATTTGGTTATTATTACACCATCATATCAGTACTTAAATATATCCATCTCATTTTGTGTGGGATTTGACATTATTTGTGTATGCATGAACATCTTTGTGTATTTTAATATATCATCTAAATAACATAAAATTTGTTTCATTTAACAATCTGATACATTTACTCTAATGAACGTTTCCCCTTTGCAAGGTAAAATAGGGGCTCAGATGTCAGAATAGTTAGACAAAAGACTCAGATGTTGGCTAGCCACAGCTTGTAGTAAAATACACTAAAAGTTATACTGGTGTTTAGTAACTAAAATATAATATATTCAGAGAAAGGTGATCAAAACACCAATCTAGGCATTTCTCATCATTTACAATTTCTTGAGTTAAATGAGCTTTTATGTAGAGATAAATGCACTCAATGATTTAAAATGATTTTTAAAAAGAAAAATTTTCATATATTTATTTCCTTTTCTTTCTCAGCTTCAAGGCAGAGGCAGGGTATGGGTGTGTTCATTACTACTGCCAACCACTGGTTTTGATTGGGCCGTAGGCAGTATGGGTGACTACTACTGCCAATCACAGTTTTTGATTGGACTGTAGGCAGGAGGCCAACAATTCTGGTGAAGAATTAAGCATTTCTAGATGAGGAAGATGGAGCATAGGAGTGAAGTCCCAGATGAGGTCCAGCACTGGCTAGCACTGCCCTTTAGTCATTCCTAAAACCAGGAAATGGAACGAGTCTCTTTGTCTGCAGTTCCATTATGTCAGTTCAGATAAGCAACAGATTAAAACCAGGGGATTTAAAATGCAAAGACACAAGTTTCCTGCTCTCTTTAAGAAGTGGAGACTGGTATGAACTAGATTTGGTGGATGCTGTGTGGTCACTGACCTGACTGGACAGAGACATCCTTAAATGGCAAAGCACACTTCTGACTGGAGCTGGCAGAAGGTGGCTGGCAGGGCTGGAAGGCTATTTAAGGACCGCCCCTTCCTCTTTCTCTCTTTTGCTATTTTCTCAGCTTTATGTTTCCTACCATTGATGTTCAACCTCCCTACAGAGGCCCAAAGACAGCAGAGTCAAGTAATTACAGACCTAAAACTCCGAATCTGTGAGTGGACACAAATCTTTCCTCTTTTTAAGCTGTGTGTCTCAAGCACTTTGTGGTAGAGATAGACCACTAACAAGTACATGCCATATGGATTTGGGGTTGTTTGCCATCACAAAGTAAAGAATCTTTGGAGAAGAGAAAACAGCATTTATTGGGTCCCAACTACCCGACATGGCTTTCTGTTGCATGTTCTTGATCCGTTTAATTTTCACAGTGTTCCCAACATCAGGTCAGCCCTTTCTTTTGGAAGAATGAGCTAAGACACTAGGAAGCAAAGCGACTGTTAGGTGTGTTGCCCAAATAGGATGTCTGAGCTACGAAAGGATCATATAAGCATCCTGACTCATTTAGGTTTGAATATAAACAGCAGTTCTGGAAAGATCAGCCACTCATCTAGGCATTACTTTATCTGCTCTCAGTGATTTTTGCCAGCCACACAGCTGGTTACTTTCACAGCTGCACAAAAGGGTAGCTTTTAGATTTACAGTCCACATGTTATTGCTGACATATAATTATATAAAGAGTTAAACAAGATTTGAGACATAAATGAATTTATTTCAACATGATGCCAAACAGTGAAATGTGTTTTTAAAAATTTCTACCATTACCAACCTGAAAACAAACATCAACTACAAGAAAAATAAGATATTAAGAGTTGCCCCTACATGTTTACAACAAACTATGAACAATTTATTTTAGAAAACTTTCAATTACAATTATTGAGATTAAATACTTAATAGCTAAAGAGAAGAAATGATCAATTATATAAATTTTGTATATTTAATACTATGGAGTCCCTAAAGAAAAAGGATTTCAGTCTATACATTTTGTATTTCCAGTCTTCAAATCAGTTTGACACATCTGTCATCCAGAGAAGCTTCAAATCAAGTCAGTGATCCGTATCAGGAGCACGGTTCCACCCCTCACTGGCAAAGGAAAATGCCAGTCTCCATCTGATTCTGGAGCTCTGCAGCTTGGCATGGTGTGCAGTGAACCCTGAAAGTCTGCGGAGGTCCCGCCCTATTTGACAGTAGATGTCCCTTTCTCTATTCATCTGACTTGTCCATCTCCAAATCTTCCCATAATTAAAGCATAATGCAAGCACTATCAGATGTGCAATCATTTTTATAGACCAATCTCTCATCCACAGAACCAGCATTTCATGAATCCCATGTTAAGGCCTCTCAGGTTTGAATATCAAGATTAGACTTTGTGTGTGTGTGTGTGTGTGTGTGTGTGTGTGTGTGTGTGTGTGTGTGACTGAGTGAAATAATTTTCTAACTCCCACTTTTTTCATCCTCACCAATCAGTATTATATCTCTCAGAAAAACCAAAGTATCTTTAACACGATAAACACACATCTCATGTTTCCTATGTGAGCAATGTCAGATCTAAAAAGTTGTCTCTCTTGAAGCCTTTGCTTCTTTTGTCTTGATGGGAATGATGGCTGCTTAGTCTACTGAATCACTGATGTCTGGACATTCTTTCACTATTATGTAAGGTTTTTTTTTTTTTGGCTCTCCTCTATATTAATTTTTTTTTTTGTGGACAGGGGGTAAGACATTTATTTGCTTGATTTACTTCATCTTGTAGGAGTCTCCTCCCTTCACAGGAGCCCTTCTGAGAGGGTACATAGCCAGCAACACACCTTTTATATCTGTACTCTGCCTGAAGGCGGCTTCACTGACCATAGCACCTCAGGGTTGGATCTTCTTCCTTCTGAGTTATGAAGGATCTGCTGTCTTCTCGAAGAAGTCAGGTGAAAATTGAATTTGAGAAAACTCTCATGATTTACTCCTTTTATGTGTTCCCAGGATCTTAGTATTTTCAAATTTTGTAATGATATAATGACAATGTCTATTTAATAGAGAAGTGCTATTTGTTAAAAAAAAAAAAGTTTCGAATGTGTTAAACTTTAAAACTGTTTTAAAATTGTCATAGAGAATTCCCACATGGCCAGTATTTTCTGTTCCCAACATGACTGTGAAGAGAAGCATTAATGATGTGTAAGTGTGGATGTAAATCTAAGCCCCATTTCTCCATGCGAACAGAAAAGGTTACCTAGTGCCCATTTACTGAGTTCTGACAGTGTCAGAGGGGTATTACTAGTCTTTACAAAGATCATTAATGGCTCAGAGATTATGGGGTTTGCTCAAAATTTGCAGTGAGCTTCCTTGTTAGATCTAGAGAGCTACATTCTTGGACAAAGTTTCAAAAATCTTAAACCAGACACATATTAATAAAGAATAAAACCAAATTGAAAAATAAGACCCATTAGATATTAACACTTTGTGTAAGGACCAGGCACTTAACAGGACCAACTCCATTTTGTAATAGGGAAGATAACAAGATTTGACATGTTTTAAAGCACTATGATAACCAAAAGTTGTTTTGAAACTTTATGAATCAAAATATGTAAAAATAAGCTATTTCAAATAAGTAAGATAACTACCTGCAATGAAGTCATAGCCCAGCAATAACCAGACGTGTCTGCCTATTTGCCGTGCATGCAGTAACCCCAAATTCAGCATAAAAGAAGAGCCCCAGCCGGAGCACACTATCACTCTGGTAGTCATGACTGCCTAATGATAGACTTCTCATGATAGAGAAACAAATAAAAAGGAATGGAGCAACCATTATCCAGATATTGGACTTGACAGATAAGGGTACTAATGTAACTGTGAATATGTCAACGGGTAAAAGGATAACATACTCAGGGCAAATTGATAAATGTAAAACAAAAGAAAGAGGAGGAAGAAGGAAGAGCAGTGAGCATGGAAATACTGTGAGAAGACTCGCCACGGCTTTTCTAGTGTGTTCAAAAGACAACGGTGAACACTAATGTAAAGTATACTGTGGGGTGAGGACAAGTACACTTGTCGTCTGCATCAGCAACACTGTGCGTTAGAGAAATGACGAGCTTTACAAAAATCTTACGTTTGCCACAACTCTGTGTAAACCATAGACACTACAGACCCAGAGAAACGTTCAGCATATAACTCAAAAGGTGAATGGAAAGCCAATAAAGTATTAAGATAATTAAAACTTTATTAGCTAACTGTTTTGTGTACGCTGGCCACACTCCTACACACGTCTACATGTTTTAGTTAAGGCTTCTTTACTTGGGGTCTTCTCACTAGCAGAGAGCTTTTTAGGGCATGTCTGAGGTTACCTGTTTCCACTCTGACCCAGTGCTTTTCCACTTCTAGCCCGTTCTATTAAACCCTTATCTGGCCTTTCAGTTCCTAATATCAAGAGGGACCATTTGCTAAGCGACAGCTCTTGGCAGCACCTGAAGCACATGGCTATGCTCACCCATCTGACCCATGCCTGGCGCTTCTCCACACGGAAGCATTCAACATGGGCGAGACAGGCCTTTCTCCAGTTTCCTATTTTCTAACGCTATTTCAGCAGCGATTAAAGGTTGACATTTCCAGTTAGTGCTGCTGCCATAACTCACAACTTCAACTCCAGATCCTCAGTTCACTTGAGTTCAGTTCATCTCATTAAAGTAAAAAGAAAAATCAAAACAAACAGCTCAGCTCCAACCATTGGAGCTCTTGTAGGTTGAGAGAATGAGGTAAGGAAGACACTAGTTGCTAGGGGAGAAGCACATATCCATTAGAAGTAAAAGAAAAGAATTTTGTGGGCTAAGACTATTCCATATCTTCACTGGGGTGAGATTTACATATATGCTGACAACTGTTGCAATGCATCGAACTAGATTCAAATAATTCAAATCTACACATTTCTTGAAAATATGCCTAAATAGAAAAAAATAAAAACCATTTTTTTTTTACATATTTTCCTTTAAATTTTCTTTATGTTTGAAATTTATAGATACTGGATTTAGAACTGCATATTAACTGTTAACTGTACAAACCTTCAGGTTTTTTTCTCAAAAATCTTATTTTGCAAGGAAATGTTTTTCCCACATATATGTATGTGTGCCATGTGTATGCATGCCTTCTGCCAATGGAGGTCAGAAGAGAGTACTGGATCCCTTGGAACTGAAATTATAGATGGCTGGGAGCTACCGCGGAGGTGCTGGGAATGGAAGCCAGGTCCTCTGCAAGAGCAGCCAGTGCTGAGCCATTTCCCTGGTCCTGGAGCTTCATTTCTCATATGACAAAAATCTTAGGATATGGATGATTTTCAACTTAATAATTGACTGTTTTCAACAACTATTTATTTTAATGTTTTATTTATTTTTTTAGAAGTTCATACGATATAATATTTTGATTATATTCCTTTTCCATCCCCAACTCTTTTCAGATCCTACTCCAACTCCCAATCCATGAAATTCATGTTCTTTCTTAGAAAGCAACCAAACCAAACCAAACCAAACCAAACCAAACCAAACCAAACCAAACCAAACCAAAGCACAAAAACAGATGAAGTTCATTTTGTGTTGACCAACTACTTCTGAGCATGAGGCCAGGCACTGAGTGTGGCTGGTATTACACCTGGTTTTACTCCCCTGAGGAAAACTGCCTCCCTCACCCAGCAGCTATCAATTGCAAACAGCTTCTCGGTTTGAGGTGGGACTCTGTGCTCACTCCCCTTCTCCTTGCTGGGGGTTTGTCTGGCTTGAACTTGTACATGTTTTTGCATACTGTCACAGTCTCTTATGTTCATATGTGCAGCAGTCCTTCAACTATTAACATGTTGGAATGTAGAATTTGTTTGTAAAGAGAAGGTAAGATGAGCTCTAAGTCCTGATGTCTTATGACATGAAAACATTGCAAAATCACTACAATGGGACTTGGAACTCCAGAAGATAGACTAGAACAGGTTTAACTTAAGGGCAGAGACCATGGTGAACAAAATAAACACTGCACACCAAGCAGTACCCTTTACACAGAAAATTACATCAGATTCTCAGGTTTATAGCATCTTCATCATCTAATATATTTCGATCAGCGATTCTCAACATGTGGGTACCAAGCCCTCTGAGTGTCAAATGACCTTTTCACAGGGTCACCTAAGACCATCAGAAACCACATATATTTATCTGATTCATAACAGTAGCAAGATTACAGTTATAAAAAAGCAACTAAAATAATTTTGAAGCTGGGGTCTCTACAACTATATTAAAGGGTTGCAGTATTGGAAGGTTGCAAACTACTGCTTTAGATGAAGAATAATTAAAATTAATATTTATAATATGATATAGATTCTAGGTCTTCCAAAGACCAAGGACCTACCAGGAGCCTGGCATCCATATTGAGGACTGTGTGAAATGAGGGTGGTGTGCAGTCCACAGTGCGTGAGCAGGAGGGATGCAGTGTTAGAGAAAGCGGTCATCTGAAAGGCACTCAGGACTTTGCCATGAAATGTAATTTGGTAAAGAGCCCTTCAATAAAAACTGTTTTACCATACTGTTGAATATTCTTTTGGATTACTCTCTTCTCGTTTCCTAGTGAACAGCATTTGAAAGTGCCCACCACATCGTCCACACTACAGCTTTAATGACTTTTTTAAAATGCATGTACTATCCTACACTTTTCCTTCTTACCACTTTCAGATCATATACAAAGCATGGCCAAATTCCTCATCACAGTGCCAGTGTCACCACCACTAGCACAGCACAGGGACCTCGGCTCTCTTGTCTTGTCACTTATATCTGATTACTTGCATTAGGATAGTGTGAGGTTTCACGTCTTGTGCTATTTTCTAAGTTCCACATTTTCTAACTATGCTTAATATTATTTTTTGATGTAAGGGCATGTAAAAAAACAGATTAAATCTCAATTTTATAAAAAATGTGCTATGGGTCTACAAGAACTGGAAATTAAGAAGAATGTGCTCTGCCCTTCTCTTTGCTACACCAGACATCACCAAATTGCCTTGACGTGTATGTAGTTCCAAAACGGAAGCCAAAGGTTCTCCATCTCTCCTTCTCATTAATTGTTCATTTCCATATTGGGTGTAAAAAGGAAAATGAGACAGAGTATTAAGGAGTTTTCCTTGTTTAGCAATTCTCTCCTAGTTTTAGTAACTTGACTTTTAGTCTCTAAATATTTCTACGGTGTTCTTGTTTATAGACCATAGAAAATGTGATACTTAACTGAATTGCTTAAAAAATATGCTGTGGGGTTTGGTGAAATGGCTAAATGGGAAGAGACATTTGCAGCTGAGCCTCAAGCCTTAGTTTCATACACAGTATGGTAGGAGAGAACAGAAGAAGGGAACAGACTCTTACATCCACATATAGATACATACATAAACACATGCACAAGCACACACACATGCACACATGCTGGCTTGGATCCCACACAGTAGCTGAAGAGAACAGACTCACAGAGTGGTCCTCTGATCTTGACACATATGATGTAACCTGACAGAAGCATGTGTGCACATGTTAAGAAAGTAAATAAATAAATAAAGTGGTGCTTTAATGGTTCTGCCACAGTACACTGAATAATTACAAAGATGGCATGTGCAGTTGATGAGTAAACACAGATAAGGACCTTCATCTAGCCACCTGTGTACCAACACACACCGATACCACTGAAAACAGTAAGATGCTAGCAATTTTCTGTACACTTAAGCTTCTGGCTCTTTAATATGCAGCAATACTGAAATAGAATGCCCTCACAATAGCCATTAAAACTTGACTCAAAGGAAGCTTAAAAATCTTCTATAATAAAACAAATACTGCAAATAAGAATTTTTTTAGTCAAATGTTAATTTTTTTCAAGCAGTATCCAGAACCCCCTTTAAACAGTAGTCTCCTTTAATATACTCAATATTTCTTTTCAAAATAGTTTACGTAAGTGACAGTTGACTTTCCGAGGAAGCTGAGTCCTCTAATGCAGACCTTCCCATTTCTTTCTACAGGTTCTCTAGGAACTGACTCTAAAGTCTCCAGTCTTTGCAGGTGCTCAGGTACGCTGTAATTTGTACATTAAGAATTTACTTGAGATACACAAAATAGTATTATTGTAGAAGATTTTATATAAGAGAATAATAACAGAATAAAAAATAAACATCTCAGGTTACAGAAATCCACTGTAAAATTACTGCCACATTAGTCTTATTCAGATATACTCATCCTCGAAACTGCTTAAGGGCATATTCATATCCCCTTAGTGACAAATGGATGGTAGGGCAGCATGGCATCAAAGAGGCAAAGCAGAATAAAGCCTGACAGACCCCATCACATGACTAGTTTAAATTATGAGACTCTCTCTACTAAGCTCAGTGGCCCGAATCCAGTTGTGGATGATGCAGTGAAATGCTCAGTATTTCTCTCAGCATCCTGCCACTGGGTTCACATTGTATGAGAAGTATCAAAGACCAGGCCCCATTGTTTCTGCTTGTTCTGACACAGTGCACATACAAGTCAACCAAGTTGAGCAAATTTTCTAGTGCTACTTGTGCTTACTTGAAATATAAAATGATGTCACTTCATCAGTGCAAGGCAAAGAAGTTAAGAACATGTCTGGATGAGACAAATGAAGACTATCTGCTGAGTTTTTCCTGAGAGACATAAAGCATTAGCCAAGGGTGATGTAAAGAATGGAGAAAGCGAGCTCGTAAGTGTTCTACATCCTTTATACAATCAAAACATTAGCTGCTGCATGCACTTGTAAAGAGTTGTCGGATAGGCTGTCTTTTTCCCACTGGGCGGTTTTGGCATCTTTGTCAAAGATCAGGTGACCATAGGTGTATGGGTTTAATTCTGGGTTTTAAATTCTATTCCATTGATCTTCCTGCCTGTCTGTGTACTGATACTATGCAGTTTTAATCACTATTGTTCTGTAGTAGAGCTTGAGGTCAGGGATGGTGATTCCCCGAGAAGTTCTCTTATTGTTGAGAATAGTTTTTACTAACCTGTATTTTTTGTTGTTTCAAATAAATTTGAGAATTGATCTTCCTATCTCTGTGAAGAATTGAGTTGGAATTTTGATGGGGTTTGCATTGAATCTGTAGATTGCTTTGGCTAAAATGGCCATTTTTACTATGTTAATCCTGCCGATCCATGAGCATGGAAGAAATTTCCTTCTTCTGAAGTCTTCTTCAATTTCTTTCTTCAAAGACTTAAAGTTTTTGTTGTACAGATCTTTCACTTGTTTGGTTAGAGTTACACCAAGATATTTTATATTATTTGTGACTATTGTGAAGAGTGTTGTTTCCCTAATAACCCAGAATTGCTACTGTCTAAAGAAAATACAGGGACAACGAGTGGAGCAGAGACTGAAGGAAAGGCCATCCAGAGACTGACCCACCTGGGGATCCATCCCATATGCAGCCACCAAACCCAGACACTATTGCTGATGCCAAGGAGTGCTTGCTGACAGGAGCCAGGTATAGCTGTCTCCTGAGAGGCTATGACAGATTCTGACCAATACAGATACAGATGCACACAGCCAACCATCTGACTGAGCACATCAGGTCCCTGATGGAGGAGTTAGGGAAAGGACTGAAGGAGCTGAAGGAGTTTGCAACTCCACAGGAGAACAATAGTATCAACCAACCAGACTCCTTAGAGCTCCCAAGGACTAAACCACCAGCCTAAAAGTACACATGGAGGGACTCATGGCTACCAGTTGCATATGTAGCAGAGGACGGCCTTATCTGCCATCAGTGGGAGTGGAGGCCTTTGGTCCTGTGAAGGCTTGATGTTCCAGTGTAGGAGAATGCTTAGGGTGGTGAGGTAGGGGTGGGTCAGTGGGTTGGGGAGCACCCTCACAGAAGCAGGGGGAAGAGGGATGAGCTAGGGGGTTTGTAGAGGGGAAACTAGGAAGAGGGATAACATTTGAAATGTAAATAAATAAAATAACCAGTAAACAATAAAAAATATGTGTAAAAAAGAGTTGTTGGGCATATTTCCCTTTATGAGTTTTTATGCCAGATGCATTTCGTATATTATTTTAGCCGTCACCACAACACTGTAAGGCATGCTATTGTCACTTTACTGTTCATTATCAAAGGGAGTCAGGGCAGGAACTCAAACATTGGCAGAAACCTGAAGCAGGAGTTCATGCAGAGACCATGAAGGAGTGCTGCTTAATGGCTTACTTGCTATGTCTTATGATTGGTTAGTCTGCTTTCTTAAAGAACCCTGGACTACAAACCCAGAAGTGGCTCCATACTCAATGGGCTGGGCCTCCACCTCAATCACCGATTAAGAAAATGCCTGATAGGCTTGTCCACAGCCTGGTCTTACAGAGGCATCTTCTCCACTGTGACTCCCACTTCTCTGATGATTCTACCTTGGGCCAAGTTGACACGAAACGAGGCAGCACACTTGGTGATGTGCTGTGATGTGCACACAGCTACTCTCACTCTGCAGAGCACACTTTTTCAGCAGCAGCATCACACTACAAGTTTCTCAGTTCACACAGGTTGGGCATGGTGAAACTAGACTTGAACTCACATATGCCTTGACTTCTAAGCCTGTGGGTGATGTCCTCTATAAAAACTATCTTAAAGCAAAAAAAAAAAACAAAAAAAAAAACCACAAAAAATCATGTTTTTCCTAGCATAGAAAACAATAGTCCTGAAGGTTTAATTTTAATGGTAATTTCTCATTAGTTTTCTCTGACAATGAATTCTTATGATAGTCACCTTCAAGAATTTTTAGAAATAGCTAAGAGGAGAGATTACTGCATTTATATTACTAAGAAGGCAGCACATTATATTTGAATAAAAAACAAGAAGCATAATAACAATAATAGTAATAACATTTACAATTTACATCACATCTGTCCTCTGCTGCTTTAAGTTCTTTATCTGTACTGACTTAACACAATGATCTATTGACTGGAAATATTGTCATTCTCAGAGACAGAGATGAGGAAATGGATACAGAGATTAAACTGCTTCTCTAAGGTTAACATTACCTAGTTTGGTAAATCCTCAGTGGGATTTTACTGCAACAAAATATATTTAGTTGGTTAAACTCAGTGCTGATCCTGGCCTTAAAATTAAAAGTACAATATAGCTACCCTATGTATGCTTTGTAGGTAGACTGAAATACAATTTGTTTCAAAAGTGTTTAACACTATTATCGTCCAATATTCTGAACGTGTTAGTTTGTGTGTGTGTTGATCTGCATTTACATTTTAGGGCTGTCGATGGATGGCTACTTCCAAAGTTCTTCAAGCAACTTTCAATTGGGAACCCAGTATGCTAAAAAATGAAATTCTTTAAGTTTACTTGAGAAAAATATCCCACCCAAGTACAGTATCATTAAAAACAAAGCATGGGTCACTTAAGGGTAAATGCTTTTCATTAGCTTTTCTCTGTAAGAGGAATCACATACAGTGAGTAAAGTAGGGCAGGCTGCTGCCCCTCAGTGATGAGCAAGAACACCAGCACTG
Source organism: Rhabdomys pumilio (assembly GCA_030674055.1). NCBI lineage: Eukaryota > Metazoa > Chordata > Mammalia > Rodentia > Muridae > Rhabdomys > Rhabdomys pumilio. Next base: position 24,867,870 of record JANHMN010000001.1, read on the forward strand.
TGGGGCAGGCTGCTGCCCATCAGGAGAGCCACTGTGGTTTCAAAGGTGAAGAGGGGGCTGCATTTCAACTACTTAGCTCTAACATGTGTACGTGATGCAACTCTGCCTTCAGAGGCCTTTACAGACTGAGCTGTGTTAGCACTAGTCACTAATTTGCCTATAAGCCATTATCACAGATGTTTCCGCCAGCATTAATGGGAGCACTTATGCTTGGAAGGAAAGCAACCAAGTTTACTAGACTTGAAAATACACAATCAGCATTTCTAACATACTTACTTTTATAACTGACCAAAAAATTCTTTTAATCCTGATCAATCATCCTCTGCTTACTTTGACAGCCTGGGATGACAAGGAAACATCTGTGGGGCACAGACTGCTTCTGGGTTTGTGAAATTGGCTTCTTTGTTTTTACTCAACTCCCCCCGCCCCCAGCCCCACAAACATCACAAAACCTTAATATTTCACTATCTTCCAGAAAAAAATTGAAAAATAAAGGCCAGAACTATTATTGCTTAATGTAAAAAATAGCTTATTTTAATTAAATTTGATAAATTGGATGACATCTTAATTTGTGAAAAGGTGAGAAAGAAAAGTTTTAAATTATTCCAACACATTTTTGTTATTATTTTCCCTCAAAGGAGACTTTGACTTTTAAAAGAAAGATGGTAGAGTAGAAAATATTCACCGAATATAAATAAAGGTAGGTGGTAGCTTCCTTATTTCTCTTAAAAGTACTTAATAAATATATAATCTCAAAAATCATTGGTCTTTGGTTTGGTGCTCAGTGACCTTCTCTTGGACAGTTTAAGTGCATTTACTATTATTACAAACTTGTGCCTGCCTGAAAATATTGACATCATCAGTAGAACCAGGAAAAAAACACAGAACCAGAAAATTACAAGAAAGTGAAAAAATTCTGGTATTAAAAAAAAGAAACAAGAAACATTTAAAGAATTTTAAAAAATGTTCAATGTTCTTAGTCATCAGGAAAATTAAAATCAAAATGACTCCGAGATTCCATCTTACACCAATTAGAATGACTGAGATCAAAAACTTAAATTGACAGCTCATGCTGGTGAGGATGTGGAGCAAGAATACTTCTCCACTGCTGGCAGGATGCAAACCTGTACAGCCACTCTAGAAATCAATTTGGTGCTTTCTCAAAAAATTTGGAATAGTTCTACCACAAGACCCAGCTGAATCACTCCTGGGCATATAACCAAAAGGTGCCCTACTATACACAAGGACACTTGGTCACTTATGTTCATTGCAGCTTTATTTGTAAAAGACAGAAACTAGAAGCAACCTAGATGTTTCTCAGCTGAATAATGGATACAGAGAATGAGGTTCGTTTACACAATGGAATACTATTCAGCGATTCAAAACAAGGACAACATGAAACTTGCAGGCAGATGTATGGAACTAGAAGATATCCTGAGTGAGGGAATCCAGTCCCAGAAAGACACACATGGTATATACTCACTCACAAGTGGGCATTAGCCATGAAGTACAGGATAATCATGCTATAGTCTACAGACCCAAAGAAACTAAGTAATAAGGAGGGCCCAAGGGAGGATATGTGAATCTCACTCAGAAGGGGAAACAAAATAATCATGGGAATGATGAAAAGAGGGAACTGGGCGGGAGAGGAGGTGAAGGAAGGGACAGGTATACTGATCAGGTGGATCGGGTGTGGGTGAGGAGGCAGGAGAGGTCTGGGAGTGAGGATGGAAATCAGTGGGGGCATCGCTGCAAATACTGCAGACCTGGACTGGGGAGGCTACAGGAGTCTATGGGGGGACCCTAGCTCATTCCTACCAGTGGAGGATATGGAGACTGAAGTGCCCACCTCCTGTAGTTAAGCAGGACTTCCACTGGAGGAAGGTGAACACCAATCCACCCACAAAACCTTCAGTCTTAAAACTTATCCTGCCTACAAGATGCGCAGCAATGGAGGGCTGGCCCAACTGTAAACTCATCCTATGTAAGAGAGCCAACCCCTGACATTCTGCTCCACTTGCAGACAGGAACCTAGCATAATTGTCTCCTGAGAGACTTTATCCAGCAGCAGATGCAAACAGCTCTAGAGACCCACAACCAAACATCAGGCAGAGCTTGGAGAGACTTGTAAAAGAGTGGGGGATAGAACTGAGTGAGCTAGAAGGATCAAGGACACCACAAGAAGACCTAGAAAGTCAACCAATCTGGGCCCATGGGGGCTCACAGAGCTTGAACCACCAACCAAAGAACATGCATGTGCTGGACTTAGACACCCTACATATTTAGAGCAGATGTGTAGCTTGGTCCTCATGTGGGCCCTCTAACAATTGGAGTGGGAACTGTCTTTGACTCTATTCCCTGCCATTAGATCCCCTACCCCTAACTGGATACTACCTGGTTGGGCCTCAGTGGGAGAGGAGGTGCTTAGTCCTGCTGAGACTTAATGTCCCAGGGCAAGGAGGTACTGAAGGGGGGCTTCCCCTTCTCTGAAGAGAAGGGAAGGGATAATGGAGGGAGGGGGGACTGTGATTGGGATGTAAAGTAAATAATAAATAAATTAATGAAAAGGTTTATTTTTATTTTATATTTATGAATGTTTTCCTGCATGTATGTATATGTACTACATGTGTGTTTCATGCCCATAGAGGCAGGAGGAGGGCACTGGATCCTTTAGAACTGGAGTTACAGATGGTTGTTAGTCACCATGTGAGTGCTGGGAACCAAACCTGGGTTTACAAGAGTAGCAAGGACTCTTAAGGGCTGAGTATTTTCAGTTCAAATTTTGTATCTTAAAAACATTTAGGACCTTCCATACCTTTTAAATGCATTCTCTCTTCAGGAACCACATAAAAGTTATCTTTTCAACACCAAGAATGAAACCATAGTTGTCCTCTATATTTCTGCATCAAAATAGTCTTCCCAAGGGTTTCAAACTTCTTGTAAATACCTCATACAGCTTAGTCGCTATCTTATATTACATGACATATTTCTTTAAAGTTTGGGTTATTTTCCCTTAAGGACAGTGTGTCCTCCTCTTAAACTTGTCAAGTTGTTACCAAGCAGCTGTGGCTAGGAGGGAGCAAAGTTCCATGTGAATTACCATCCTTATATAAACATGTTTTCAAACACCTTCCTGAGTGGCCTTTATTTACTCTCTATCAGCTGAAGATAAATGGATAGGTCCTAAGCAAAGGGTAAATATGTTACTCCCACAGCCATGACCTTTTACCCTTCTGGTGGCAGTACTGTGATGGAAATAATCCACAATGGCTTGACCCGCGTTGGCCTCTGCATTCCTAGGCTAGCAAAAAGCACTGATTGTCCTGACCATCAAAATAGGGTCCAAGCAGAATGATTTTCTCACGTGGCTAAGACTGCACATTATCTTATAGTCAAAATTGCATTAAGTGATTCCTTAATTTAGACACATACCTGGTAAGTCAGAGAAGAGAAGGATGCATTCATTGAAGCCATTAGCCAAAAGACGGTCCCGCAGCTGCTGGAGGATGGCTACTCCAATGCAGAATGGGAAAGAGGAATTTCCGAGCAGTAATGTATCCCAGAGGTGGAAAATTTTGTGCAGTGGAAATACATCTGTAGGAAGTTGTATAAAATATACTTAAACAAAATCCAAATTTGTCAAAAATACTAACAGCTGGATACTAAATATATGACTATTATTACTTCAAGGTCATGTTGTTACTTAAGAGTTAATGTGTTAAACTGTGCTGATAAAATGCTTTACCGTAAAGATTTTCCTCCCTCCCTCCTCTGTCTCTCTGTCTCTGTCCCTCTCTCTCTTTCTGTGTGTAAGTGTGCATGTGTGTGCACCTATGGAGAGTATCCTGGAGGTTGAGTGACAGCTATCTGTGAGCTACCCAATATGGGTGATAGGAACCAAGTTCTGGTTCTCTGCAAAAGCAGTAAGTTATTTTCTTAACTGCTCAGCCAACTCTCTAACTCTGACTTCATTAATTTACAGCTTCCTAAAGTGCTTTAAATTGATATCAAATTTGTCAAAGTTTACATTTTTTGAATCCCATTAATAATTGGTATATTTCACTCAGAATTTCCCCCAGAATTTTTAGTAACACTATTTACACATGTTTATATCTGCAAATAAACTTTAGAACTGCTTTATGTACACTAAGATAACATTTCCCTTGTCTATCATCACAATTACTTTATCAAGTTCCTACCAAAAATATATCAATTAAAAAATATAGCATTATTCTCACTTAATAACACTGTGACTATCTTTCCAGGTGAAATCATGTAGACTATCTCAACCGTTATTCTACTTATCATATGTATTGCATTTAAGCATGGCTCTTCATTTACATATCCATAACTGACTAAGTCATATGATTATTTTCTAGAGGATTCCCAGTTTAAGAAATAGAACCATGTGATAACAGAGAACATCTAGAAAGCAAGCCAAGTTAGTTGAAAACTGTCCTCAAAAAATTGATGTTAAATTCTCTTCTTAAAAAGAAGTTGTAAGGCACATGCAAAATAGATTTTAGTTTTCTATAACATGTTCTTAATATTTAAGGGCAGAACATTTGAAATTTTTGTCTATAAACTATGTCATGTAAGAATTTTATAGAGATGTATATTGTATTTACTTAATATTTTAGTAAATTTAGAATTCTGAGGAAGAATGAGGCTGTGCTTTTGCTGCCACCAAGGGCATAGTACTTACGAGTAAACATGGTGAGAAACCAAGGAATGGCGTAGAGCTGTGAGCAGAACAGGAAGAAGCCCGAGACATGGATGTGGAGAAAGTAAAAGGCATAATTAGGGTTCTCATCACCAAACTAAATCGTTTAAAAGTTGACTGTCTTGTTCTACTCCCATGACGGGATATGAAAGAATGTAGCTAACTACAGTTATTATCACAATACATTTTATATAGGGGTACCTATCTTATAAATGTGGGTGATCCTTTACCTACAGTGTATCTTTATTTTACCAACAAGTATGTGCAAGACTATGGTCAAATCAAATGCAGTAACAGCACATGAATTTTAAGTGCATAGTTTATAGATGTTAAAGGTCCTTATGATAGTTAATGTTTTGTGTTAAACTGACAGAATATTAGGATACTCAGTGAAGTGAATATGTATTATTTGGGGATGCATCTCTGAGCATGTTTTCAGGTGGAACTAACTTTTAAAGAAGTATTAAGTAAAGTGGACTGTCCCTCTGGTTTGTATAAGGCATCATCCAGCCCATTGAAGATCCAGAGTGAAGGGGAAGAAGAAATCCCCTTTCTTTTCTGTCTACGCTTATGCTGCAATTCTTTATTTCATTCACCCCCGTTCTTGGACTGGGACTGTTAATAACAAGCCTTAAAATTAAAAATAATTTGTGAGTGAATATAGGCTATAGTTAAACAAGAACTTATTCTACCAACTTAAATAAACATCCTTTCAACACTTATCAATTATAAATTTATGAGGTAAGTAGCATACTGTCTTTGTATTGTATACAAGACGGTATATATTCTATCCAAAGGCTAGTTAGGAACTAACAGTAAAACTAGTTCATTACAATATAAATACTCTAGTGAAATAATGGACATTGGTTTCCATATCACTTACTTAAGCAGACAGGCTGATAATCCTCTCTAGAGATGTTGCAAATGCAGAAAAGGAAGCTTGAGCTTCAAAGTAATAAGTGTGCATTGTACAAAATAATAAATCTAACCAAGTAGAAGTTCTATACCTCAATTTAAATTAAAAATATGAGGCCCATTTTATCCCATTATTTGAACTTTATTTTAAAGATATAACATAAATTACATTACTTGTGACCATTTTGATTGTCATTAAGATTCTTTTGTCAAATTTTATTGATGCTACTATGTGTTATAAAATTCATTCTGAGCATTTTCATTCATTCACTCAACGTATAATGTTTTGTACCGAATGCAGATAAAACCAAATGTGTTACAAGTGACATATATGCTTTATAGCAATGTGGGAAAACCTCAAAAGTACGGGATAGGGTATTAATGGCTAAGATGCAGAAACTTATGGCCTCTTTTACCATGTGGTAACATTCTTGTGGGTAAATGTCCTTCCTTCCTTTCTGTCTGTCTTTGTTTCTTTCTTTGCTTCGTTCATTCATTCATTCATTCATTCATTCATTCATTCATTCATTCAACAAACACTGAACACTTCATGCCAAGACTGTTAGCAGGCACTCGGGATGGGCAGTGACAAGGTAAGTTATAGCTCCAATGTCTACTGATGGCTTCTATGTTACCAATTCTCTCTGCTAATCTTTTGTACCACTCCCACTTTATGAGAACACAGTTTTTTCTTACTTGGCTCTAGACAACATACTCACTGAGTTTTCTTATAACTTTTCTTACTGCTGCTTATCCATGTTTGTTGTTTGTTTGCTTTTGTTTTTTTCCCCCTGAGCTTCTTTTCACCCTTTGACTATTAAATACAGGACTGTTACAGCTCAGTTCCCAAAAACTTTATTTTGTTTTCTGTTTTTCTTAAAATACTAATTATAGTATAACGACTGGCATATTTCAGTTCTACTCCAAGCCCTCCCTCGTAAATTCCAAACTTACATTTCAAAATGCCTATTTATATTTCAATGCATACACCAGACATGTCTGTCTGTCTGTCTGTCTGTCTGTCTACAGTCTCTTCATTAATCAACTACCTTTAACTGACCCCTTGAGACTTCCTCCAAACATAATCTCTCCGTCCAGCTAAGAGCACCCCGCCCTTCCGCTTGCTGAAGCACAGGTTTGCAGTTGTTTCTGAATGCTCTCTTGTTAAACACCATCTATCTGTCACCAGCAGACTAGCTCTTCTACCTTCAAAATACTAATCTGTAAACAATGAAAACTTCTCTTGCCTCTACTGCTAACATCCAGAAGCCATCCCATCTCACACCCACTGACTCCATAGCTATGATTAATCTACTACCCTCTATCCTTGTTTGTTCTTGAATTTCAGTCAACAAGGTGTCAGAATGATCTTGTTAGGTTACATGCGGGAGAACCATTCTATTCAATAGCATCTTGTTTCTTTGTGGTGATAATATATGTGTAACACTTAAAATATTTTCCGTCCAGCTCCTGCCATGTGGCCTCACTGTGCCCCATTCACAGTGGATGTTCCTTCAACATCTCTGGTATATGCTTCCCACCCAGGCTGGAACTTGCTGTTGCTTGGTGGCTATTTCATTTTTGTAAAGAACTGATTCAAAATCACCTTTTCTGAGAGCTTTTCTTGGCAACCTCATTTAAAAATTTAAGTCTTCCTTCCTTCAAACACTTGACACATGTTAAAATTTAGGTTGTTTTTATTTCTTTAGAATTTACCAATATATACTGAATATATACATTATATACTGAATATATCACATTATCTATTTTCATAGATCTTATTTCATGACATGCTTATTTATTGATTATGGCTTTTATTAGCAAATATACATTGTAAAACATCTTTTATTTACTTGCCTTTGAATTTTTTATATTTTTATTAAAATATTTATGTATGAGACTTTTTTCTAGGATGAATGAAGAGCACTATGGGAGTTCCTGGAGGACACAGGATCCCTCCAGATCCCCTGGAACTGGAGTTACACAGGATTATGAACCATCATGTGGGTGCTGGGAAGAGAACTTGGGTCCCCTGCAGGAATTCCTAACTGCCAAGCCACTTCTCCAGCCTCATCACTTTTTATCATATACTTCCACAAAAATATGAGGGAAAAACATCGTCTTTACCCCCTTTCCTTTAATGTATACAGGGGATAGAGAAAAATAAAATATAACAGCCAACAAATAGCTGTTTACACAATCAAAGAAACACACAATGGAGAATTCAGATTATAGAACCAAACGCTCCCGAGATCATGCCCTCCTGAGAAGTCTTCAAAGGAGCATAAAGGGATGAAGAAAGGACTTCATCCTGACTACTCTGTCTGGAAGAACATTTCATATTAAATAGCAAGTACTGAAAACATCACCAGCTCTAGTTCTATAGACACATGCTTTGATGATGGTTACTTTTAAACAGTTTTAAATTAGTAGAGGGGAGCATATACAATGATAATACAGAGACTTGGAGGTACAATTACTAGCACTGGATACTTCTTACCAATAAAACTGAGGCCAGAGAAATGCAAAAACAATATATGAGACATAATTCCTATATCCTTTCTACATCATTTTTCCATTTTAAAAATCTTTTTTTCTGTTTTTTTTTTTTCTTTTCTTTAAGAGAGAAGGAGAAGCTTGGACTTAGGGGTTGAATCCAAGCCAAGAAAGCCTGGTGTCACTCAAGTACATCCTCAGCCTTCTTTAACCCTTTAGCTTCAGACAGACCCTTCTAAGTCGTCTAGGCACAAGGCCCTCTGTAACAAAGGAAAGTCTTAAACTTTGGAATCTTTTCCCTCAACCTCCCAAGTAGCTGGTATGATAAGACTTGCTCTGTGAGGCCCAGATGACTTCCGATACATTGCCTTAGATAATTTCTCAAGCTATTAGTACAGTTAAGAATATGACCTGATATACATAAGGATATTAGAGTAAGATAATTTTGAACAACAGAAAGATTTTATGTTCTAAGTGTTTAAATATTTGACTATAAATATAAAAATACATATAACCTCTGTTACTTTCCAGTTCCAAGTTAGATGCTGAAACCAACAAAAAAGTTGTACATTTTCTAAGTATGCTCCCAACTGCAAATGTCAGCCTGACCTAACAATGGATTTGTCTGTAGCTGTCAGCTTAGTAAATGCTGCCCCCTAGCAACAGCAAGCAAGAACTGGCAACGGCTTGCCAGTGCTCTCTGCACTGTATGTAGAGTGCTGGAAAAACAGCAGCAGGTTGGCTCCTAAAGGTTTCTCTCCATTGTCAATCATCTGAGAAATACAGTTTCTTCCTGTTTGAAATCACAGATATGGCACCTTTTATAAATTCGTAAGTATTTTCTTAAAATATTAATGATTTAATTAGAACTATGCTGTGTTGACTTTAACCACATTATTTTATCATTACCAATAATTTTATATTACCAATAATTAATAAATAAAAGTTATTTGTAATTGTGTTTAAAAACACAAGAGTCACAAGACAACTCAGGAACAGTGGGACTCCTCTGTTATTCTAAGACTGTCTTAAGGACAGCAAAGCTGAGAACCAGAGGGCATTTCCTTGTGCCCTGACACATCACCATGTAAGGCAGTAACTGGAGGAGACAGAAAAGAGAATGCCAGGGGAATTTATAATGACTCTTCCAGCCTGTAAGGTCTGTCTCACATGTATGATACATACATTCTCAAAAGAATGAGCGTGGTATCCTTGTGTTCTAGTCACTGTTTTCACTAGATTGATATTTATTTATGTTAATAGTGCAAAGCCATGAGTGGATAAAACTGCAGAAATCACGACAACGGCCAAGGTAGTTATGTTTGTAGGGTGTAAAATTATGAATCCTTTACAGTTCTTCCCTACTGTTTGTGAGATGACTTAGGGAAGAAACTAGGCTCTGTACTAAACTGTGAGGGACTGGGACAATTGCTTGAGCTATGAGACCACAAGGTGCTTTCTTCAAGAGATGCTATATTTACTTGAAAGAATGACAGATAAATAGTACTTTAAAGTTTGGATATTTGATCAATTTTTTTTTGACATGAGTTAAATAAGCCTGTTACTGCAAGAAACATCCTGAGCTAAGATGAAAATTATAATACTACAAAAGGGGCTAGAAAGATAGGTTAACACTTAAGAGCATGCTGCCCTTCCAGGGGGCTGAATTTGATTTCCAACACCACCTTCAGCAGCTCACAGCCACCTGCAGTAACTCCAGTTCCAGGGGACCCAACGACTCTGGCCTCCATAAGAACCTACACACAAATGCACACATATTTTTCCACAGAGAAACATAATTAAAAATAAAATAAATTTAAAAGAGTATTACAAGACTGCTTTCCAGTATACACATGACTGTGTAGGGGTGCAAGTCTGTGACACATATGCATGCGAAGGCTACCAGATGACATTGGTATTTTCCTCAGTTGATCTCCACCTTATATCTGAGGCAGGCTTTCCCACTTGAAACCAGAGTGTGCTGATTACTATAAGATGCCCAATCTTTCCGTCCTACACACTGAAATCACAGCTGGCATTGAACTGAGTGATATCTAAACTTGAGTCTTCTTGGTTGCACACTAAAAACTGGACCCTATGAGTTACCTCCCTAACTGTTTAATGACTTGTTACATGAACAGTGATGACATTAACAACTGTGATTTCTTTTTTAGATTTTGTATAATGCAATGTTTCAAACTCACTTAATAAATATTTTGCAAATTACTGACACATAACATTACAATATCATGCATGAGTGAAGAAGACATTAAAAATGCAAGGCATACTAATGGACTTCAATGGAATACAGGATCAAAAATTCACTGATATGGTTTTGGCTTGTACATTCCAAGCAAGCTTAAAATACTTATAACTGAAACAACGTGTGGCAACAAACTGAACATAAAAGTGGATATGAGAATCCTGCCATTTTAATTTAGAGACAAAAGATAACAAAAGCACTCTTCTGTTTTGAGGGAAACTTATTTTTTTTTAAAAAAAATATGATTTTTAGCTAACGTATTATTAAATTTTTCTGTTTGCTTTTGTGTATGTGTGTGTGTGTGTGTGTGTGTAGGGGAAACTGGGAAGGAGGTTAGCATTTGAAATGTAAATAAATAAAATAACCAATAAAATGAAAAAAAAAGAATTTTGATGTTTAACAGAATTAATCACTTTTAAAAGGATATTTGTTGTTATTTGTGCCTTGACGATACACACACTTTATGATACGTACTGTTCACACATCCCTCTATCTCCGATCTTCCCACCTGCAGCAAATCCTGCTCTCTTCCCACAGAGACCTCAACCCACTTTCACATCTTCATGTTTTGCATTTATTTATATGAAGATCACAACCTGGGCCTGGAATAATGTACTGATCATGGGTTTATTAGACACCATGATCTCCGCATTCATGGGAGTATGCAGATGGTTCATTCTTCCCATTGTTGTTCCTGTACAGTCAGTGTAAAGGGTAACATAGCCTGTTTCAGAATAAACCAAGAATGGCTTTGTTGAAGCCATATGTTCAACAAATATAATCCCATTTCAAAGAGGTCAGTGTCATAAAATGGCCATTTAAATATTAAATACCTGCACGCACACAACATTGTCTCACTATAGAGCCCAGGCTGGCCTTGACCTCCAGATCCTGCTTTCTGAGACCCTCAGGAACTTGTGCCTCTATGTATAGTTACTTGTTACCAGTCTATACATGCTGCAAAAGCTACCGATCAATGAAATACATACAGAAAACTCGTAGGGGTTCTCACTAACTCTAAGAATGCACAGTGACCCTGAGCTGTGGATTGCTGTGAAAAACTGTATTCTCTTTCCTTTCACTTGCTCACCAGCAGTATGAGGATACATTAGATCAGAAACATTACAGAACTGGGGATTCAGTTGAGAATTTACTGAATAGCTGTTGATGAATACTCAAATTACAAATGATTCTTTTAAACAAAAAGTTACTAAACTATTTATTTTGTCCTTCCTGGTCAGAATAATAAATCTTTGGTTTATAAGGTCTGAGCACTTTCTACAATATAGTAACCAAGCTTTATTATGAAATAATGCTAGGAAATTATTTGTATTCAAAGATTATGGAAAATTAGAGTTAAAGTCAGGCTCAACATAGACTCAGACCAACACCCATTCTTCAGGTCTGCAGATATTCCACACTGGCAATCTTACTTTGTGACAATCTAAATACAGTATTTTCCTAGGTATTGTCTGCAACATATTTTGATATAAAATCAAAAGCCTATTGTCAATAATTTCTTTGGGCTAAAATATAAAACGTCTTAAAGACCAGAAACAAAACAAAACAAAAACAAAGAAGAAACTAAAAAGCAAATATGTCTAAGCAGTCCTCCTGTACTTTCTGCTTACATATATAAACTCAGATGACAGCAAAAGCTTTTAAGAGGGAGAGAATAGCAGTTATGTGACGATGGCTAGCCACTATACCCCTGAATTTGTTACTGTTATCTTCAGCTCAGATGGTAGGGTCAAAAGGATACCAGCTACTGAGAGAGAGCCAGTATCATTTCTCTTAATGGCCATCTGACAACTGTGCATAGGAGGCAAGCTAAATGTTATTCTGAACATTTTAGAAAAAAAAAAAAACTGTTCTCTTAAGAATGAGGAAGCACAATTTGCTATTCTCATTTTTAAGGTCCTAGTATATTTCCAGAAGCAGAAATGCATCAAGAAAGAATGATAAAAATCACTCTGGCCCCAACCTCTCCAAATAGGCATTACTTAGTCTATTTATATGTAAATCACATAACTGCCATGGCTTAGATGATCTAGGCATCACATCAGTGCACAATATCCCAAGCTACTTAAGCTTTGGCTCTGCTTGGTGCCCAGAGTTCTGTGACCCGCAGCACATGGAAGGGAGCCAGAAATCACAATTTCCCCTGCAACAGGAGCCTACGTTCCAGTGCTGGAGGATTAATGAAGGCTTGCTTTGATAGGATTAGTTCTTGAGTGGGAACTCAGTTTGGGATCTGATTATCATTGCACCTACTCTTTGAATGAATCCCAGCTCGCAGTATTATTAGAGGCACAGTCACAATCTTCTCAAAGATAATTTTAAAGGAAGAACACGGAAGTGATAATGGCAGGGACAGTCAGAGAAGGCTCAAGGGCATGCTGATGAAGAGCAAGTAAGAAATATGTGACCACGAGTATCACAGAGCCCCACGTCCACTCCATCCACAGCTGCTCATATTTGTTCTTTAAAAAAGCTAATTTACTTATTTAAAAAAATTAAATTACATATCTGTATTTACATTATTTTTTATCTTCCCTCCAACTTCTACTCCTACCCGCCTCCCTCTCAAATTCATGGCCTCTTCCTTCAATTATTACTGCTACATATAACTTATGAATTAATATACAAACACCAAACTGCTGAATCCACGCATTGTTGTTATGCTTTTAGGATTGACCAACAACATACTGGATAACTAACCAGGGGCTCAGCAGTGGCAAAAACTCATTTATCTTCTCTCAGAAGTCACTATTTTGACGGTAGCTTTTCCAATTGTTGTTTCTAAAGTCACCCAGCTAATTATTTAGTTAAAAGCTTCATTTGCTTACTTTCTATGGCAAAAAACAGTTGTAGATGGGACTTTTCTATGGGTTAAAATATAGTCACTTTTACCCTCAATTTCTTTCTGCGGCCAGATTCTCAGAGAAACCATTACCTAAAGGACATGAAAACAGATGTAGAACAAGTTTCCGGAAATGCGTGGAGAAGCATGATTAGAGGGTCACTATCAGTACCAGTGGAGGGTGCTAGGGATGTCCAGAGTTTTGCCCTGAGCTGTATACTACTTTAAAGGGCACCATTCTATCAAAAAAAAAAAAAAAATCAAGTCAAGGTGAAAAGCCCTTTAGAAAACAATTTAATAAAACTTTTTTTTTCTAGTAAGCTGACCATGCCCCAGATGCAAGGAATTTAGACAGCACAAACTGAACTTGATGAATTTAGAGACAAGAGAGGAAGTGACCAAAGCTGCTCACACAAATTTGGAGGGTTAGGGAGAGAGATCTGAATCTGGTAGGAGATGGGAGAGGGGGTAAATATGATCAAAACACAATGCACAACATTTTGAAGAATTAATAGGTTTTAAACAACAAATAGTTAATAGTAAAAACATGAGGAAAAATGAAACCTTCTCATGTGAGGACACGGAAAGTAACCACACAAACAGAAAGCGGTAATTGCCGTTAGCAATGTGTGCAGACATCTTATGACCAAGAATTTTAAAATACCATTTTTTATTCTGTCATTTCTGCTCAACCTAACCACTTCCAGCTTACACTCTACAGTGCACCAGGCACACTCATATCAGGGATGAAGTCAATGCACCAGGCACACTCATATCAGGGATGAAGTCAATGCACCAGGCACACTCATATCAGGGATGAAGTCAATGCACCAGACACACTCATGTCAGAGATGAAGTCAATGCACCAGGCACACTTATCAGGGTAAAGTCAATGCAATGCACCAGGCACAGTCATATCAGGAATGAAGTAATGCAATGCACCAGGCACATTCACATCAGGAATAAAGCCAATGCACCAGGAACATTCACATCAGGGATGAAGTCAATGCACCAGGTATACTCACATCGGGAATGAAGCCAATCTCGTTGAGGTGATTACTCAATTCTGGATCATGGAAGGCGATCATCTGGGAGAACACAGTCAGGTACTCTGAAAGGACAATGACGCTGAAGACAACCACTATCTCCAACTATCTCAAAGCCTTAAGTAAGTGAACCACAGCTTATGCTGGGTGAGCATCTAACGGCTCCACAGAGCAAGGTACATAACATATAATTTTCCATTCTGTTACTACTTGAATCACAGTGCTAAGTATTAAACAAATATACCAATAAACAATACCACAATTTACTTTCAGAGCTATCTGTTATTTCTTGAGTCAGAAATTAAACACAAGATAACTGATATTTTCCAATCAAAGTATACACATACATTTGTTCTAGTAATAGTAAATATGTTTCTCACTGATAAAATGTTTAGAAGGTGGAGCAGACCTATCCATAAGGAACAGTAAAAGACAAGCAGGCACAGGAGAGTAACTGTGACTCAAACTGCTTTCTATATGCAAATTTCAGCATCTTTTCTAGTTGTGATTTTTTTCTTATGTATAATTCTGTCTAGCATATGTAGAAATATGAATTTAACTGGTTAACAAAAGTTAATAAAAGTAAGTAAATGGTAGGCAATTGAAAATATATTTTGTTGGGACCAAGAGCTAGCCTGGTGTGTAAAAAGCCTGCTGTTGCAAGCATGAGGAGCTCAGTTCAGACCCCTAGCCCCCACATAAAGCTGGGTACCCATAGTCTGAGATAAGAAGCCAGGCAGATTCCAGGGGTTTACTAGGGAGCTGGTTCATTGAGAGACCCTGTTGCAAAAAAACAAAGTGGAGAGTGATTTAGAAGACACCTAAATTCAGCTTCTAGTATCCACATGCATATGCAACAAGTACCTGCACACGCGCGCACAAAGACACACACGCAGTAGAGGGTAAAAGTCCTTGTGTACACAGATAAGTATTGGAGAAGCCAGGAAAGTTAAACGCTAAGGTTTATCTCTTCAAAGGAAGGACATGTTTACCTGTCTCCTTTCCCGAACACTGCGAAAGGTAGTTTACAGTCTGGTGAGCCTTTGCTAGCTGTAGGGCCAGGCTTCACTGGAATCCCACAGAATATTATGTTTGTGCATCCAAGACTTTTACCCTAAATCTTGAGCATTGCTTCTTGGTTCACAAAGCTATCCTTATGAGAAGTGCCACCCGTACTTTACAGCAGATTAAGTAACTTCTGTTACCTTAGGTCTGGACAATCCTGACTCCCATCGGCACCATGTGTATCTCAGTTAAGCTCCCTAGACCCCATCTTCAACACTGTCTCTGAGTCAACAGAACCCATTTTTATGGAGAAACACATATCCACTTTGTAAAAGAGTTTCAATGTAAACATGTCTTAGGCTTTGTTGAACACATGGGACAAAGTTAATTGTCACCAGAAAACTTTTTTTTATTGGATATTTTATTTACATTTCAGATGCCATCCCCTTTCCCCATTTCCCCTCCCTAGAAAACCCCTACCCCGTGCCCCCTTTTCCATTTTGCTTTTATAGAATTTTTTTTAAATGTCAATCAAAGGCTTTATAAGTATGGTAATGCTCAATCAGAAGTGTAACCCAATACCCAACCTAGATAAATAAACTATCTTTGACTGGTGGAGACACGTGAACTTCTGCCTCCATGCCCCCTCTCTCTTTCTCTCTCTTTCTCTCTCTCACTACCTAGCTTCTCCTCTACTTCATCTTCTCCTCTCCTTACTCCATCTCCAGAAAACTTTTTTTCAAAATTGTGATGTCAGACACTGCTGGTTTAAGCTAGTGATGGCTAAGTTGAGCTGAACTGAATTTCATTCTTGTTTCTGCAGATTATTTCACTGTTGGCTATAAAGCTTGTAGGGACCCTCTTAAACACACACACACACACACACACACACACACACACACACACACACCCTTTTGTTTATTCTATTACAAGTTGTAGAGTTCAATATGAAGAATATATTCTAACTTTCCCCATTGTTTCAATAGGTTACTATTTGTACCAATTTATTGATTACATACTAATGGACCTAAAGAAAATTGTGTGGTAGCATGTGTTCTAAATCAATAACTTTGTTTGTTAAAACAGAACCCAACTCCAAAATTAAAAGGCTGTAACCTCAGCACTTGTGAGGAGAGGGAAGAGGACTGTAACATCTACCACAGCCTGAGCTACAAGGCAAAACTAAACAAAGTATGGCAAGACAAATGACCTCAGTTTCTCTTTTTGAAATTGAAATAATAACAATAAAAATTAAAAACTTTCCTTTGATAAACTAATTTCTTTTCTGACAAAATAACTGATTTTTAAATGAATTATTTGGTGAAATATCTCTAAAAATGATGTTTCCTTGCTTTATCTGTTTATGTAAGTATCTGTGTTATTTCAGGAAATAGTAATAAGTAAAAGTAACCTATTACTTTTATTCCTTGTATTTTACAGTTACTTGCTTATAAACACTGTGTGTACTTTTAATAAGCAGAATCAAGTCAAGCAAAGGAAATGTCAGTGCTGTACTCGATTCAATGACATAAGCAAGTCCCACCAATGACCTAATGTGAGCATTGTTTACTCAGTCTAGATAAAGAATGAGATGTTCAAATTAACACATTTCTTGATTTAGTCTTTATTTAATTTTCCCGTTCCCTCACTTTAGAACAAAATAGTATAATTTCAATGAATTCAGAGTTACAAATCAAGCTGAAATCCCTAGGTAACTTTGGCATTTATCTTTTCTTTACCTGCTTTCCCACCATCACTTATGGTGTATCTATAATTTCAATTACCCAGAAGCCAGCAGTATGCACCATGAGCCACAAGTGATCAATTGTATATTGATAAGCTATAGTTAGTAACTTTCAACTTCTAAAAAGCATGTTTCAGTTTAAAGCAGAAGTTTATGCCTCAGGCAATTCTCCACAGTTACAAAAGGTTTTCTTTAAATTTATTCCTACTTTAGCCTGATAAACTTAGTATGTGGACTTATCCAGCTAATTAAGGACTTACTGGAAAAACCCCACCCATATTTTCCTTGTGTTCTGCCAAATATGAATGGCTAGATTTATGCCAGCATGCACATACTCACATAACAATAGATATATACTAACACACCATTTATTATTATTGTATTCAATGTAACTTCACATGTGTAAATATAATTTATAATATGGCAAAGTTTGGGCTATGGAAAACACGCTTTCAAATGAAGCTCAGAGTGAGGTCTTTATTTCAAGAAGAACATGAGAGAAAATATGTGAAAACTGTATCATGTTATACATTCTCCCCTAATAGAATTTAAAATTCCTAAAAGTAACAAAAAATCCAATTGCACATATTCTTTGATTTGAGACAAAACTGAAGGAATTAATGGTAGTTACAAAGAAATAAAGCAATGGTGAGATTAAAATAAAAGATCCCCCACATGTTAGCACTATTGAGTCTATATATCTTATATGTATGACTGTTTTGTCTGCATGAATGTCTGTAGACCATGTTATGACTGGTGCCCAAAGAGAAGATGAGAAGAGGGCATTTGTTCCTCTGGAGCTGGAGTGAGATAGTTCTGAACTAGCTCACAGGTGCTGGGCATTGTACTCAGATATTCTGAAAGAGCAGTGCTCTTCACTATTGAGTCTCCAGCCCCTAACAACCCATTTTAAAGGGATATTAAAATGCTAAAGCATTATAATTATTAATTAAAAAATGATGAAAATATGAATCAAGGTTCTTAAAACAGTCTCAAAGATAGTATTTCCTAAAGGTGAACACTATTCAGGTTTTTAAAAATGAAGATATTCATAAAATCACCCTAAAACATCAAGTGTAGTTTCAATACAGTTATATAAAACCAAATATAGCTTCCTATATTTTAATAAGAAAACATATTTTTATTCCTTGAAATAAGGTATGTAATGATAAAGAACTGTGCTTTCTAATTTCTGTATATTAAATTTTATTGTCCTCTTTTATTTATTAAATACAGTGCAATTACAATCCCAATAAAATTGATATAAATCTCACCTAATAATACCATAATTTTATGGCTCTTTATATATAAGCTCTATTTGTTTTTAAAAGATGCACAAAATACATTGAGAAATGAACTTTCCAAATCTTCTTGCACGTGTCTGTGCTGGCTCCTCTCTGATCAGCATTTCAGCACTGACTCCCTCAGCAGGGACAAGCAGAGTGAAGGAAGCAGACGACAGATTCAAAGCACATGCCTGTCTGCTTACTGTTCAGAAAGGACACGCATTTTCTGACTACTGTCTCCCACAAGGTGTCTAGTTTATCCTAAAGCTGCTGCTCGCATCAACAGGGAGAGAGCCTGCTGGGGTCAAGTATGCCTCCTGCTCTAGCATGCCAGAGGCAAGAGGAACAAAGCCTGCTCGAGCTACACACCGAGTTTCAGGTCAGCCGCTACAGAGCCAAAACAAGCCAGTCAATCAAAACAGATACAAGGTATGCTGACTCTGGGCACTCCAATTAGCAAATCGAGGAGGTTATTTCCCACTAAGAAAGTTGCAATAAAGGCTTGACCTCCTTTCTAAAAGCCAAAGAACAAGCATAAATGCTTCTAATGAATAGGAAGAGGAGGTTCAAAAAAAGAGAAAAATGATTTCTCAAATATGTGGTGGAAGTGAGGCTTGCAGCAGTGCTCACACATGCTAGGCAAGCACTGTGCCGCTTAGTCTGGACTGAGGGTTCCGGATGTGAACCATTCTTTCTAAGTTAGCAAGCAAGCTCACCTTGTAGTCTTTCTAGTTAATATAAACCATTTTCTATACTGAAAAAAAATCTTACTTTTTTTTCTATACTGAAAAAAAATCTGTATTTTATGTTTTTCCATTTAGCTTTATCTTTCCATGTGAATATACCTCAATCTGATAAAACAATTATGTTGTTGCCAAATTTCATTGGCTAGCATATACTGTAGGCTATAAAAACTATTTTCAGTATCACTCTAATGAATAAAACTCTCCAAAATAGCTTGTTTTCATTTTAACTAGTAGAGACAAAATCTAGTTCTCAAAGTAACATGTCTGCATCTGAATTGAGAGCAGATATTAAAAAGTCATCAGAAAAAGACTATAATTCCTTGAAAAAATATAAGAAAAAAAATCCTGACACTTCTTCCTGGGTTTTGGTGGTGAAGCATCAACAAAAGCCACTGGGTCAAAACTATTATCCTGAAGACTGGTCTTCTGATGGAAATGTGTTCCTATATAAAGACAGGAAAAGGCATTTCCTTACCTTGTATTACATGTGAGTTGTCTTTCAAGAAGAAGTTATACAGGTATTTGGGAATAAAAGCAGACATGCATGCATACGCCAAGGCTAAGAAAGAATAAAGCAACCCACAATCAGTTACCAGAGTAATGAGAAGCTCTTATTCACTCAGCACATGCTCTGTGAGTCTACTATTAAACACAATTATGATATAAATGCTGGAAACAAAAAATTATAGGAAGAAAAGCTTCTGATATTTAAAAAGGAGACACTGAAAGATAAACATTCCAGTAATTTCAATTTCAAATTGCTATGGCAATCATTATCCTACAATAATAAAATCTTAATTGCCTAGACTTTATTATTTTAAACTTCTAAGCATTCATTATTAACAAGGTGCAGAAACCTCATAATCCTTAATTACTACTGATACAAGCAAGATTCCTGGACTTAAGGTACTAGTTATAACCTGTACTTTCAAATACAGATCTTTTATTACTCTTGGATCCAACTAATAATTGGATATACCTGAGTAAGCCCAGCAAAAACCAGATCAGACTAGTGAGTGAGCTTATTAGAAGAGAGCACTATAAAGTCATTCCAAGAAAGAAATGTAAAATTTTCAATATTATTACATTTCTACTCAATTCCAAAAATTCCTATTGCTAGTAATGATAGTGTATGTAAAATGTAGATAGAGTCAGAGGTAAGATGCCTCTATATTAAGGCAACATAGGATATCATGCTACATGAGTGATAATTCTAAATGTGAATGCATCTAACCACAGTTGTTTAAAAATCTACTATAGAAGGTCCTAAAACAGATAGAAACCAAAACTCTGCATTAACAAAAAGCCTGTCACACAAAGGTTGGCAGCACTGGCATGTGGGTCCATGAGAACAAAACAGACACAGGATCAACCTGTTGGTCCACAGAGCGTTGCCTAAGACCACAAAATGCATGAAGAAGTCTCCAGTAAACAAGTATGTTTGGTATAATGTGTTGGATATACAGTAAGGGAGAAACCTAACCAATATTGCTTGGTTTATAAATTATTTAGAAAATATATTTACTAGTAATTTCTAGAAATGTCAGTATCTTCTACCAAAGATCATAAAAGTGGTCATCAAGTTGGGTAAAGTAACTAGCAGAGCTAGAACAATTCCCACCACACTGTCAGAAATGTCCTTAGGAAAAGGAGTACCCTTTAATACTCAACCAGTTATTTTCACCCTCTAAAAGAAATTAACACAAATTTCACAATATTTTATGATATGTACAAGGTAAAATATAAGAATTTTAAAACAAAACTTCTATTTTTGAGCCTGATATTTAAGAATAATATGCGTACTGATTTCTCAGTGACAGGAAAGCTTACCTTCGTTGTTGAAATTTAGATACAGGAATGGAGCACAGAGTGAGTCAAGACCTGATGCAGGGAAGTAGAAACCAAAGAGAGAAGTGAGTGCCTTCCAGTAGAGCTGCAGAGCCCCCACTCCATTCCTGCCTTCCTCCAAACAGATCAAGCACTGTGCGGACATCGGCACAGAAGTGTGTTCTGTCAGTAGTTACTATGCCGAATAAATAAGGTCTGACATGTCCCAAACAACGCGAAGAGCAGCACAGCAACAGTGACATAAATATGTTGGAGGCTTCAGATACAGTCAAGACTGACCCAAACCACGTGTGAATTTGGTAATTATTTGGCCTCTTCAGATATGTCTCCTCATGTAGGAGATAGATCTATGTCATATAAGCCTTCTTCCTTCAGGATTATGAAATAAAGTATACAAATACATTTATTTTATTGGTAATAGTGCTTTTAATCTGTTAATACTCAAATTGGACCTATAATGGGTTAGGAGGAAACGTATTCTCAGGTATGCTGGGCAAAAATAATCATACCTTCACGAGTGGTCAGTAAGCAATAGAAAACTCAAAAACAAAAACCCGTAACAAAACACTCAACAACAGGGATTCAATAGATTTCTTATTTATGGATTAATGATCATAAAGATAATAATGGCAAATGAAGAAATCTAGGCTTATGGACATTAACAATACTAGAGAGAAAAAGGAAACAAATAAAATGAGCACTTTAAGGTGATAGGTAGTCCATTCCTAATAACCACAATAATTATCTATTAGGAATACTTCAGTGGTAACATTCTCAAATAGCCTAACATCTTTTTATGGAATGAGTTATTTCACTACTCTGATAAGACTAAAACTGTTCCCACAGATTAGACTCTGTTTTCTTGTCAATGCCACTGAAAGCTGTTGACTTTTAAATATTATGTAAAATGCATTTAGACCAAGTTTGTTTAATAATTTATTTAAAGTTAACATCTTCAAAATGCACTGGAATTTTAGAGGCTTTTCCCCCCTTCCAAATGAAAAAGAAAGGACTTGAAGAAACATCCTAATAACTGAGATGTTACCTTGCCAGTACACAAGATCAGGATGAGAGACTACCCAAGCTTTCAGTACACGCCGGAACTTTGCATGGCCTTCTGGTGATGACAACAGCTCGTCATACTGATGGCAGCGAGGAATATCCACTTCAATCTGTAAGCAGCAAAGCAGGAGGTGCAACTGTAACCGATGACCCACACACTTTAGCCCTTGCTTCTTCAGCTTACGTAAGAGACTGCTTCAGAATAGCTCATCTTTATAATCCATTAATAAAGTCTATAGGTTTTTAAATTAATCTTTGGAAACTTCACACATAAGTTTCTGAGTATAAGAGAAACTCTTTTTCTAACAACACATATTTTGGGCAGTGGCAGAATATTCATAATGAAGGCAAGAGATAAAGAGTTGGGAGAAGTGTCTTAGAACACCTTACTTGTCTATCTGTGGGAATTGGAGTGTCTTTATCAATGGCATCATACTTGGCATGAATAGCTCCCTGCAAAAAATAAAATACATAAATTTCTTACATCCTTAATACAAGTGGAAGTACACATTAATATGCTGGGATTGTAAGTATTTTAATTTTATAGTTTTTCTAAATTTAGAATACTTGCATAAAATTTACTGGTACAGTATCTCTAACCTAAAAATGTAAAATCCATTTTGTTTTTTCAGCAAGATGTCAATACTTAGAGCATTTATATTTGAAATTTTTGGATTAGTGATGCTTTTAAGGAAAAAGCTGTTTCTTACAAACATCTAATTTTGAAGACTGACCTAAATATGGATAGTTACATTTGAACTGAAGTTTAATTCACAATTTAGACATTCTCTCCATCTCTGACCATGTCTGGTAAAGTCCACTTTGGTGAGGTGGACGGTTACCTGGTGTGCTGCTGTGCACCTGCAATCCCAACACTCAAGAGAAAGAAACAGGTAGATGCTGTGACAACACGGTGAGACCTTACTTCAAAAAGAAACACAAACGACCACCAAAGAACCCCTTTGAATTATATATACCAAAAGGTAAAGACCTTAGAGGTCACTTAGCTAGAGTGCACACCAAATTGCCATTTTCTATGCATTACTAACTCATTAATCAACATTGTCACGAAGAAGATATTACTTTAGAGAGAGGTTTATCTTATCAGAAGATTTTCTGTTAAAGCAGGTGAGGCAGTAACTTGTCCAGAAGAATGATGGTGGCAGGAACATTGAGTAAATATGCTGTGCTCGGAGAACATCAGGCTTATTAACAATTCTTAGTTACAGCGTCACACAAAGAATATCTGAATATACTACTCTAAATTTTATTCATGTTCTGTAGGATCACTCATGAAGAAGTTCTTATTTTTATGACTTACTGTAGTGGTAGAGAAAGCCAAGAATTTAGTAAAATTATTTACTGCATACATTTTTGGGGGATATCTATCAATAACGGGTTTGGAAATCCTGACAATGTGAGTCTTTCTGGACTGGAATATAGTATAGTTCTGTAGCACTAATTATTAACAAGTGGTAAAAAGCAACAAGCAATCTTGTGAAGTAACCAAACACATTCAAAGAAATTGTAGAATCTCATTACAAGATTCAAGAATAGAGAAAAAAAAAGTGCCAACAGAGGTCTCTAAAGGTTTAAAATAACTGAGGCCACACTACAGGATGGGCCCCACACTCAGGAACAGTTGGCTAACACAAATGCACTCTATGCTTTTTGTTAGTATGTTTTGATTAGAGGTGGGGGAGCAGACAGACAGACAGACACACCCAGGCAGACAGACAGACAAAGAACACACTCTCAATAATGAACAGGAAGCTGGATGGGTAGGAAGGTAGAGAGGATCTGAGAGGAGATGAATGGAGTAGGAAAAACAATATGAAAAATACATTGTATAAAATAATTTAAATAAAAAATTTAAAAAAAAATTAAAAATGGTCAAGAGAACTAAGATGGTAGCATGTATCTACTAGAGAACACAAGCAGACAGAATGAAAAGGAAATTGGTAGGAATTGAAACAATGTGGCAAGGACTTATTATAACTTGAACCAGACTCTTCTGAGAACACAAGCTTGGTGAGTAACTCTGGCACAGTGTGATTTCCCTCACTGCCGGGGATCAGGTATAGAAGACAGACCAGATTTTTCTCTTGGCAGGTTGGCCAAAGTGGAACAGCTATGTTAAAAGCCATTAAATTACATTCATAATTTTGACAAGCCACAACTGAATTAAAATATTAATCAATTTGGAACCACTTATAAATTAAAGTTATATTTAATAAGAAAAAATACTTCATAAGAAGGATGGCACTTAGAATTGAGAAATATTCACTAGATAACTGGTTTAAAATAATAATGATATTTCCCACAACCACTAATAAATACAATATTAAAGAATATCAATATAATATTTTATACTCTATTCTTTTCAAATATTTTCTACTTAAAATACCTAAGTATTTTTATATGTAATTTTCTATTAATAGAAGTAAAATTATATGTAAAGCATTATAGTTTTTCTGAGATAGGATTCTTTCATATAGTCCAAGCTGACCTTAAAGTCATAATCCATTGCAACAGTCTCCCATGCATTTGGAAGATAAATATGAATCCCTATACATTTTATATTCTTTCTATACACTACTTATCAATTTCCACACTTTTTGCTTTCTTACCTCAACTCCCAGAAGAGCAGCCCAGGTTAAACCCCTCAGAAGTGGAGGGATGTCAACTCTTGCTTCTTTCCAGATTTGATTTTTTTTGTATGGGTAAGCCTATGATAAGATAAAAATAGTCAAAAATTAAAATCATATCATGCATATTTATTAACAAGAATACAATAAAATTAGAAATCAATCACCAGAAAAAGTTTGCAAATGGCACAGTGTACTATTGAACTATCAATGGATCCAATTATGAAGGAAATTAAAATATTTTTTGACACAAACAATAATGGAAACAACATACCAAAAACCCATGGGATAAAGTAAAGTTAGTTCTACAAGGGAAATTCACACAAATCAGTAACCACATCAAACAAGCAAAACCATTTCACAATGAAAACCTAAAGGAACTAAAAAGAGAACATGCCAAACTCAAAGCTACAAGAAAGTCAGTGATACACATTAGAGCAAGAATAAATAAGATAAAGTCCACGAAATAGTAAAAAAATAAATAAATAAAATGGCTTTAAAAATAAACAAAATTACTAAGCCCTTAGCTATACTTTAAAAGAAGAAGGAGAAGAGGAGTCTGGAGATGGCTCAGTGGTAAAGATCTTTTTCTACTTTTTCTAAGGACCAGAGTTTGGTTCCTAGCACTCACATGTTGACTCACAACTGGCTATAACTCCAGTCCCAGGGAATCCCATGCTCTACTCTAA
>JANHMN010000001.1:24893213-24918928 GCA_030674055.1 Rhabdomys pumilio
AGACAACTCATTATTGCTGTTTGAATGTGGTAAATTTGACTGGCTGTAAAGGAACAACCAAAATAAAAATATGGACAAAGATAATATTAAAGCACAACTTTATAAATGTCCTATTTAAAATCTACACATTTCTTATTAATCTAACAGAACTGGGCAAAGTGTCAAATGAAGGAGCAGGTACTCACTCATCTTCAAGCAATGGGTAAAATGCTTCTCCACCAACATCTTTTAATCTCTGCCAATTTAAAACAAAGTACTTATAAATCACTATGTTAGGTAGTAAGAGTAATGTCTACTTAAAAAGAATAGTTATGTAAAAATTATACATTCACAACAGCACAAAGAAGTAAAAAATAGAATCTAAAGATTAGTTTGTTTCATGAACATTCAAACATACCATACTTCTGACAAGGGTTACATACGAGCAAAGTCTTCCCTTTTTCCCTCTATACGCAATGTTCCTAATATTTCCTCACATACAATACCAAATTACTAACATTAATACAAATGTTAATGTATAAAATAATTTAAATTATATAAAGAATGATGATTAAAAAAGATAGTTTTAATATATTCATTTATTAAGAGATTACTAAAAAAGATATGCTTTTTCATATATTCTTTAAAGACATTTGTACGAAATATAGCTGGTGAAGTCACAATTTCTGGAATATACTTTTTAAGGTTTTTAAATGACAACTCACTCAGAAGTACTGATGAAATATATGGTTTTATAATGTACAGAACAGGTAAACACATAGCTGAGACTCACAACTGCACTGAATTCAGGCAACTCTAATTAGTATTATACATTTTAAAACATCAGAATCTGATCAACTGTTTAAATTTGAATTGTTTTTATTTCAACACTTAAAATTACTTAAAATTTACTATGTTTAACAAATGGAAACAGGAAGACTTGGTCAATGAAGATGCAAAGAAAACCTTGTGAGTAACTGGGCAGTGTACAGACTGAACTTACAGTTTACAGAGATATTTTCTGACAGTTCTACTCCAGACACACACTGCAGACGATCTCTCGTGTGTCACATATGCAAAGTGTTGTGTTAGCTTTAGATGAGGCATTTGGTAAGCTTTCATCCTTAGCTTAAAGTGTTGTGTGTTTTCTTTAGATGAAGCATATTTGGTAACTTTTCATCCTTAGCTTAAAGTGTTGTGTGTTAGCTTTAGATGAGGCACATTTGGTAAGCTTTCATCCTTACATTTCTTAGCTGGCACAAAGACAACGTGACAGTGGTATCATCTAAGAGTGAGCTTCTATCTCGACCTTGTCCAAAACTTTCTCCATCTTCAAAGAGAAAACTAAGATTTAAAGAAAGGAAAAAAAGAAAAAAAAAAAACAGTTGTTATGTTGATCATAAAAATATCATTATTTTTTCTAAAAAATTTTCCTATCACACTCTCATTATGAAGAAGAAGTAAAATTCAGACTAGACAGTGGATTTTGAGAATCGAGCATAGTGTGGTACATGTGCCAATGTCCCAGTGCTTGGAAGGCAGAGGTAGGTGTATCAGGACCTTGAGGATAGTCAGTTACATAGTGAGTTCAAGACTAGCATGGGCTACATGAGACTTTGTCTTGACAAACAAGTTTTCAAAAACTGTAACTGCTAGTTGAAGTTTCTCCAAACAAGACTGACTTTTATGTATCTCTCGATTAGTTACAATTCTGGCACATGCTGTCCTGGTTAGCTTTGTCACTCACACTATAGAGCTATGGTCCTCAATCTGTGAGTTGGGACCCCTTTGGGGCTAGAACAACCTGTTGTCAAGGGTCTCCCAAGACTATCAGAAGAGCACAAATAATTAAATTATCATTCATAGCAGCAGTAAAATTACAGTTATGAAGTAGCAACAAAACAATTTTATGGCTGGGGTCACCACACATGAGGAGCTGTATTAGAGGGTCACAGCATTAGGAAGGCTGAGGGCCACTGCTTTACAGAGAAAACTCTGAAATTACAAATTCTAACCCATCCAACACATGTGGGTCTAACTGCTTTCATGTTCACGTAATTAGAATATCCACCAAAAGAAATGAAATAAAAAAATCAACCAAAAATTTAAACTGTTATTACCAAAGACTCTCTTTACTTACTTTGGGAGTGTGCAGATAGGTGGTTTGGATCGAATAATTTCCTTGTTTATAAGCTCCTTCTCCAGGTCTCCTCCAGCCAAACACCAAAGGTAGTAAACTTCCTCAATAGATCTCTCCGCCAGGTAATCATTGTCTATATCTATTAATGGTAAAATTTTCAAAATTACTATTACCATTTTGTTTATATTAATAGCTGATACCTATAACAGCTGACATTCTGATAAAAGTAGCTGAAGAACAGGTTATCAGTTCTGTGTCTATGGACTTTGCAAGTTGCTACTCCACCTAACAATATAACAGATGAGACTGAAAATCTTATGTAAGAACCATAAGAAAGGTAACAGAATGGAGGCAAACTACTACCCACAAAAGTGGAAAAGCAGGTAGAAGGATGTGCAAGAACAGAAAAAAGCCTCAGGAACCAGAACTAGAACAGTAAAAGTAGAATATAATTGACGAATTGCTGTAAGCTCAGTGCAGACAAGTCTGAGAGTTTGAAGTCCCAGGATGTGCAGTTATAGGGGGGACACTGGTACAACAGTAAAATTTATCACCAGGATCCTGGCCAGTTCTTCACAGTAAATACTGGAGAAAACTGGCCTGCACTTCAGGCCAGGGGAGGAGAAAACAGAATCAATCTGGAATACTACCAGAGGACTTTCTTCCTTATATGGCTTATCACAGGAGAAGTTAGCCAGCACCTAACTGACCTGGGAAGAGGAAATACTTTTTATGATGTTGGTGGCAAGGAGGAAGGACAGCATTCTGTGGTCCTATAAGCAGGTCACACGGTTTAGTAAGCTTATGTTCCTGGACTGTGATATTCATACAAGCTTTCTGTCCATAGTGAAACTAGAAGGCTAGGGTGCACTTGAGTGGGGTGTCTGGGTGCAGGTGTGTCATGACTATACATTTTCACTCATCTTTGTAACAGGTTGAATTCCTCCTAAAAGTGGCTTATGCATAAAGACAGTGAAGGGGCCAGAGATTGTCAAATTCTAAACATACTTCCTATACTCACAATGGAAGTATAACTGCTACGTCAGTACTTCTCTTGCCCACTGATGAAACACACACTAAGCTGCTATGCACAGTGATCCTAGTAGTCAACTTTAGTCACATCCTGCTTCCTGTATCTAGAGAAGCTAGGAAAGGTAAAATCCTGAAAATTTATTCCCCATGTGAGAGGTACAGAAGAGGAATTTTTATACTCTACAGAAAGGAATGTGGTAGGAAAACCCTCACATCAACAAAGCATTCCTTTCCTCATGCTTTACCACACAATATGATGGCACAGACTTCCTACTGCTGATAGAATTTTAAGACCACTTTGTTGTGTGTAATATTAAAAAACAATCCACGCTATTGCTTGCTATGCTCTAGTAACGTGGTCTCCCTGTCCCCATGGTCCCCATGTGGTGGCCTCCCAACTCCTGGCTCTCTTGCTGTGGAACCTGCTCACTTTCCCAGTCATCCACCCGCTGCGGCTAGCTGTCACAAATCCTGCACCCCTCCCTGCCCTTATCCACTGCGGCTAGCTGTCACAAATCCCGCACCCCTCCCTGCCCTTAACCCAGTAAAATCAAAACTCTAGAGGCTTATAATTATCAGTCAGATTTATATCAGTAAATTCTCAACACACAAAATGCCCACACAATAAACTCAGAGCCAATTGATATTGATACAAGATGCCCACCTAGATTGGACAGATTGTCCTATGTTATTCTATCCCTTCTAAGATATTCATAGCTACCCTATGGCTATTTAAAGTCACATGGATCAGGTTCGTTCTCCGGTTCCTCCATCTTCTCTGTTCATCTACCCTCTCTGTTCCCTGTCCTGTCTCTAAAACTCTCAGCCTGCCTTCTTTTTTCACTGCCCAATCACAGACTCCAGTCTTATATTACACCTGCCCTCACCTGCAACAACAATTTACACCACTTAAAATATGTTGTGTGGAATATTAGTAATTTAGAGTCTAAAATTTGACTTATGTTTGACACACTGTAGAATCACCTCCTAATTCCCTGGCTACTTTCCACAAAAGCCTATGAATGTAAGACTGGTTATTGACGAATTCAAAAGTAAACAGGCTAGGGGACTTCTGGAAACAGGCTCACTCACTTACCACCTATGCT
Source organism: Rhabdomys pumilio (assembly GCA_030674055.1). Taxonomy (NCBI): domain Eukaryota; kingdom Metazoa; phylum Chordata; class Mammalia; order Rodentia; family Muridae; genus Rhabdomys; species Rhabdomys pumilio. The sequence goes on from JANHMN010000001.1 coordinate 24,897,471, forward strand.
TTCCTCATCTTTACCTTTACTCAAGTCACTGATATCCTCGGGCAGCGTTAAATCAGCGCATCTCAGCGAAGATGAAAAGAGACTGGCAGGTTTGATAAAGGGGGTGTATAAAGGTGACACTTCACTGAACACCTGGTCCTTCATTAACTCATCTGGGGTTGGCCTTGAGAAAGACAATTGAAAATACTGAGCATGGATAAAAGTCATAAAAATTTTCCTACAAAATATAACACATTCAGGGTGGGAGTTAAAAGTCTTAGATACTTCCTTAACACAGATGACCATGATCTGACTTCTTTTATTCACAGAAAGTTAACCTTAAATCATGTACAACACTGGTATCAACTATGTACTGCAGCACATGCAGCTATTGTCCCTTAGTCCATCACTGTCATACCAAATACGAAATCAACTCTATAGAGAAAGAATCCTGGGATAAGCCTGAAGTCTTAAGGAATCACCTCTTAGAAGGATGGAAGGTGAGGCACTTCTTCAAAATATTTATCACACTTTCAGGAAGCTCCTGGTGAATAAAGATAAAAAAATAGACAAATGATCAATTGTACAAATATATTCTACTAAAATATTTAAATCTCATGAGTTTTGATTTTAAAAGAAATATGGAGATATAGTGTAGAGCAGAGACTGAAGGAAAGGCCATCCAGAGACTGCCCCATCTGGGGATCCATCCTGTATACAGACACCAAACCCAGACACTATTGTGGATGCCAGGAAGTGCTTGCTGATAGGAGCCTGATACAGCTGTCTCCTGATAGGCTCTGCCAGAGCCTGACAAATACAGAGGCTGATGCTCACAGCCAACCATTGTACTGAGCATGGGGTTTCCAATGGAGGAGTTAGAGAAAGGACTGAAGGAGCAGAAGGGGTTTGTAATCTCATAGGAAGAATAACAATATCAACCAACTAGATGCCTAAGAGCTCCCAGGGACTAAACCACCAACCAAAGAGTACACATGGAGGGACCCATGGCTCCAGCTGCATATGTAGCAGAGGATGGCCTTGTCAGACATCAATGGGAGAGGCCCTTGGTCCTGTGGAGGCTCAATACCCCAGTGTTGGGGAATGAATGCCAGGGCGAGGAGGCAGGAGTCAGTAGGGGAACACCTTCATAGAAGCAAGGGGAAGGGGGTATAGGATTGGGGGGAGGTTTCTGGAGGAGAGACCTAGAAAGGGATAACATTTGAAATGTAAATAAAGAAAATGTCCAATAAACAAAAAAATTTTTTATTTGGACTTTATTTAAACTTATATTCATTTGTCACTCTCTGGGAAAAAGCTAGCATTTGCAGAGAGAGAAGCACAGCTTGAATAGCTTGTTATTGTATCCTAATGTGAAAACGAACCTTCCTAAACAGATTGCTCTTGTTTGACTGTGCCCCTTTCTACATTCAGGTCCTGAAACTTAAGGCCACGTAGATGTCATTAAGAGACGAGCTGCTGGGGTGAACCTGCTACTGTTATTCTACTAAATGGACATTGTACCATACTGTTCTCTAAATACACTCTTTCTCCTCATAGGTTACCCAGTTCTCAGACGTCATCAGAGAAGTGTCTTTGTACAGGGAATAGTGGTTTGGCAGAAAATCACAATGGTTAAAGTGTGGGAAGTTGTAACTATGGAGTGCTCAGCTATATATCTATGTCACAACCCCTCTGCAAGGTTCAAAGACCATCATGGAACAGTGGGTGGAAAGACCCATAGAGCCAGAGGTAGGGGAGCTATTGACAGCCAGTGAAGTCTGGTGAAGGCAGAATCAGTTATCTGTAAGGGTCGGCTCCTGGTAAATAGATCAGGGTGCAGTAGACACCCACACCAAGGAGTATATGGGCCACACTGGACCTAATGGGTTATTAAATGGGGGGTGAATTTGGGAGATAGGGGGTTGATATAAGAGGAACTCAGGAAAAGAACTGGGGTGAATATGGTTAGAACATTGTATGAAGTTCTCAAGAATGTATAAAAATAAAAGCAAACAAATAAAAGAGGTGGCCCGTGAGAGGTGATGGGGTCCCACAGGCATTCATCTTGGGAATGGGATCTTCTATTTCCTGTATCCACTGCATCCTCCATCAGCTTGCTTCTCTGCTGTGAGTGTCCTTCACTTATCAGAAACCTGAGCCTGTGGACACCTTTATCATGACATTTCCAGCCTCTAAAACTGTGAGATGATTTCTTTTGTTCTTTAAAAATGACTGAGTCTCAGATAGTCTGTTGGAACGGCACTCATGTACAACTAACCTTGATAATGTCCAGACACCCATGCTCCTCAGCCAGAACTGTTATAGTATCATCTACACAGCCTAAGAGAAAGGGAAAGGCAGGCGAGTAAACACTGGAGTTTCGGTCTCTAAGATACTAAAACTTTTTTTTATTTAAAGAATTAACTTTCTTTACATGTTTTGACAAAAGCATAGAGGCTTACTCACTCAGTTCAGTTCAGCACAGGTACTAAATTATAGCAACTTATATAAAGATATAAAAAAAATCCAAGGAATTTTTAAAGGTGCTGTATTTTTTCATGGTTACAAGACTAATTTATTTTTATTACATGAGATCTGGAGAATGACCCAACGTATCTCTGGAGATAAAGAGTATAAATTCAGTCTTCAGACCACACTTAACAGTGCCCCAAACTCCTTGACCGCTGTAGTGTCTAGTCTTTGTAAGGAATTAATGAACCAGATAAAATTTTATACTGCTTAATTCATTGCCTCCTCCCACAGGTTTTATCCTTTGTAAACTGTTACTGGAACCTGATGTGTCACTGCCTCATATGAAATAGTCCAATCAGTTCTCTCTTCATTACCACACACTTAATTTGTCTCACTCTGAATATGATTACACATTTGCTAGTATACATTGCAAATAATACATATGTAAGTTTTAAAGAAATATGAACATTCTCCCTAGATCGTTTTTCATATACAACTAGTCACATTAGAAGGGTAGCACAAGGTTAGATATGGTCGTGGAAGTACAGTTTTGTATTCTATTAGTTTCATTATAGAAAATAGTTTACTTGGCTAAATCATGAAACTAAGACTTCTTTCCAGGAAGGTTCAAGTTCGTTCATGAATAAAGAAAACTGCTGCATGTTTTAAAAGCACTCTCCATGATCTCATCTCATGCTTACCTCATCACCAGCACCCTAGAGACAGGAGTTTCACTACTTCAGCGAGCATGCCAATGCACATGACAGCCGTTTCTATACATTGTATTTATGGTGGAAAGATAACCAAATGTATGAAACTTACCCAAAGTAAGCAAAAATTTTAGTCTTTCAGAAATATCCAAGCTCTGAAACAATTTTCTCCCCTAAATAAAATGGGAAAATAAATTCTTATTAATGCTTATAATTTTCTCCCTGTTCCAGGTATCTTTTGTACTATTATTTAGCTGATTATATTGGCACTTCTATTTATTATCAGATTTTACTGATTTTAAAAAAAAATCAGCTTGACTAAGAACTATTGTTAACGTTCTTAAAAGAGTTGTATAATATTTATTATTTACGGCACCAACATCTAATGATCATTAGATCAAAATGTGATTCCCAGCACTGATCACTTTTGAGAACCACACATTATCGTTAATTTTTCCTGATCACCAAAAGTATTGTTTAGTAAAATACAGAGATGGCCCTGGAAGTCTACCCCTGAAATCCTTATTTATATCTCTCATTCAACTAATCCACTCTCTGAACTGATAACCACCCACAGCAGTTCTTCCTCTCAAGCAACTTCAGATCGCCATGCCATGTCTTCCAATGCTACCTGGGTTTCTGTGTTGTCTTTGTTGTTTTGGAGCTGGGGACAGAACCAAGGACTCAAGTTGCCAAATCAGTACAGTTGCTAGAACAGCATGGTATCACTGTGTTCCATCCCCAGTCCTTCCTACACTATTAACTTAAGGCAGTCTTTCTAGGCTGGTCTCAAACTCAAACTAAGTTCTCCTTAGCTCAGAGTAGCCAGTATTACAGGCTGTTTTAAGATACACATTTCATTTTAGTTGTTTCCTTATCAGTTTGCCTCTGGAACCCCTTAACATGAATTTGGGAGTCAAAATTTTTATCTCCAAAAATCATGTTTTAAGCAATTGTATGTACAACAAGTTGGATTCTTCTATCACCAAATAATTAAATAACATTACTAAATTACCTAATCCTTTTACACCGCACATCTCTCATCTGTAAAACTGCAGAAGAAAGTGAACAGACCTACAGTGCTCAGTTATAAAAGTGGACAGTGCCTCACTAGTGTTGGCTTTTCTATCTCACTTACTACAAACAAGTTAAATGTTTACACTCTGTGAAGGGGACTTTAAAGAGAAGTCTTAAGAAGATGGCTCAGACTTTACATATATACACACAAACTTTGATTAGTTTAAGAGGTAAAATATTCTTAATATTTCAAGATCAAAATTACCAAATTACCAAATTGCTGTTCAGAGAGAGCATTGGAGAAAAAAACAGTTGCTGCTTTCCTTCCATGGTCTTTACATTCTATCACTTGTCAGAAGTACAGGTTGGTCTATAGTCGTAAACCTACACTTTATATAACCAAATACAAACTAGCTCCATTTAGCATTTAAAGTCTTCTAGGATATGGTTCCATGTATATTTCCATCTGGCTGCTACTTTTCTACCACTGTGAACACACACAGATACCACAGTGTACTTAAATTAGAATATATACCCTTCAACACTGAACACTCGGCTACCCTGGCCTATAATTAAACTAGTATTTTCCCCCTCAAAACTGTAATTTTAATCCTGTGCTTCTCACAGTTCTGCATATTCATTTCAATGTCATTCTTGAATGTTAATTTTGTAAATTTAATAATTTAAAATTCAATTTTTTTGGAATTATGTTTGAATCAGTCACTCCTGTATATTCACTACTAGAAAAATAGGTACTGTCCTTCCCACTGTGATTTTCCTGGGGAAAAATGTTTGTGACAACTGTGGGTTTTAAGATTTTTCTCTACAACAGCAATGAAGTCTACCAAAGGCCTTTAATACTTTAGCTGCTAGAACACTGAGCAGGCGTGTATCTGCAGAACCCTGTGCTAACAGTATAGCTTAGAGTTTGGCCTCTCTGTACTACAGCTTTCCAACTTTTAGAAATATACACTTTAGAAGCCTGCTGCAAACATTGATAGACAGAGCCAATATGAAGTTGTTATAAATATAAATAAAGCCTTACCTTTTAATGCCCTATCAATGTCATCAGTTATTTTACAGGTTTACTATACAGTTTCCAGGTATTTGTATTTTTATTGTTTTTATGAGTTTTCATTTTTCCACTTAAAAGAACCTGTACTTCCAAAAGGAGGGCTTTATTCTCTACTTTTGATCTTTCCATTATACAGATGTTAGAACATCTGGGTACATCTTCCTTTTCTTTTAACTTTTAATATTTACAATCTCTTTTTATCCTTGTGTACAAATGCTTTGGGGAGGATTTCTTAGGTTTATCTACTTTCAGTTTTTCCAGTTTCCTAGAATTCATTAACATTCTTTGTTTAAATAATTGCATATATTTCATTAAAACTTTGTTTTCTTGATAGCTTATATAATTGCTTAATAAACGTAATTACCTTATGTTTTAGAAAACATGTGGTTTTATTGTAAAGTTTTGATGCTATAATCCCTCCATTGGCTGTTTCTATCTTATTGTGGCCATTAGCTGTCTGTGAATTTTACACACAGGTTCTCATCAATACTGCAACACTCTTCCACACTTCTTTCAACAGTGGGAACGGCTCAGAGTAGAATGGCTCTACTACATTTTTAGTGACAGAGGAAATGGTTCCCAGCAGTATGATTTTGATATAACTTTTCATTCATTTTTTAAAAAAATATTTCTACTGCACAAAGAGTTCTATTTGTTAGTTGCTGGTATGGTATCTACTTATATCTTATTATTTTCCATAAAATCCTATGTGTTGAATTACACAGAATATTTAAACATATATGTAGCCTGTCATACTTGCACTGGCTGCTCAAACCCAAGGACATCACCAAGTGACATTAAACTCCTGTAGAAAAATTAAAACTTTCCTTTTACTGAATTCATTCAACTCTGCATTCTTCCGACTTTATGGACTGTAATATAATTATGAGCTCTGCCGGGCAGTGGTGGCGCACGCCTTTAATCCCAGCACTTGGGAGGCAGAGGCAGATGGATTTCTGAGGCCAGCCTGGTCTACAGAGTGAGTTCCAGGACAGCCAGGGCTACACAGAGAAACCCTGTCTCGAAAAACCAAAAAAAAAAAAAAAATAATAATAATAATTATGAGCTCTAATACAATATGTCTATTTATATCTAGTCAATTTGTACAACAAAATATTTCATTACTATATAAACTTCCTTTCTAAAAAGCAAATTCTAATGATCACACAATTTATTTTATTAGTTTAATATTTCTTTATACATACCACACAAAGCTCAAATAAAATTATCCCCAGAGACCATACATCTGATTTGGGGCCAGAAGGCAATGGTTTTTCACTTGGCACATGATCAGTAGTTTTGAAAATTCCTTGTGCAATTACCTCAGGTGCCAGATATGAGGGATACCTGTAACACATGCAAAAATAACAAATAATTACATTGAGCTACAGTGGTGACAGAAACAGCAGCACATTCTTGTACATAACACATGAAATGTAAAATTCCCACATAATTAAACCCATAGTGATTACTAGAGAGAAATCTTGAACTAATCATTGAAATACAGGCCTTTATGTCTAGGGATTGAAGCAGAGCATACAGGAGTCTGAAATCATTTTAATGACATCGTGTGTGTCTCTCTGTGGCATCAGTGTGGTTCCTTGCCATACTGCCATTACAGCAGGCCTCTAGGTTTGTCTCCAAGTGCTTTCCTTCCTCCTTAGTCAGTCTTCTATCAATAGTGAACTGTCTTATCATTGGAACTTTGAATAGATATTTTCAACAGTGTCTTTTTTTTGCTCTTCTGTTACTGTGATAAACACTGCAAAACAAAAGCAACTTGGGAAGGAAAAAGTTCATGCCATTTTACAATTCCACTCCATCAATGAGAGAAGCCAGAGAAGCAGCTCAAGCCTGAGCTGAAGCAGAGAGTATGGAGTAATGCTGCTCACCGGCTTGCTCAGGTTGCTTCTTTATAGCAATGCGACCTACTCAGGAGTGGTGCCACCCACAGTGAGTTGGCCTTTCCCACATCAATTGTTAATCAAGAAAATTACCCCCAGAATTGTCTACAGGCAATCATCTTCCATTACAGTTCTCTCAGTTTAGCTTGTGTCAAGTTGATTAAAATCTGACCAGTACAAATGACCCCTTGTCAACTTGACATACAAATACATCATTACTAAACTATAACTTTTTCTTTCTCGTATATCCCAAGATCTCATGTTAATAATGCAATGTAAAACGGTATAATTTTAAAAGTAATACAGTTTTAAAACTTTAAATGTCTGTATGTATATTCAGGACTGTACTGTTAGTGGTGGATAACCATTAGTGTGTGCTTCCTTAGGGAAGGCTGGTTGTCCTTTCAGGAGAGTTGTCTGCAGTCCTGTGTCTATGGCTGAGATTTCAGGAGCTTGCCTCCTTCCATGTTTAGCATGTCTTCTGGTGTTGTCCTTTCAAGCCATGTTTAAACGGCTTGTTGGTGAAACTTCATGGGTGTAGTATATGGACTGAGTAGGCTATATTTATGTATTTAGAAACACACATTGTATGGACAAAAACACACATACATATGTAGCAAAAAACTAAAGAAAAAGAGGTCATGATTTTGAAAGAATTGCGTTGGGGGTACATAGGAGGGTTTGGAGGGAGCAAAGGGAAGGGGAAAATAATTGTAATCATATAATTTTTTAAAAATTTCAAGATCTCAAACATTTTAAAAGTTCAGTCTCTTAAAAATCAAACCAGGGCATAGTCATAGTCATAATCAGATTCAAGCAAAACAGAATTAAACATTATAAATATCTAACTATACAAGAATATTATGAACCCAGAATGGAATTATTAGACACAACATGTAGGCACTTTCTATGTTAGTATCATATGTATATGTGTGTGTGTTTCTCAGGTTTACTCATAAACACCATAATCTTGATTTTTCCCTTCATTAACATTATTTTACAACAATACCTTTACAATATATGCAAATACATGTGGCATCTCCTCATACTAACATTGCCAAAGTTCATATTTATATGTAAAATATAACTCATTCAAGTCTGAATATACAGCTTGAATAAAACTAGTTTATTAAATTGTTAAATAATTATTCATCATGATGACATAAATACTCTTTTAATATACTCATTTATTATGAATAAACCTGTAATAACATTTGTCCTCAGGTAATAATACTGCTTTATAAGAGAATATATGGAGTCTGTAGAAATAGCTACAGTTTAATGAAAAAGCACCAGACTGGTCTAGCATTTGTGTTCCACTCTTTGAACTGTGTGCGTCTTTATGCTGTGGCATCAGAGATGGCCTTGAACATGCCATGCAATTGCTCTGCCCAACAGACCTGTGCTTTCACTTCAGTACAATCTGACAGGGCTTTCTTCTTCAGCAGGAAGGAATGGCGATGCTCCCCCCACACACTTGTGAATACTAATACATAAAGATTGACTTACAATACATTAATTCAAAACCATAGTACACTTAATGAAAAGTTAAGCAAAGCTATAATTAAATTGCTATGTCAAAAAATTTTGGACAGAAGCAAAGAATTAACCTTTGCTCTAAATATTCCACTCCCCTTTAACCAGACAGAAATTCACAAAGAGCCTTAAGCCGGCTCTTTAATAAAGGGCATCATCTTTCAGGGACTTTCTCTTAAGTGTCTCATTTTAACACTCAACAGAAATTACTAGAACTTCACTTTGAACGTGGCTGGTCAGGTATTGCAAATGGCTTTCATCATCTGCAGTTTTAACAGGACATTAAGCTACTGTCCAATCACAGTGAATGCCCAATTTCTAATTCTTTCCGATACTTTGAAGCAGATGGTAACACTTATGTGCCTTAGCATCTGTCACTGGAATCAGCTGTGCACCTCCTCTGATGGAGAGGCTCTTCCTGGCCTGGCTGTTTGATCACTTATTTTATTTTTCCTGGTTAATGTTTCACACTTTGCTCTTTATACTTTCCAGTAAGATCCTTTGAAACTCAGACTTCAAAGCAAGCTGCACCGAATGCTAAAACAAGACCACGTCTACCAAAGTGTTTTAAATTCAAAATAATTGATACACTTTAAGAAACCTCACTTCTATTTCACCAGAAACTAATGTAATGTTAAATGTAAGTCAAAAACTTAAAGTAACGTTTGTGTTATGTTTTTTGTTTCCTTTCATAGAAATTGACTTAGACAAGACGCAGAAGTAATAGTCACATCTACACTGCTCTTACAGCATACAATTAGTAATTGTCACTCAAGGAAGATGCTTGAGCTTAACTAAGAACTTTAATAAAAATTAAAAAAAAAACATGTTAACTATTAGTACAACATTTTTATGTTTATGAATAAAATTGCATCCTACCATTGAACTTATGTGAATATTAAGATTTGAATTTGCATAACTTAATAAATCAGTCACCGGTACAGAAAAGTCCCATTTAAGAATGAGTTGCTTGAGGACAAGAATTAATAATAGCTTTGTGCATGAAACAGGCAAAGCAGAATGTGCTCAGGAAGTGCTTCCTTACTAACTGAAGGCTCAACAGCCTGGACGACACAGTGAGCTCAAGGCCAGCTTAAGACAATGGTACTAACAAACAAACCAAACAGAAACAGAAGGAAGCTAGAAGCCAGGCATGATGGAGCTCTCCTTTAATCCTAGCACTTGGGAAGCAGAAGCAGGTGGATCTCTGAGAGTTTGAGGCCAGTCTGTTCTACATAATGAGTTCCATGGCAGCCAGGGCTATATAGAAAGAACCTATTTCAAAAACCAAAAGAAAAAATAATAGAAAAAAAAGATCTACAATCTACGTTTTTAGAATAAAGGAGAATTTTTTCAAAAATCTAAAAATGTTTAAGTAATATTCTATTTGACATTGTCTTCATGCCTGCCTATCCCGACTCCCGGTGCTAGAGTGGTAGAACTGATTCTTTGGGTGCCCAGGGGTGGGGAGGGGGAAATCCCAAGTGAATACTATTAAAAACAGTCAGGCTGCAGGTGAGAGAATGTGATGAGTTCTCCATTAGATAACAATGTGTCAGTCACGTTGCAGGTGAGAGAATGTGTTCTAGGTTAGGTGACAATGTGGTTTGCTCACGTTCATCACCGTTCTGAAGTTATGTAAAGGAAGTCCTGATTGTGAAATATAAGCTTGAGTCTGAGTAATAAAGAGCCAAGAGGTCTACTCTTAGACTACTGGGAACATATCAGACATAACAAATTAAATCACAGCCAATGAAAGACAACATACGTAAATATACAGTAAAATGTTATCCTGCAGATGAGGGACAATCAGAAATTCTTCTCCTTACTTTTGTTGAAAACAATGTAACTGAAGGAAAAGACTTATACTATAGGAATGTTTCAGAGTAACTACACAATAATACATCAGTCTCTATCAGAGACATCTATCTACATATAGCATGAAATTAAGTTCCATTCATTTCATGGAGGGGAACATAGATTTGGAAATTCACACCAGAGGCAATTAAGTAAATAGACCTCTTTAAACATACACTTCTCTATAGAAAATTTATCCCATCACCTCCAATGTCCACAATGAATTGACTTGAATTAAAAAATGCAATTTAATCTTAGAGAATAAGGAACTAAATAAACATAAAGCATTAAACTGAAAGTATAACAAGCAATGTTTTTCAGTCTATAGATGAACATATAGTATCATTATGAATCTGGTCAGCTTTCTTACCATAAGCCACTTAATTCTAAATGAAGTGCAATTAATTAAGGAATATCATAAGGTAAACATGACCAATGACTTGTGACCCTTTGTCCCTGTTATATTAAAGATCAATTCAGGAATCTCAGGGACACTTGGAAAACATTCATTGTCTACTTGTCAATAAAGTATATAAAAATTAAGATGTAGTAAGTAAAAAAAAAATCTGTTTTCATGTCAAAAATAATTAACCAGATACACATTATCAAAGTTCACCAAGGTTAAAACAGAATTAAAAATAGAGATAAACAACCCTTACCCTATTGGGAAATCGACATCATCACCATGGGCTGTCATGTGATAAAGTCCAAATTTAGCCAGTTTAATATGACCCTACAATGAAAAGAGAACGTCAGTATGAAATATCTTAATACAATTGCCAAAGAAAATTGTCATTATATTTTATAAATAAAATAAATATTATGCAATACAATATAATATTTTTTTAAAGATTTACTTTACGTGCATATATTCATGTTTGAGTATATGCCACAGGGTACCCAAAGATACCCGGTAAGAAGAGGGCATCAGATTCCCTGGAACTATAGTTGGTGGCAGACATGTGAGCTTCCTGATATGGATGTGAGAAACTGGACTCAGGTCCTATGGACAAGTAGCAAGTGTTCTTAACCAGAAAGTTATCTCTCTAGGCACAAACATATAATATTTTATTAAAATACTACTATTTAAGAATTTATAAGACACTGTGATTATACACAGAATCATCTGGCAGTGTTTAGTATGCCTTACATACATTACATGTGTATAAATACTTGTGAGTATATGCATATATATATATAATATCTAGTCAGGGGCTGGAGATGAGCCCAAGTTGGAGAGTACTTGTTGCTCTTGCAGGAGACCCAGGTCCAGTTCCAGCATTCTCATGGCTACAAACAACTCTTTGTAACTCAGTTCCACCGACCTCGTGCTCTCTGTTGGTTTCTGTGGGCATCAGGCTTGAGCATAGGGCACAAACAAATCCACAGGCAAAAACACCCATAAAGTTTTACATAAAGTAAAAATACATATTTTTTTTAAAAAAGGTCAAATCAAAATTTCCTTGGACACCTTTGTCACTCACATTATCAAAGCATCAAGACTTTTTCTCAACAAAGAAAAATGGTAAAAGCTGGGTTTTTTAATCTTTGGTTATAATGTTTAATAGAAATTTTGCAAAGGATTTTTTTTCAGGGGCTTGAAAAGATCTGTGAAACAGTAATTCTCTTATACTTATGGTTGTGAGCCCAGCCTTTAACAGTTGAGACACCTCTCCAGACTGTGAAACGGTAATTCTTAGTGTGAAAAATTTACAGTTAAAAAAAAAATCAAGGTTTTCAGAAATTTGTTAGATTTCTAGTTATCTTTTTTATTGTCTAAGCATAGCAATAAAACTTATGCTTACCTCTATAAAAAGGTAAGCATAAGTTTTCTGTCTCCTAAATTGTTTTTCTATAGACTTAGGTTTTTTTTTCTGTAAAGCTGATTGGAAACGTGGTTTGTTTGCTCAGGAATGCTCAGCATTACAAACTGTACTGGAAACGTCAATGCTGGTCATGGCAGTGATGTCCACTGCTATGAATCAGACATTAACGAGTGCTGCTTTCTCCTTTGTGATTTTTAGTCACATAGAGTAGCCACATTAGATTTTGAGATTCAGAAAATAATTATTTAGAAGTAATTGTCCCCAAATTATCCAGAAGCTATTTCATACTTATGAGAAAACTAAATTATGATTATTCATCAAAATATGCCATTTTGCTATCCACTAGTGTAGGGGGTTACTACATTATTAATCCCTGTAAGAGTTCTAATAGAAAAGAAGTAGTTCCACAGAAAGGGGTTGGGTGTGAGCAGATGGCAAACAAGCTCTGTGAAACAGGAAAGAAGGAAGAATGAAGATATAAACAAGCTGGCTGTGCTTATAACAATGGCATTCCACATGAATGGCTCACGCTATTGTCTTAAGTTGTAAGAACTGACAGCAGGTATAAGCGGTCAGCCTCTCTCTATATCCTTACTGGTATCTGTCATGTAGCGGGGATCATGCTTAGTTCATTTAAGACACAGCCCTTTGAAAGAAAAGTGAGTGGAGAAACTAAAGCACAAAGCTAGAAACTAAGCTGGGGCATAGTAAGAATAATTCATCGATATAATTTAAAAATTGTTCTATCTGCTACCAATCTATCACTTCACCCAGTCTTTACAAATATTATGAAAACACACTGTTAGTCTACATCTGATTAATGGAATATTTTAGTAGTTTTCACTCTCAAGCAATATAAAAGTATCTATTATTAACTGATAATTACCTTCCGATCCAACAGGATATTATGAGGAGACAAGGCCCGGTGTACTATGCCATGCTTGTTCAAGTACTGCAAGCCCTCAAGTACCTCATATGCTATGCACAAAATTGTTGAATAACTAAAAAGAAAGCAAAGGTTAAAGATCAATTACCAAGCAAATACAGAGTCTGTTTTAAGGAATAAGATGAGACATAATAAAAGAATTCAGACAGTGATGCTTTACTGTATCTCTTCCATTTGAAGAAAATGGAACAGGCACATCTCAAAAAAAAAAAATACACTTCTACATATTTTGGATTTACAGTCTGTAACAAAACGGATGTGATATAGAATCTTACAGTTTAGGCTACAATAAAAGCCAATTTTGTTTTCCCAGGGGAAGACTTGAATTTGGGTAATTTATAGCAGAATGAGATGCACTTGCCACTGACAAGCTTGGTATTTTAACAAATTACCAGTTATATTTTTAAAACATCTGGGACAAATCAATAAAAGCCATGTATTCTGTACAAACAAAAACAAAACAACTAAATCCATGAAAATAAGATATATTTTATACTATATAGACATTACATTTTTCCATATCACTTTATAAATCACTCAAATAATTCATGACTTGTGTCCTTCCCCCAGCCTTGAGCAGGCCTGAGACCTTGCTTACCACAATAGACCAAGTGATAGGATCTAGGTGGAGTAAGCAGAACTGCCCCTGGGCTTGCCTTGAGATATCTCCCGCTGTTGTGACTTAGACCGGATTATGGATTATCCCACCCATCTCCAGCTGAAACCTGGAGGGGTTATGGGTTGGGCCTTCCCCTTTAAATTGAGAGCTGAACATTAAAGCTTTGAGCTTTGATCAGAGAACTTTGTCTTGGCTTCATCTCTTCTCGCCCTCCGTCCTCTTTCATTCCCAGCCCCTCTTTCAGGTGAACCCAGTTGATTCGTGGCTGCAGGCGACAACAATGACTTTTAAAACACAAGTTTTAAATCTTGCCCTATCCCCTATACATGTAATCTCACAGAGATGCTTATTTTCTTCATCATTTTTCCTATCTCTCTTCCACTGTTTGTCCCTGAGTTTCTTTTATATATACAAAAAAGTACAAGGAAATCATTCAATTCAACCTTCCAAATATCAATGTTAATATTTTAATAGGAGGGTTTTTCTAGCCATGCTATATTTTTAAAATTAATATCTGAAAGTAACCACAGAAAGTATATTTTAAAAGAATTATAAATATTGAGGCAATAGTAAAGAATAAATGGAACCACTGTTTTTGTATTTTGTTTTGTTTGGTGTTTGTTTGTTTGCTTGCTTGTTTTTTTGAGACAGGGTTTCTCTATGTAACAAAGGCCTTGGCTGTCCTGAAACTCACTTTGTAAACCAGGCTGGCCCTGAACTCAATGAGATCTGCCTGCCTCTGTCTTCTGACCTGTGAAATCATTAAGAAGTTATAAACAGGATAAAAAGAAATTAAAAGGGGGAAACAGCAAGTAACTGACGATTACTACACACCACCAATTATGTTAAATGCCAAGGACCAGCCTTGGCTTGGAGGGGAGTTCTGAGAGAACGGTGAAATAAAGGATTCTGAGTCAAATCGTTGGTCCAAGCTCAAGAGAGCTTTCCAGACTGCTTTTTCTTTGTTCTGCTTGAGACAGTTCTCCAAGCAGCTTTCTCTTGCTATTATAAAACCTTCTCTGAATAGCTGATCTCTTGTAGATCATAAGCCTACAGTTTTTGTTTGTTTGTTTAATACTGCAAAAGAATTCCAAGATCTGCCAGCCTCTGTTAAGCACAGATAAGCACAGATGGTAAGTAGCTGGGACCCCACCCTCAAATTACACGTGGGCCTAACTTTACTCTGCTGAAGGCCAACCCTGAAATTAGAAATCTGCCTGCCCTAGTAAGCATAAACAAAGATGTAGCTAGGTGGAATCTCCTGTGACCACCACTCCCTAAATGTCTTTATCTTCTTTCTTAGTATCTTTCTGACACGTTGGCTCACAGAGCAGCTGCTTTTGTTCCTTTAGATTTGTGAAGCCCCTCAAGATTCATATTTTATCTTTATATTTTGCATAATTGATAAATTATAAATATGTGAGTACACTGTCGCTGTCTTCAGATACACAAGAAAAGCTCAATTGTCTCCCATTACAGATGGTTGTGAGAGACCATGTGGTGCTGGGAATTGAACTCAAGATCTCTGGAAGAGCAGCCAGTACTCTTATTTTTGAACTCTTGTTTTTTGAGTTCTTTTCCACAGCCTTAGGGGCTGTCAAGGTCCCAGTATTTTCCATTTTGCTCAGACATTAGCCACATCTTCACCTCCCAGACTTGTGCTGTCTCTGATTATCATGGAGTCAGTAACATTAACAGGGAGGACACTCCATGAAGGATGAACATAAAAACATGTGCATTATTACACAAACAAGCCTTACATCCAGAGCAGCCATCGACACTCGTGTGGCCCATGCCCCGTTGGCCCTGTCTTAGGGGCAGGAGCCATTTCATTTTACCCCAACAAAGGCCATGCCAGACTCGGCAGTTAAATGTTAATGGTACTACTTAACCATTAAAAGATAATACTTGTCAGATCTGATAAGAAATATGATTTAAGTATTCTTGGCTGGGGAAAACACTAAAAAAGACATAGGTTATATGTAACAAATCAGTAGTTGTCATAGGCTTTGGGGACTACAAAGGAACATATGGAGAGTGTGAGACTATTGGAATTGTTCTATATCTTAGTTTTTTCCATCTTTTTTTTATTGGATATTATAATTACATTTCAGATTTTATCCCCTTACCCTATTCCCCCCACCACCCAGGAACCTCCTATCCCATCCCCCCCCCTCCTACTTTTTTTTTTTTTAATGTGGAATGAGAACCACACTCATCTCCCCACAAGGACCATGGACTAACAGACTCCCATGCTGGCTTGAGAACCCTTCCATGCTGTTGGTGCCAGTAGTCTAAGTGATCCCAACAACATAGGTAGGCTTCGTTGTTTCTGAAGCCCCTAGTGCTCAAGAAATAGCATGCTTAGTTCACAGGACTTGGATCATTAGAACTGATCTAACATGAATGTCTCCTTCCTGGGATCTAGCTTTCATACTACCAGAAAGAACTATGTCAGCTGCCAAAGGAGGGACACAACTATCAGTCCTATCCAGCTGTGTCACTCCCACAAGCCACAACGACCTGCACAGCAAGATATAGGTAAAAGTGCAACTCTGGATGGTAGTCAACAGCTGTCTAGGTGGACTTATGGACCCCACTCACTGGGGGAACCTTGTCTAGTGCTGAAGATGTAGCCAACTCTCTAGCACGAGTAGGATCTTAGAAGAGAATCTGCTACCTCCACCTTGCTAGAACAGCATAATTCCTCAACTACATTCTAAAAGTTATCTTTGTACCAAGAGATGAGTGTGGTTCTCATTCCACATAAAAAAAATTCTTCTCTCTATAGCAAATGAAGACCATTACAGAAACTAGGTAAAATTCAGAGATGGACTGACTGTGGGAAACTTTTCCCCAATGAATAATTCTACAGCACAGCTCCTGCAGCTAGGGCTCAGGGAAGATTACTAAGGAGGGAAGATAAAAAGAGTCAGAATACCAGGAAGGTTGCTATAATACTGACTTAGAAAGGGCTGCATGAATAAGACCTAAACAATGACAATATCAACGGACATGCTAACAAGGAAGGGGGAAATCTCACAGGGTTCCACTCCTAGCCAAAGAACTATAGACTGAGAGAGGGAGATTTAGTCTCTCTCAAAGATGACTGCCTTTATTAGTTATCTCATCTAACACAGCTAGCCCTGAAATCATATATACACACATAACAAGAGTGTACTCAGCAGGCTGGATTTACATATTTGTGCATATATTTATATGTAACAATAATAATTAAAAAAGAGGCTATCAGTTTTATAGTAGGAGTATGGTAAGGGCTAAAAGGAAGAAAGGAAAGGTAGGAAGTGATATAAATATATTTTAATTATAATGCTCAAAAAATTTTAATTTAAGCATCTCATTTGGTTCTGTAAGTTAACTTTAGCTCCTCTCTTTGTTCTCTCTCTCTCTCTCTTCCCATACCTTCACTTCTTTCCCTCACACAACACACACACACACACACACACACACACACACACACACACACACCGTTTACAGAACCTTAAAACTTAATGCCATATTCATCAGTGACACTAGAGGTCCTCAGCTGCATATTATTTCAATACAGACCTCATGAAATTGGAATCAAATGTTTACAGTAACTTTTTTCATTAAACCAATTTTGAAACAGTTGAATACAGAAAATTTGTTCTACTTTTTATGGTGTGCTTTTATGAATTGATGTGATATTAGATTTGTATGTCAAAAATACATTCATGATAAAATGAAGGAGTGTATATTAAAATAAAATTTAAAAACTAAAGTTCATGAAGTTGTTGGCTACTGTTTGAGACTATAGGAGAACTATAGTTAATGGGGTCAGGATCTTCAACTTAAAACAGTAAATCAGTTGCCTTTCTGCTCTTATATACACTTAATGCTTAATTTTAAAAATTTATTTTATAACCTAAAAGAAGAAAATATTAGTATTTAAAATACTTAAGACAATGGTAAGTGGTAGTAATTTTGGAACTTGTATGCTTGTTTTGTTTTGAGGTATTTTGAGGGGAAGAGGGTGTTTTTGGACAGAGTTTCACTGCAAGGCCCTTACTGGGCTGGAACTTGACATACAGATCAAGCTAAACTCAGAGATCCAACCTGTTTCTGCTTCCTGCGTGCTGGGATTAAAGGCTGCACTACACTCACTTGTTTTAAAGCTGTTTTTCTTAATATGGTCAATAAGTTTGATGATGAAATCATTTTTAAGTAATGTAATTATAATGGCTAAAAGTATCTAATAGTTAATATATTATAGCTCACTTGACCCTGTACAGTAAGAGGCAGGAGATGGCTCAGTAAGTAGAAGAACTTGTTGCAAAGCCTGGTGGCCTAAGTTTGATCTCAAATGGTTGAAGGAGCAAACCAACTCCAGCAGGTTGTTCACTGACCTCTCCACTTGGTGCTGTAGAACATGCATCCCCTCCCCTCATAAACACACAGGGTAAGGCTTTATCTAAACCACAGAACTCCAAAGTCAGAATCTTGTAAGTAACTAACAATAAGTATCACATAGTTTGAGTCAGTATTCTTTAGTTTCTATGCTTTGGTTTGAAGTGATATGCTCCACATAGCCTCATGCATTTGAAACATTGGTTCCCACAGATAGTAACACTGTCTTGGAAGTACAAGGACCTTTTGGATATCATGTCTAGTTGGGACACACAAGGCACCTGGGGCAGGGACTGAGATTTATAGGTTGACCACATGACTTCCCAATTTGCCAAGATGCAGGCAAGCACCCTCAAGATCTCAATAACAAATCTTTCCCATAATGATGGATGATGTCTCCTGATCCATCAGGCAGAACAAATCCTTCCTCCCCTGAATCACTTGTGCCAGACACTGAGTTAAAGCAAAAGACAGGAACTAATACAGAACATAGTAACAAGAACTTGAGTCTCTCTCATAAGTCTCACCATGTGTTTCTAAGCCTTTGTTTGTAGGAGGAATTTGTAAGTTTGGAGTCACAGACTAGAGAAGTCTGAGAATGCTATATGGAAAACTTAACAGACGACTCTGATGGAACTGTGAAAGAGCAGAATGCTGATAGAGTTGTGACCATAAAGGCTATGCTCATCAAGTTTCAGAGTGAACAAGGATTTTATTAGGAATTAGTCTAGAGCAGTGGTTTTCAACCTGTGAGTCATGACCACTTTTGGGGATTAATCAACCCTTTCACAGGATCACCTAAGGCAGTCAGAAAACACCAACATTTACATTACATAACAGTGGCACACGTACAGTTATAACGTAGCAATGGAAATAATGTATGGTTGGGGTCACCAAGCATGAGGAACTGTATTAAGGGTTGTGGCAGTGGGATGGCTGAGAACTAGAGCCACTCATCTTGGGCAAATCATCCGGATGCATGCTTGCCTGTGCTGAGGACCTGGGTGAGGCTGGATTAAAAGGAAATGGACTACATGATTGGAGACTAGGTAGCATTCAGGCTGTGGTGTGGCTATACTCACTGCCATTTAGCCAGACTTACAGACACAGCAAGTTTAGAAAGTAGAGCTGAAAGTGAAGACCAAAGATGCCAAAAATGTGCATTCTGGTGAAGAGAGGAACATGAACCAAGTTAAAGTCACAAACAAGGTGAATATGGACAGAGCAGCTATAATTGTTAAAGTCCCATTAATGAGAACCATGCATTTTTTTTTTTTCAATTTGAATGGAGAAAATTGGAAAGGTTCCTTGAGAATAAAATCTCACCCATGTACAGATCTGGGGTATAAAACAGAACACCTGTGTGAAGAACATTAATGTAAAAGGACAGTGCCTGAAAACATAGAGCTTCCATGGTAGACTGCTAGAAAACAACTGCCTTGCATTTCCTAAGATGCGCACAGACAGCACCACAGCAACGGTCTAAAAGGGCCAGACTACATCTGCTGCAGCAGCAGCAGCAGCAGCAGCAGCAAAATTTACTGTCATCCCATGGTGTAACTTGCATAGGCATACAGGATGCAGGAGTGAGGAAATCATGGAGGCTTGTACTGAGGTTCCAGAAGAAAAGCTAGTGGCACCAGATAATGTGTAGCAGAGTTATACTCTTCACAGCAAGGCCCTGAGAGGCTGCTATGGCAAGCTATGAAGACAAAGCTTCCCATGCGGAGGTGCTATGCAGACCTCCGCAAGATGCTAAACATGCCAGTAATGAGGGACATTTTCAAAAGAGAGTTCTAGGGATCAAATAAAGTCAATGCAAGAGAGAGTGCATGCATGCTGCTGGTGGGAAGACCAGGGGGCATGGCAGGCAAGTCTATTGGTCTCTGCTTCAATGTTACAGAAGGTGTCAATGCTGTATGGAGATATAGGGTGTAATGCTTGTCCTGCTGTGCTTCAGCCTTGCTTTAGGCTAAGGCTTTCTTGTTATTTTCTTATCCTTTCTCTTTGGAACAGGTTTGTTTACTCTGTGATAGTTTGTAAAAGCAAGTAGCTTAGAAATATTTTTTGGATGAGGCTCACAGTTTGGAATCTCAGAAAAGATTTTGTTTGAACAGTAAAACTTTGATATTTTTGAATTTAGAATAAATGCATTTATTTATTAATAAATAGATAGCCGTTAGTTTAAACACTTGGTGGCCAGCAGGTAGAACTATTTCTTAGAGGCAGTAAAAGTACATAGTGGCATAATAACTAACACATAATCCTGCAATACTTGAGTAAATTGTAAATTAGAATAAGTTTTGGAAGAGATTCTTAGTTTCATGATGCAATGATAAAATACTCTGACAAAAGCAACTCAAAAAAGAAGTTTTTCTTCCACCCAGTTTTAGATTTTAGTCCATCATAGCAAGAAGTCACAGTGACAGAGCCTCAGAGAGCTGGCCATGTTACAACCATAACCAAAAGCAGAGAGCAGTGGATTAATGCATGTGTGCTAGAACTATACAGTCCAGGTCCCCACGCCCAGGGAATGGTGTCACTCACAGGGAATGTGTCCTCCTACATCCATTATCAGAATTAAGATAAACACACACAGACATTCTCAGAGGCCCTTGTCCCAGGTGATTTTAAATTCTGTTAACTTGACAAATAAACCACCAATTCCCTCTGCTATCTGCAATGTTTCCAAGAAGAGATTCCATCAGATTTCAAGAAATAGAGGCCAGGCAAGAGAACCCAGAGGTCAGGGCTGCTGAGATAGATTTGGGAATCATTCATATAGAAGTGTTAACTAAAACCACACATGCTATTTCCTCAAATCAATGATCCGTGATATTTCTAAAGGTCACTGCATAAGCCAAAACACACACACTGTCAGCAAACCACGGAGGAGATAATTCTAGACTGTATAAATTCAACATGTTTTTTCACCTTATAAAAGTCCTAATCCTTTCCATATACATTTTCCTTTGGTTAAATTTTCTTGGTATCAGCCTGAGGTAAAAAGTTAGTGGAGAGGAAAAAGATGAATTATAGTTAGCTACTGTATGACGCAAAAGAGAGAGAAAGAGAGAAAGAGAGAGAGAGAGAGAGAGAGAGAGAGAGAGAGAGAGAGAGAGAGA
>JANHMN010000001.1:24918938-25102991 GCA_030674055.1 Rhabdomys pumilio
AGAGAGAGAGAGAGAGAGAGAGAGAGAGAGAGAGAGAGAGAGAGAGAGAGGGGCCACTGGAGATTAATGCTCAAATAATTGCAAAGATATAATATGTCTTTAAAGAATCTCTCCTATACTCTCAAGATAAAAAGGTCCTTTAATATATAACTTTTCAATATTTATTAGTTTTATAAATTGAGAATCAGAGGATAAGGTGTTTTTAATGATATACTAATACATTTAGAAGTTAAGATTTAATTTTTAAAAATTATGTGATACATGTGCACCTATATGTCGGTATGTTTACATGTGAATACATGTGCCCAGGGTATACAGAGAAGGGTGGCCCTGGAGTGAGACTTATAGGAAGTCATGAGCCAGCCAACATGGGAAACCGATGCTGCATCTTTTGCAAAGGCAGTACTGTTTTAATCAGTGACTCACCTCTAAATCCCAGAGAAAATAGTTTCTAAAACTGAAGGAGAAGAACTTCTTTGACTACTGAACTCAGGTATTTATATTAAATTAAGCAACTCAGTTTTCCTCAGATTCAGTTTTGAAATGAAAAAGCTATCAAAGAATATTTGTAGAAGGTATAAAAATACACCCTCTGTGTCTAAGCTGTTAGGTTGGACATATTTTACAACTCAGCTTTTATTTTAAAATAACTGCAACTGAATGATGTAAATTTTGAATGTTACTAATTGGCAATGAGAAAGAAACAATAGGAAATCAATTTTCCAACCTGAATAGTAGGTAACTTTTTTCCTCAACAAATAATTCATTTTGCTAGGTCAAAATACACACGGAAAACACGGTCTGCTTTGACAACAGGAGACTCCAGAATTGATCTGCTACACTTGGAGAATGTTTCAACTGTTTCTTACTTCACTCTGTAAATTTACAAGGTGATAAACATGTACTAAACAGCAGCTTTAGTTGATCAGATAACGACCACTGCCTGATCGCAATGGATCCACCAGAGCCATTTTTCCTTCAAAGACATCAGTGCCTTTGAAGAGTATACAATACATTCTATTATAAGTGTGAGCATTTTTATGAATTAAGAATTTTACAATTCTTATAATTTTTATTTGTAATGATAAATTTTATAAATTTGTACTCTCCAATTTTCCTGACACAAAATAATCAGCAAAACAGTGTTTTAATATATCTCTGAGAAAAAAGAACAATACCCATTCAATAAGCATGGGTATTTTTGTCATTTTTTTAAATAATTTATTATCATTGCACAAACATACTAAAATCTTTTATTCTGCCATAAAAATCATTTAAAAATGCATCTGTGAAAATATTATTGCAAATACCATACATAACAGTACAATGTTGAACAATTTTCCTTAATATCTAAAACCAGTGAAACATGACCATGAAATATTTACATTACAATAATACAAATACATACCAGCAAAAGTTCAATTTTGTGAAACTGAATTAAGATCAAGAAAAAAACTTACAATAACCTTTTTTTTAGAAAAGAATGTAAATATATTTTAATGATAATATGGTTGCTTACATAGAAAAACCTTCCAGAATCTGCAAAGAAACTATTTGAACTAACAATGGACTTTCTTTAGTGGGGTCATAGACAAAAAGCCTTTATTGAAAAGTATTCACTTGCAGGGCGATGGTGGCGCACGCCTTGAATCCCAGAACTTGGGAGGCAGAGGCAGGTGGATTTCTGAGTTCGAGGTCAGCCTGGTCTACATAGTGAGTTCTAGAACAGCCTGGGCTACACAGAGAAATCCTGTCTGGAAAAACAAAACAACAACAACAACAACAACAAAAACAAAAAACAAAAAAAGAAAAGTATTCACTTATATTGTTTCATATTAGCAACAAAAAATGGAAAATAAAATACAATTTCATACACAGTAAATACCAAAACATAAGATTAGGCCTGAATTTAACCACAGGAGTTTTTAATGCTTTCTGTTAATGTTTAAGCCAGTCAAGAACAAGCACAGGCCTGTATGACAATCTTGTCTCATGGTGGTATGCTTGAATGGGTAATATCTGCCAAGTAGCCCATCCCATGCAAACATTGGGTAGTTCTCATGACAACCTTGCTAATTTGGATACTTTGCAATTACTTTGAGGTCACCCCAGCAGGATGCTGCAGAGGACTACTACAACCATGGCTGAATTCAAGCTCCAGACAGGACCACTCCAGACATCCATGAGCCTGGGAAAGTAGAAGTCTTGAGAAGACAAGCTTCAGGGAACTTACACTTTACAGCTATTTTCAACCAGTCCAGAAGAGAGCTTTCCTAGTGGTCCAGCAAAAGGCCTATAATTGCTAGAAGTACAATCTTTTATTTGTATAAAAGAGTGATATAAACACCTTTAACACAAAAGAGTGACACAAATACCATGAGTGATACAAACACCTTTGCCATATCACATTGATTCTGGTGATAAGTCAGTTCTGGAGTCAGCTAGGGGATACCTCCTACTTGGCTCCTAGTAATGCAACATTAAACCCAACAAAAGGCTTATCTCAATTTTGTTTCTTTGGTTTTCCTTTTTACTTTGCCTACTTTTGACTGCTGTAAGCAAACTGAGCATGGGGATGAGAGAGCTAACAGACCAAACAAAAGCAGCATCGTGAAGATGAAGACTAAAGAGAGACACTGAGTGCAGAGACAGCAGGGAACAAAGGTAGCAGAGATGGAACACAGGGAAGGCTGTGAAGGACCACAACAGTGCGGCCCAGTGGCTTGAGGAGCCAACCGAGAGAGCAGCTAAGCCTCACTAGGCACTGGAGATCTGTAACTGGCCTCTGTCAGACACCAACGATCCTAAACCCTAGGCCCAAGAACTCTAATGTCATCCATGAGAAGAGCTTCAGAGTGCAACATATGAGACCCAGCTAGGGGCTCCACTTTCTTCTTCTTCCTCTTCCTCCTCTTCTTCCTCCTCCTTCTCCTCCTCTTCCTCCTCTTCCTCCTCTTCTTCCTCCTCCTCTTCCTCCTCCCCTTCCCCCTTCTCCTCCTGCTTAGAGCTGAGGTTTTCACTGTCTAAGTACCAGGCTGCTGGCAATCAGAACCCAGAGCAGGAAGCCTCTAACCTGAGCACCAAGAACCACTCTCTTCTGTACTTTGCTACAACACTCTTAAGTAATTCCTCTAAAAGAAGCTTCAGCTTGATCACTTTGGTATTTGGTGTATCTGTCTTTGAAATAATAAGTGACCTTGACCTCAGGATAGTTTGGAGTTTTTCCTTGTGTACCCTCCCCTGGTCCTTGCCTCTATGTTTGAGAACTCCACAGGTTCAGAGGGATGAAGGAGAAAATTCCAAAGTCATAAAGACTCATGGGAAGTAATTTTGTTAGTTTAATATAACTTAAACAATAAACCTTTTATGATATAAAAATAATTTTGAGTAAACCCTTCAGTTTCTAGTCAAATGCTTCTTTGGTTGACAATTTCCTTTTCATCTCTTTATCACATATCCTACAGTACCTCACAGGTTTCCTTTCTCGTAGAAGGTCTTCCAAACTCCGCTCACAGTGCTCCGCCACCACCACCAGTCTCTCTGAGAAAAACAAAGCGAATCCACTTTATAATTAATACACTTTAATAACAAGAACATATATCCCTCTAAAGTTACTAACATGCAGTACAAAAACAATATTTCAAAGCACTATTTGTTTTCACCGTGTGCATGTGTGGCTAGTCTTCCTAACTTCTATCTAGCCCCTTTCTCTCAGTCTCTCCATGTCAGCACCCATCTAGCCAAACTGAAATGCTACCCATCTTCTACCCATAATTCACTAGTCTTATTGTACTTTCTTCTCATCTACTACTCAGTGCTAGGGACGAAAAGCTCCTACACTTTATCAAGGCATTAAATCACCAGCACTTCATAAACCAGGGTGGTGGTACATGCCTACAATTCTAGCACTAGGAGGCTGAGGAGGAGACAAGGATTTTTCAAGTCCACACTTAAGGATATAGCAAGTAGAGGCCAATCTGGGATATACTAGACCCTTGTCTAAGCAAACAAACTCAAAATGTCACTTGTAACTCAAGAGAAACAAACAACATATACTTTTCCCTTTCTTAACTCCACACATAGAGTCCTGCTATTTCTATCTCCCAATTGCTTTCAGAGCTATATGGTTTATTCCATCCACAGCAATCTGGGTCTAAGCTAGCATTATCTCTTTAGATTTCCACACAATCTCTTAACTGTTCTTTTTACTTAATTGGGATGCTCCTCCCACATATTTTCGACCTAAAGCCCAAGAGAAAAGATAACAAAGCAGAACAAGGAATTCCTTCTCTAGTTTCTCCTGCATGTTTATTTAATCAGCTTTTGAGCATTCTCATCCTTTGTGGAATTACACTTGGGTTCCCATGTCTGAAACAATCTTCATCTAGACCTTTTTTTTTTTTTTGGTGGTGGTGGTGGTTTTGGCTTTTGTTGTTGTTTGGTTTGTTTAGAGACACAGTTCCTCTGTGTATCCCTGGCTGTCCTGCAACTTGATCTGTAGATCAGGCTGTCCTTAAATTTATAGCAATCAGCCTGCCTCTGTCTCCCAAGTGCTAAGATTAAAGGCATGTGCCATCACTGGCCAGCTCATCTTAACCTTTTAAAAGAAATTTTGTATTACAATTATTTACTGGTGTGTGTGTGTGTGTGTGTGTGTGTGTGTCTGTGCAGCCACACTTACTCATGGCACTGTGTGCAAGTGGCCGTCAGAGGAACCTTGCAGGAATCAGTTTTTTCCTTTCATCCTGTGGGTGCTAAGAATGAAATTAGGGTGTCAGGCTTGGTGGCAAATGCTTTATCTGTGGAGCTAGCTTGAAATTCCCTTTCAAAAGGATATATTTTATGTTCTGTGTGTTACAGCTCATGTACAAATGTGTCCGTGTGAACATGTCAGACGTACACGTGGAGGTCAGAGAACAACTTGCGGAAGTCAGTTCTCTTCTTCCACTACGTGGGCTCCAGGGATAGAACTCAGGTTTGTCACCTTTTCACCTCCCCTGTCAGCCATTTCCCAGACCCTTTCATTTCAGGTTTTTATCTCCTGTCACGTAATATAGTCTTTAAAACACAATTTTTCCGAGGCTCAAATGTTAGCTTTTCTATTCATTTACTAATCTCCCTGTGCCAGTTTCTTCTAAAGAGGAAGAAAACAACAATGCCCACACACAGTGCTGAGAGGAGGATGAAATGAATCCACACATAAATAGGTAGGACTGAGCATAGCTTCTGGCACAGAGCCATCACTGTTAGCTTTTACCATTATTCAAGATTTAGGTCTCAGTAAACATGTTTTTCTCAAGGGATTTCTGGTTCCCCAGAATTGATTCACTACTTTTATAATATATTCTATACAGTATTTCTCCATTGAATCACTAACTTTAAAAATCTGCATACATTTTTACTTAGTTCCATTCTTCTCTACTTAGATAATATAATTTATGAAAGCAGGAATATCTTGGTCTTGTTTGTAATTTCAATACTAGTGTCTACAATTCACTTAAAACATATAGGCACACATTAAAATTATATATGTTAAACAGTGGCACGGCAAGACAGTGCAGTGGTTCCTCCATCCTGTATTCTTAATGAGGTCATTCAGGTTTAACTAAAATTTGATTTCCTTGATGGAGAATCCCATGAAAAACTATTCTGTTCTAGGAACTTAATGTCAGGCTGTCCTAACTAACTTACCTCTGCTTCTGTTAAACTGCCTGTTCGTGTAAACCTCCTCAGCTAGTTAGATGCTTATCTTAGCTTCTGTCAAATTGCTTGCTTATGTGAAGCACTGCCCCACCCTCCTCCAACACCTCCCTTCCCACTCTGAAGCTGCTGAGCTGAAGCCCAGGATGAATATGGTTTTCTGAGGGCTACATCAAGGTCCTTGAATACCTCGATATTGTCCCAGACAGTTGGAAGAGAGATTGGCTATAAACTATATCTGAGTAGTCATTTCTGGTGAACTCCCCATAAGAAAACAAATTTATTATAGCATAATGGGAACATTAGAATGCTAACAGTCATCTTACCAGATTTGTTCTGTGTCAAATACATGTTTATGTTCTAACTAGATATAATACCTTAGTAGTATTAAAATTCATATGCAACAAAACATCAGAATTTATTAAACTACACATATTTCATTAATCAGCCACTTATAAGTGACTAAGCATAAGCCTTTCTGTCTCTGAGAGACCCGTAGAGCATCTGGTCTACATCTGAAGGTTTCCTCTGGAAACATCTTCAGTGTCTATCAAGGCTCCACAGTACTATGTTAGTTTAAGCTGTTGTAGTAATGTAGAGCTATAACTCATGGCAGAACATCACCATTTCTCCCGGAGGTAAAGGAGTACAGACTGAAGGAATATTTCCATATGAATGTCTTTTTTTTTTCTTCAAGAACTCATTAGAAGTGTATGCATTCCAAAATTCTGGATCTGTTTGAAAATAGATTCTCTTTGTTATAAAAACAATCTGGTCGCACAGAATAAAATGTTTGGGAATCATAATGTGCCAAATAAAAATCAGCAATACAGTGGCATTATTTATAAATAACAAGTATGTAAGGCTAGAGAGATGGCTCATTGGGTAAGAATGCAGGCCCTCTTCAGAGGGCCCAGGTTAGGTTCCAACTGCGCACACCCAGTGTTTCACAGCTGTCTATCACTCCAGCTCCAGGGGGTCTGAAGACACTAACATGCACATACTCCCCCACCACACACATGTAATTAAAAGTAATAAAAATATTAAAAATTAAAACCAACAGATGTAACATTAAGGAATGTCTGAAAAGCATGAAATAATCTTTTTCTCTAACAAAATTTCTAACAAATTTCACACTGTACATCTATCTAGATCTGTGTGTTTTCAGTCAATTCAAAGAAACAAGGTCATCCAGGAAAGATAACAGACAAGTTGAATAAATAAAGGCAATAAAGGAGAGACTTGGGTTCCACAGGGATGGCTCTGAGACGAAAGATGCTTGTCAGGTCAGCCTGACAAACGGAAACTCACCTAAGTATGAAAGAGATAACTCTGAAGTATTGTCCTGTGACCTTCCACATGCATGCCAGAACATGTCTGTGTCCCAGTTCATAATGCATAACATAATGTGACAGTGGTAACTCTGAAATATTGTCCTGTGACCTTTCACATGCATGCCAGAACATATGTGTGCTTCAGTTCACAATGCATAACATGCACAGTCACAGAAAAATATAAAAGTTTCAAATAGAAGTTTTCAATTTTTTAATATAAAGGCGATGAATTATGAATGTCTTGTAATATTGTCTGTTATCAACCTATAGTTATTCACAGTAAAGACTAGCTCACCAGAGACTAGCTCATCGCCTTCAAAATGTGATACTTAGTAAATGTTAAACAGTAACAGCAACAAAGGAAAACTGACTTACAAATACCGCTGGTACTAGGAGTCTGCAATGGTCAAATTTAACAGTCAGCTATGATGCTCAGGTATTCAGACAAACACTAGTCTAGCTAACTCTATGAAGAAATTGTATGGATGATTTGGGTTTCTAACTAGGGCCCTTAAGAAAGCTTATCCTAAATAACCTAGGTGATCCTGATTCACAGGCTGAATGATCATAAGACAGAACTGAAAGTTCTTTGAAAATGTAGCAGTCAGAGCTCCTGACCAAAAATCATTCCTCTCTCCTCTTATCCTCTCTGTCCATCTGTCTCTCTCTCTGTCTCTCTCTCTCTGTGTTTCTTTTTCTCTGTCTCTCTCTCTGTCTCTCTCTCTGTCTCCTTCTGTCTCTCTCTCACTTTCATTGTCCCTCTCTAGTTTTTTTTTTTTTTTTTTTTTTTTTTTTGAGACAGGGTTTCCTTGTATAGCCCTGGGTGTCCTAGAATTTGCTCTGTATTCGAGGCTGGCCTTGAACTCAGAGATCAGCCTGCCTCTGCCCGGGAGTACTGAGATTAGAGGTGTGTACCATCAGGAGTACTGAGATTAGAGGTGTGTACCATCACTGCCAGGCTACATGATCTCTTCATACACACAAACTCTACAAGTTCATTTCTGTGATATAATCTTGACCTATGCATGCATTTAGGTTGAAATTTATACACTATAAGGATAGAATAAATAATACTATGTCCTTAATAATGTTATTTATTCCATACTTAAATTTCAAATCTCTGTAGTAAAATAATTTTTCCTTCATTTCATCTAAATGGCAACCACAGAAACATTTTTAAATACCCAATACCAACCAAAAAGGGACACACTACCACTTTAAATCTTCACGGAACGTCTAAACTCTGCAGATATTTCAAATCAAAAGATTAAATCTTGATAAAATCAGTATATTCGAGCTTTATTCGTTTCGTATAAATATGTTTCCTTGGCTTTTAAAAAAATGGTCCATGCTTGTAGCCATGGTCTGGCTTCAAAAACCAGGGTGGTATATAAGTGACCCATTGCTGTGTGATACTGATACCCAAATGAGGTTCACAGGCAAGGTTAGTAAGAGTGGTCTTCCCAAGGATGCTGTTTGTGACAGCCCAATTGCAGTGCTGATAGGGGCCGTTTGGTTAGAGGAGTGATGTGGAGGTGGAGGCTAGGGCTCATGAATTACCCTTCTGATAAAAGGAAGCATATGGAGAATCTAGTCAGAGACAAAGACATGTTATAGGTTGTGGAGCACCAAGGATTCCGATATAGCGGGAAGAATCTAAAGTCACTTTAGGAAACAAGAATGAAGTTCTAGGAACTACTGAAGGCTGTAAGGGTCTGAGGAGAATGTCCTACTCAATATGGTCACCAGCCATAGCAGGCTATCAGCAGGGTTTGCTTGGAGTGGTCTGGAACTGGGAGATCTTGCAATGGCAAGGCCTTTCCTTAGACGCTCTAACTGAAGTACAAGCGAGTGTTAAGTGTACTAGTAGAGCATGCAGGGAATTAAGTATCGGCTCATTGTTGGGTGGTGTAAAAATCTCGAAAATTCCCATAATTTCTCAACATCAATATTGTTGAAACCATTTAACACATAAAAATCATGAGCAGAAGTTAATTTTAACAATTAAAAAAAGAACTTGTAAGATGTGCCTTACTGGGCTTTTTGCAAATGCTGTTAACTATCTACTATGTGGATAGTTACCATTGGTCTTATGGTTATCTTTAAGTCAATTATAATAAAGAATACCCCTCCTTCCAGGATTAGTCAGAATTAGGTTTAGCAGTCATACACTGCATTAGCTCAAGCTTTCGTGCAATATACAGGTGAAACACATACAGCAGCCCTGAACATAGGTCTCTTAATTGTTGTGTTTGTCATATGGTATCATGGTACGTTCCGGTCAAATCACACACAAATTAACTAATTAAAAAGTAACACAGTTTAGGGTAGATACACTGATATTTTTTATGGAGAAAGAAAGCAGAATAAGATATATAGTTAGCAATATTGATAGAGTTAACAGTTTCTTCAGGTGGACCATACATTTGAAGACATCTCATAGGTCACAGCAAAGATGTACTTCCCTGCTTTACACTGACAGACATCTGCTGAAATGTGGAGGAGCAGCTGCTGTGGCCTTCAGTGTCATACTGCTACAAAAGGTGAAGGATATGGACGCTACCTGTTTACTTAAAGACAAACATCCTTAGGTTGGACCTAGGTTTTATTCTAAGTCTATACTGTTTCAAAGCCAGTGTTCTTTCAGTTCTGCCCTCCAAATATATTCCCCAGAGAAAAAAATTCTTTCTTCACCAGAAAGATTAAGCCAGGTCAGATCATAGTAATTTTTACTAATAATATTTGCTGGATCAATTAAATTAAATTAAATCAATAAATTAAAGACAACTTTATATCATAAAAAGCTCTCATAAGGTAACATATTGTGATGGTTGGTATATGTTCAGCCCAGGGAGTGGCACTATTAGAAGGTGTGGCCCTGTTGGAGTGGGTGTGGCCCAGATTAAAGGTGTATACCACCAAGCCTGGATCTGGGACTTGTTTTGTCCCAGGCTGACCTTGAACTCAAAGATCTTCTTGCCTTAGTCTCCTGGGATTAAAGGCATGCACTACCTTGCTTAGGTCTAAGCTTTTCTTAGCCACTATGCTTCAAGATCTCCATGCCAAGATCCAGATCAGAAACTTGTATTTTCCAGCTTCGAGATCTGAATCATAGGTGAGCACTCCAATTCTGAATTGTACATCATTCCAGATATAATTAAAGTGACAACTAGAAATAGCCATTACACATATATTTCAATATCTTCAGGTATATTTATATTACATACATATCTATACCTGTGTACACACATATACATGTGAGTATGCAACACCAGTTATAATCATCTACTAGAATTGCTATTTTTATCACTATTTTCCCCACGTTTCTTACTAAGTTTTCTACAAGCACCTAAATATTCAACATACTAAGTATTCAATGGAGCTTTATAGTACTAAGGGATCAAACAACCTGAATGATGTTGCTCTAATATTATCATATACTTAAAGTGACTTCTAGAAGTGTTTATCAAGTAACAATTCATTATTGTATATCTTAGTATTCTACTGTTTTGTATTTTCCTCTACAAGATCATGTTCTGCCTCAATTTCCTTATCTATAAAACAACACTGTAATTGTTCCTACCGCACAGTAGTATGATGAAGATTTTTAATTGCTATTGAAAGGCTAATAAAAAAAATTTGTTCCCCAAGCAGACTAACAGATAGAGTGGAACCAAGAACTACAGGTCAGTTTGTTCGTGAGCTCTGTGTTTCAGGAACTTGGCTGACCACAAGATAGATGGTTGTTGAATAAGATTAGGCTATTGAGAAAAGCCTATACAGGCTGTTCCTCATGACTGCTCCTTAAACCCTGACACAAACTGAATAATGGACTGGTACTTTCCATGGGTACTTTCCTCTGGTACTTTCCAATGACTCCCCCTCACTCCCCCCCACCTTGTGGTTTTTTCCTTTAAATACCATATACCTCCAAAGCTCTGGGTCGAGACTCCTCTGCCCCTTTGTGGGTTATGAGTCTCGGCTCCAGTGCACTGGTCCTGAAATACACCTCTTGCTGTTTACATCAAGATCGGTGTCTTGTGAGTTATTGGGTGGTCATGAATTACCAAGGCTTGAGTGAGGTCCTCCCTTCGTGGGGGTCTTAGATTACAAGTCAATCATTCTCAACCAGTGGGTTATAACTTCTTTGGCAAATCTCTATCTCCAAAAATATTTATATCACATTTTATGACAGTAGAAAATTATAGTTATTAAGTAGTAACAAAAATAATTCTATGGTTGAAAATTATTCAACCACTGTAATGAGAGCTATCATTACAAAAGATTATTCTGCTCATAGCCAACAAAACCCAAATATTCTCAGAGCAAATACTTTTTAAAAAAATGAACTACCCAATTTCAAGTATATCTTAATATGCTTTTTCAGAAAAACAAAGGAAAAGTAAATGTTTATGAAGGTCTTCACCATTAGGTAGAAATATATAAAACGTATTTTATAGAAAAAATGGCTGAATATCAGAAAGCATAAAGGTCTAACTTTCATGCACTTTCATATCTCCACCAGCAAAGTCCGGTACAGAGGAACGCAATGGCCCTGAACGACGTTGTCACAAGACACAGGCTTTTCAACTACTTTAGTTTTGTAACAGCAACTGCAACAATGAGATGGTAATGACTCTCTTTCGCTTTAAGTCAGTCAAATTTACTTTGAAGTACAAAAAGCAAGTTCATGACTGCTGGTCAATAGATACTGACTCTGTATTTCAAATTGTATCTTGAATTGAAGCAGTGAACATAAAATACAAAAGAAAAAAAAACTTACCATGCTTTCCCCTAGAAATATCCACATATTGGCACAGTCTGGGATGGGTAATGGTTTTAAGGATTTGGAAGCGACCTAAAATTTTGATGGAATTTGGTGTGAGAGGAAGTCCATTGCTTCCACAAACATCATGTGGAAGAGCAGAGGCAAAGAAGGTAAAGGCACCCATTTCAGCATCCTTCAGAGGAAACATATTTGGAGTCTTGGATCCTCTAAGATGACCTAGAAAATGAGAGAATTTTATGACAGAATGAGGTAACAATATCCAGTAATTTCTCACTTTAAAATTAACAGTCAACTTGGGCGAGGCAGTGGTGGCGCACACCTTTAACCCCAGCACTTGGGAGGCAGGTGATTTCTGAGTTCGAGGCCAGCCTGGTCTACAGAGTGAGTTCCAGGACAGCCAGGGCTACACAGAGAAACCCTGTGTCGAAAAAACAAAACAAAACAAAACAAAACAAAAAACCACTCAACTTGAAAAAACAAAACAACCATGCCACTCTGAGATCAAATATTTAAAAAAATCAAAGTTTAAAAAATGTAAAGACAATTTATGCAAGAAAAATAGCTAAGCACAAGTTTATATTGCAGCTCAAAAGCAATTTCAAAGGTTTTAAATAGCATAAAAAAGTAAAGAGTTAGGAAATTTCATCTTCAAATTCAATTATACCTGCGACTGAGGAGGGAAGTGCAGTTGCTTTGCTGCTCTTGTTTTGTTCTGCGTTGGTACAGAGTTGTCATCAGTCCCAGGCTGGCCTTGACTCACTGTCCTGAGCTCCTAACCCTCCTGCCTTTACCTCCCAGGTACCTGGCTACACATGTACACCACCATGCGTGGCCAGGTCTGTGACTTGTAAATATCAACGAAATCTGATACTATATTTTCATATTAGTGAAGCTTCTCTCTTATCTAATGCTTGACTAGCCTACTATCCTCCTAGCTGAATGACTTTAAGATATTCGCTGGGCGGTGGTGGTGCACGCCTTTAATCCCAGCACTTGGGAGGCAGAGGCAGGCGGATTTCTGAGTTCAAGGCCAGCCTGGTCTACAGAGTGAGTCCCAGGACAGCCAGGGCTGCACTGAGAAACCCTGTCTCGAAAAAAACAAAAAACAAAAACAAAAACAAAAACAAAAACAAACAAACAAAAAAGGGAAAGTGGGAAGGAAAAAAGAAGAGCGAAATGGAAGCAAAGTCAAGCGAGTAAAATGAACCTAAATTATAATAATTGTTATACACAGTGGGAAAAGAGAGAAAATGGGAGGACCAGAGAGGAAAGGGAAGGCCGGGGAGGAAGTCCTCAGTTCTGGAATTTTTAGTACCCTGGTAAGTTGTAGCTGTCTTAAAACAGGCATCTAGGCAGCGAGTTTCTCCATGTACATGAAACAAACAGCAGTATTTTGTTCTTTGAGGTGCACATGTATAAGCAGGGACCTGGGAGGTGAAGGCAGGGGGATTAAGAGCTCAACAAAGAGGAAGCTAATAGATACCTATGTTTTTCTTAGTGTTTTCTAGCAATATGCAGCTGTAAAAATCAAGGAATTACACATTAAAGTCACACTAGCTACAATTTGTAGCTATAATATAGTACAAATCAGCATCATATTATCATGTGCTATTAAAAAAAAATCCACACCAGACAGATCAAGTTGCCATACAAGAAGTATCACCCACACACCTATTATAAGCACATTTCTCTAGGATGTAATTTAATACCACAGAGGGGATAGACAATAGATGTAAAGAAGCAATAAAATTTATATAAGAGCTCCATAAGAATAAACACAAAATAGAAGCTGTCCAGAAGAACTAAAGCATCACTTGCTTAACAAGAAAGCCATTGAATTCTAAGGCAAATATGTTCAAGGAGAGGAGGAATGGCATGAGGCCTTCTGTGTATGCCATACAGGAGACTCAACACTTGCTGAAGGGCATGCATCTTTTCTCCAAAGAGAAACCGAAAGGCAAACAACAGAGTAAGAGGGTTGAGAAGCAAAAAGATTACAAATATGTCTAAACATACAATCTACAAAACGAAGCACACTTACTGTGGAAAGGAAAAAGAACTTGAATTATCTTTGAGATTACCAAAATGCTCATAAGTCATAGTGTTAAGGGAAGGAGAAAATGTGATCTAGCATACTGTGTGGGTCTGCACTGAGAAATAATTATAAATCCCCACTACTGTACACATTTGTTTCTTTTCTACACACAGATTAAACATTACACTATAACCAACTTTGACAATGTAAAAGTCCTCCTATGGAAAAATGCAGGTGTCCCTAGACTACACTAGGAATTAATGATAGTGCTATCTGCTATACTTCATCAGCTAATTAGTCAAAGCTCTGTTTGTTTGGATACATCTTGCTTTCAAAACTTATTAAAAAGCCAGGTACCCATATCCATATGCATTTGATGGCTAACCAGGAGAGAATATCCAGACTGCCTCAATCTGGTTTGGGCACCGTTTTCACAACTGGAATAAATGTGTGCTCTTTATAAAAAATAAAAATAAAAGGATACACCCATTAGTGCTACCACAGATGCAGTTATGCCCAAATGGGGAGGGGGGTGGGTTAGGAAGGTAGTGTCTTAGCTTCCAGAAATATCCTGTTTTTATGAAAAGTTCTGATGCACATTTCTTCATATCCAATTCAAAATCCAGACCTCACACTTGCTCTACAAAAAGCCTTTAGAGCACAAGGCTCCTTCTCTGTTCATTGGCAGCCAAATGAAATCTCCCACGGGCTTTCAGGACTAATGGACCTGCAAACTTGGTAACACAGGCAAATTTGTTTTCTGTGGTGATAAACGGAGAGCCACTATTATTCTCATCTTAACAGAGGAGTCAAAACACATCCTCAAAAGTTCATGTGAAAACAGTTATAAGCACTATCCCAAATCTTGTGGATATTGTGGGCTAGCTTAAGTCAATTGTAAAATTACTTGAATTTTAATTTCTTATTCAATGAGTAGATCCAAAATTACAGAAAGTTATACTAAATACCAGGCTTGAAGTCATAGGAAAGGTGAGACATAACCTCGACATTTTAATATCCAGCTTTTACAGTGACATATTGGATTTTCAGTTATAGATATTAATAACACACAACTGAAAAATCAGACAAGTGTTTATAATTCAAAAAGATAAACCACGAGCAAGCATACAAGTTTCAGTATTGCTCTATCTCTCAGGTGTGCATGAAGCTCACAAGCAAAAAATAAACACACACACACACGTGCTCACACTTGGTGACTACAAGAGAGTGAAAAATGAAAACGACGAGGTAAAGAAATTACAAGGCGAAAGCCACATAGGCAGGCAGTTGGCCTGTAAAGTTTACTCAGGGAATACTTTGAAACTTCTATGTTAAGCCAGATGTTTTTGTAGCTAGACTACTAAGGACCACAAACATGGTATTTACTTTCAATGAACAAGACATAATATAAACTCTGAAAAAGCTTGGAGATGAATGACTCACGTGAGTCGGAAATATAAAAAAAAAAAAAAAAAAAAAAAAATTAGGGGTCAGGGGAAGACGTGAATTTTATCCGGAGTAAAATCGTATTTGCATTTCTAAGACCCGGAGAGTTTGTGCTTTCAGGGGAAGGAAGTTTGGAGACAAACACAGCAGCAAGCAGGTCCACAGGTTGGTTCTACCGGTTTTTGCAGAATGGCCGGGTCATTCACTGCACCTGATTGCCTTCGAGGTCTCACGAGCCCCACCCACTAGCACAAGGAATGCTGCGACACCAGAATACCTGCCTGAATCTGGGGGCGCAGAGATTAGGGGGATGAGCTCCTAAGCGCTGTAGTTGTGCCTGGCAGTGCTTAATGGGCCGTGTTCTGCATTTCAGGCGCATCTACAAGAGGCCGCCTATGGAAGTTGACAGCCGGAGCGACACGCCTCCGTTCGCGCGGGCAGCCCAGGTTCAGAGCTCAGAACCTGAGTGTGAGCGCGTGCCTCGCTCAGTGACAGCGCCCAGCATCCCCTCCCCCCTCTGCCGCCTCGGGTCGGCCACTACTCATGACGTCATATCTCCAAGACGCAAGGCCGAGGGAAGACCCCAACTTCCGGCCGCCTGTCCCTTCTCTAAACAAGACAGCAAAATGTATCGAGTGAGGAAAGACTGGAGGAAGGGAGGAAGGGAATGAAAGACCAGAGTGCAGTGTAGTACAGGAAGAGAACGGGCGCAGAAAGCGGACGGCTGATGAGGGGTGAAACTGTGAAACGCTCAGGCATTTATCAAGGACACCCTCCTGGGTCCTTTCTTCCTGCCGCCGACTGTGGGAGGCTGGCTCTTTCTGCACCCGGCTGAGGCTGCTCAAGAGCTGCGGTTCACCGCTTCATGTGAGTGTCACGAGAGGGACTAAGATAGCTAGGTAGCGATTCATAATTCCTCTTCCGTTTCTCGCCCGAGAAAAAGAACCTGACCTTCCGCGTACTAGTGGGAAGCGTGGTTGTGTGGAGGTAACCCCGGAGGCTAGAAAGCATCAGATCCCAGGGAACTGGCGTTTCTTGTGATTGTAAGCTTCTGTGTGAGTGCAGGGACCTGAACTTGGGTTCCCTGCAACGGCACTAAACACTTTTTAGTCTTAATATTTTAAATATTTTAGATTATAAGTACTGAACAGAAAAGGTATTAAGCGGTAAGGAAAGGTATATTAATTGTAATGTTGCCAGAGAAGATTCTCAAGGAAAAGATGGCTTTCTAGGAAGGAGGTGACAAAAATGAAATTAACAATACAGAAAACTTTCAAGAAGTACAGTCAGTCAGAAGGCCAAGCCGTTGCTAAGGCCATGCAACAGAAACTTATACAAATATCAAGGAGGCTTACCGATACCTGTGGACTCAGAACTGAGAGATGGAATTCATGATGGAGACCGTATCAGAGAGAGCAGACATCCATGGGGAATGAAAGCCATAGAAGGTTTTCCATGGCCAAGTAATGTTACCCAACTTCTTTTGTAAGAGGGTTACTCAGTAGATTGGGGGCAGAAGTGAGAAAGGAGATCAGTTAGGGGGCTTTTGTTTTACCTCAAAGGAAACATAATAGTGGTTTCAATAAAGGTCGTAAGTGTCCAGTCATGTCATTGTGGTCCCCAATACATATATACAAAGGAACCATGGATGGCAAGTTTTATTTTCATTAATTAGGGTTTGGGAAACCCTTTGAGTGTGTTGTGTGAATTTCAGAATGACAAACATAAGTTAAAGTCGTGGTTTTGCCATTTGATAATTGGATGGGTCCAGCCAATACATGTACTCTCTCCTAGTGTATAAAATGAAAATGGTGCATGGTACATGGTGAAGAGTAAATGTCAATGTTAGGATGCCATCCGTTTTTGTTCTTACCTGTATTCTTGAACTGCAAGTAGACAAGATGGTGTAGTTGAAGAGATTGGTTAACTTATTTAAAAACTGAAGCAAAGCCGGGCAGTGGTGGCGCACACCTTTAATCCCAGCACTTGGGAGGCAGAGGCAGGCGGATTTCTGAGTTCGAGGACAGCCTGGTCTACCGAGTGAGTTCCAGGACAGCCAGGGCTACACAGAGAAACCCTGTCTCGAAAAAACCAAAAAAAAAAAAAAAAAAACCTGAAGCAAAGATAGCTCAGTCGTGCAGTAAAGTAATTAGGAGGCCTAGCTATGCCTTTTGCGTTATGTATACATTCTACTGGGAGAAAGGGTTTTGAATTAACAGGCATGATATTATAAAAACAGATAATCCTTTCATAGTAATCAGTCTTATAGCCACCTTCTCCCTTCATTGTCGTCATTTAATATCTCTAGAACTTCCTGTGTTCTCATCAGTAAAGAGAAAAAAGGCTCTCTGGCAAGTGGATAAAAATCTAGAATAAATAGGAACTTTCACCATAAATAGTCTCAGGTCGTCTATGGGTTTTAGCAAGGCTTTGTTTAAAAAATTGCCAGTGGGATTAATGTTAGTTGCTACACTGTAGTTTTAGTGTTTCTGAAGTCTATTGTCTGCACATTTAATTACAGTATTTACTTGTCCTTAACTCTGACTTTGACACATGTGTTCAATACTAGAAGGAATTTAAATGTTTGGAAGGTAAGATTGGAGATGAAGGGAAGAAAAGAAACATGATTACTTTTAATTCTCACATTTACATATTTGAAAGTGGGGGTGTATTTTTAAAATATTGACACCTCAAGGCCATCCTGAACTGCCAGCTGGTGACATAGTTTTCAGTGTGTCAGTTATGAATAAGTCATAAATGTTAATGTTGTTATTCTGTTGTATGCCATGTTGATATTTAGCTTATTAAGTATAAATTCTATTTTATGTATACTTTTAGTGATTGTGACTTAGTATCAAAATGAAGTTACCGTGTATTCAGAAATACAGGAAAACAAAGTAGTAATATAAAACAAGAATCTAGGTCTAAGTTTAAAAGTTTTTCAGTGAATGTAATATATGAAATATATTAAAATGATTTACAGGTTGTGTGGTCCAGCTGTCTGTCAATGGCTGTCTACTAATGGAAGGTCCAAGAAGCTCAGAGTTGTTCAGTCCATGAGACTGAACATTTCAGCTGGTCTTAAATATACACCAGAATTCCAAAGGAATAGGTCCTAATCCAGGGAAAGGAATGGATTTGCCAGTGAGAGTGAGCTGCCATCTTCTGTGTTCTTTATATAGGCTGCCAGCAGGTGTGGCCAAGTTGGTGGCTCTTTCTATCTCAGAAGATCCAGATTCTTTATGAGCAAGTACTATACATAAATGAAGTATTACATCTATTTTAATCTCATATTTTTAACGAGTTACTATAGAAATTAAATAAACATCTCAAACCATCCAGACAGTACAAGCTCCAGTAAATGCTAATGGATGCTGTTTGCTTCTGGTACCAACTGTAATTAGATTAGGAAATGCTTGGTAATTATGTTTGGAGAAATTACAACATGCTCACTAAAAGAGCTAGCTTAAGCATCAGATAGACTTGAGTTTCAATCCTCATTTACTAACTATACTACCTGGGAAAATTAATTTAATTTCAGTTGTCTTCTATTATAATGGAGTTGAAATACTCATAAATGTTTCATGTACTTAGGCAGCAAGTGATAAATATTCTACAAGTATTTTATGTTATTTCTATTATCATGTATGAGAAGTGTGCATATCAGCATAATGAAAGCTCTGAACACACTAAGGGGACTTTTTCAGAAGATATTTTTATTTTAATTTGTGTGTGTCTGCATGCCTGCATCTGTGTGTGCGCACCATTATGTGCATGCCTGAAGCCTGTAGAGGCCAGAAAAGGGCTTCAGCCTGGAATGGAGGCTACAGGTGGTTGTGAGTATCCATGTAGATGCTCAGAATTAAACTTGGGTTCTCCAGTCCCACGGAGACTGAATATTTTAAAATTAAGCCTGCACTTTGTACTACAGTAAAACCATTATGGAGTGACTAACATAAATTAGTAAGATGAGTACTAGATTAACAGGCAAAGGTTTAATCTTTCAGTGTTATTAAAGTAGCACCATCTCCCTAAACAGAACTATATTTATTTTCCCTGCAGTCTAATGTGTTTCCCTCTTTTGTTTGAAAGCTTAGTGAGTGCTTATTTTCTCTCTCTCTACTGTGAACACAACATGAGACAAACTCAGGGGTTGTAAGAGATTATGGACATAAATTACTTTTAGAAACCTGGCAATCAACAAATGGAAATTAATAATGTCAAGTTGGCATATGTCATTTTATTATTAACCCTGGCTGGCAAGGGTAGTCCTTGTGTGTGATGTGTGGTGATGATTTGTGATTGTAAGAAGATGTCAATATCAAACCCTGAGCAACAGTGTCCAGGCAACATGTGAAGAAAAAGCCCTGTGGAGGGGCAGGAGAGCAGGTGAGAGCATCCTAATAGAAATTCAGACAGTGAAACAAGGAGCTGGTCACACAGCCTGGTAAATGTTTTTCACTTAAGGTTTGTTGACTGTAACCATCTTTTCTAAAGAATTGTATTCTTCTACCCTTAGCTGCATATTGCTAGAAAACACTAAGAAAAACATAGGTATCTATTAGCTTCCTCTTTGTTGCTGTGATTACAACACTGACCAGAAGCAGCTTGGCTGAGGAGTAGTTTTGTTCTTTCAGGTAGCAGTGAAGTTGGAGCAGGAGGAAGGGTGCCCACAGGCTAGCTCTCCTGCTCTCCTGAACAGGCATTCTTGTGATAGCTCACGACTCCTTGTCCATGGCAGCACCACATGCTCCTTCGGGGGACTTCAAACTACTCTACACCCTTTCCTTCTGTCTGCTATACTTCCTCCAGGAGTTTGCTCGATAAGTCCAAGTCTTTAGTTTCCACAGTCATGTGGCAATTTCTGTTTGTAGATAAAGGACACAGAGGTTTTCAAGTGCCTTCCATGTATTCCTAAGGCCAAGACAACTCAGATAAATTAAGCTCCTTTTTAAAACACAAAGTTCTGAACTAATGTGATACTTAATGGTCTGTATCCAAGTTACATTTTTATTTATGCCCTTAAGTGTTCAGAAAATCATTAAAATAGTAAGTAGAGAGCAACAACAACAAAATGGCACCACTAAGCAGCCCTCTGTGTTCTAAGCGTCTTGAAGATAAAGATTGCATGGGTATCATTTTGTGTCTATATTTTTAATGGCTAAAGTAAGAATTTGTAGAGAACATGAAGTTAGCTTCCTATAGCTTTTCTAGACTGAATTCCTGTTTATACATAGTGCTTTGCTGTGGCATTTATGTTATCCCGTCATATATTGTAAACTTGAGAATATTTTGAAGGTTGATGTTCTTGTGAAAAATGTAAACAATTTTGAACATTCATATTGTAGGGTTGGTACTAAATAGTCTTTTCAAATATAAAGCAGTTGTGTTGTTTGTTGAATACTTTTCTTTATTATGAAGTTTTGCAGTGAGTGGTTTTATTCCTTGAAAATTGGTATTTCTGTAATACTTTTGTCTTAGTTATCACTATTTGTTTTATTTTTAGCTATAAATTGGTAGTAAATCAGGTAAATAAGAATATTTTATATTGTTAATAATTTTAATCTTGGTTTTGAATGTGTTTATCTTTGCAGCAGCCAGTTTAACTCGATGAGTTAATCTTTAATGTTTACTTATGTGCATTTTTATTATACATTAACAATACTTTTCCTTTAGATTTATTATAAAAATTCTAAAAAATTGCTACAAAGGCTATTGTTAGATCTCAGGTAGTCCATATAGCTAGAAATGAGCTCAAGCTGGACTGGAGAAGGATTTCTGCATTTAGATAAAAGCCAGCTTTCCTCAGGAACTAGTGACAGGGTTCCCATTCCGCCAAAAGGAGTCATTTCTGCACCCTCTGGCAGAAGGGACATGTGCCTCTCTGCACGGTTTATCAGCATATCAAGTGCATGCTGGCCTCTGGGCTACCTCGATATCAACAAGTACTTGTTAACATATTTCAAAGTCCAACTAGCACCCTGCCCTTCCCTCTCCTCCTTATAAAATCCACTAAGGCTTTAAGGTTTCCCAGCCTTAAATCTGGTTAAATAGTATTTATTTTCTGCACTTAAGAACAAAGTAGATTTCTTCTTCCAAAGGATACAGGAGTTTGTTTTCTTAACACTTCTGCCCAACTTGCTTTTCTTTATGTTTCTTTTTTTGTGTATATGTGCGTGTGTGTGCATGTGGGTGCTTCCTATCAGGCAAGGCTAGTGCTGGTCTGCTTTCTAAGGGTATCTCCTGTCTCCTTTCAAGATGACATCCATGCCTACCAGGCATATACATGAGTTATGTGACAAGCACTTTAACCACTGAACCATCTCCTCAACCCCTGCTTGTTCTCTGTTCTCTAAAGAAAAGCATTTAAGGTATTTTTCAATTATAGGAGAAGATGTTTTTTCCTCAGGTTGCTCTGTCAGCATCCTGTAAAACACACGTTTTCTTTCCACTTCCAGAGTATGCTCATTACTTTATCTTTTATTTAGGATTTTCTGCCGATTCTGGGGAAAGATGGCAACTAATGATGCTGTTCTGAAGAGGCTGGAGCAGAAGGGTGCAGAGGCGGATCAGATCATTGAATATCTCAAGCAGCAGGTTGCTCTTCTCAAGGAGAAAGCAAGTAAGGGTGTTTAAATGTTCTAAGGAAATACTGACAGGAAAATGTTTACTGTATAAATTATATCTTGATCATTTGAATTGGGACTTTTAGATTCCTGTAATTTTGAGTATAAAAGAATTCTAGGATTATGATAAATTAGGATTGATTTATCATAGAATTAGAATTGATTTATAGTAAATGTCCTCTTTGTACTCTTATGATAAAACACCAAAAGTAACTTGAAGAGAAAAGGGTTTATGTCAACTTAGAGCATACAGTCTATATAATGGGAAGTCAAAGCAGGAACCTGGAGGCAGGGACAGAAGAGGAGGCCGTGGAAGAACGCTGGTTACTGGCTTGCTCAGGTGCTTTCTTGTACAACTAGGAACAGCTGCCCTGGGGAGCCATCACCCACAGTGCTGCGTTAGGCTCTCCCACATTCAATCATTAGTCTGGTAAAGCTTTTCTCAATTGGAATTCATTCTTTTTAAAAGACTTTTGTGTAAAGTTAACAAAAAACTAACCAGGGCAGTAAATATATAATTAGAGAAAATAATAATAATGTTTTAGAACTGATAAGAGAAGAGTCTATTATTTAAGAATAGTTCCTATATTATTAGAGGTTAATAAGTTAAATTAGGGAAATGTAATGAAATCAAATAATAGTTACTCTGAAGTTTTAAGGGCTAAGATGTATAATTTTCATATTCTTTGTTCTTTGAGGTTTTTGAGAAATTGCTGCAATGTATACAAAGTGTCTACTAAATTTCTTAAGGATTTGATCTCATCAATTTACTTATTCCTCAATAGCCATTGTTGATACTATAATCAAAATAGTAGATTTACTAAAAGAATAAGGAATGTGAGTTAGGGTGTGACTTGGTGGTAGTCTCATATACTGTGTTTGGGGCCTTGGGATTGATCCTGGCACTGAAGAAGAAAAGGTGAATGAATGAGCCATGAATGAAAGAACACAATCAGCATTTTGTGGTACTTGAATTTTAAAAATTTCAGATGTGATAAAAACACTTTAGCATGCATTTGTATATGTAGTAGCTAGGGTTCCAGTGAAAATAACTATATGTTTTATACTCAGATATACACAATCGCATGCCAGAAAGTCCTGCTGAGCATCTGGAATCCTTGACTCTTGCCTAATAAATTTCAGAAATAACTTTATTGTGACTTCCCAGAATAATCCTTTCTAGGGGATAGTTCCTCCTCTGCAAAGAGTCATTAGAAGATAAGGAAATGATATTTCTGGGGACTGAGGAGATGGCACAGTTGGTACATTGCCATTCAAGCATGAGGATTTGAGTTCTGTCACTAGCACCCACATCACAGAGCTAGGTACGGGAGCTTAGTATCCTATTGCTGGAGTGACAGAAGTATCCTGGGGCCTGCTAAGCCAGTCAGTCTAGCTGAATCTACAGGCTCCAGTGACAGACCCTGTTTGAAAAATAAGAGTAACTGCGGAAGATACCCACCCTTGGACCTCTAGGCTCTATGTGCACATATACAGTGTATACACACACACACACACACACACACACACACACACACACACGG
Source organism: Rhabdomys pumilio (assembly GCA_030674055.1). NCBI lineage: Eukaryota > Metazoa > Chordata > Mammalia > Rodentia > Muridae > Rhabdomys > Rhabdomys pumilio. Next base: position 24,942,413 of record JANHMN010000001.1, read on the forward strand.
ACACGGACACGGATAACTTTTGATCCCACTTTCTGTTTTATAGATTTTTATCAAATTAATTGCTTGTGGATCAAATATATACATGGTGGGGAAAGTGTGTTCACTAAATATATAGATTGATTTCCTTGTTTTTCATCTATAAATCACTATATATTTACATCTTCAGAGATTAGGTTCAGTGGGAGTTCTATACACAATGTCCCAATGACTACCAATAGATTGTTAATAATATTCATAAATAGTAAATTGTTATAAAGCAACTGGCCAGATATTGGTTTTTGTCATTACCTCAGCTATAGCAATACTTTCTATGCTTTTTTCCTGTAAAATTTAAACAGGACATTTGAAAAACACTTTCTAACTGAATTGTCTTGATTCTAGTTTTGCAGGCAACTTTGAGAGAAGAAAAGAAACTTCGAGTTGAAAATGCTAAACTGAAAAAAGAAATAGAAGAACTAAAGCAAGAGCTGATTCAGGCAGAAATTCATAACGGAGGTGAGTATAGAAGTGTAGGGTGCTCGCTTACTTTACAATGGTCATCTTATTAAAGTTTTCCCATTATCTCGTTATCCTCAAGTCACTCCTGCTGTGCATTCCCCCTAATGTACAGGGAAAAAAATAATGGAGACTTAGAAATAGCCATAGTAATTAGTTTACAGTCACTAAACTCTTTCAGGATCACGTGTGTATCTACTTAAAAACTCGGCACCAGGTGTGCTCACACTTGTGGCCCAGGATCCAGAGGCTAATTGCAGTATGATTACTGTAGATTTGAGGCAATTCTGGGCTACTGATAATTTCCAACCCAATCTGGGCTTCAATTAAACCCTATCTCAAAAAGTATAAGAAAAAATTGTTTTGAGCTATCTTTATTTTATACTCCAAGACAATGAAACTTAGAGATACAAAATTACTTGTTTTAAAAAAAAAAAAAAATCAAAGAACTTTTGTTATTCAAGCTATCAAATAGTTATCAGTTGGACTACAAATCATAAAGAAAGTTAAAATTTTTTTGACCTGGTTAAAAAACTCCCTATTTTCCTGTTTGTGATGGAGTTGGGAGGGCTGGTTGTATGCATATTTGCATGTGTGGCACATGGTTCACATGCGTGTGGAGGCCTGAGGTTATCTATGACTGCTTTTCTACTTATTCTTTGGGGCGGGATCTCTCATCAGACTAAGAGCTTGCCCATGTGGCTGGTCTCACTAAGCAACTCTCCTGCTGATCTCATGTCTCTGCCTACCTAGTCTAGAATTACAAGCAGTCTGCACGCAGCTTTTGGCATTTATGTGGGTTCTGGACCACTTTACCCATTAAGCCATCTCACCAGCCCAGTGAAGCCCTTCTCAATTACTGGCTTCTTTTGATGTTCTGTCAACATATTTTGAATATTGTATGAATTTTCCCTTTAGCTAAATAGATAATGGGAAAATTAGTGATATGTACTTATAGCTCTCAGCTATATATTCCTTGTCAGTGGAAAATTTGAGACTGATGAGTGTTTTCTAAGACTAGTAGAATCGGAATGCAGCTGCAGAATTAAAAGATAAAGTTTTAACAAGGTTAAAACTTGTGACCTTAGTAAAAGTAAAATCTTGTGACCTTAGAGTAATTGTTAAAATAGACTTAATTTTTGATAGATATTTATAGCCTCAGATAATGGGTACTTGATAGTCACATATATTAAAGAAGTGTTCACATTTGTCATGTATACTGTTCCACTTTGTGAGTTTAATGTGGGTGACACTGTTCATTTTCTGTGATTCAGTGAAACAAGTACCTGTTCCATCGAGTACTTCACTAGAGACTAATTGTACTGCTTCTGAAAGTGTAATACCGTCTCCATCAGTAACAACCACCACCTCTTCTGGTGCAAAAGAACAGATCAAAGGAGGGGGAGGAGAAGAAAAGAAAGCGAAAGAGAAGACTGAAAAGAAAGGTACTTTTCACCATTGATCTTATTGACTTTTGATGGTTCTTATCTGGTAACATCAATACTTTTATGATGAATAATGGTATCAAAAAGTGCAAACATTTAAAATCTGAGATAAAGTTAAGAAAGAACACTCTCATTGGGATTGAATCCTGAAGGATATGTGGGTGTTGATGCCACTGAGAGGGTGAAATGAGTTATGTTATGCACAGAAATCAGCATAAATAAAAGCAACAGAAGGTGAGAAGGAGTAAGCCTGGCTGTGTCTGGAGTTCCGTTCCAAAGAAGTCACAGGGTAAGACTGGCTTACAGTCACTTAGGAAATAGGACAGTGACGTCCAATCAAAGCAGAACATTTGAACTGAGGCATGGTGATGTTAAGGAACTGGTCAAAAACAACATGGCAAAGGTCTCATGTCTGCTTAGGCAGCCACTGAAACCCTGCAGTCGGCCGACCTGTCCCTTTCCTTCAGTCTTCATGGCTAGGGAACCAACGAATTCTGAAATTCTTGTTACCAACTACGTCTAGGCTTCAGGTGTGCTGTTGATTCCTGAGAGGCCACATTTGTTCAAGTGCTTAAGGTTCCTTGTTTCACCATTACCTGCTATTGAAGTAGCTTTTCAATTAAACATAGGACTTCAATCAAGAGATTCTCTTTTAAATCTGTTTTTATAATTCCATCTTAAATATGCCTCCCATTTATACTTAGAGTTATTTACAATGTTTTAATAAATGCCAAATGTCTATGGGCTTTATGAATGGATGTAACTCATTTTAGCACCTGGTTCCTGTCAGTCCTTTGTAAATACATATCAGACTTTGTTAGAAGTACACAGAACCAGTGAAAGCCAGTCAGTGTTGGAACACGAAATAATCCTGTGGTTTGATCTTACACATTTTGTCTGATCTCTATTCTGTCTCTAACTGTTAACCTGACGCTTTGACTAGTCAAGCTAGTCACTGTTAGAGGACAAGAACACAAAACTTAACTATATGTTCAGAACACTTCTGTCCAGTGAACTATTCTGTGAGGGTGGTGATAACACTGTACACATACATTGTTCAGCAAGGTAGCCAAAATCTAAATATGGCTATTGAGCATTAAAATAAAAATACAGATGTAAATATATTGGTATTGTTTATAATGCAGGATAGTGAATTGTATAATTTATAACAAGGACAAGATGATTTTGATATTTTTCGAGTATGTATCTGTTCATTTTATTATAAAAATCTTTGCTGGCCTATAATGGAGAGTGTGAGATTAAATGCTGTCCACATTTAACCAGCTCTGTCCCTTTCATAAACTGCCCTATGTACGGGTCGGCTTCCTCACAGGCTCCCTCCTCCACCGCACTGGAGTAGTGGTACTGCCTCTGTGTTTCCTGGTGTATCGAATGTTAACACATATTCACCATACCGCTGTGCCCCTTACCCACAGGTGAACTGAGGAATTTGACATCGTAAGAGATTACCAGTGATGATAATAAGAAAATAGAATAACCAAAACAATATGTTACTTTTTTTTTTTGAGATACAGTTTTTAGAGAAATAGCTAAAGCTGTGTAATGCTTTTAGGACTTGAGTGTTGGGGTTTTGTTTTGTTTTTTCCCTGAGCTCATTAGCACTGGTAGCAGATGCTTCTAGTGTTTCTTGTTTGTTTTATTTGTAATGCTTGCATATTCTTAATCCCTAGGAGAGAAAAAGGAGAAGAAGCAGCAGTCGGCAGCAGCAGGTGCCGACTCTAAGCCTGTAGATGTGTCGCGCCTGGATCTTCGAATCGGTTGCATCGTTACTGCCAAGAAACACCCCGATGCAGATTCACTGTATGTGGAAGAAGTCGATGTGGGAGAAGCCGCCCCACGAACGGTGGTCAGCGGGCTGGTGAATCACGTTCCTCTAGAACAGGTACTGTCCCACTGAAGAGCCTGCTGCTTACAGGTGCCACTTGAAGGGATCTGCTCTTGTGCTGCTTTAAACGTTATGTGAATTTCTGAGTGACTAGTTGGGAGCGAGACTGATGGCTCAGGGTTAGGAGCACTTACTGCTCTTCAAGAGAATCAGGGTGGGATTCAGAAAAAAATAAAGAGTTAAGATGAATTTCAAAACGAGGTATATAAACCCACGAGAGAATTTGAAGGCCTGTAATATAAAATGGACTCAGTAGGACAGAAATTTTTATGTTTGTGTTCATGTGTTAATGTATGTGAGTGCAGTGGTGTATATTCTAAGAATGAACATGGAGGTCACAGGACAATCTTGAAGAGCCCTTGCCTTCTACCTTTTTAAGATAGTCTCTTGTTTACTTCTGCATATACATAGAAGGGCAGTGCCAGAATGTTTAAAATATCTTTTATAGTGTTTAATTATGTGAAATTTCCATGAAAATATAAATATTTTAATTATTTAGAAATTGTGGTTTTCCACTCTTCACTGCTTTCTCGAAACAGAACTGACAACAATTCTTAGTGTGTATTTATTCTGTGTAGCAAGTACTCGGTCTACAGCTTCAGTCTTGGTGTAGGTGAGGTGGAGGGCGCACACTACAGTGCTTGTAGCATTGGGTTAAGCAGATAGTGAATAGTTCCTTGTGTTGTGTCCTAGGAAAACAAGAAGGACATTATTATGTCTGCCTAGAGCATTCTTTCTTTTATGCTGCTGGTAATGTGAGGCTTTATCTCTGATCTGGGCTGTTATGTACTACTAATTTTAGCACTACCTTAACGTGAGGTGGTTCAAGGACGTAATCTTCACTTCCAGCTTCACACCCGCATTCCTTTAAAATTTTAGTGCCTAGTTATCTGAGCCAGGAAACACTGAGTTTTGGCTATTCTGTGAAAGAAATTTAATTGTAAGGAGGAAGTCCTGTTTTAAAATTCCAACATTTCCTCTGCTTTTGTAATTTTGGCACTCAGCATGTGCTTTTGAGAAAGCATAGCTACAGTTTCTATTATTCTGTGGTCCGATGTTAATTACTATTCAGTAAAAACAGAACTGGGCATTTAGAATACGTAAAGGAATTGCAGTCTGCGCTGTGAACGGTGCAGCCATTCTACTCTGTGGTGCCGCCTTTCAGAGCAGTGCTTCCTTACTGCGGTTCTGCCCCGTGCTCGTCAGCTTTAAAGTCCTCATCTCAACAATGTGCTTCTTGTTTCTCTTCCTTTATTTTTGAATACCATATTCTTGAAAAATTAAAGGTTCACTTTAAATCTGTAATAGCAGTGAAAAGAATCAGGACAGCATTCAGTTTGCTTTTTCTAAATGTTATCCATAGTGATTTGATCATCTGCTGATGGCATTTGCTCCTGCGGATGGTTCAGGGCCCTTGCAAAAGGATACAGACTCAGCATCAAGATGGATCTACCTCTCTCTGTATATTCACTCTTCTGCTGCTTCGATCTTTTATCTTGGATAGATCCATACCACTCATTCATATTTCTAGATACAAGTATATATTGGGTACCTAGTATGAACGAATTATTGTTTCATGCAAAAGACAGGGAAGCGAATTAAAATAGGTCAGTAGAGAGAAAGATAGGTTCCTTTGGAAGCAGGGGGGACCTACTCATAAGAAATCTGCTTGTTAAAGTGAATGTTTGTAATAAAGGTATCAAAATATTGACATGTAGGTGAATTGATAGCATTAAATAGAGATAAATACCAGGAAGAAATTAGGAAAGACTATGCTAAATTACACTGAAATGATACTGTCACGTTATAGAAAGTACTCAGATAAAAGTACTTTGTGGAGAAAGTGACATTTGAGTAAGATGTTAGGAAGTGAAGTAATCAAGTCATGTGTCCTGTCAGGCATCTGGGGCATGGGTGCCAGTGAAACAAGAGTAAAAGTTGTGGGAAAAAAGATGGAGGTGCTAGATGACAGGGATTAGAGATCATTTTAAAGAGTTGAGATACAAGCAAAGTGAGGGCCATTGTTGGTGTTTTGACAAAAGAAGTTATGAGCCTGTGCTTTGGTAGGATTGTTCCTGCTGCTTTCTTGGAGGGTGAGTGCATGATTGATCAATGAAGATTTCTCCATTCTTAAAAAGAGATTAAAACTGAAACACACATGTATGTGCACCCCCCACGTCTTTTTTCTATTTTTAAGACAGGGTTTCTTTATGTAATTTTGGCTGTCCTTACCCTCAAAAAGATCTTCCTGCTTCCACCTCCTGAGTGCTGGGAGTAAAGTGTGCCTCACTACACCAAGCTTTCCAGTATAAGTCTTTATGAAGTTAGTCTTTGTATTTTCTCTTTCAAGCCAGAGTTTCTCTGTGTACCCATGCACATCCTGGAACTCTCTAGACCAGGCTGGCCTTGAACTCAAGAGATACCTCAGTTTCTCAATTGCTGGGATTAAAGGCATACAGCACAACAGCCAGGCTTAGATTCTCTCCTTTGACATCAGAACCATTTCTGTATCCTTAAAAGTTAGATTCTTAAAGAGTCCTAGAAATAAACCAACTAATCTTGAACTGACTCATGCGAAAGCTGCGCATAAGGGTTTCTTCTGCTTTAGAACTTAGAGATTTCCATAGCCATTGAGCAAGGCTGTTTATATAAACATCCTGTCTAAACCATGAATTCAAGACAGGACTAGTAAGCGTTTTGTAAGACCTTTAAAAGTGCTGTCTGTTATGTTTTCCTAAAGAAAATGAGCAGCTACCGTTAGATCCTGAAAAGACTGCATTTCCTTATTCCACATACTATTCTTACATAGATTTGATTTTTATAAACTGTTACAAGCTATATTTTAAAGTCCTTGAAGGGGAGGTATTATTTACAAAGGGTATTTAAGTCATGTTTTAATTGTAGAACCTAGAAATATATTTGCACCTAATTTGCTTAGAGAGCCATCTTTTATTTCTCCCTGAAGCTGTAATCTTGTGTTGTTTTGATTAAGCCTGGAGAAGATTGGCATAATTTATTTGTTAGTTGGGAGAAAAGTTAAGACATTTCAACTCTGGAAGATAAGGAGTTTCTTTTTAACACTTGTACCCCCAAATGTTAACAGTGATATGTACAATGCTTGAATTAAACTGCTAGTTTCTTTGTAAGAAAGAATGGAATGGAGATCTCGCTGGGAGGGAGAGCACCAGCAAAGTCTGTGCAGAGTCTAGGTCAGTCTCCAGAATTGCAAAAAGAAAGGGAGAAAAATCTTACATAGTATTAGAAATGGCCAGATGTATAGAGGCAAAAAAGTTATGTAAATGGGTTCACTTATTTTAGTTCTAACACTAACCTAAATAATTTACATACTTACTGTAATTGTAGTATATGACAACTCCTAAATTCAATATGTTTTGGCTAGTTTTTAATGAAACAGAGGGTCAACTTTGTACATTTCCAATTGGTTGTAGTTGAAATTTGACATCCAGCTGGTTCACTCAGTTATTTATTCTTTCAATAAACACACTGGCTGCTCTTCAGAGGACCCTGGTTCAGTTCCCTGTGCCCTCATAGAGATACATTACTATAACTCCAGTGTGACCTTCACAGACACCAGGTTCACAGGTGGTGTACAGATGTGCTTGCAGGCAAACATCCGTATACGTTTAAAAAAACCCAAAATACCCATATACGTTTGAGAAAAAGATTTCTACTGTTGTGCTCATGCCTTGCCAATCTGAGAGATTGTCCTTTATGTTTATGTAAAATATTAGCCTTCATTTTTATACAAGACTTCATAACAAAAAGTATTTTAGATGCACAGAGACAGGTATAGCCACAAAGGCAGTGCGTTTGATAAGTAGAGACCAAGTGTGCCTGAGTGTTCTAGATGTGATTATTCTAAATCTTTGCACATCTTTAGTCATCGCTTTTGTTCTGCACAGATGCAAAATCGGATGGTGGTTTTGCTTTGTAATCTGAAGCCTGCAAAAATGCGGGGGGTACTGTCTCAAGCAATGGTGATGTGTGCCAGTTCACCAGAGAAAGTGGAAATCCTGGCCCCTCCCAACGGGTCTGTTCCTGGAGACAGAATTACTTTTGATGCTTTCCCTGGTAAGTACTAAAAATTATTTAAATGGTTTGAGAATCAGCTTTTAAAGTGATGTTTATAAAGCTTAAAGGTTAAAACCAGTCCTGTGTGTGTATCCCAAGGCCTTTCATGGAAGTGGCTTAAGATAGCACAGTGAGCATAAAAGCAAATGTTACATGAAATACTGCAGAGGTTCTGTCTCGTGTAAAATGATCATATTCATACCCACAGAACACTGACACAGATGTGGATCAAGTTAATGTGCTGTAAAATCACTTAAGCTGTAGATGATAACAGAGGCCAGCGATGGAAAGTAACGTTTCGTTTATACAGTTTCCTCTTTTGAGTATAAATAATCCTGAGACAGCTGAAGTATCATAATGCAGGAGAAATAAGGAGGGTTTCTTGTCTTGTTTTATTACATTTGGAGATAATATCTCATCTATCAGCCAGGCCATCCTCCTCTTTCTCCTCCCTAGTGTTGGGATTTCAGGCATGAGTCACCATGTCTAGCTTAAAAAATAGGTATTTGAAGCAGAAAAAAGAATGCCTGCCAGATGTAGAAAATGTTTATAAAAACAGGAGTCAGGTTAGCTAATTTCATCTCAGTAGGAGCCATGTGTAGGGGACCAGGCTTCACACCATAGTCACAGTTATCCTAGAGGAGAAAGCTACAAGGGGCACTTCTGCACACACTGTCACTATCTCTACTTGGGAAACATCCCACCCTCAGCCCCAGAAGGTTTTGTATATCCTCAGAGCTTCTGGGGAAGGCTTTGGCACTCCGTGGAACTGTGGCATTGGGGTCCTTGAAATGGGTACACCCATGTCAGCAGCATGCACTCACCCAGACCTCATTTATAAACTCAGGGCTTCCTGCACTCCCATGTATGGATATGTCTGGAACTCAGTAGATGAGAAACCATTATAACCTATGTTTCAGATTTTTTTTTTTTTTTTTTTTTTTTTTTTTTTTTTTGAGAAAGTCCCATTCCAAATGACTCGGGAAACTTTATTGGCTTAAATTCTGAGAGTGTAATTGTCACCCCCTTCAGTCCCATACTACTGGAGCATTTCCTAAAATCTCCTACTTTGGAGTAAACTGTCGCTATATATTTATCTAACATGAAATCATTTAAGAATTCAATAAGTTTGAATAAAACAACAAAGTAATTTTTTTTTAACATTTAGAATCTGTTGATAAAAAGATAAATAATCCCAATTGACCTTTCCATATTAACATTAGCTTTATTTATTATTTGAACTCCTAAGAATTAAATTGGTTGGGATGTGGTGTAAAATGTAATCCCAGGGCTTGGAAGGCGGACTGAGTTTGAGGCCTGCATAGGCGGTAGACATAGTGATTGGGGTTTGTTTATTTGTTTGTAGGTTCTTTCTTTCCATCATTTCCTTATCTTGGAGTTAACAGGTGAATAACTCTAGGTTTTGAACCCATTTGTATTATCTGCCTGTTACTGGGTGAAAAAGGCAACATCCCTTGAGTTTCCCACTGACTAGCATTGAGTGACTCACTGACTGAGTGCTGACAGCCCAGCGTGGATGTCTTGCTTTCACCATGTTCTTAAATTCTCTGTATTCATTTGTCTGTCTTCATGTACATGCTTCATGATCATCAGTCTGCTATTTCTTCTTAATTCTCTTCTTGTTCATGAAGCATTTAATGTCCTGGAAAAGTTAATGTTTATAAAGAGAAATCTAAACTTTAATATATGAGGTTACTTAAATAGTTTTATCACTTAGAATAACTGATCAGATTTGGTCTGAGTACTCATCTTATATGCTTCCGTACCAACTACTGCTTCTGTAGCCGTAAATCTCAGAAGTTACAGCAAAACCACTCGCAGGAGTGTTTTGTCTTGTTTGGGGTTTTCCTTAAGATGCCATGGCTATCCATGGTTACATTACAAAGCAGAAGGTATCCCCTGGAAGTCTACCCTGCACTTGACATGTTCAGTGTGTGAAGACATGCTGGAGACATCACACTGGTGACTAAGATCTTTGAATTTTGTTATTTTGCCTTTTAAAAAGTTTCCTAATTACCTAGTTTTTCCTACTACAAAGCCAGAAACTCCCATAGGACTTAGAAGATGCCGTATAATATGTATATAGTAAGAACTAAAACAGTCAGTCCACCTAACATTTTTTAAAATACTGAGGGCAGCTATAAATTTTAGTATTTAAATATACTGACTGGTCCATAAAGCTCAAAGTAGAAATAATTTTAAGGCAAGTCTGTAGCCAAGAGACAAGGGTCATGATAGGGTTTGTTTGAGTTTTTGTTTTTCTGACATTGCACTATTCATGGTCTAATAATAAAGAGAAATTTACATTTAGAAATAGAAATTTACATTTAGACTTTTAAACTCCAAGGTCACACTTAAATCCATTCATAATTGTCTTAGCAATAATAAAAATTAATAACCAGAAAGTGTAGATTTAGCATTTAAATTCATATTTTAAGTCAGCCTTAACTGTGTTCAATTTCTCTTCTAAAATCCATTTGATTCAGGGTTCCTTCTCTGCTATGGTTAAGGAGATCCCCATTACTTGGAGGAATACCATGGCTGGTTTTCAGGCTCTTTAACTCACTTGGATCCTGGCACCATACTCTGTTGGTCTTGTTTGCTGGCGGCACCTTTGCATCTTCTTTGGTGACTGATCTGTTGTGAGTCCTCACTGAGAACCTCAGAGCTTGGTCTTTAGACCATTTGCCTTTCCTTCACAAAGCCTTGGTCATTTCATCAGTTATGTGCCCAGATACCTAGTAGACTTCTTTGCTTACATATCCCAAGGAAGAATATATGTCCCTGTCTTTTAAAAAGAGATTTACTTATTTTGCATGTATGTATGTGACTGTATGTATATGTGTGCACCATGTTCATGCCTTTGGCCACAGAGTCCAGAAGAGGACTCCTCAGAACTAGAGTTGCAGGCAGTTGTAAGTCGCCAGCCTTTCTCTAAACCTGTTTGTGTTGCTCGTCCAGTGTACAAGTGTTCCTCATGGCATCTAGAATGGTGAACTCAGATGATTTTCAGCTGTGCATCAAGGCAATCACTGCTTGGGACAGCTGTGACCTAACAGGATTTATTTTTTAAATAATAAAACTTGAAACTCAAAAGTAACTCCATGACTCATAGGCTGCAGAATGGGTACTATGGTAGGTATAAAGAAATCATAAATCTCCACTACAGTCGTTTGGTGCCCAGAAAGATTATTTTGAAAGAAACTGTTTTACTGAGCTTTAGTCTCAACAGTGAGCCTAATGTATTCTGTAAGCCTTAACTATGAACAAATTTGCTGTCATAGGCATTCCATTTAGAGTACAGGTGGAAAGAATTCTGTGTATTTCTATCATAGTTTGTGAGGTGGTGGGCTGTGAGAGGCAGCTGGGTACCTAGTTGAGCACAGGCTTTAAACCCTGTGACCCTCAGGGATAGATAATAGGAGTTTGGCCATGCCCCTGAGCCCCTGGCTTCTTCTTTTATTTTATTTTATTTTTTTTGTTTGTTTTTTGTTTTTTTTTTTTTTCGAGACAGCGTTTCTCTGTGTAGTCCTGGCTGTCCTGGAACTCACTCTGTAGACCAGGCTGGCCTCGAACTCAGAAATCTGCCTGCCTCTGCCTCCCAAGTGCTGGGATTAAAGATGTGCGCCACCACCGCCCGGCGAGACCCTGGCTTCTTTCACATAGCTACAGCCCCCACAGAGAGGTCTGTGGCCATCAGTCACTGTAGGAGCAGCTGCCCAGGCCCTCCCAAATGTAGATAAGGTACCCCCAAGCTCTCAGACCAAGCCAATAGGAAGTACCTACTGCCAGACCTTGACCCATCCCAAAACTGTATATAAAATTCTATCCAGAAGGAAAAAAGGTGTGCAAGAATTAATTCTATCTGAGAGCTTCTGTCATAAGAGCTGTAACACTAATACTTGGGAAGAGATCTGCTCTCCTGCTACACCATCAGGAGCTTCCCCGAACTTCCTCTTGCCGGCTCAGCCTGGCCCGAGTCAGCACAAAGCAAATCACTAGTTGCAATAGTCCTCATCAATAGTCAGCGTGCCTCTGAAGCTCTGATGATGGTGTTGACTGTAACTAGGAATGCAGTAAATAGGGTCTTCTAATGTAATATTTGATCTACACTGAAGATGTGCTTGTTGATATAACCACCTACAGCACTTCATCTTAGCTGGACCTCCTAGATGGCCTGCTGTCACTTCTCCATGAGCTTTTGTTGCTCCACCTTAAAGTTGGTGTGAATCTGGATCAGTCTGCTTTCTGAACACATTATCAGTTTGACAGTGTCTTGGTGGAGGGGTGTGAAATTCACTGCATACATACGCCTTGCTAAATAATTTCTTTGCTGTAGTTTCTAAGATTTTGAGCTGCCCACTTCTTACAAGATTAACCTTTTAGATTGACTTAGAAAAAAAAAAGTTCTAGCCTTGCAGATCTAAAGGGAAGCAGGATTGCATTTTGTTGATGGCTCTTCTCTTCTATTAGTCTCTTTACTATCAAATGTCCTGAAACAAGAAAGATCCCTTTCTTTGACTCTAGTCAGCTTCTCAGTTACACTTTCATAGCGTGCTCTACTAGACATGTATCATTCACTGAGCTATTCTGGTATGTATTTCATACATATACGTGGTTTTTTTGCTTTTACTTTTTAGTTTTTAGTCATTGAAAGGCTAATAAGAACAGACACCAGAGCCAAAAATTTCCTTTTTGGGGTGTGTGTGTGTGTGTGTGTGTGTGTGTGTGTGTGTGTATGTGTGTTATACAGAGAATAAATAAACTACTTGCAGTAATAGGATAGTTTTGCTTACCTATCAGGTAGAAGAATTATTTGGTCTGTTATTTATCTTTAAACTAAGACCAGAGACACTCCATTCCTTATTTGCCTTCTGTTGATTATAAAGTACACATTGTCAGGTACCTCAAATAGAGGGATTAGGAGTGATAACCACTTATCTGAGGGCCATTTGTTTTCTTTGTAAGCCACAGCATGGCATATAGGAGGCCAGGTGCTAGCTGTTCCAGTAGAAATGGGCTCTGATGGCATATCCTCTTCTGCTTGCTGCTGGTGTGGTTGGGGACTTTATCTTCTCTCCTTCAGTTTTTCCATGGGTGATATTAGAATCAAGATTGTTATATTTCAGGCAACAATACACGTTCCTACTGTTCAGATAATGCTGCTTTTGCATCTTTACTGCTTCTTTTCTGTCATGCAGGATGTGTGTCATGCATGTCATACACCCTGCCAGGGGTAAAAGTTCAGCCTGTTTAAATGGGCTCCCATTTTCCCAGATTTTCTTTACGCAATGAAATGAATATCTTACAACTTTCTTGAGTAATTTGGGGCTGGAGATGGAGCTTAAATGCTAGTGTGCTTGCTAAGCAGTTATGAAGCTGTGAGGTCAGTCCCCAGTACTGCAGTAATAATAAGAATGAGGATAGCTTGGGAATCAAATTATTAAGCTGTATTGCCTGCAAAAATATTTAGTGTTCATAAGGAAATGATAGTAACAATTTTATTTTACCAATGAAGAGTAAGACTGCTGACGTGAGAATAAGGTTAGATGTAAGGATGCTGATTAAGCAGTGTCAGAACTCACAAGAGGCCTGTTGCCAGGACATGGGAGTGAGCCTGGGGGTTAGTTATGTAACTTTCTGGTTTTTCTCTGAACAGGAGAGCCTGACAAGGAGCTGAACCCTAAGAAGAAGATCTGGGAGCAGATCCAGCCTGACCTGCACACCAATGATGAGTGTGTGGCCACATACAAAGGAGCTCCCTTTGAAGTGAAGGGGAAGGGAGTTTGCAGGGCCCAAACCATGGCCAATAGTGGAATTAAATAAGCACTCTGTAACTGAAGGACATTGGCAAAACCTTAATAACAATAAAGAGAAGTGTGTTTATCACTTACACATAAAATATGTCTTGCTCATTTTTTTGTGGGCTTTCGGCTTTTCTTTTTCAATTTTGCTTTAAGTCTTTTTTTTTTTTCAGATACTTTGTCACAGCAACAGAAAACTAAGTAACAGAAGCTTGGTACCCAGAGCTAGGGTCACTGCTGTGAGTACACCTGACCATGTGCTTTGGAAGCCTTTGGAGCTGGTCTGTTCAAGAGTTTAAAGATGTAGTTTATGCCAGTTAGAGAAAGCCTAAACTGAAAGGGGGAAGGTAAAAAGAAAGGGGGCTCTGATGGGACCCCAGAAGACCATGAATGCTGATCAGAACACCGACAGTAAGGACTGTTAACCAGGTCAGACAGGAACAGGAACTCGGTTTGGACTAGAGGTCATTCTTGTCATGTGGGACAAAGCATTTGTTAACATCCTATCCACTCCTGAGATTTTGTATAAAGCTGAGTTTAAAGGTCAGCACACCATGGATAAAGTTTAGCAAACCATAAACAAAGTTCAACTGCTAAAAGTAAGATTTGAATAATTTTCAGGTTGACCAGAAAAGACATTTGAGGTCATGGAGGCTGTTATAAAGAATTCCCAGCCATTAAAAGATGTTGAGAACCTTGTACTAGAAGGTGCCTTGAGGCCCATCTCTGGAGCTGCTCAGACCTTGTTGCAGGCTGGAAGATATAAAGTGGCTTGACAGTAGAGCCTGCTGTACAGAACCACCTAGGCCAGAAGGTCTCTGGGTCACAATCCATTTAGGGGTTGAACGACTCTTTAACAGGGATCACATATCAGATGTCCTGCATATCAGATATTTACATTGCAGTTGTTAACAGTAGCAAAATTACAGTTACGAAGCTGCAACAAAAGTCATTTTATGATTGGGGTGGGGGTCACCATAACATGAACTGTATTAAAGGGTCACACTATTAAGAAGGTTGAGAACCACCGATCTAGGCAGTTGTTTCCTCAGAATTTCTTCCCTGTACAAGGCGTCCCAGATAACTGATCCTGCTATCAGCAGATCTTTGTCCCCTTGATGCTAATTTTGAAGACAGAGAGTACAAGGGTTGTAGGATCGCAGGGACTTCTACAATGGCTGTAAGAAAAAGCTTGTGAGAAGAGGTACTTTGTAGCAGGGCCAAGATTGCACAGCACATATCCCCTAAGAGGTAATCGAAGTGAAAGATGTAGTGGAGACTCCAGGCTGTTAGAGGTGACAACTGTGGAATGCCCACTGGGGACGCAGAGGCAGCCCAAGAGAGCAAGCATGTGAGCTGCAGCTGGAGAGGCCGTAGACTAGCAAGGTGCTCAAGCAGAGCCATTTACACCTCCCCATTACAGGTACCTTTGACAGAAGAACTGGTGGGCTGTGAGCCCCTCCGGAATTAGGGTGTCCACAAGAGGTTTGCCTTTCAAATATGCTCTGTTTATTCACACAGACATCCCTTACAACATGTTATCTCATGTAAGAAGGCATCTCACCAATTGGAGATGGACAGCAAATGCAGCAGGTTTCCTCTGTGAATCCTCACTGGTGAGACCATGTCTGCTGTGGCAGGCTGGGAGGATGACACTGTTGGAAGTTCCAGAATTTTCTTGAAGTCCATTGGTCAGTGGCTGGCACTGACAGGCAAGCATGTGTGAACTAAGCAACTGTCTGAAAGGTCACAGGAGCCAGAGTCACACAGTAGCCAGTCTCAAAGCCACATTGGCAATGGTATTAGCACAATGCTTGAGATGCCATGTCTCGGCAAGACAGTATTATCCTGGGGCCACCTCTTAGGTTCTAGATTTTGGTCCAGGGCCTTAGCTTGGTGGTATTAGTGCTCACTGCTTAGGATTGGTTTGTTGACATACAGGAGCCTACTTTAGGCTTGGCTTATGTAAGACTGCTTTGAGGCTGGCTCCTTAACACATCTTGCAAGGATTGCATTGTTTCAAATCACACAATATGGCTTCACTTGTGTTTCTCATAGTATGTGTTCCTGGACGTGGTGCTACAAGATTTAATGTTTGTTGAGTTGGGTTTGAATCTTGCCTTGCTCAGATTCTTGCTTATTCTTCTTCCCTTTTGGGGTGAGTATGCTTATCTTTGCCTTTCCTACCATGGAAAATACATACCTCACATTTTAAGTTTTACAGAGGCCAAGAGATGTCTCAAGTCAGTGAAGAAACTCGGTACCTTTAACCATGATGGAAATGTCAAGATTCTTAAAAGTTATGGAAATGAATTGTATGTGTTATTATAAGATGAACATAACCCTTTGGGAGCTACGTATGGAATGTTGTGCTTTGGGTCTGGATTATCTCTTAAACATTCAGATCTTAAAGGCTTGATCCCTAATGTAGCATAGCTCAGAGGCTAGGCTTTGAGGGAGTGATTATCCCAAGAGCTTTGACAAATCTATTGATGAATTTATACTAAATGAATCTTGGATATGGGTCTAGATGAAAGAATTTTACAGGGACATGACTTTGAAAAGTATATCTTGTCCCTAGCACCTTGATAGCTCCCTCCCTCCCCACACATCGAGCATATATGCGGATATATATATATATATATATATGCATCCTTTGTGACCACCAAGAGGTTGTTCAATTTTCTCTTTCATGCCCATCTGCCCAGATGTTATACCTCATCATAAAAACACCAGAACCATTTGGATGTGAATTGAACCCCCTGAAACTGAGACAAAATAAGTCTTCCCTCTCTTCCTTGGAGAAGGCCTTCTCTGGGGATTTTAGTTATAGCTCTCTTAGATGATACCCAAACAAATCTCTTAGAGAATCTTCAGTAAAACAACTTGTGCGCATACACTTTATTGGGGTGCACAAGAATTTTATATGAACATTGGAGAGTGAGAAGGAGTTTTCAGGGTGAATGTAAAATCATTGGCTGGAGTTTAAAATACTCCAATACCTCATTTGTACGGAGAGGCATTCACAGGAATCCCAGGTAATTGCTGGGCCAGTTCTTGTCTGGAAAGGAAGTTGAACTTGAAGGTTTGCTAAGAACTTTTTGACATTCTTTGGGTAGAAGATTGGGAGTCAGGCTCCCCAAATCAGACAGGAGGAAGCTCCTCTAAAAACAATGGAGTCCTCCATCTTGTGCCAAGCTCAGAGGAGCTATCCGGACAAGGTAGACTTTGACTTTAAGTAGCAAGGTGCAACATCCTTAAATTGTCATGAATATTTTGTCACAACAATCAAAGGTAGGCTCAGGGGTGCTGTTTCTTTTATCTTTATGTTTTTAAAAAGATGTATCATTTTTAAAAGTTATGTGTGTCTGTGAATGTCTAATAAGTGTTGGGAACCTACTTTTCAGTAGTCTTATGAACTCTTAACATTTCTCCAGCCCTGCATACTTTTTAAAATGTTTCTTCTGATTACAATTTTAAGAAATATAGTAGAAAATCAAAACAACAAAATACCCTTAAAATCTGGGTCATGTAAGGACATGTGAAACCCATTTAATATAGTACTTACTATATTCTAAAGAGATAAGTGAACATTAAGCACTCCTTGTGAGTAATTATTAGAAATTTATCAATCTATTTTTTCTTTTTGCTATGGAATTTTTCCTGGTTGGTTGGTTTGTCATTTGTTTGGTTTTTCTTTTGTTGATGTTGTTTATTTGTTTGATTTTTAGCTTTGTTTTTTGGTTTTGTTTTGGTTTTGCTTGTGTCAACTTGACACAAGCTACAGTTCTCTGGAAAGAGGAACCTCAACTAAGAAAGTACCCGTAGGCAACTCTGTAGGGCATTTTCTTAATTAATGAGTGATGGGGGAAGGCCCAGCCCAGTGTGAATGGTGCCATGTGTAGACATTTGTATTAATTGAGGTTCTCTAGTGAAACAGGTAGAATTAATCTGTATATATTAAAAGGGGACTTATTAGAGTGCAGTAGAGGCTGTGGTCTGGCTAACTCTACAACGAAGGGCCAAGAATCTGAGACTTGTGTAGTCCATGAGGCTAGATTTCTCAGCTGGTCTAAAGTCTATGTTAGAATTATGAAGAAATAGATTCTATTATCAGTGAAGTAATAACTCTGCAGCAGGATAGATGAACTTTCCAGTGAGAGTGAGGGCAAGCCAGTCGAAATGAGCGAAAGCTCCCTTCTCTTCATGACCTTTTAAGTGGTTGCCACCAGAAGGTGTGGCCCATGTTTAGGATGATCCAATCAATAAATACCTCAAAGGTATGCCCAGGTACTGGGTTTTTGTTAATTCTAGATGTAGTCAAGTTGACAACTAAAACTAGCCATCATAGCAGGCATTCTGGGTTCTGTAAAAAGCTGAAGGAACCAAAAGAAGCAAGACAGCAACATTTCTCCATGGGCTCTGCTGTTGGTTCCTACCTTGAGTTCCTTGTCTTAACTTACTCCCACCTTCTGTAATTTATGAGCCAACTAAACTCTTCCTCCTCTATGTTCCTTTTGGCTATTTTGTCACAGTAATCAATAAGCAAACAATGGAAATTGATACCAGGATAGTGGGATGTTACTGTGACAGCTGACGACTATATTGTGGGAAGACTGTGAAGGATTTGGGGACTTGGGGCTAGCAAAACAGTTTAATGAGCCCTTGCGGAAGCTTGGAAGATATGAATGCTGAAAGCACTGTAAATCGTGCCCTGGCCTGTGAAGTTTCAAAC
Source organism: Rhabdomys pumilio (assembly GCA_030674055.1). Classification (NCBI taxonomy): domain Eukaryota; kingdom Metazoa; phylum Chordata; class Mammalia; order Rodentia; family Muridae; genus Rhabdomys; species Rhabdomys pumilio. The sequence continues at coordinate 24,960,911 of JANHMN010000001.1, forward strand.
AAAAGTAAAGACTATCTCATAATTTATGTACTGTTTTGTATTGCAAATCTCTGACTCTGGTCAGCTGGAGTTGAAAAATCGGCTATGATTAATAAGAGACCAGAACTACTAACGTAAAGCTTTGTTTTAGTGGGGCAATTTGTGCTGGTCAACTGGAGCTAAAAAATTGGTGCTTAGGAAGAGATCAGCAGGCTAGAGAGATACCACAACAGTTAGGAACACTGACTGCTCTTCAAGAGGTCCTGAGTTCAATTCCCAGCAATCACATGGTGACACAATCATCTGTAATGGGATCCGATACCATCTTCTGATGTGTCTAAAGATAGATCATGACAGAAGTGAAATTTTCTAGAAATATTACCTTGAGGTCAGCACACAGTAGATGTGGTCCACAGGGTCTTATGGCTAGTAGCCAGATTAGGTAAGGTGTAAGAGTCACTCAGGTGGTACTGATTTTGAAGGCACAAAAGCATTTTGAATGCTTGGTTCCAAGTTAGTGGAAGTGTTTGGAATGGGTTAGGAGGTATAGCCTTGTTAGAGGAGGTGTGTCACTGGGGGAGGGGGGTGGGCTTTGAGATTTCAAAAGCCCATGCCAGGCCCAGTGTCTCTCTTTCTCCACCTAATGCTTGCAGACTAATATGTAAAGCTACTGCTCCAGTACCGTGCCTAACCCTCTGAAACTATAAACAAGTCCACAATTAAATGTCTTTTTAAATAACTTATCTTGGTCATGGCATCTCTTCACAGCAATAGAATGGTAACTAAGACAGAAGTTGGTACCTGGAGTGGGGTTTTGTGACAGGCCTGAGAATGCTGTTGTTTGAAGGAATATGGAAGACTTTGGGACTTTGGAGTAGAAAAGTCATTGAAAGCTTTAAGTGGGACTTAATGGGCCATCTATTAGAAGTGTGGAAGGCAGTAAGTACTACTGATGGTGATTTGGAATATGTAGACTCAGCTCAAGGATTCAGAGGGGAACAATATTACTGTTAGCAGGTGGGCTCTAGACCATTCTTGTAATATTTGGACAAATACTTGAGCTGCATGTTGCCCCTATCTTAAGTATCTGTAAGGAGCTAAAATAAAACAACTTTTACTAAGGTTTTTGGTGGAGGAGAAAAAGAGCAACCAGGACAAATAAATATAGTAAATATACAGTTTGAGGAGAAAATAGCACCAGGAAATGTAATGTTGGAGCCAAGTCCTGTGCTCAGGAGAAAAAAAAAGTTTAAAGAAAGGCCTGATTCAAAAAGGAATAAAAGCAGTGGTGCCCTTAGGGCAAGAGGTCACCCAGTTAAGCATCCAATTTTGAAAAGGAAAACTTAAGCAGCAAAGGAAGCCATCAACAACACAAAGTAAGTTTATGCAAATATGATTCAAGGAGTAGGCCAGGTTCCAGACCCAGCAAGCAGAAGTTGTCAGCTTTGACTGGCAATGAGGTTCTGGCTATAGAGATAAGAAGGATACAAGCACTGGGTAATGGAATCTTCCACTAAGGTTACAGACAACTGTCAAGTGTGTGACTGGGGAGTGAAGACCAAGAGAGGCCATTGCATGAAACTGAAGGTAAAGTCTGGTTTACATTGGAGACCTCAAGATCCTGGAGATCCCAGTTCCATGGGATGCCTGCCAAGGAGAGCTGCTAATGGGGTGTGTTGTGAAGACCCCCAAACTGGGGAGACCCTTACTCAAGTCTCAGGAAATCACGGCCACCCCAAAATCACAAGACACTGTACCTGGATGCAATCAGCAGAGGTTTATTGAGGAGAGAGTTGGCTAGCCAAGGTCAAGTCGGTTCACTCGCACAGGAGTTGAATTGACAAAGCCAGTCAGTCTGAGGAGGGTTTTTAAAGGGGTAAACCACAAACCAGGTGAGTGGGAAGGGGGGTAAGGGGTTGTCAAGGATACATAATATAAAAATAGTGGAACTTTTCAGAGGAACCCATCCCTAATGATTTAGAGTCATGTGAAAATCACTCTGCACACTCATTCTTCTCAAGAATGTAGTTTTACCATGTCACTGTGCACTTCTCTGTCATTTACCAACTATTTCAGGTTAACTATTTCTCACTTGCTCCGGCCACAGCCCCACCTAGATGACTTGCATCGTTTTTTGTGGTCAGGAATGTGTCTTCCTGCTTTGGGCTTTTCCCACCCTCAGGTGGGTCTTCTTCCCTGAGGCTTGAGGAATGTTAATACTCTTCCCGGGATGTATCCCAGGGCAGTGAAGGCCTGAAATCTTACATTTAGTTCTGCCTTCTGGAACCTGTAATCTTTTGCTCAGGTCTAGGATAAAGAAAAAATCTGTATATATTTCATAAATGCTCTTTATAATTTTTCACTCTACAGTTGCAGTCAGTAAAGCAGAATTTGGAGTTTTCCCTTCTGGGTTACAGACTTGCTTTGGTCCAGTAGTTCCTTACAGTGCTCCCCTTTCTCTGTTTTGGAATGGTAATGTATATAGTCTGTGCCATTATATACTGGAAGTATGTGATTTACTTCCTGCTTTGCTTTTACATAGGGTTATAATTAAGATATTGCCTTGTCTCAGAGGAGACTCTGGGTTTGAAACTAAACAGCAAGAAGCTGGAAACAACCCAGCTGTCCCTCAACAGAGGAATGGATACAGAAAATGTGGTACACTTACACAATGGAGTATTACTCAGCTATTAAAAACAATGGCTTCATGGAATTCACAGGCAAATAGGTGGAGCTTGAAAATATCCTGAGTGAGGTAACCCAGTCACAAAAGAACACACATGGAATGCACTCACTGATAAGTGGATATTAGCACAAAGATTTGAAATACCCAAGATACAATTCACAGACCAAGAAGAAGGAAGACCAAAGTGCTTCTTAGAAGGGGGAACAAAATACTCACAGACGGAAATAGGAAGACAAAGCGTGGAGCAGTGACTGAAGGAAAGGTCATCCAGAGACTGCCCCACCTGGGGATCCATCCCATATATAGTCGACAAACCTGGATGCTATTGTGGATGCTGGGAAGTGCTTGCTGACAGGAGCCTGATATAGCTGTCTCCTGAGAGGCTCTGCCAGAGCCTGTCAAATACAGAGGCATATGCTCACAGCCAATCATTGGATTGAGTGCAGTGTCCCTGATGGAGGGGTTGGAGAAGGGACCAAAGGAACTGAAGGGGTTTGCAGCCCCATGGAAGGAGCAACAGTGTCAACCAGCCAGACTCCCCGCCCCCCCACCCCCCGCCCCCAGTGCTCCCAGGGACTGGACCCATGGCTCTAGCACATACATGGCAGACAATGCCTGGTTGGACATAAATAGGAGGAGCGACCTTTGGACCTGAAGGAGTTTGATGCCCCATTGTAGGGGACTGCCGGGGCAGGAAGGCAGGAGTGGTGGGTAGGTGGTGGAGAGGCAGGGGGAAAGGAGAGGGGATGAAAGTTCTGGAGGGGAGACCTGAAAAGGAGATAACATTTGAAATGTAAATAAAATATCCAATAAAAGAAAAAGAAAAGACTGGAAGAGTATAGGAACTTCTGAAATTGGAGGGATACTTTTTGCATTATCATATGGCTACAAACCTAGGGACATCAGGGAGTGAGTGCAATGTGGTGGCTAGAATGAAAAATGACTGCCTTGGTATTCAGTGGAACTCTTTGGGAAGGGTTAGGAAGTGTGGCCTTGTTGGAGGTTCCAGAACCCTGTGCCAGACTCAGTCTCAGTCAGTCTCTCTCTGTCTCTCCGTCTCTTTCTCTCTCTCCCTCCCTCTCCTGCCTGCTGATCAGAAATAAGACTCCAGCACCGTGTCTGTCTATTTTCTACCATGATGGTTGTGGACTGACAATCTAAAACTGTGAGGAAGTACTGTCCTTTATAAGTTGCCCTGGTCATCATGTCTTTTGATGGCAATAGAACAGTATCTAGGACAAAGGGTTATAGTTTAATAGTAATGTACTGGTGTGTTGAGTTGACAAATAGTCAATTACTCTCTTTGTTTTTATGTCAATTTATCACACACTACAGTTATCTAGGAAGAGGAATCTGGATTGAGAAAATATCTCTTATTGCCTGCACACAAATCTGTAGGGCATTTCTCTAGTAATGACTGATGTGGGAAGTTCCAGCCAAGAGGGGGAAGCCAGTAGGCAACATTCTTCACTGGCCTCTGCTTCAGTTCCAGCCTCTAGGTTCCTGTGGGTCTGTTTCCAAAAAAGTTAAATGATCTCTCCCCGAATATAACAATAGGGGAAAACATTAAGTTTTCTCTCCCAAGTTTGGCCAAAATTAGCAATTTCTGTTATCCAATTTTTTTTTTTGAAATATGAGGAAAATAAGGGAGTGGATTATGACCCTAAGTGGCTGGTAACATAGTCACTGGGTTCAAGAGAGATAGATGGCTAAGATGGATAGATGACTTGTAATAAGAACAACTCCTTTGGGGTACGCCCAATCACAGATGAAACCTAGTTGATAACCCTAAATGTTTTAATGGTGAAATGGGAAAAAAATCTCCATAGAGCTGCATGTACAGGCACTAGCTCATTGGGACAGGACGGAACAGCATGCTCTCATCTGTTTGTTGTACTTTAAAGTTGTGGATTTTCTTCTGAATACGTCTTGGCAGTGATGACTTGTTGGAGTTAATTCCATAAGTATTTGGGACTCGGAACAATGAAATAATTACTGATTTGAAAGCAAGCCATCTGGATTTTTTCAGAGTGTGAGTTAATTAGGGAGACTGTATTTTTCACTCTAATGTATCCCTTGTTTGTATTTTGTTCTTTCATCCCTCGCTTCTACCCCACCCTCCTCCTGACAGGCTCTATTCCCAGTTCTCCAGATCTCATGTGAAGTGTTCTTTTTCGCCTTCATCATCATCATTTACTATCTGGTGAACTATTTCCTTAGCAACAAGAGCCAAATAACCCTGGGGCTCAGGAATCACAGAGAAAATGAATAATCCACTTTGATGAGGGGGTGAGTAGCCTTCTTGCTCTCCCTTGCTTTACAATGCCCACAGAATTATCCACATATCAGTTAATGTTTGCTCATCGGCCTCCAGAGCCTCTCTGGCAAGGCCACTCTGGACTAAGTGTTACATTTGTTTTTGTAAATTGCCTCATTAGAATATTATACATCCCCATAGAGAAATGCTTTTGATATATACCATCCCCTTACGATTTTAGCCCTAAGATTACATATTTGGCTGATCCTGGTTCATTAAAACCCTCTCAGATTTTCACACCTGGGAAATTTGGAAAGAGCAGAGAAGAGTCATCCAAAATCAACACTATGAATTCCTCTTTTAAAGACCAATGGAAAATGTAAACTAAAAGCCACTTTCAATAAGTTAAAAAAAAAGAATAATTGTGGTTGAAATAACTTCTTTCTATAACCTTCATCTTTCATGTGAAAAGATAACATTATATCCTTAAATAGCAGGTATATTAAAAACAGAAACATCCAAAGCTTGTGAAAGGAAGCTTAATTTTAAAGCAAATTTGAAGATAGCAATACTGTTATCAGGACCTGGCGATCCTGCTACCAGCTGCCTCATGTCAAAACAAATCAGAAGGGAGAGAGCAATGGCTAGAGGAGATACTTTTGTTCCAGCACTAATTTGAGAAAATAGAATAGAGACCATATGCCCCATGGAAAGGGAATTCCCATTTTAAAATGGGGAGGTGGTTCAAGGAATCTTTATGCTACAATAGACGGGGAATTCCTGCTTGATGCTCTCTGCTCTCCAGTGGGAGTCCCGTGAAGGGCAGGGATGGTCTGATTCTTCTCCCCAGTTTTCCAGGCCCTTCTGCAGTCTGCATCCCTATTAACATACTAACGGGTAAAGGAAGGCTGTCCCATCCAGTGAGGGCACAAGTATAAAGGGTTAATTTATAAATGAGTAATGGAGACTGGTGAGTCTTCTAGGGCTTTGGTTACTTCCTGGTTCTCTCTCAACTCAGGGAAACTATTACTTTCTAATATGGCCCCTCTCCTTTATAAATTTATTTTCATCCTTTCTGCAATCTTTAGTCTATTCTCTTAGAGTAAGGCTTGAAAATCTTAGATTTTTCTTTTCCTTTGAAAACAAGCTATGATGTATCTAAAAGCTAGATTGAGACTGGTAAAGGGAAGCAGTTCTTTAAGATAAAAGGGAGAGTATCCATAACATGCTCAGGGCCTGCAGAGATGGCTCAGTGGTTAAGAACATGGGATACTCTACCAGAGGTCCTGTCTTCAGTATCCAGCACATACATGGTTGCTCACAAGTGTCTGGAATTCCAGTCCCAGAGGATCCAACACCCTCTTCTGACCTCTGAGGGCACTGCATGGATGTTGTGCATGAACATACATGTAGGAGAATCATCCGTATACACATAAAAAAAAAAACCCTGAACAGTGTGAAGGAAAGTCTCTAAAATGAACCTCACCTTCCACTGAGCCTTCTGTAAGGCTGGCTGACTGCTGAGAATTAGAATGATGTGAAGAGGCTGGAATGCTGTAAGTCCAAGGTCAAAATGGGTCATCCTTATCCCACTTCAGAAACCATTTATTTTCCTCCTCAGTACCAGACTTAACATCTTTGTGGCCATTAGGTAAATCCTTTGGAAAGCAGGAATGGTTCTAATTCTCAACCAATGGGCTACGATTGCTGTCAGTAGCATCTGAGGCTCACAGAAGAGTTCCCCCTGCTTTTCTGTAACTTACCTGCCTAGTGCCTCCACCATGATATCTGAAAGTGCCTTGATTTATGGTGTTCTTCATTCTGTTACCATAAACAAGTCATCAAACTGTTTTCACCTTGGAACATGGCATTTGGAGTATGAAATCTGCTCCTGGGCCAAGGTCACTCACATTAGGCTCCATAATAGAATATCTCTCAGGGATGCACTTTGAGGGGCAGTTGTGGGGTTTTTGCATCCACAGTAGATTAAAAAAAGAAAAAAGGAAAAGTAGGCATTGAGTTAGAAAATGTTCATTGAGGCTTTATATCTAGAAGAACTAAGTATTAGAGCTGGGAGGTTTGGGGGTAATCACTAAGGTCCTCCAATGTGTCTCTGACCCCAACTTTTCAGTAACAACAAGGATACTATCCTACAAGCTCAAAACCACCAAGATTATTATCGTATGAGCTTTGAAATGTTCAAAGAACTTTCTGGTCTAAAATGTAGAACTCTCTTGTCATCCAGATGAACCTAGCATCTAGATTAGACATTTAAAGAACACAAGCAAAGAGTGCAAATAACAGACTCTAATAGCAAAGGCAACAGGACACCAAAGGACAGCTACCAGAATGCCATTTCTTTTTCCCCTAATCCTGCTCACACAGATCTCTTGAGAGTCATAATTGTCTCCAAAAAATGGTTAAGATTGTAGATGAATATAGGTACTGTCATCCAGAAAGAGATGCATAACTCAAGCACAGCAGCAAGAGTTCACTTCTGTGACTCCTAAGAGTCGTCTCCTCACTCCCAGCAGACACAGTATTTTCCTCCCTTCGTTATGCTCATTATTATGAAGATGCAATGCTGATATTTCATAGTGGTGTGTTCAAGGGTGTGCTTGGAATTTAATAGTGACTATGCAAGGATGCAGGGTATACTAGGGAAAACATTCACTAGGACGTTGAGGAAGATGAAGACAAGGGGAAAGCATGGTAAAGATGAGAGTTTCTAGTACTGAGGAGGGGTCAGGAGTGGAGGGCAAAAGGCAGGAGTCAAATCAGAAAACAAGTTTTATTTGAAAATGCATAATGAAATTTAATATTGTACATGCTGATAAATAATCTTTAAGATAACATAATTGATAAACTATGAGGGGTGTTCAGCATAAGTAGTATAAATTGGCTCTTGAAACAAACGGGACAGCCCATAAAAGGAAGTCTTGGGCTCATTGTCTCGCAACACACAGTTATATGGTGAAAAGAACCATTCCTAAGATTTTTTTTCTGTGGGGAGAATGATGGAAACATTAAAGAAGAAAAAAGAGATGAAAGAATTCTGTAGGTCTTAGCTTCACAGTTGAAGGGCTTATCAGTGAGATGTTTCTTGGTTGAATAAATTGTTGTAACTTTGTTATCAAGCAATAGTAGAAAATATACACGTTTCTCATTCAGCATATGAATTCTAGTAGAACTTCCAAAAAGTTAAAGAGAAAAATAGGATAAATACTAACATTATCAAACTAGGAAAGTTAGAAGAAATGGCAGAAAAATGAAAGAAATAACAGGCACATAAAAGAAATAACAAAGGCCAAATGAGGAGAAGCACCCATGTGCTTTAACATAGGAGATAATTCAATAACAGTGTTATTTGACAGAAAACATGTATATAACTGAACTACAAAATAAACAGGAAAGTGTTAGAAATATAAACCTGATGATAGCAGGAAATCTTCTAAGAAAAGAAAAATAACACAGAAAACTTGAGCTTCTACGTATCAAAGAGGTTATCACAGAGTTGGAGAGATCCCTGGTGCTTCTCGTCCAGCTCGGTATAACTATTGTAAATTATGACATATATTTTGTGCTCTATTAAAGCTGTTTGGTATCACACATATATGAAATACATGCCTACCACTTTAACCCCCACACCTCCCAATACCTGTTTTGTTGCTTTGGTTTTGCCTTGACAAGATTGGACCTAGGGCCTTGTGCAAGCTGAGTTACAACCCTAGCTTGTCTATGGTGTCTTTAAAACTGACTAGAGAAGTACAAATTTCCCAACATTTAAAAATGACAACTAATTTAAGAAGTTGAGTGCTTATTATCCTGATTTGGTCATTACGCACTATATAACAAGCAGTGAATTGCCACAATACACTATTGAGAAGTACAAATATCATGTATCCGTTAAGCATCCATTATGATTAAGTCTTTCTGATGTTGACAGCAATATGATAAAATGATGGGAGAGAATTAAGGCTGAGTCTCTGTCACTGGCCATCTGTAGCCATCTACCTAAGAAACAGAATGTTAATGACTAACTTAATAAATATCATCTGTGCTAAGGTTCAGATAATAGAAGTCCTTTAAGAACTGCTTTGGAGGAAACCCATCAGTTACAATCCTGTTTCTAATAGAAATTGCCTCTGGTTTTCACAGTAGAAAAAATAAAGTAAAATAAACCATTTGCAAACTTTATGCAAACAGTTTATGAGTTAGTGGGTGTCTGGGAAGATTCCTGTATGATCACATGTAAGAGGGATGTGGTTCTACCTTTGTGATAAACATAGCTTTTGATAACTACAATTGCTTTCTTTTCATTATCACCATCCCATTAAAACTACCCCGAAGAGATCTCTCAAGCGGCCAAATTATTCTGGTACTTACAGCAATGTGGACAAGTAAGAGTCACCACTTCGTAGTCAAGTCTGCCGGTATAGCCTGCTCTGATAACTGTTGTAGGGATTTGCAGAAGGATGTGGTCTGAGTTTTCCTTAATATTTATAAACCAAAATGGGGCCATCTGGTCCCTCTAAAGCAGAAAAGAAAGCTAACCTGGAATCGCTGTCACATGACAATCACTTAATCATTGCAGTTAACTATGGAGAACATATTTAAGTGTACATTGTGTACACAGTGTACATGAGGAAACGTACTCTGGCCTGGTTACACCATCTTCCTTCTCTTGCATCAAGTAAGCAGTGACATAAATCTCTTAAAAAGGAAGAAAGTTTATTCATTCACAATTATACTCACAAATACAGTTATGAGCTCATACGTTACAAGAAATTTTGTTCCACTTTCACACGGTACACATCCAATGAAAGCAGCTTCCAAATCAAGAAATAGCCTTACCAACATCCCTCGGCTACCCCACAGCATCCTTTTACTTTGCTGATGCCCAGCACTTCTTCGCACCAGAGAAGTTGGGTTGCATTCGCCTTTGACTGTGCTGACCTTTATACACATGGAGTCATTGGGCACAGTGATGTTTGGCCTCTTTCTCTTGGTGTTGTACTTAGATGGTTGATTGCGACTATTACAGGTGATTGAGCTCGTTCGTTTTCACACTGTATATCTCAATGGGTTAACATAGCACAACGTGAATCTCATTCTATTAATGAACATCTAAATAGTTTTCAGTCTTTAACTATGATGGATGGTAGGTAGCACTGTGAGAACTCTTGTATATGCATGTTTCTAAATGCACAAATGTACACTTTTCTGTTGGATAGATACTTATGAGTATAATTCTGATATCAAGAAATCTTGAACCCTTGATATTAGTTTTTATTTACAATCTTTTCCCAAAATGGCTCAATGGCTGTATAGAGAATTCTCATGCCCCATATGCATGTGAAGAAAGGTAGGTTTTAAAATCAGATTTCTGACCCTGATTAGTATCCAGTGTGCTTTCCTTTTAACTTAAATTTCATGTAAAATTAAGAACTTGAAACTGGTTTTCTTTTATAAATCCCATGAGTCTTTCTAAGATTTTAATTCTTTGTTCATTACACATGTTTCCTCCTTCATACAGGAAAATATATCTGTGCTGAACAGAATTTAGCAGGGTTAATAGTGGGTCAGAAGCCTCATGCAAATATTCCTCTTCACTCAAGCCAGCCTCTTCGAGTTTTTCTGCATGGGTAAAAAGAACAGCCGTGTAATTCTTCCAGGAATCTCCCAGAAGTTCCTGAAAGAGAGAGAAGTTAAATGACTATTTGCCTTGGACTCTACTCCTCAAAAATGAGCAAAGCCGTTACTAAAGTCCAGTGTCGTTAGCCAACAGATCCATGTGTCATGATGTTTCTGAAAGCTGATAGCTGAAATGGGAAGCGACTATGAGCTCAAGTGTTGTTAGCACATTGAGGAAGATGGATAGGGTTTCTGAACAACAGCAACAAAAAGGCTTTGGTTCTCTGTTTTACTTTGCTGTTATAATTGGTATGCAAACGCTTAATGCCGCAGTGCATCTGGCTACAATGAATGTGGCATGGCCAGCACTCAGTGATTGCTTATACTTCCTCCACAACCAGAGACTTTGTCAGAACCCCTCAATTCCTTTAATTGATGGTACCTTGAGCAAGGTAATTGCTACAGAATCTTTTTATTTTTTTTATTTTTGGATGTTATATTATCACCACTAAAATATCTACTAAGGGATTAAAATGACATAATCTGGCTATGCTTTATTGATTAACCAGATGACAAGTAATGAAAAAGCTAAGATCAAAATCTATTTGGTGAGTTGGAACAGCTACACAAGATTACTGTAATCCTTATGTTCCTCTTGCCACATGCCTGGAGTCAAAGGCAATTTATCAAATGGCTTCTTCTAACGTACTTGAAAAGCACTGAAGACAGTTGTCCCTTTGTTTAGTGATATGTGGAAGTTAGTTGTGCAATAAATTCTTGCTTGATGAGTGAAAATTAGCTGATAGAAAGCAGAAGCCATGGCATGTGGCATACCGCTCATGCAATGCAAAAGGCATCTAGGAGTAACCATTTAACTCTTGGATGATTCCAAACTTACAAGAAATCATGACCAAGTGACAGTAAAGTAACATTTTCTTCCTTCTATATGCATCTATGGATGAAATACTTACAGAGGCATTACCAGTTCATAACACTGTTTTTAAAATACAAAATGTCTATGAATGAATATAGCAAGAGTTAGCTAGGACTTCTAGCAATCAGAAGCAAGCAAAGCAAACAAACAAGCAAAAATGAAGAACTGGTGTCAGATATTAAGCTTTTTAGGTGGACAATCTCTTTTCATCTCCCATCTCCCCATCCCTCATTTCAGTCTGATTTGGTTTGGTTTGAGTCCTTTGAGACAGATTCTTACTATGTTCCCCAAGCTGACCTCAAACATATCCACCCCGCTTTTTCCTCCCTAATGCTGGGTTAGAGGCGGGCATCTGCCATGCTTGGCCATGCCTAACTTTTTAATGCTCAACATGAATCTTTGCCATAATACTATTACTCTTCTCCTAGTGCCATTGAAAATTGACACATGAAGATGTTGAACCATATTGTGGTCATGTTTTTATTAAAATAGTCTGGGAAGCTATATCTTTAAATATATACATATATATACACATACACATACATACATACACACACATATATGTGCACACACACATACACACACACACACATAGTTGTTATTTTTTATGTAGGGAGAAGAAAAGAGTGGGAAGGAAGGTGTAAAGGAGAAGAAGAAAGAAAAGCACCTGAACAAGTATGTCTAATATGAAAATACTCACGAGAACTCTGAGACATGAATTTTAAGTCAGAGATAGCAATGGCCATGACTACTAATTACAACCACGAGAGCAGTCAGACTCCCACCTGAGCCGTTTATTTAAATATGTTACTGAAACTTAGCAGTGACTTCTTTGAAGGTACATTATCTGTGTCTGCATTATCATGAGAAGGTTTCAGGTGGGCATTGGGAATTCTCAGCAATATTTTGGAATTATGACCCTCTTGATTGAGTCAAATAGTAGGCTCAGTTAGCTTTGTTTTGAGGGTTCAGCTCTGAATTTTATTCTCTGGGACACAATCTTGTACTTCTGGCTTCAACAGCTCACTGTGGGATTTCCCACAGACTGTGTGTTCCCTCCTCATTCGGACAAAATCTCTGTAGGGCTGAGATCACCTGTTTACCCTTTCCTAATCAGAATCTGTCTATCAATACCACAGAATTACAGGTTCCCCTAAAATATTCTGTTTCAAGAAAACATGAGCCGACTTTCTAAGATCAGTATATCAGAAAACGTTATCTTAAAGGTAAATACATGAATTAACATAACAGGAATTCACAGGAAAGCCATTTCTCACATTCTTGTGTGATTTTAAATCCAAGTCCATTAGAAAACTTGTGTTTGTGTATTAAAGGTCATAACTCTATAGATCTAAGTATCTTTATGATGTCAACAACCCACTGTTGATGGTGGTGGCATGTCAAAATAAAGGACATTTGTGGGACTCTGTTGTGCTTGCAGTGTATTTTACAGATCTCTGGTAGAGAAAAGGCACGGGTTACAATGTGAATAAATGGTGAGATTATATTTGAACTCTGTCCTTCCCCTAGTTCAATGCCCAGTTCTAATCCCCTGTTCCTTACTTAGAATGTGACCTTATTTGGAAAGAGTGTCATAAAGATGTGATTAGCTTAAAGTCATTAGATTTACTTCAGATCTAAATGTATTAATGTCCATGTAAAACAGAAAAGTTTTAACAGAGACACAAATATAAGGAGATGGTGCCTTCAGGTGACTGAAAATAGTCATTTGCAGCCAGGAGAAGCCAAGGACACATTGTTTGCCCCCAGCTCTCAGACAAAACCAACCTTGCCAATTCTGTGATTCCAGACTTCTGACCTCAAGAACCAAGAGACAATAAATATCTATTATTTGCTACAAAGGAATTATCATGGCCCTGCAAGATGGCCTAGGGGATAAATGTGCTTACAGTTTGAGCCTGTATGTCTGAGTAACAAAAAAAGACTCTTTAGGAGAAACCATGTTCTTATCAAGAGAACAGGTTTTCTGGTCCTGGTAGAGACTTAATGTCCCAGCTCTATCAGGCCAAGGGACTACCTCTTGGAAGGTAGGCTCACCTAAGCCATGCTAAAAAGATAGGTGCAATAATTTTCCCTTTAATGAGATACTGTGTCTTTTCTTCCCAGAATCACCCAGAATCTTTCTATCTCTTTGGAAAGTATGCTCTCCCTAACACTTTGACTTTCATTTTGGGGCTCTCTTACTCTTTCTTTAAAGGATCCCTTCCTACCAACTGACCACTTTCCCACCATGTGTCTGATTTCCACACTTGCATAAAGAGCAAAAGGTGTGGCTTCTTCCTTCTCTCCTTTGTTGCTCTCCTCAAGCAAGTGCTGAGATTTTCAGTTTACCTGCTCTGATTATTTTTTTTAACTAATAAAATTGACCTTGAGTTTTCATTTGAACCCATTATTAAATTATTTTTCTGAGACCAAGAACCCCACAAAGGGACCTGGATTTCCTCTGTATCATCAGGCAACCATGAAAAAGTCCCCCAAATTCCAGTATCATGATGACCTAAATTAGGTCCTTAGAACCTACATGAAAGCCAATCCTAGTTGTCCTCTGACCTCCATACGCATGCTGTGGATACACACGTGCGCATATGCACACACACCACACACACACACACACACAATGATGATAGATAATAAAGTTTTAAAAAGAAATAACAATGGAAGAGTAGGGATCGTATGATATTGAGGTTTTATCTCCACCCAGGTCCAGATTCTGATCTTTGATTACACTCATATTTGAGAGTTTCTCACTTTAGAGACTCAGCCTACCACTTATGGGTCACGCTAATTGTCATAAAATATTTATGAACAGGTTGGTAAAGACCTGGTGCTCTTAGCCCTTGAGCACCACCAAACCCACCATCCTGATGGCTCTCGTTTGACCATACTTGCTATTAAATATTTCTGAGTAATTGTCAAAAAAAAAAAAACCAAAAAACAAACAAACAAACAAACAAAAAACCCATGCTGAAATACTGGTTTGTACAATATCGCTTAGCAGAATGCTTTTCTTACTAAGTTAATACTTTAAAAAGTACTCTCTTAGTTCCTGGTTTTCTGTAACAACCTGCTTATTTGTTTTTTTATTTTTCCCCTTCAGGTGGTTCTTATACTCCGAAGTTATCTCATTCTGGATAAATGAGTGGAAGCACTAAGTGCCCTCCACTCACAGGCCCATGTGTTCAGGCACTGGGAAATTTTTACAGACTGATAATTTTTTACAAAAGGATACTTACCTCTTAAACTGTGAGAGAAATTGTTCTTTTGAATTACTGCCCAAACCAGAAAGGAATGGTTGATTTACTTTATAATCTTTAGATTGGTCTTTGGCCAGGAAATAGTTGAACGTTTGAACATAGTGTCGCTTGGTGACAGTCACCATGTCAGAGGCCAAACATGTTCTCTTTGGGCACAGAGACTGAACAATGACAGTTGATCGATGTCTCAAAAGAAACTCAAGAGCAAAATAAGTAAAAGTAATTTATCTGGTGATAATAATTTAAATATAGTACTAAGACGACTGGAAATGCTACAACCACAAATTGTCTGGTTTCACAGTGCTAGTGGGTAGGAGGCCATCTCATCCTTTTGGGACAGAGAGTTAGGATATAAACTTTGTTTTCCAGGAATCCTTCATTTTCTCAGGACCTCATCAGCCCTGCCCCATTTGTTTGTGGTTGATGAAATCATAGCATCTGGACCTTTTAGGGGGAAACTTTAGAAAAAAGCCAACAATTACATCAGCTGAGAAAAAAGTTATCAAGGAACAGGAGAATAATAAGGATCATACGTGTGTGTGCGTGTGCGTGTGCGTGTGCGTGTATGGTATTCCCTCACTCTCACTCCACTTAAAATACAAGTTTTTCTTTACAGAGAGTTAAAACTTAGTGATAACTTCTCAAGTCAGATTCAGGGATTAATCAACATTAGAAAGCATCTAATTGCCTAAATTGCCTCATTTTAAAGATGAGAGTTTTAAGGCCTTGTGGCTTAATCAAGTGGCTCAATTGGAAGTCACATGGCTGATTACCTGCAGGCCTAACTAGACCTTTAAAAAAGGTTCCCTGACTTCCAGAGCCTTGACTAATAGTAATATAAAATGATAATTCCCACAGGTAACACTTATGGTGTGCCAGTGTTTCAAAGGATTTACAACTGCCGGGCTCATGTCAAAATCCAAAAAGAAATTTGAGTTAAATAGATACTTTCAACACCTACTGCTTTCCTTTCTTTTCTTTTTTCTTTTTTCTTTTTTTTTCTACTTAGCACATTGTTTATTGCAACTTATTGATAATATCTAAATTATGGAACCAAAATAGACATCTAGCAACAGAGCAATGAATGGATAGTGAAAACGTGATATACACACATAATGAAATTTCTTCAGCCATAGAAAAGAACTAATTCATATCATTTTCAGAAAAATGGATGCAACTGAAGATAACCATTAAGTGAATTAAATCCATATTAGAAAGACCAACACATGTGCTGTCTCTCTTTTGCAGCTTCTGGATTTTATGTAGATAAAATTATGTATATTAATATAACATGAAATTAAACTTGTTGAGAATGAATAAAAGAGGACTAGTGGGAAGAGGGGGCGAAAAAAGGGAGGAGAAGGGTTTGGAGGTAAATATGCTTAACACACAATATATACATGGTTTCTCATTGTGACCATTCCTCCTTTTGCGAACATGACTGTCCTATCTCAAAGCAAACCAATGCATCTTAAGGTCAGACCTAATCCCAGTACTTAGTAAAAGTAGGAGGATTAGGCACTTACTTGGTACTTATTGTGCATTTGGAGAGAAAACCCCCCAAATATAAACCTTGTGTCTTCTTCTTTTCCATCACTCAAACTCACTTCTTCATTTTCATACTGCAGGATCAGTGCAGAAAATGGAAACCACTCAATATATATATATATTGAGTTTTTTCTATTTTTTTCTTTTGAGACAGGGTTTCTCCGTGTAGCCCTGGCTGTTCTGGAACTCACTCTGTAGACCAGGCTGGCCTCAAACTCAGAAATCCACCTGCCTCTGCCTCCCAAGTGCTAGGATTAAAGGTGTGCACCACTACCGCCCAGCCACTCCAGAGATTTTTAAACAAGCAAGAATTTAACACAAGAAATTGAGTGTTTATCAAATGGTCAGACGAGCTAAAACTTTGTTCTCTAGATTAGAATCCCATGAAAGGGACCGCCCAGGAAACCACTGGAATGATCAGTTAAACATTCTGCTAACTTTGTACGTGTGTTGTTAGGACTGGAAGCTACCAGTGAAGCTGACACTCAGGACATGGAGAGAGCTTTAGCTTCAGAAAATACTTCATACACTGTGTCCTTGTTTTCCAGCAGAAACAAGAAACAGCCAAACAAAAGAAAAAAATGATCTTTGTCTCACTTTTTTTTTTTAATCATTATTATTTTTGGGGGGCTGCTTGGCAAGAATCTGACATAGGCCACGAACAAGGAAACTGGCTGCTTGGCAGAAATATGACATTAGCCAAGGACAAGGAAGTGGGCTTCAGGCAGGAATCTGACATTAGGCTAGAACAAAGAAGTAATTTCAGGCAGGAATGTAAACATTAGGTTAGAACAAGGAAGTAATTTCAGTCAGGAATCTAAATTTTAGGCTAGAACAAGGAAGTAGGCTTCAGACATGAAAATGACTTTGGGCAAGGACAGAGAATTTAGCTCAGATATTTTGGTCATTCTGATAAGCCCTTAGAAACAGTGATCATGATCACAGGAGTGTTCATGGAATTTTGTTCATTGCCTTGCTTTTTCTTAGACTATTTGTGTTTATTGTCTTGCTTGTTCCTTGACTATTTGCATCTATTATATTGCTAGTTCCTCAGCCTAGAACTGACCTTAATACTTGCATGCAATTAAAATGGTATAAAAGCAAAAAGGAGGATGGGGAATGGAATAGGGGGGTTCTAGGGAGGGGAAATGAAGAAAGGGGATGGCATCTGAAATGTAAATAAATAAAATATCCACCTACTGCTTTCTAATGAGGTTCAGAGAAGTTCCTTGCCCAAGGTCACGGTGCAAACAAATAGATAAGAAGGAGTCTGAACATAGGTCTGTATAACAGACCCATGTTCTTTGCTTCTGTAATAAGCCATGCCTCTTTGTGCTTCCCTTGAATGAGTGAGCATCTCAGTGCAGAAGAGTAGCAGTTATAACAGGGGCACTTTGCCATTTTCAATGGCTCTCCTATAAAGGTGAGTGAAGTGCTAAGAATGTCAGATTTACTAACACTAGTGTGTAGAAGTCTTTAATATCAATAAATCAGCATTCTTTGTGACTGTGAATCAAAAACCAAGAAAGGCTAGTAACATTAGGCTTGTCTTTGAGTAAGTTCCAGCTGCTAAGTAGTCCCATGAGGTTTGTCTAGTATAATCAGACCCATCGCTGGCCTTTGTGAGCTTATTGTATTATGAGCAACCACCTACAACATCAACAGCTGAATGGTTGATTCTAACCTAAAAATAATTTATTAATTTCTTAAGCCTGCTCATTCACAGTAATTATACTGTCTAGGATAGACTGTACAAAAGAATATCAATTTTACTTAGTTCATAGTTTCAGTTCCTAGAGTGACTTTGTCTCCCTCATGCTGGTTCTTTATTGGAGAAGTCTGTATTATGTCTTCTCTGATATATTTATGGATTTTCTTTTTAGCATTCGGATAATATTCCTACCAACACTCACATGAGGCAATTCTTTCCTTTCTCATTTTGGAGGATACAACTCACATCTCTAAATTATTATGGACCTAATATAAATAAAGAAGCATATCATTTGGAGGAATGTTTCAATTGTCACAGCTGGCACCCTATGACTCCTCTGCAGAGTATTAAAGCACAAACCAGGAGACAAAAGAAAAAGGATGGGAAAAGATGAGGCCAATCCTTCCACGCCAGGATTCCTTCCTTACCTGGGAAGGAAAGGACAGTTACTCCATTCTCCCTTGTTTATCAGCCCAGAAGGAAAAGGAACCCAGTGTAAGCCTGGAATCCATGGACCTTAACTCTTTCAACATCTGTTCTTGGTCCTGCCAAATATGAAGGTATCTGGCAGCTGCTCCTGACCTAGGAGCACACATCTGGCTCCCATGAGTAACTGAGGCACTTTCATGAAGAATGTCATAAACATCAAGCCTGTGCCTCAGAGTCCATCATTGGAAGACAAGAGGCACTCCAAACAGGTCTGCAATCACTCTCTGCACTCACAGGGCTGTTCTGAGGATTGATAAGCTTTTTCTGCTGATATTCAGAAAAAAAAGAGAAATTATTTATTGTATTAAAAAAAATCAGGATCTGAACTTTGTTTCTGTCCATCTCATCCATTTCATTTCATGAGACAGACAACAACTCAAGGAAGACAGCTATTGGAGAAAGCTATGCAGAGAACATTTTGAAAGACAAAAGACAAGTATGAATTAAATCATACTATAGGAAAACAGTGGAATAAAATGTCCTGTAGGCTGACACTAATGCTGTGTCCCTTTAATACAGTTCCTTATGTTGCAGTGACTCCCTAACTATAAAATTAATCCATCACTACTTCATAACTGTAATTTTGCTACTGATATGATTCTTAATATAAATTTGACATACAAGATATCTGATATGTGATCCTGAGGAGGTTGCAACTCACTACTCAAGAACCGCTATTTTAAAGGAATTCAGTCAATTATTCTACAATTAGTCATAGACAGAATTTTTTTGACACCAATTTACAGGAGATAAGCCTTAAATCCTTGAGAACCTTGATCTTGAGAAAGTTTGTAAAATGTAACTCCTATATTATCCACATCAGAATCAGCTGGGCAATTTGTTGAAAATGCAGACTCATCCATGACTGTCGAAATAGCTTCTCAAGAGTGAGACCAGTGTGTCTGCATTTCCATGTTTTTATATGGGTTTATGAAAACAAGGTGAGGTTCAAAACCTGAAACCAACTGAAATGCCCACATACCATGCAGCATCAAGAGAACAACTTGTTATTACTTATCAACAAATGCATATCTGTTCACTGATGATTATGCTGTATAGCACTGAGCACTTTCAGGGACAGGGAGCCTAAGTACAAAAAGCTCATAATGGAAAGGAGGTAAATACATGTCAGAAATGACAATGTGTTAACTGCCCAAGTGGTGTAATGGGTAAGAGGAGTGACACAAGACTTAGCATCATGGCGAAGGTCACAGGAAAGCTGTGCATGATTCACAGCAAAGAAACCTGTAATTTCCCATGTTTACCTGCTTCAGCACTCATAAAAAGTTCTCCTGCCATCCATGAACTAAAAGGACTTTAGGCAGAACCTAGATGGCATATGTTGTATTTGTTTATACCAGTTTGTTTGCTCACTTATCATCAGTTGCTAAGTTGGGGGTTTCACTCATTAGACAGTCCAGCAAAGAGTCTAGATAAGGGAAGGGGGATTGGCATGTCCACAGCTAGGAGGAAAAAAGAGTATGTATTTATACTGCCAGAAATAGTACAGTAAAGGGCCCATGTAGACTATCACATTCAGTTCCTGGAAATCATTTAGTGACCTGCTCCATTTTGGCCAAGCTCTTGATTTTCTTCACAGGGTTCACCCAAGTTTAACTGCTGGGCCTCATGAGTAGAAGTCACTGAGTTCAGATGATGGATATCTTCCTGTCACTAGTGAAGACAAAAGATTGGCCCAAATGGCAGACACAAGGTTTGTTTCTCAAGGGTTATTTTTAAAAGTCTAGGGGAAAACTATGTGTGTGATTACAAGAAAACAGTGAAAAAGCTAGGGCGACTAGAGTAGAAACTTTGTCATGAAACTCCTAAAGTTTCCTGTCATATTGTCAACAGTAAACAAGATGGTTGCAATTATGATTCATTGTGAAAGCTAAGGTCACCATGTAGCTCACCATACTATAAAACTTGTATTTCAAAGCATTTCTGTTAGAAAATTTCAGGGAACCTGTACCCAACTATCAGGATAATTTTAAGGACAGATTTAATGTTCTCTAAGGCTGCTTTATATAAATTCAGTAAATTCACAAACAACTACTTCTCAGAAGCCATCTTGACTCCTATGCTTCTCATAGGCATCATCCTATGAAGAAGGTAGAGAACCACTGGTCTGAAAGAAATTAAAAATTAGAACTCCTGGCAGAAAAATCCCCTTTACTGACTATTGCTGTATGGCTAACACCTTATAGTTCAAGTATCTTTTGAACCAGTTTCTTCCAAGGCCTTGCCTATGAAGATCATGCTCCCCCCACCAGGTGGGATCGTGCCAGTATGACTGCATCTTTGTATTACCTGAATCAGTTGGACTGAGTTAGATGCTTCCTGTCCAAAGAAAGGCACATCAACTCTCTGGACAAGCAGAGCAAGATGGAGACCCTCTTGTCCAAAGTGATGCACCAAGGCCTTCTTCACTTCCTGTTTTACACATCTTGTGCTCAGCTTGCTGTGTGGATACCCTGGAGTGTCCAATACCTGTATCTGCAGGCTTATTTCTTGTCCTCCTCGACGCATGAAGCCATGGAGGTGACAACTACGGCCCAGGCTGCAATCTTTGGTTACAGAGCCTGGAGCAAAGCTGCTGTAGAAGTCAGCACTTCCCAGAAGAACGTTCCCAGCAGAACTTTTCCCACTCTGAGTCCTACCAAAGACAGCCAAATTGATGATCATCTTGTTGGTGTCTGCCATAGCTGTAGGTAAACATGCACCACAAAGAGAGTTAGGTATCTATACTTATCAGACACAAAGCCTCTGACCTAGCCTGGGATATTTTGTGTACAGTTGTTCCTCGGTGTCTATGGAGAACGACTTACTGCTTCAGAATTTACCAAAACCTGTTCATACTCAGCCTACTTATATAAAATGGGGTAATATTTATATAACTTAGGCACAGCACCCTTTATTTATAATACTCTAAACCAGTGGTTCTCAGCTTTCCTGATGCTGTAACCCATTATGGTGACTCTCAATCATAAAATTATTTTGTTGCTACTTCATAACTATCATTTTGCTACTGTTATAAAATTTAATGCAAATAACTGATTTACAAGATATCTCATATTCCACCCTTGTGAAAGGGTCTTAGAACCCCAGAGGGGTCAAGGATGAGACCCACTGCTCTAAATGCTATCTAGATTATATTTAGTATAATTAGTGTTATCTAACAGTAAAATGTAAGCATGATCATACTTCATTGTTTGAGGAACAATGACAAAGGCAAAGGAGGTCTGTCCATGATTAATGCAGACATGATTTTCTTTGAATATTTTCAGCCTATGGTTGGATAAATCTACTGATGCAGCATCCACTGATAGAGAAAGCTTCCTGTGCTGCCTGTAATGAGCTTCCTCCTTCTTCATAGTAACTGAAGCAGGGCCGTGTGATCCCTACTGATGTCTCAAGATGGAGCGAGGATTGGGACAATAGTAACTGATAATGGGGATGTAGAGGGAAAACAAATAGAAGCAAGGAAGGTCTGAGGAAGGACCGACTGTAGGAAAAGGAGGGAGGAGCTAAATCCCATGAAGACAAACTCACCTAGAGGCAACATCTTGGTGTCCTGGTATGGTGGAAGAGAGAATTCAAGACTGAGATTATTGAGTTCAGGAACCCATGGAGAGGATATAAAATCTACTCAGTGTTCAAGACTTGTAGAAACAGAACAGTAGAAGAAACATCCAGTTCAGCTCTCTTCTTTTTCTTTTTTCTTAAAATGTCAATTTATCTATTTTTATATCTATGACTATTTTGCCTGCATGACTGTATATGTACTACACACATACTTGGTGCCTATAGAGGCCAGAAGATGGGTGTTGGATCCTTTGGAACTGGAATTAAGAATGGTGGTGAACTACCGAGTGTGAATGCTGAGAATCATACATTGGCCCTCGGGAAGAACAGCCAGTTCTCTTAGCCACTGCATTATGTCTCCAGCATCCCCTAATCCTGAGACAAGAGTCTCTCTCTTGCTCAGGCTGTGCTTGAACTCACTATGTAGCTTGGACTGACTTCAAACAATTCATCTGAATTCACCTGCCTCGAATGCAGTGTTCGCAGGTATGAAGTACCATGGCCAGCCCATTTAGCCTTGTTTAATTTAATTTTAAATAGGAGACTTAGAGTTAAAAAGAGATTTTTAACATAAAGTTATCGATTGTGTTTTTGATCTTAGCCATTCTGACAGGTGTAAAATGGAATCTCAAAGTCATTTCAATTTGCAGTTCCCTGATGGCTAAGGAAGCTGAACATTTCTTTAAGTGTTTCTCAGTCATTTGCTCTGTTTAGATCTGGACCTCATTTTAAAATTCTTTGTTACGGTCTAGATTCTTGAGTTCTCTATATATTTTGTATATCAGCCCTCTATCAGATGTGGAGTTAGTTGGTAAAGAACGTTCCTCAACCTGTGGACTGTTGTTTGTCCTATTGACAGTGTCTTTGCTTTACTAAAGCTTTTTAGTTTCAGGAAGTGCATTTATTAATTACTGATCTTGATACCTGTACTATTAATGTTTGGTTCAGGAGGTTGTCTCCTGTGCAAGTGGGTTCAAGAGTATTCCTCACTTTCTCTTTAGTGAATCTGGTGTTATGTTGAGGTCTTTGTTCCATTTGGACTTGAATTTTGTGCAGGGTGATAGGTATGGAACTACTTACATTCTCCTATTTACCAACATCCAGTTAAACCAATGCCACTGGCTGAAGTGGCAATGCTCCCCCATTGTATAGTTCTGGTTTCTTTGTCAAAAATTAGGTGAACATAGGTGTGTAGATTTACATTTAGGTCTTCAATTTGATTCCATGAATTATCATGTCTGTTTTTATGCCAATATCATGTGGTTTATATTACTGCAGCTATAAAGTATAATTTAAGGTCAGGGATGATGATACCTCCATATGCTCTTTTATTGAATAGGATTGTTTTAACTATCCTGGGTTTTTTGTTTTTCCATATGAAGTTGAGTATTGTTATTTCAAGATCTGTAAAGAAATGTGTTAGAATTTTGGAGGGGAGTATGTTGAATTTATAGATTGCTTTTGGTGGCATGGTCATTTTTAGTATGTTAAGCCCACTGATCCATGGGCAGAGACCCAACAAACAATCTGGTATAGCTCTTCTAAAATCTAAAAAACTAGATGTTCCAACCAAAATTAATCAAAAGTGATAGAGAAAGATACTTCATACACATCAAAGGGAAAATCCACCAAGGTGATATTTCAGTTCTTAACATTTATGCCCCAAAGGCAAGGGAACTCATATTTGTAAATGAAACATCATTAAACCTTAAATCACACACTGAATTTCACACACTAATAGTGACAGACTTTTATATCCCACTCTCACCAAGGGATAGGCCATTCAGATAAAAACTAAACAAAGAAATAATAGAGCTAACAGATGTTGAGAATCAAACTGACCTTACAGACATCTACAGAACATTTTACCCTAAAACAAAAGAATATGCCTTCTTTTCAGCATCTTATAGAACATTCCCAAAAGACCATATACCCACTCACATAGCAGGTCTCAACAGATACAAAAAAAAAATTGAAATAACCTCCTGTATCCTATCAGATCATGAATTAAACCTGGATAGTAACAATAACAGAAACAATAGAAAGCCTACAGATTCATGTAAACTGAGCAACTTCCTACTGAATGACTATGGGATCAAGGCAGAAGTAAAGAAAGAAATTAGTGACATTCTAGAATTCAATAAAATGAATATAAAACATGCCTAAACAGAGCAGACACAATGAAAGCACTGATAAGAGGAAAGCTCAAAGCACTATTTGCATTCATAAAGAATTTGGAGAGATCTCATGTTGGTACCTTAACAGCACACCTGAAAGCTCTAGAACAAAAAGAAACAAACATGCCCAATAGAAATAGATGATAGGAAATAATCAAACTGAGGGCTGACATCAATAAAATTGATACAAAGAACAATACAAAGAATCAATGAAACAAAGAGTTGGGTCTACGAGAACACCAACAAGATAAACAAACATTTATCCAAATTTACTTAAAAAAAGAAAGAGAATATCCAAATTGACAAAATTAGAAATGAAATGGGGGACATAACAACAGAAACCAAGGCAATTCAAAGAATCTTTAGGTCGTACTTCCAAAATCTGTATTCCACAAAATTGGAAAATCTAAAGGAAATGGACAATTGTCTCAATTGATATCACTTAGCAAAATTAAATCAAGAATAGGTAAACACTTTAAATAGACCTACAATGCCTAAGGAAATAGAAGCAATCATTCAAAGTCTCTCGACCCATTTTTAGTAGGGTTATTTGATTCTCTGGAGTCTAACTTCTTGAGTTCTTTGTATATATTGGATATTAGTCCTCTATCAGATGAAGGATTGGTAGATTCCCAATCTGTTGGTTGCTGTTTTGCCCTATTGACAGTGTCCTTTGCCTTACAGAAGCTTTGCAATTTCATGAGCTCCTATTTGTCTATTGTTGATCTTAGAGCATAAGCCATTGGTGCTCTATTCAGAAATGTTTCCTCTGTGCCCATGTAAATAACCCTATTAAAATGGGGTACAGAGCTAAACAAAGAATTTTCAACTGAGGAATATTGAATGGCCAAGAAGCATCTAAAGAAATGTTCAACATCCTTAGTCATCAGGGAAGTGCAAATCAAAATAACCCTGTGATTCCACCTCATACCAGTCAGAATGACTAAGATCAAAAATTCAGGTGACAGCAGATATTGGTGAGGATGTGGAGGAAAAGGAACACTCCTCCATTGTTGGTGGGATTGCAAGCTGGCACAACTATTCTGGAAATCAGTTTGGTGGTTCCTCAGAAAATTGGACATAGTATTACCTGAGGATCCAGCTATACCATTCCTGGGCATATACCCAAAAGATGTCCCAACATTTAACAAGGACGCATTCTCTACTATGTTCATAGCAGCCTTATTTACAATTTCTAGAAACTGAAAAGAATCTAGATGTCATTTAACAGAGGAATGGATACAGAAAATGTGGTACATTTACACAATGGAATAGTACTCAGCTATTAAAAACAATGACTTCATGAAATTCACAGGCAAATGGATGGAACTTGAAAATATCATCCTGAGTGCGGAAATCCAGTCACAAAAGAACACACATGGTATGTACTCACTGATAAGTTGATATTAGCACAAAGGTTCGAAATACCCAAGATACAATTCATAGGCCATATGAAGCTCAAGAAGAAGGAAGACCAATGTGTGGATGCTTCAGTGCTTCTAAGAAAGGGGAAATATGGAGACAAAATACGGAGCAGAGACTAAAGGAAAGGCCATCCAGGGACTGCTCTACCCAGGGATCTACCTCATATATACTCACCAAACCCAAACACTATTGTGGATGCTAATAAGTGCTTGCTGATAGGAGTCTGATATAACTGTCTCCTAACAGGCTTTGCCAGAGCCTGCCAAATATAAAGGCAGATGCTTGCAGCCAACAATTGCAGTGAGCACAGGGTCCCCAATGGAGGAGTTAGAGAAAGGACTGAAGGAGCTGAATGGGTTTGCATTCATTATGGGAATAATAAGTCTATCAACCAACGAGACCCTCCAGAACTCTCGGGCACTAAACCACCAACCAACGGGTACACATGGAAGGACCCATGGCTCCAGCTGCATATGTAGCAGAGGATGGCCTTGTAGGGCATCGATGAGAGAAGAGGCCCTTGGTCCTCTGAAGACTCGATGCCCCAGTGTAGGGGAATTTGAGGGCAGGGAGGTGGGAGTGGGTGCGTGGGTGGGAAGGGAAACACCATCATAGAAGCAGGGAGAGGGGAGATGGGATGGGGGGTTCGGGTGGAAACTGGGAAAGAGGATAACATTCAAAATGTAAATAAAGAAAATATCTAATACAATAAAAACAAAAACAAAAACAAAAAACTGTCTCTCAACCAATAGATACCTAGGGACAGATGGTTTTAAGCACAGAATTTAACAGATTTTCAAAGAAGAGCTAATACCAATACTCTTTAAACTATTCCACAAAATAAAAACAGAAGGAACATAGCCAAACTCATTCTGTGAGGCCACAATCACCCTGATACCTAACCCTCACAAAGCTTCAACAAAGAGAACTTCAGACCAATTTCTCCTATGAACATTGATGCAAAAACACTCTGTAAAATACCCAAAAACCAAATCCAAGAACACATCAAAAAAAGTCATCCACCATGATCAAGTAGGCTTCATCCCAGAAATGCTGGGATGGTTTAACATACAAAAAATATGTCAGTGTAATTCATCATATAAACAAACTGAAAGAAAACAGTCACATGATCATCACATTAGATTCTAAAAAAGCCTTTGACAAAATCCAACATTCTTTCATGTTAAAGGTATTAGTGGAATCAGAGATACAGGGCACATACCTAAACATAACCAAAGCAATATACAGGGAGCCAATAGCCACCATCAAATTAAGTGGAGAGAATCTTAAAGCAGTTTGATTAATATCAGGGACAAGACAAGGCTGCCCAGTCTCCCCCTATCTATTGCATACAGACAGCACTTGAAGTTCTAGCCAGAGCAATAAGACAACTAAAGGAGATCAAGGGGACACAAATTGGAAAGGAAGAAGTCAAAGTGTCACTATTTGCAGATGATACAACACTAACATAGTGAGCTCAAAATTTGTACCAGAGAAGTCACACAGCTGATAAACGCCTTCAGCGAAGTGTCGGGGACAAGATTAACTAAAACAAAACAAAACAAAAAATAGCCCTCCCTTATACAAATGACAAACAGGCTGAGAAAGAAATTAGAGAAACATCACCCTTCACAATATCCACAAACAATATAAACTATCTTGGGGTAACTAATCAAGCAAGAGAAAGACCTGCATGGATAAAAACTTCAAAATTTTGAAGAAGGAGGTTGAAGAAATTATCACAAGAAAAAAAGCTCTCCCGTGCTCACTCGCCATTTTCATTGATATAAGTAAAGCTACTGGCAAATTGTCACATGACCTCAGTAACACTTCAATAGGTAATAGCTATTATTTCACTTGTGATTGATAATTCTGTGACATGGTATTAAGTAACCCAGGCTTCTCTTGTTCTCTAAGGTTTGCCACTCCAGGATTTCCAGGTCTTGTCACAAACACCTTCAAGAAACCACACAGTTGGACAGCTCAGGCAACTGATTTGATTCCACCAAGGCATCAAGTTGCCATGCATTTCTGTTTAGTCCCGATCACATATATAATACATTTTAAATCCACTTACCCCTTTTGGTCCTGGAAATGTATTCTTTAGAGACTTCCTTGGAGCCGGTTTATTCTTTGAAATGAACTTTGGTCTCCTGACTGTGTGGTACCAGCCGGGGACGGATACTGCATAGCTTTGTTTAGTTAATCTGTCACTAAACATCCTCTTTATAAGTGATTAGCTGTCTTCTAATCAGAGCCTACGCATGTTATCTGACAGGACTATCCTTCTAATTAATACTTCCTGAAACCTATATTTCCAGAATTAAATTATGTGTGTTTCTAATAAGTAATAAGGTACTCAGAGCAAAAGAATGAAACATTCTTAGTGACAGTTAAAACTTCTCCATTTTAGTGGATAAACCCTACATTACTTCATGAAAATGCCCGTGAATGTATGAGTGTGTATAATAATTTACAGATGTGTGACAGTAATAAAGTCACAAATTCAAATTGTTCTACAAAAATTCTCTAGGTTATTTCCATATATTTGAAATGTATCATCTTAACCCTGTTAAAATCTGTGTGCTTGAGGACATGCAATGCCATAAGCGACTACTAATGATGTATCTAAGGTGCACAGTGAGCTGTGAGTTGCCAATAAGTAAGTTTTTCTTTAAATTAGTTCTGTTTTGATATTTAAAGTCTCAGATTTGTCTTCCTCATCTTGTTATCATATAGCCCACACTTTCCAAAACTCATTCATATCACATGTGAGATACAGAAGTGCCTTTGTAGTTACATTCTAGTTCTTTTTTACAGCTCTCGAGAAATCCATTAAGTAGTACTTCTGTGAAGGCAATCTGGAGACAGCTGGAACTTCCTCTTCCTGTGTAGGTCTGACAAGGCAAATGCTAATAGAATCATTCTTGTGTAAGAACAGTTACATCCTTGTTTTCAAAGCATTGACTATTTGCTTGCTTCTCTTAAGGCTTGTTTTGTGGGGCTGGGGAAGATGGCTCAGTCAATAAGTACTTACCACACAGAATGAGGACCCAAGTTCAGATCAAGAGCATCAAAATGAAACATCCAGCATGGGAAAAATGCTGAGAATCCTAGGAGGGATGCAGGAGACTCCCTGGGGCTCACTACCAGCTAGTTATCCTTCATGAGTCCTGATTCTCTAGAACGAAGCAGAAAAGAGTCTCCCCCAGGGGGCGGTAGCAGCGTGTTCCCGCAGAAGGAACTTTCAACCAGAATTTAAGTTGCTGCCTCAGAGTGTAAACTGACATCCAATCGTCTACAGCACCATGTATTCATTGTAGGGTGGATTTTGTTTTAAAAGAGTGGGAGTTAGCAGACCTTCATTTCTGTGTTCCTTTATGGAATACAGGGAGCACATACAGACCCTAATTTTAAACCTCTTACTTTTGAGATGAGAGTTTAGGTCATTTGCTGAATACAAAGGAAAGGAACATAAAAGGAAATTTGATGTTTATAAAAGGAAGCAGACCATTCATAAGCATAGTTATAAATGCCATTGGATCTGCAGATGTTTAGACACATTGTCTAATGCTATTTGAGACTATTTTATGGATTTATAGGAGGAAAAGTGACAAATATTAAACAAATTATCTAACAATATTATTGGTTTTTTTCTTCCTGTTTGCTTTGGTAAATGAAGACCTTTCCACTGACTTTACTAAATATGCTGTGTCATAGGAATAAAAAGACATTATCCTTAATTAGATGGTTCCAGGTTGTGTGTTAGAAAGCAAAGATTAGCTACTTCAAGTTAAAAAAAAATTAAAGTAGATTCTGAAAAACTGAGATAAAATCACGAAAAGCAGTGCCAGCCTGCTGTTGGCTGAACAGGGAGAGCCAAGCAAACAGATTTACACCCAGAAGAGAAGGGCTTGTGGGCCTGGGATAGAGATTTCAGCATTACAGCCTGGGAAATCTCCTAAACTGGAACATGGAAAGAACTCAGAGTCAGCTTCAGAGCTGAAAGGGCTAAAGTTAGATTTTTATCCCTTTGCATCCGTGGGATGCAAAGCTACCTGTTTTCATAGTTTCCTCACGTGATGGCTTCCCATTTTGATTTTAGTTTTGGTTTTTATTTTATTTCACTTTGTAGAAGTTAAAGAAAGGTTTTAGGTCTATCTGTCTATTAGCTCAGGATAAGGACCACACAAGTTGGAGATGGCAGTAGGACACATGAATACAAGTACATCAGAAACAGGAGGTCTCTACTGTAAGAATGCCAGTTCCCAGGATCTTGTAGGAATCATTCAGAGGATATTAGACCTTTCATAATCTATGAAACCATATATTTTTGAGATGACAACACCCTAGCTGCTGATTTCATACTTATACACATATATATATTGTATACGGCAACAGTTCTCAACCTGTGGGTCACGACCCCTTAGGAGTCAAATGACTTGTTCACAAGGCTCACTTAAGACCATCAGAAAAACACAGGTATTTATATATAATTTACAATAGTAGCAAAATTACAGTTATAAAGTAGCAACAAAAGTAATTTTATGGTTTGGGGTCACCACAACATGAGAAATTGTATTAAAAGATTGCAGTGTTTAGGAAGGTTGAGAACCACTGGAATATAGTTAATATTTACAAATATGCATATATGCATATATCTCTGTGTGTATATGCACATATGAACAAAGCTTATAAATTGTCTATATATTCAATAAAATTCCACATCTTCATCAAATGAATTTTGTTATAAGCAGTTCTTGCCAGACAGCAATTTGATTAATGAGTGTGCTTACATTTTAATAAATCTTCATTTTCATTGGTTCAAACTGAACGATTTTCTCTGATTATATTTTTATTTATAATAAATAAGACCCATAGTGTATAGGTAGGTCAGGTTTTCTGCACAGGCCTATGCTTTAATCTTGACCAGTACTACACAAATTTGAATTTTCTCTCAGCTGACTAGAGGGTTGAGGCTAATTGTGATTTGGATGACATGGTCCAACTTGGTTTTAGAATAAGGAATCAGATCTCACTTTTATTGGGAAACTGATCAGAAGTTCAAATATACCAGACAAATATTCTTAACTTGAATATTGTTGGAGCAATGAAGAATGCTCAAGTTTAGACAAGACTATGGGAATGAAGCCTTCAGTCCAAACCATGTTTTGTATCTTGTAGCTTCTGCATTCACATCCCCATGCGGAACAGCCAAGATGTTTGGATTTAGTTCTATTGTTATTTGTTTGCTTATTTTTATTCTGAACAGTTGTACATCTTTTCAAACTATAAATGTAATATTTTTCAATGCATTAAATACAGAAAGAAAAATTACTAAACTACAGGGAAGTAGAATTACTTTTGGATATTAATGGCTGGGGGACCATGAGATGTTGGCTCCTTTGGGGACATTTTTTGTTTCTAACTGTGCCCTCCTTCCATTTATTCCTCTTCTTTAAGAAGCTCTTTTGCAATGAGAAGCATCTATGAGGGAAGAAGCCTTGGTTTTTGAACTGTGTGGAGGCAAAAGCAGTTTTTGGCAATCACTTAAGTCACACTGCTTTTTAATATACAACTACATTCAATTTTATAATATGCAAAAATTTATAATTTTATTAATAATCAGACTTATTTATAGCAGTATATATTTAAAGTGTTTACTACTTTGTGTTTGTGTTGTGCATGTGTGTATGCATGTGTGTGTGCACAAATCTACAAGAAGGCTACAAGTTGACATTACTCTCTATGTTTTCTTTGAAAGGAAATCTCTGTTATGGAACTTGGGGCTCACCATTTCAGCTAGAATGGCGAGCTCTCAGTGTGCCCTTATCACTGGGGTTACAGGCTCACACCACCACATCTTGCTTTTACGCTTATGTTAGGAACCTCATGAGGTCCCCATGCACACATTGCAAGTGCTTTCCCCAGGAAACCATCTCTCCAGTCTCTGCAACATTCTATTCATCTCATATTTGTCCTGTTTTATGCTCAGAAATGCGCTACCCTCTTAAAAGAAATTAGGAAAAAGTTCTCCCTTGTGTGGAGCTTTGTGATAATTTAAAATCTATACCGATATCCTCAAAAGACTTATCAAACTCTCAAGAAGATAGATGAACTGAACAGCATTTTAGAATTGATTCTTAGACAACTTAAAATTTTTACCACAGGATTCCTGTGAGCACATGTATTGGAAACTACCTCTTCAGGATTCTTGCTCATACAGAAGACCAGTTGAGCTCTGCCCCCAATCTCACAGAATCCAGAGGAAGCAGGCCTCCCAGGAGCTCTAACCCGGGTAGTATCTCAGGTAAGGAGTTAGCAATGCCAGCCCCAAACAGGGAGTAACTGAGACCCACTAGGACCCAGGAAGTCACTCCTGGCCCAGAGCACTGGTTCCTTCTGGTCTGTGCCTGAGTACTGAGCAGATCTTGGGCCCTAGCTCTAACACAAGTAGTAATACCTGCCCCACACAGTTCTCATACAACCAAGATAATAGGAAAGGCAGGCTCCAGTCAGAGACAGGGCAGGTAGTACTAAGGAGCTCCAGATGGCAAAAGGCAAGTGCAAGAACATAAGCATCAGCAACCAAGGGTACTTGGCATCATTAGAACCTAGTTCTCCCACACAAGAAAGCTCTGAATTTCCCCATATCACTAGGAAAGCAAGATTCAGATTTAAAATCACTTCTAATGATGATGATAGAGGACTTTAAAAAGAACATAAATAACACTCTCAAAGAACTTGAAGAGAACACAGGTAAACAGGTAGAAGCCCGTAAAGAGGAAACACAAAAATCCCTTAAAGAATTACAAGAGAACACAACCAAACAGGTGAAGGAATTGAACAAAACCATCAAGGACATAAAAATGGAAGTAGAAACAATAAAGAAATCACAAAGGGAGACTACCCTCAAGATAGAAAACTTAGGAAAGACTCAGGAGTCATAGACGCAAGCATCACCAACAGAATAGAAGAGATAGAAGAGAGAATCTCAGGTGCAGAAGATACCATAGAAAATAATGACACAACTGTTAAAGAAAACACAAAATGTAAAAAGTTCTTAACACAAAATATCCAGGAACTTCAGGACACAATGAGAAGACCAACCCCCTAAGGATAATAGTTATAGATGAGAGTGAAGATTCCCAACTTAAAGGGCCAATAAATATTTTTAACAAAATTATAGAAGAAAACTTTCCTAATCTAAAGAAAGAGATGCCCATAAACATACAGGAAGCCTATAGAATGCCAAGTAGACTAGACCAGAAAAAAAAATACCTCCTGTCACATAATAATCAAAACACCAAGGACACAAAACAAAGAAAGAATATTAAATAGAGTAAGGGAAAAAGGTCAAGTAACATATAAAGGCAGACCTATCAGAATTACACCAGACTTCTCACCAGATACTATAAAAGCTAGAAGATGCTGGACAGATGTCATACAGACCCTAAGAGAACACAAATGCCAGCCCAGGCTACTCTACCCAGCAAAACTCTCAATTACCATAGATGGAGAAACCAAGATATTCCACGACAAAACCAAATGTACACAATATTTTTCCACAAACCCAGCATTACAAAGGATAATAGCAGGAAAGCTCCAATACAAGAAGGGAAATTATACCCTAGAAAGAGCAAGAAAGTAATCTTTTTCCAACAAATCCAAAAGAAGATAGTCACACAAAGATAACTCCACCTATAATAACAAAAATAAGAGGAAGCAACAATCACTTTTCCTTAATATCTCTTAACATCAATGGACTCAATTCCCCAATTAAAAGACATAGGCTAACAGACTGGATATGTAAACAGGACCCAGCATTTTGCTGCATACAGGAAACCCACCTCAGTGAGAAAGACAGACTCTACCTTAGAGTAAAAGGCTGGAAAACAATTTTTCAAGCAAATGGTCCTAAGAAACAAGCTAGAGTAGCCATTCTAAAATTTCCAGCCCAAGAACACAAAGGGAGGGACTCATGGCTCCACCTGTATAGGTAGTTGAGTGTGGCCTTGCCAGGCATCAGTGGAAGTGGAGGACCTTGGTACCTGAAAGTTTGAATTCCCTAGTGTTGGGGAATTTCCAGAGTAGGGAGGTGGGAATGGGAGGATGGTGGAAGCACACCCTCATAGAAACTCCCAGAATTACATGGATTAGACATGACAGAGTCAGGCCACCAGAAGACTAGATTCCAGAATTCAAACAAAAAATTATCTTGATACTACAATTTGTTTTTAGGATTGTATATTGCAGAATACACAGCCTTGGTGTATCTACTCATCAAACAAGCTGAGCAGACCTGTTTGAACCTCTGATGTCCTGGAATTTCAGCTGGATGCAGTGAAGACACAACATCAGAGGCTTATCAATTTTGGTTTAGAAGCTATGTTTTGTTCTTCCCATAATTTCAGGTAACTCAGTCAGTCTGGATTTCTGACAGGGTTGAAGACTTATAGTCTAATGCCAATTCCGGCTATTTACTTTGAGAGAGAACATTTGAGAGGATGGTTTTCAGCTGACATTCATTCTAAAGCCAAGAAAAAAGCCAGGTTCAGAACTAAGTCTTTTAGTTAGGAGAGATGACAGAGGTTCTGGTTAGTCAACAAAATGATGGACTGGGTACTAGGTCTATCTTGTACTTTACTGACACAAATTGGTATAATTATGCTCTAATTGTATTTGAGAGAAAAGTTTTATTTTAACAGGAAGGGTGCTATGTAGGAGGAGCTAAGGTGGGAGGAGTAAGGAGAGGAAGAAGAGGAGTAAGGAGAGGAGGAGGAGAAAGGGAGGAGGAGCTAGGTGATGAGAGAGAGAGAGAGAGAGAGAGAGAGAGAGAGAGAGAGAGAGAGAGAGAGAAACATGGAGGTGGATGTTCACGTGTCTCTGCCAGTCAAAGACAGTTGATATATCTAGGTTGGGTATTGGGTTATACTTCTAATTGTCTGATTGTGTGGGTATCTTGATATTGAGCATTACCAAACTTATAAAACCTTTGATTAACATTAAAAAACTGTATAAAATCAAAATGGAGAAGGGGGCATGGGATAGGAGTTTTCTAGCAAGGGGAAATGGGGAAAGGGGATGGCATCTGAAATGTAAATAAAATATCCAATAAAAAATAAATTAAAAAAAATTTTTACCACAGTAATTTGACCCTTCTATATTTCAGTGATTTGTGGTATACACTTATTTTACCCACATCTTAATATTTTTTAATGTTTAATTACCTTTATTTCTAGAACTAGTTCTCCATTTTTGTTCAGAAGTGGCTAATGTGTTGATAGATAATATTTACTTAACAAAAATGCCTTCTTTGTATGTAAACACACTTAACTTTTGTACCTTTAATGTTTAAAATGGATCTTCAGGAAAAACAAACCATATACTAAATTTACAACTTGGTTCCTTTAGTGTGTGTGTGTGCAAGTTATCTGTACATATAAAAAGAGTTTTTTTTTCCTTCTTTCCTTAGAACTATTTTGAAGAAACAGGTAAAGCAACAAATCAAGGAACTATGATAGAAATTGTCCAAAGATATTTTAATATTGACAATAATGTGCTTGGCTTCTGTTTGGTACCTATCTTGTTGATCTCAGTGTCTGTAATCATACAGGCCCCAACACACAAACAATCATAGCAACAATATTAATGATAGTAATAACAAAAATAGACTTTATGGGACAATTATCATGAGGCATGCATGGGCTAAGTGCTTTCTCACCAGTTTTTTTTTTAATTTCAAATAATAAAGTGTGTGTTGTAGGCTCAATTTTCTTTCCAGATGAAGAATCTCTGGAAAAGGTTCCTTCCCAAGTCACAGCTTAGCCGTAGAGAGGGATTCAGGACATAACCCAAAACTATTATAAATGACTCTATTGTTAAAATCCACCCCCTACTGATTTGGTACTAAAGCTCTGTAATCACGGCCTACACAGTTCATCACATCCTGCTTGTCAGCCAAGACTCCACAGAAATCAGTAAGTGTGATTTACAACGCAGAGGCAGAGCAGGCCAGAGAATGGGTGGGAAGTTTTAAGAATGGTTTTCAGGTACTTGCCACATGAGCTGAGCACAAAGAGATAAATGCTAAAGTTGATGTGTTGTGTGGTCTGTGAGAGATGAGGTCAGTATGTAACAATGAAGTGGTAAATTTTGAAAAGAGACATATGATATTTACATAATTCCTAAAAGGTGAAATGGAATAGGTCTGGATAAGAGCCACTGTCTGTGCCAAGCGTGATTATATGAAATTGAAGTCATTGCTTTACAATAATACTATAAAATTGCTGGGCTAAAAAAGAAACCGTGGCCCATCATATTTGGGGAACCGCATCTGAAACATATTGTTGTTTCAGATGCAGTGGAAGAGTTGAATTTCACCTTCTAGCCAGATGGGGAAGGTATACAGGATATTAGAAAATGGAATAAAGACTGTGTTCATAGAGCTTGATAGGAAGCTTAACTTAGCCAACTGAATGGTGAGAAACAGATTACACATGTCAGGGAGTAACAGCTTCACGACACATGGTGGTCCTTTGTATGATGCTAATTTTATCTTCAGTCCTTGGTTATACTACTTCTTTTTAAGGTCCAAGTAAGGTATTCTTTAGCGCTATTTCTAAATTCTTTGCTATACATAAAATTTACATTGTAATCACAGAATAAAGGATGATGTTTAGAGTTGTTATGTTAAATAAATACATAGATGGATTTACATTCTGGCAGCATAATTAAGTATCATGACCAGTATTCACAGCACACAGTGTGAAAAAAGACATCTTTTTTTTTTTTTTGCTTGTATGCCTTAAGAACAATTAAATAGATCTCACTGTTATTTAAAGTAAATATATTCTTGAAATTATTTTATTTGAAAAGTAAAACAGGATACAAATGTTTGTTACAGCTTATGTAGAAACTGTAGATATCAAACTCTGGAGTTTCTTCACTCTTAGCGTATAGATGAATAATTAATTGATAAATATAAATCATAATGTTGAGTGGTTTCTGCACATTGGGTGTGTGATTACTTTCTGGAAATCAAAATGTGAGTCAGCTTAAATTATATGTTGGGTTTATTTGTAAATCTGTATTTCCAATCTTGTGTGTGTGTTTCATAAAATAAAGATTCTTTTTTAAAAAGATTATTTATTTATTTATTTAATGTACATGAGTACACTGTAGCTGTCTTCAGGCACACCAGAAGAGAGCATCAGATCTCATTATAAATGGCTGTGAGACACCATTTAGTTGCTGGGAATTGAAATCAGGACCTCTGGGAGAGCATCCAGTGCTTTTAACCACTGAGCCATTCTCTCCAGCCCCATGATAAAAATTCTTGTTGAAACTAAAATAAAACACACTCTGGTTTAAGATCATTTTTATCACTCAATGAGTAAAGGTGTCTGCTGACAGGCATGATGAGTTCAGTTTAATCCTGGGGACTTACATTGTGAAAGTTAAGAACTGACTTCTCTGATCTTCTCCTCTCCACAATGAAATAAAATGTAAAACAAGACAAAACAAAACATATTAACAACAACAAATGAACACAACCCCAAAGGCTTCATTGCCTTGTTTCTTACCTCTTTTTATGATGTATAAGCAGAATCAGTCATTTAAATAAATAATTAAGTGAATATTTCTATGTGGAGGCATAATAGGAACATAAGTAGAGACAATAAACAAAATTATGTAAACACTCCCATGATCACTGTTTCTAGGGGCTTATCAGGATGACCATAATATCTGAGCCTACTTCCCTGTCCTAGCCCAAAGTCATTTTCATGTCTGAAGCCTAATTTCTTGTTCTAGCCTAAAATTTAGATTTTTTGCCTGAAATTACTTCTTTGTTCTAGCCTAACCTCAGATTCCTGCCTAAAGCCTAATTCCTTGTCCTTGTCCAATGTCATATTTCTGCCAAGCAGCCCATTTCCTTGTCCTTGGCCCATGTCAGATTCTTGCCAAGCAGCCTCAAAGGCTCTCCACATCTCTCCCTTTTTTATTTCATTAACAAGACTGAGTCTGTCTTAGGTTGTTCTGACAAGAATGCCTTTCTTACCCATCATGAAATATGCATTATCAAAAGCAATGTCCTCTGTCTTAGGTTGGTAAGGTTCTCTGCAGAATCTTACCTGTCCTTGGCTTGCCAGTCTGTTAATTTAATAATTCTGTCTGGGGGTCCATTTTCAGGTTCAAGCCATGTACTTTGATTGTCAACATGTTGATGTTGTTAAAGACAAGCTTTAACATGATGATCAGGAATATAAGTATTCCCAGGACAAAAAGGACTAACATGATCAAGCTATATATGCCATTCTTGAAGCTTGACCAAAATAGAAATACTGACCTCAGGCCAGGAGTAATTTTATCAGCAATATCTACCATATTAACACTCTGCAGAGCAGCATTCTTGAAATTCTAAGCTCACTATGTAAAGTTAAAACATCCAGAGAGGTGTTAGAATTATGCCAAATATATTGCAAGGGTCTTTAAACTTTTTCCTAATTATAGTGACTACCACTGTAAATTTTAGAACTAACATGAATCCAATGGTATTTGGCATGACACTTGAGATGGCTCCTTACCCTTAAATTCTGAACCTAGATAATTTGAATAGGATAAAGAACATCAATCCAGAAAGCCACTTCTGTTCTTCTTAAAAGTATTCCATTGAAATGCTGTGCCTGTTTTCATGACCCTGCTATTCCTATAATGCTCCCAAACACAGCTCTGTCTTCTTGGGCTCACATGTTGACTCCTGAATACTGTCTTTGTTCTTTCTTGGTGGGTCAGAGAGTTACCCTCTCTGCTCATGACTCAACTCTCTGACAAGCAGAGGCTATGACTTCTTTGTCAGAATGTGGCATCTCTCATATAAGTCTGAAAAGGGTATGATAACAGTGATACCTCCAATACTTGAGAGTCTCTAGATAATAGGTCACGACAGTTCCTAAAACACTTAAGGATCACTTGGAATTCCATAAGTGGTCCATGGACAGAAAGTAAGGAACTCTTTGTTTCTCAAGATCTCTGCCAGCACACACCCTAGTTTAAAGGGGAGATCAACCCTAGGGTTACAGGCCAGTACAGCAGCTATGTTCTTGTCAGAGAGACTTCATTTCAGAGTAAAGCAGGTGTTAAGAAGATGAAAGAAATGTCCCCTTCATCTCTGCCTTTATTGAGTGCTGACTTGAATGAATAAGCCAAGTGCAGTAAGCTTGGTGCCTTCTACTGACTAGAGAGCTTTGGCCAGCCGAAACCACTTTCTGGACAACAGACTCATCCAGTCTACATACTGAAAGGAGGGCAAGCAAACAGAAGTGGTAAATATGAGTAGGGTTGCCTAGAGGAAAGAGAATCCACATGTTATACAATTCCAAATTTTCTAGTGGTTACATTAAAAAGTAAATAGAGAAATTAACTTTATTATTATATAAATAAACATAAATATACAAAAAAGAAATCAAGAGCACTTCTAAGCCTGTGTTACTTATGTAGATCAAGAGAAACAATGATTCACTCCACAGGGCTTCTGAAGGTCAGGGAAGTGACCTGAAAATGTGTTTTACAAAGTCTATCTGAGGTAGATGCAATTGTTGGATTTGACTTTGTTTCCATCAAGGCTGGTCCCAGCTTTACAGTGGCATGAATAATCTGGGTGAAGAGACATCCTCAGAGAAATGAGTCTTTTCTTGAGTGAGTTTTCATGCTTGTGGGATGGGATTAGTTATGGTGAAATGGTAAAGCAAAACTGGCCTTCTTGCTTCTCCTCTGCAGGTGCCAGCTTGAGCACCCTGCCCCTCCTCCCAAGCCCTCCTTTTCCTACTAAAAAGAATGAAGGCAAAACCCTTGTTATCCTGACTGTTGACTGAAAAATCATGAGCTAGACCTGGGTATTCTGTTATAGAAAAAGAACAGGAAGAAGAGGAGGAAGAGGAAGAAGAGGAGGAAGAGGAGGAGAAAAAGAAGGAGGAAGAGGAAGAGGAAGAGGAAGAGGAGGAAGAAGAAGAGGAGGAGGAGGAGGAGAAAAAATAGTACAAGCTTAATACATAGCTGTTAAATTCATCTCTGCAATATGACATTTTAAACCCAATTCTTTTCTAGTCTTA
This sequence comes from Rhabdomys pumilio, assembly GCA_030674055.1. Lineage (NCBI taxonomy): Eukaryota > Metazoa > Chordata > Mammalia > Rodentia > Muridae > Rhabdomys > Rhabdomys pumilio. The sequence continues at coordinate 25,000,722 of JANHMN010000001.1, forward strand.
AGATCATTCCAACCTATTTATTCATGTGTCCTTACAAATGAGAGCATCAGAGAAACTGTAGTGGAGAGGAATATAAAGAGGAAAACCTGGCTAGATTTTATATATTGGGTTTAGATATAATTTACATCTTTTTAAAATAACTTTCTTGAACAACATAAAGTTGAAAAGGTTATCTAAATTTGTTTAAAATTTACAGATATTGGCTTAATATTTCCCCTGTAATACTGACTGCCTATATGAAATGGATATGCTTTATTTCCTCTCTCCAAAGTGGATTCAGTAACTTTGTGAAACTAGTCAAATAACATATATACAAGAATGGAACAACTGATGTCAAACCAGTGGCATAATGCTTAACGCATTGAAAACATATGTAAGCATTCACTTGGAATAATTGTATTTTTGCTCTAATTCTTCCACTCCCATTTGCTACTTGGTGACCAGTATACTTCCATAAAACCTAGGCATGTACAGACGTCTTCACAGGCTGTATGTTTCTGTAGAGAAGAGCTCTGACTCCTTAGTCCTAAATCTAATCTCTCTTGACCACTCCCTGTTGTTTCCCAGCCTTTTTGCACTGACTAAAGCAGACTTCCTGTTCTTGCCCTCTGGCTGTAAAAACTCAAAAAATAAATATTTAGTAGCATATAAAAGACATATAAATCTGTCATTAAAATGGAAAGTACAAGAATAAACCATCATTTTGTTCCAGGGTTTCCAGACAATTCAATGAAAAAAAGTCTTAAAACAACAATAACAAAAACAACAGCAAAATCCAAATAAATCTTGAGGTGTCTTGGCATAGGCTTTTAATCTCAGTACTAGGGAGTCAGAGAGCAGACATGGGTGAGTTTGTACCCAGTGGGGTCTACATAGTGAGTTCCAGGCAAGACAGGAATGCATAGTGAGACTTTGTCTCAAAAACAAAAACAAAAACAAAAACAAAAACAGAAACAAAAACAAAAAAACAACAACAAAAAAACCAACCCAACCCAACCAACCAACTAACCAACCAACCAACCAACCAACCAACCAACCAACTAACCACGTTTTTGTAGCTCTATCAGCAAAATTGACTGGATATTCATGTACACATAGATGTGAACAAACTTTGACTCTTATTTTATATTATACACAAAATTGACAAACATTGGATCATAGACCTAAATGAAAACATAAACTATGTAACTACTTGAAGAAAATATGTGAATGTCCTTACAAATTCTGCCTGGCCAACAGTGTTCTGGATGAAATTACAAGCATATGAGTGATGAGAAAATTACTACATCAGACATCATAAAAGTTAAAAATATTTTGCTTCAAAAGATATCATCAAGAAAGGAAGAGCGTAACTCACAGTCTGGGAAAAATTTGCAGCTTGTATCTAATAAAATAATTAAATAGAGAATACAGAAAGAACTATTATAACTCAATGACAAAAGTTTAGTTAGAGCAAAGGATGTGAACAGATACTTGCCAGAAATGAGATATTAATGAATGATAAGGACATGAATAGGTGTTCAACATCATTGTGCTATGTAAGTGTAAATCAAATCCAAAACCAATCTCCCCAAGATGGAGATAAAAAGAAACAGATAATAGCAAGTGTTATTGAATACAGAGGTATTGAAACCCTCCTATATCATTCATGCTGCTGAAGCCAGTTAGGTAGCAATCTTATGATTTCACAAACTGCTAAACCAGAGGTTACTGTATAATCTAGCAATCCACTCTTGATATATAGTCAATAAAATTGAAAATATTTGCTCATGCAGAACATTCTGCATAAATTTTTATAGCAGCATTACTTATTGCAGGCCCAAAGTAGGAACAACCTAAGTGTCCATCAATTAGGTTGATTAGCTAATTGATAAAATGAGATGCTTTTTGGGGTTTGGCATATTTGTCATCAACAAATAATAGAACATTGATACAATGTTATCACACAGATGAATCTTAAAAACAATACCCTGAGGCAGCCAAGAACCTTCACATATTTCACTATTTCACTTATACTAATTATCCAGAATAAACTAACCCACAAAGAGAAAGTTTAGACATTTTCTGAAGCAGGGATAGGAATGGACTAGTCAACGGATGTATGCTTTCTTGTAGAATAATAGAAATATCCTAAAGTCAGATAGAGGTGATGTTTGCATGACCACGAATGCACTAAAGTCTATGGAAGTGTACACTTAAAATGTCTGATTTTAAATTGTGAACGAGCTCATCTATCAATAAATCTTATTAATAAAGGGAATAAGCTTTAAGGGAAATCATTTGCTTTTCTTATTTGCTTCAATACTCTACTGTAGTTACATCTTCAGTGGAGACTTTCTCATCTGTCTCCCAGGCTTTTGTCAATATTTTAATGATAATTTGTGTGTGCAGCCACTATGCTTGGTAAGACATTTTATAATTCCCTTTTGCAGTAACATATGGCAGTAAACACACACCAGCATTTTCTGTGTGAGTTTAGCATATTCAAAAACAGGGTTGGGAGCCAGAGGGGATGGATGACACCAAAGAGACTGTCTTCCAGATGCAACAGAGCAGACACACTATCAACTCAGGAACACTGTGGTAGCACGCACAGGGCCTGCACAGGTGTAAGTCAGACAGGATCCCAGCCCAGAGATAGAGAAGTGGACCCAAGCTCCCATTGCTAGCCAAGAAGCTATCTCCAACTGACATCTGATTGCAGAGGAAAACTTGTTTTTTTTCCAGTGGAGTCTCACTGGGAATGTTAACTACATTAAGAGAAGGTCTATGCACAGCAGTTGATGGCCAACACAAAGTGTTGTTTCATATTGTTCTGTTTGTGCATTTTTTAATCTTACTGGACTTTTGCTTTATATTATGATTTGTGACTTTATATTCTTATAGGTTTTGTTGTTGTGTATTTATGTCTATGTGTGTATTTGTGTTTCCTGTTCTTACTCCTGGTTATTTTTTTTGTTTAAATTCTGGTTTGTTTGCCTGTCTTACTGTTTTCTGGGGAGGGGGGGAGGGAGGGAAAGAGAGAGAGAGGACATATGGAGTTAGGTGGGTGGGGGTGGGGAAGGTCTGGGAGGAGCTGAGGGAGAAGAAACTGTGAGCATAATATTTTGTATGAAAAAATATTTTCAGAAAATAATGCAAAAAAATCAGGGTTGGTGTGTCCCAGTGTTTTGTTTTACTTCCATTTTATTTTATTTGTCCTATGTTCTGTATATGTCAATGGAATTGAACATACTATCCCAAGACATGCATATAGCAATGGGTTGAGTTCATAATCCCCTTGAAGGGATCAAATAAATGTTTCCTATATTAATGAAAATATTATAATTAATTTCCATGATTCCTTCTTCCTTTTATCAGACTATTTGTTAATACTTTCCCTTTGTGTCTATGAATATATATAGAATTTACTATTGTCCTACATTAAATAACTATTAATGCTCTTGTCACTACTGAACATTTATTGATATGTCTTTAGGGAATACTATAAGACATAGCGTGCATATGGCAAAGTATAATAATTTTTAAAGTGCATTAACTACCAAAGGGAGACCTATATCTGTGAAATATTTGGCTTCATTCAACCTCTTGGGCTTTGGACTAATTTACACATCATTAGACCTTGACATTTTTATTTATAAAATAGAAATAAAAATATATTGTGTATAAATTATGATATAGCAGTTGAATTTGGTTAGTTAGACACAATGACTTTATATATCCCGTAACTGCCATACAGTGTTCTATTATATATGCTACAGAGCAATATATATCTATGTATGATAATATTTTTAAAATACATGAGCATAAATACAAACACACACATATACACACATTAAATATTCTGGTCATTTTGCAGTTCATTTGTAGGCTAGGAAATATATCATTGCAGTTTTATATTGTACATCAGTGTTTTGTATATCTTGTTTATACCAGTTAACTTATAAATTGTGTTAACAATATTATTCACAATATTCTTTCTGTTTTGGAATCTACTTGGAAAAATTGAAGATTCAGCTGCTATTAGTACATCAGCTGCGTATGACAGAGAACAAAGCAATGAGTAAAGACATGGCAGAGCTACCTGAGCATGCTCTACATTTTCAACCTTGGAAGAAGCTCTTAGACCTGTGGAAAATCAGTGCCCTTAGAACCAACTAATTCCAATTCAGAAGTTGTGGGAGGAAAACTGGAGTGGGAAAGAGGCTTGTGTGTTTATTAGCATCTCTTAAGTAACATGCACTAAGCTACTTCAAATTTAGTCTTCACATTAACCTGTGGCAGCAGATATTATTATCTTATCTATAAAATGATATCATTCTTATATTACTTGTCCCAGTTTATTTAGCCAGTAAGTTTGTATTTGATCTCCCAGTTTACGTTAACCTTATTATTATTATTATTTTTTAAATTGGGACATGTTGGAATGGAAGCGGATGTCACACATACATGAGGTGAATGACAAGTCTCAACAAAGGACTTTCTATAGAAGCATAGGCAGAGACTAGAGGAATCTGCAGAAGATGCTATGGTGCCATGGAGTTAGCCAGAGTGGGAAGCAAAGTCACTGGAGGGGTAAAGGAGGAAGTAGTTGTTTGCTCTGAGACTAGACATTACAACTGACAGTGGTTTTCAACAGAGAAAGTTAAGATAATTCTAATCCAAAATTCTCTTCAGTCATTAAAAGAAAACAAAAACAAAACCAGGAGAGCCTCAAGCAGCCAACATCCAGACAACCTGAAGGCGCATGAATAACGCTAGTCACGATCTGTAGACCTTTGTAATTTACTGCCTCAGATACAAGACAATAACGGCTCATTAAATGCCCCCCAAGATTGTATGGGTTTTGTTACACAGCATTATTGTAGCAATAGATAACTAATATACTTCTTTTCTTCCCCCAAATACATCTGACACATAAAGAGTTATAAATGCCTATTAAAACAGAACCTATGTATGATAAGTTATTTTCTTGAATTGAACATCAGTGTAGTTTTATGTCAGAGTTTTAATTGAACAACAAGTTTCTAGATATGAATGTTCAGCAAATGGTTTCAGATGTGGAACTAAAGTGTGCTCTGGGGAAAAGAAGGTTTAGAGATAAAATTTTGAAGCTGTCTTCATAAAAGCAAAGCCAAAACCAAATTATAACATCATTTATTGAGTACATATCTCATGTCTGGCACAATATGGAAAGTTGGAATAGAACAGCAAACAACACAGACATGCTCCTTCTCCTCAGGCAAGACCTACATAACATTGCTACGAAACAAATAAAGAACTTCAAATTGCAATCGGGGGCACAGAAGAAATGAGCAAATGGCTGAGCCACAGGGTCAACGGATGGTGCAGGATAGATGCTGGATTTGCTGGTCGGAGAAAGCCTTCTCAAATAAGAAACATGAGTAAGAAGGCAAGCCATCCTGCAATAGACCTGCGCCTCATATAAAGGTTCCAGGAGAGGCAAAGCCATAAAAAGCAATTCTCTATGAGGGGGTACATGGCATTTGTATGATGACAGTGGAAAGATAGACAGAGTTTGTACCACTGGGTGAACAAAGAAGTTTAGATTTAGATTCTAACCACAGTTTAGGGTTTTAAGCAGGAATATAATAAGACACACCTTAGCAGTTACCTTTGAGGGTCAGTTTAGGTAGGGATATTGTCTACATGTAACAAGGATCACAAGAACACTAAAGTTGGTTTCCACTGCATTACACTGAACCTCCTATTTCCACCCACTATGATCACTAATAATGGATGAGCAGATCCTGTATCTTTCTGATGGGGAAATTAGGAACGCAAGGGTTGGTGTTCAGGTTTTCTACATTTTTCTTTTTTTTTTTTTTTATGAAGCAGTTGAGTTTGGGCCACCAACATTTAGTGGCATATCGGTACTCACTGAAAGTGGTCCAGCACTGCCTTTTATTGTCATTCTCAGTCCTCAGCAACTCCACAACACTTGAAAAACATCACTCCGTGACAGAAACTTCACATATAAAACCAAAGCTCTGAAGTGGAGCAAGTTACCCAGAGCTGAGTGAACGGTAGTCAGAATCATGAGTCTCACCTTCACACATTCTCAGGAACCTTTCTCTTCAGATCACGAAGATCCCTGTCATCCAATTGCTTCGTTAACTTTCAAACGCGCTGTGTGACTTGCTCTTGAGAAACTGCATCATTCCATCTGCTCCAGGACACATCCGCATCTGTCTTTCTGGAAACCATGTTCTGTGTGCCCTAATTTGAAGAACTCATTAAGAAGAAAAGAAATTGTAAGAACCGAGTGTAGTCAACATTCTCATGATTTGTAAGGTCTTAGTTTCTAATCCCACTGAAGAAGAAAACCGTACTTTCTGTTTCAAATTTGGATAATTGAATAGTGACTTATGTGCAAACTGACAGTGGTTGTCGGAAAGATTTCCATCGGGCGGATGATTAAAGCAGTAAGAGTTGATTTTCCTTTAATTCAATCTCTCCTTTATGTGCTTTGTCAATCACAGCAGCTTTTTTTGATTTCCTCTGCAATAGGTGGGAAAGCTTTTGTCAAGCCCCTTCCATTGTTTTGTAAGTAATGTAAGTTTTTGTTGTGGCAATAGTTTTAAGAAGAGGTTTTTCTTTTCTTTTTGACTTTGTATAATGTGATGTGATTAAAGTTCAGACCTGTTTATCATTTCTGCTTTTTTTTTTTTTTGATGATACCTCCACTTACTAGATTTGTTTTTGAGATAGTCTTTCATTATGCAGCTCGCTTCTGATCTTGGATTTGTGATCCTCCTGTTTCAGCCTCCCAGGTGGTGGGATGACAGGCAAATGCCACCATGCACAGCATAATTAGAATGGATGAAGGCAATGCAATAAGAAAGCACTGTTAGTGTGCTCTCATTGGCTTGCTTTGCATTCAAGTCTTGAACCAGTTAGTTCCTTTTCTTCAATTCCATCCTATAATGTGTGCCAGAAGTCTTAGACTCTAGCTGCGGAGTTGCTGCTCACAGGCTGTGTAAGCTGAAGCAAATCACCTGCCTTTTCTGGGCTTTGGCTTTCCCCACTAGAGAACTTAAGAGCCAAAGACTAGATACTTCTAAGGTTATTTCAAGTTCAGAATTTAAGTTGCATTATTATTGAAAAGTGACCATCCCAGGCCAGGCTCATGCATTACTGGAGTTTGGCAGGTGTTAGCTGTACAAAATTGCAGTGTCTAATGAACACTCATAGAGGAGAGATATAGGACAGAAAGTCGGACTCCCACCAGGATGCTTGACCCTAAGTCTGAGCTGATACCAGTACCTAAGAATCTGACAAGGAAATGAAGCCACTTGTCTCTATGTTCATAAATGATGGAGGAGAAAGGGCCTATAACCATATCTTGGGTTTTACTCCCTCTCTTCCCCATCCTCTTGGCCTCCTGTTTCCTGCCCACAGCCCATCAGCATCCCACTGATGTAGGAGAACTGTCAGCTGCTGGGAGTTAGTGGCAAGGCTGGGGTTTTGCAAATGACCTCACCTTGTTTTGAATTTCTGTTTTCCATCTGTTTTTGGCAAACATTGCTGCATTTTTAATAAGTCAATCCACTTTTTAATATAATTGATGAGCATTCCATTCTCTTTCCAGTTCAATACGGAGATTGTTTTGTATTGAGGAACAAGGACGGCTGGCTTCTTTCCCCATAAGGTCCCAATGGTCCCTATTGCCATTCATAACAACGTGTAATTTAGTTTCTCCTTTAACCCAACTAGGAGCATTTTCTGTGGACTGTTTCTATTGCTTCTCTCTCTCAGTCTCTCTCTCTCTCTCTCTCTCTCTCGTGTGTGTGTGTGTGTGTGTGTGTGTGTGTGTGTGTGTGGTGTGTGGTGTGTTCTTTCCTGTAGGGGTGAAGATGAGAACTGTGGGTAAATCACCAGAACATCCATGGGCCAAGACAAGACAGTCGCCTCTCCCATCTTGAAATCCTTGCTTCCTTGATGCTCCACTACTTTCTCTAGCAAGGAGAGCAGAATGCTTAGCTTTAGCTAAACCTTTTTTTTTATATATATATATATATTTTCTTTATTTACATTTTTGAATGTTAGCCCCATTTTCCAGGCTCCCTTCCCAACTCCCTATTTCATTCTCCTTCCCCCTGCTTCTATGAGGGTGTTCCCCCACCCACCTACATTTATTTATTGACTTTCCATTTCAGAACACTTTCTCCACCTAGCTTTTCAAGATGGAAGGCACAAAGGTTGTGCGTTGGCTCTTATCCACCGGGTATCTGTCTAGACACGCTGAGAAGCGAATCAGAATCAAAGCTTAGCAAGAAGAATTCCGGATTCCCTAAAACCAGTAGAAGAGAAGGTATCTCGTTTTAACTATTTTACTAGTCCTACCTTCGTATCCAGCAGGAATCCTCTCTCCCCTGCATCTTTACTGTTTGAGTCTGAGTCCTGTGGTTCATATCTGTGCTTGCTTATAAAAACTGTCTACGAGGTTTACATCCTCAAAGCCCCATTACCATGGGGCCTTTAGTGTTTAAAACGATGACTTTGACAAGGGGCTAAGTTTCTCTCCTTTATCCCTGGCATGTGATCTGAAAGTGCAGGTTTGTTTTCTGACGGTCCTTACATAGTCCTACACTTCTCACTGCCTGGACATCTTCCTTGTCCTTTCCTGTCCGCCATGGTAAAACATACCCTTCAGTTAACCTCTGCTGAAATAGTTTTGTTAACTTTTCACCTTACACCAAGCCAGATTAAATGTCTTTTCTGAGTGCTTCCAACTAAAGCCAGGACATAGACCTCAGGAAGTGTTTAACTCTGTTACTCTACTGTCTTTGGTTTTCCTGTCCAGCTTTCTCTTAATCATGAGCACCTTGAAGTCAGAAGTATAGTACTTGGCGATATAATACACAACGAATGGAATCTGGATGAGTGCATAGCATTATTATATCTGTAAAGAGGTGGCAAATTCAGTTACTTTATTTCTCAAAGTACATCTAAGACTAAAATTTGTTATATGCCAGAAGGATGTATGGTCGCGACAGTTCCTTAGACAATGTTTTCAATGTAAGGAAATGTTTCTGTAGACAAGCATCTCTGGGTTTGATTGCTTCATGTCTGAGGTTCCTTGTCAATCTTGTCTTCGTGGAGAAAAGTCAGCGAGCATGCGCTGAGCAGCTTCGCAGTGAGCATGCTGAGCAGCTTCGCAGTGAGCATGCGCTGAACAGCTTTGTGTTGGCCTCACAAACTCGCGGCTGGTAGAAACTTGTAAGTTCAAGGCTGAGGCCGAGAATTTCAAAACTGCATACTGGATTTCTAAGTTCTCACTGATCTCCTGCTCCAAAGAAAACTGCTCTGCTATTCTGAATTACAGTCAGTTACTGTGAAGTCACTAAGGTAGAAATAGAGCAGAAAACACACACCAAAACAAACAAGCAAGCAAACAAAAAACCCCAACAACAACAAACAACCCTAGAAACACCCCTGCTTTCTCTGTTTTAATCAGTCTTCACAAAAGCTTAATTTCCACATGATTTTATTTTGATGATTTTTTCCTTACTCAGTGTTGTATTTATAGACAAAACATATGCTGGAGAAACAGAAAACAACTTTCTGTGCGTGTTCCCGTGTTTTGTTTTTCTCTATTGTAAAGTGAGCATATGAAACCATTTGGGAAAATGGAAAGGAAAAGAAAATACAAAGTCTGAGTCTGTGCTATGTGCTTCGTAGAGTATTCTTGCAGTTTTTCTCCTTAATTAGACTCAGATTTAAAACAAACGGAGCTTTTCACAAACAACAATGATAGCATTGCAGGCACATGCAGATACAGACACACACAGAGAGACAGGATAATGTACGTGTTCTTGCCTTTTGCTCCCTCTCCATGTTTGTCTAAAGGGGATAAAAATAATGATGTTGCAAATTTATGCTTCGCATAATATAAAAGTGACTTTTACCCTCCCATGTCGAGTTATTTTTAAAGCAGCTTACAGACTGCGTTTATCATACCCTCAAATGAGAACTAGTGTACTACAGGCTTTACTGTGGCCTGAATTTTGGTTTTGTTCAAATTCAGAGGCTAATTGATCGGACTCGTAGGAGAATCTTCGCTAGTTAAATCTTTGAATTGATCTTCCTTTAAATTTTTAATTGTGGTAACAAGCACATACAGCTTAACCATCTTACTCATGTTTTATGTGTGTGATGAGTGATATGCACGTAATATGCACATACAGCTTAATTACCCATCTTACTCATGTTTTATGTGTGTAGTGAGTGTTGTGCTTGTAATATGCACATACAGCTTAACCATACATTTACTCGTGTTTCATGTGGGTGGTGAGTGCTATGCACATTTTCACATTGCTATGCAAACATTGTCACCATCCGTTCATTGCTATATTAATTAAGCAGTACTATTCCATTATCCATTCTGTTTTTTATCTCTTTGCTCTTGACTATTTTAAGATGCTGTATAAATTAAGCAGCACTTATCTTTCTTTGACTGGCTGACTTCACTTAGTCTAATATCACTGAGTATAAGTCACTCCCCCCCCCCCCAATTTTAATGCAGAGTACTATCTAACTGTATATGCATACTACATGTGTTTCGGTTTCTCTTGCTCTTTATGTTTTTGTTTTTTGTATTTTTGTTTTTGCTTATCCACTCAGTTTCTGGTATATAACTGGGTTGCTCTCATGTTTTATCTATGGTGATAAAGATACAATTACCACAGGAGACACAAATATCCTTTCAAAGCCCTGCTTTACTCTCTCATCACTTCCTTGATAAGTTTTTTATTGTTGTCGGTTTGTGTAGTTAGTTTGTTTTGAATGAAATAATATGAGAAATTCTTGGGGGGGGGATCAGGGCTGGGCCTCCTTAAGCAACAGCTGAGCATCTAGTTCTGTGTCAACTAACGAGGCTTTAGGGCTGAGGATTTTCTCTTCGGGAAGGATGAGCCCTGTTTTACACCATCAGGTTTTGAAATTTAGATTTGTTTTTCTTTTTAAGTATTCTTTCTATGTCTTTGTTCAGACTCCCATTTGATGATGTCCCATATGCCACTGGACTCTTCAGTTTTACTTATTTTTATTTTTGTTTTCCACATGGTAATTTTACTTTTTTTCTTCTGTCTACTCTGTTCTACCCTTGAGCACCATGAGCTGCATTTTCTGAGAGGAAAGGGCTGATCACAGGCCTGAGCACTCTAGTTTGTTTTTCTATGGCTGTTTTACCCTCTCTCTCTCCTGAGTCATTCTTTTCTGAAGGTACTTTAGATTTATGACCATGCAAGCATCTTAATGCTTGTTATAGAGCAGTTCCCTCCAAGATTAAGCCTTCTATCTTGGAAGGAAGCTCATTAAGACAAAGGATGTTACAAGATATTCTAAGAGGAAGTGAAACCTTCCCTCATAGGGAAGTACCTTAAATTTAGAACATAACATCTTAAAGATTTCAGGAAGTCCCTGAAACTGAACAGATTTGCTAGGCTGCTCTTCCTTCTCCAAGCATATATAAACTGTAAGAACAGCTGAGAGACACTCTCAGACCACCTGAGCTGTCGAGAAGAGGCTCAGACCAGTTAAGTTGACTGTAAGAAGCAGAGACCAAATGAGCCACATCAAAGCCACATCAAAGAAACTACACAATTGGTTCACCATGCTGGACTTTAGTGGTATTCCTACTTGCTCTCTTATTGGCTCCCTCTCTGAGTTGAGTAGATGTTTGCTCACTTCTTCCTAGGAATTGTGTCACACAACAATGGTAAAAGATCAAAACTACTTTCAATCAAGGTGAACCTCCAATGACAGATTACTGTACTAATGAGGTCAACTTCCTAAGATGGGAATAAAGGCCACGCCCTGAAACAGGTGCCATAATCTCATAGAAATGTTCCAATAAGTGGATACAGAGATGATGACTTCTCCATAACATTTTACAGAGTCAGAGTGAGATAATAATAAGCCTGATCACTGAATTGACCAAGATAACTTGATAGACTACAGTGTAAAACCTAACCCTCTACCTTCTTTCTCTTTTCTACAAAATCATTTTGTAATGGCTAGTTTTAATATCAACTTGACACAAACTAGTTATCTGAGAGGAGGAAACCTAAATTTAGGAAGTGCCTTCATAAGATTCAGCTATAGAGAATTATCTTAGTTAGTGATTGATGGGGGAGGTCCCAAACCATTGTGGACGATGCCTTTCATGGTCTTGTGGTCCAGGGTTCTATAAGAAAGCAGCCTGAGCAAGCCATGAGGAATAAGCAAGTTAGCAGCATTCCTCATTGCTTCTGTATTAGCTCCTGCCTTCAGGTTCTGTCCCTGTTTGAGTTCCTGTACTAACTTCTTTCAGTGATGAACACTGGTATGGAAGCTCAAGATGAATGAACCTCTGTGTCCCCAGTTGCTTTGGTCATGGTGTTTCACCACAGAAATAGTAACCCTAACCCTATTAAGGAGAATAGGGTATTACCGTGACATACTGACCATCTTGTTTCAAGAGGATTGTGGAAGAAGTTTGGGACTTAGGAAAGGGTATTGAGTGTTGAGAGTTCAGTGGACTGTTCTGAAGTGAGCTTGGAAGATAAGAATATTGAGAGCAGGGCAGACAGTGGAGGTCTGGCTTGGGAAGTTTCAGAGAGAAACGAAGACATTTTGTATGAAGAGTCTGGGGTGACTGGTGAACTGGAGCTGAAGAATCAGTCGTGATTAATAAGAAACCAGAACTTCTAAAGTAAATCCTTTGTGACAGTGGATGCTGATCAGCTCTGGGTGAAGGAAGAGTCAGTTGTGATCGAGAACAGACTAGCTTCATTGAAAAGAAGTCTTTTGGGAAATGTTTCCTCAGGTCAGCACACAGAAGCTCTATTTCAGAAGTGGCCAAGTTTTTTGCCTCATACTGGCAGCAGAGGTGTAAGAGTCACCCAGGCAGTACTGGTTTTGAAGGCTTGAATGGGTCATGGAGCACAGCTGAGGACTGGCATTGTGTGGCAGGGATGGAGTCCCAGAAGAGAGCCCAGAAAATGCTATTGGTAAAAGTGCAGCCCAATTGCAGCAAGGGATCCCAGAAGTTTTGAAGATGCTGGTACCCTGGAAGGACCACCAAGAAGAGCAGCAGAGATGGAGTGGAGCCAGTGGGAACCTAGAAAACAGACTATATGTGCTGCAGAGGACAGAGCTGGAGAGGAAACCCAAGTGCCTTGGAAAAGCCCAAAAGACAGTAAGTGAATCCTAGGCAGTGGACATTGATTTATTTATGCTATTGAAGTTTAGGTTTGCTCTGTTCAGATTGTGACTGTCCCTGGTTCTTTCCTCTTAAAGTGAGAAAGTATTTAATTTACTTTTGATTTTATAGGAACCCACAGTTGGGAGTCTTTGAATTTTCAAAAAATTTGAATTTTAAAAGAGATTGGCTATTTTGAAGAGACTGAATTTTTAAGTGTTTGAATTTTTAAAGACTGTGGGACTTCCAAATTTTGAAATGTTTACATTATAATGTAGATGCTAATGTTTAATATTAGGGAAGAACAAGAAAGAAAAGATTATGGCTTAATAGTGTTGTGCCATCACAAGGTCAGTTGTGATGGCAAATTTTATTTCACTTGACACAAGCTATGGCTATTTGAAGAGAGGTAACTTCAACTGAGAAAATACCTTCATTAAATTGTGCTATAGGCAAGCCTGTAGGGCATTTTAAGATTTGTGGTTGATAGGGGAGGTCCCAGCTCACCACAGTGGTACTATCCCTGGGCTAGTGGTTCTGGGTTCTATAGAAACACACTGAGCAATCCATGAGGAACAAGCTAGTTAGCAGCACTCCCCCATGGCCTCTGCATCAGCTCCTACCTCCAGGTTTGTGGTTTGTTGAGTTCCTGTCCTGACATCCCTCAATGCTGAACACCTATATGAAAGTATTCTTTCCTCTCCAAACTGTTTTGGTCATCATGTTTCATCACAGTAGTAGTAATTCTATCTAAGATGCATTTTTTGAGATAGATGTGTGGTCCCTAACCTCCTCATCTGTTTTTTCCACTGTGGCCATACTTATTAAGGCTTTTCTATTCCTTCTTGACTACTGTTGCTTTCTTTGAGTAATGGACGTGGGGCAGGTGGCTGAGTTGGTCCCCTGTGATCCCTGGTGTTACTTATTTCTCTCTAAAATTCCAGTAACAAATCTAGTCATTGTATTTTTCAGTTAAAATATTTTTATTTTGTTTGGAGACAGGATAGTACAGTGTAATCTGGTATGGCTTGGAATTATGTACAAGTTGGCTTTGAACCTGTGACAGACCTCCTGTCTCGGCTCTCCATGTGCTGAGATCATAGGCATGAGTCACTCACTATGCCAAGCTAATTGCCTTTATTTTATTTTGGATTTCCTAGCTTCTTGTGGATATTTTCATTTTGCTCCTGCACAATAATTTTCTTTATTCTATGGCTCCCTTTAGTTCATTGAAATTTTCAAAGAGTTGTCCTAAAACCTGTCTATTAGATGTGCCATGTAGTCTTCCCTAGATACTGGCTAATGATCTCTTCTTTGTTGAATGGGTCTCACTTTCCTCTTTCATTGTAAGTGCTATGATGTCTTCTTGTTAATAACTGGGCATTTGAACCTGCGTTATATCTCTGGGTATTAGATTGTCTTCCTTTCCAGGATGTCCTTTTTTCTTGCTTCTTATTGTTATGGGTTGTCTCTATACAATCAAGAAGGGACGTGAAGTGTGCACTTAAGGCCAATATAAACCTTTAGCAAATCTGTATTTTTTTCTCATTGAGCAAAGGTAGCAATTATTTTTTGCTTTATTTATAAAGATGCTTCCAAGAACTCTGACTTTAATGTCTGCTTCCCCAAAGTGTTTGAAGGAGAAAGGGAAGAAGGTGGTTCTTGAAAGTCCTTGTGCATCTCTTGAGCTAGGGAGGTGAGAATGCTGCTGCATGTGAGGAGAAGGTAGTACAGCTATGGCTGCCTGCCTCTGTGCCTGTGTTTCAGTGAGAAGCAGCAGCAACCAGAGGTCAGAATCAGATCTCAGTGCTTGCACTACAGGGTTTTACTGCAACGCTGTTTCCCCACAGCTGCCTGTGATGTTTTCAGGGAACACATGCAAAGTCACCTGCCTCTGTGATGGAGAGAGAGTAGCTGCTCTGAGAAAAGCTAAAGTAACTCTGTCACAATTAACTCTAAAATCTTCTTTTGGACTTTTCTTCTTTATGGTGCATGTGAGCGCACATGCGCACACACACACAGGTGCATGCATGCATGTGTGTTGTGTGTGTTCATGTGTGCATGTGAATGTCAGAATACAATATTGAATTTTATTCCTCAAGTCCTTTTTTCCCATCCCCTTCCTCCACCTCTTCCTTGTTCTCTTCTTCCTCCTCTTCATTCTTTTCCCAAGGCCAGTGTCTTACTGACTTCACACTCACCTTGTCTGCTAAGCTGTCCAGCAAACCCTAGGGATCCACCTGTGTCCACCTCTCAACATTGGGATTACAAGCATGCGACCATGTCAGGCTTGTTCGTTTGTTTATATGTGGGCCCTGTGGCTTAAACTCGGGTCTTCATACTTGCAAGTCATACAAGAAACGTTTCATTGACTTAGCCATGTCTCCAGCTTACATTTGGAAGTTCCAAGCCTTCAATAGACTTGAGTGAAAAAATATTTCCCTTTCTGGACCCTCTACTAGAACAGAATCAAATCATGAATTGTATCCTTCAGAACGTAGGTGTAGGGCAAATACCGCAGCATAACTCCGTGAATAAAAATATCTCCTCCTATTCTATGATATGTAGTAATGACTATGACCTATCAGAGCCATTTATTTAAAAATATATTTACATATAGACAGCAATTTCCCTTCCTCCTTCCCTATCAGCCACCTCTTCTTACCATCCCCCCCCCCCGCCCCATATTTCTTCAGAAAAATGGCAGGCCACCCAGGGGTGTCAGACAAACACAGCATATTAAGTTGAAATAAGACTAGGCATCTCCCCTCATATTAAGGCCCAGTAGGAGAAAAAGGGTTGCAAAAGCAGGCAAAAGAGTCAGAGACAGCCTCATTCCCCCTGTTATGAGCCCCACAAGAAGACTATGCTACACAACCATAACATATATGCAAAGGGACTTGGGTCAAACGCCTGCAGGCTCCCTGATGGTTGGTTCAGTCTACCAGAGCCCTTCTAAATGATGTTATTCAGAATGTTTTCTTTCCAGATTATGGCTGAGAAACTAATAAAAAGCAAAGTGCTAATGACGAGAACAGTAACAGAAAGGGAAAAAAAGGTTTACACCAGACAGGTTCTAAGTGATGTCATAGTTATAAAAGAATAAAGTTATGCTTTGAATTCCTCTGCTCCTTGTCTGGCCCTGCAAACTCTTTCCCTTGCACATGCTACCACAGTAATGTCATCTGCCACGCCATGATAGCCAGGAGACCCTCACTAGAGCTGAGCTGGTGCAGGCTTCACACTAACACAGAGTAGCTAGAACTCCCCAAGACAGGGCAGTTGGGGAGCTATAGATGCATTCTCTGTGGGTTACGTACCTTGACTCAGCTTTCCGATTAAGTCTTATGCATAGTGCCAAATTCACTTTATGCAAATCATAGGCCACAAAAAGAGCACTTCTCAGCCTTTCCTATTGAGCCAAATGGGTCAGTAAACATTGGCTGAAGAGTGTCAAGTCTGAGCATTGTACCAGACACTATGCTTAACAGAACAAAGTTGAGAGAAGTTACTTAGGGAATTGTAGTTATGTAAGAAAAGTAAGAGTCAACAGTGGGTCTATGCAAATGAAAGAGAGAATTTATTTTTTTTGAAACATTGTCTCCTGTATTCCAGGCTTTGAACTTCACTTAGCTGAGGATGGCCTTGAACCTTTGATCTTTCTGCACCTTCCTAGTGTGGGGACTACAGCCATGTGCCACCATGCTTGGGACTTTGATCCGGAGTAGAGGCAAAAGGTACATGACATAATGGATGCATTGTTTTAAGTGTGTGTGTGTGTGTGTGTGTGTGTGTGTGTGTGTGTGTGTGTGTGTAGAAATACTAGGAAAGTGCTTTGGAGTCACAGAGAAAGGAGAGTGTAACTGCAGTCCTGGCTATGAGGAAGATAGATAGCTAGAATCAGGGTTATGGTACAAACCTCTAATCTGCAGACCCAGGAGCCCAAGGCAGGAGTATTACCATAAGTCTGAAAATACACTGGGCTACAAAGTGAGTTTCAGACTAGTAGGGACTACATAGTGACATTCTGTCTCAAACCACACAAAGATGGATGGTGTGTGAGGAAGCTCCTTCTGAGGAAGAGCTGGTCTGCAGTGCAGAGCAGAGCTCTAACAATACTTTTTTGGTTGAAGCAGTGTGGCTAAGGACACAGATGTCAAGAAGAACAGCAGGACACAGGAAGCAGAAGGAGCCAGAAACTCAGGCTGTTTTTGTGAGGAAGAGTAAGAGAAAAAGAGGCCTGAGACGCATGTGTGGGAGCTGGGATCTGATGTGTCCCATAGACCAGCTTAAGGAGTTCAGCTTGGTCTTGAGAATTAGAAACTTCTCAGTACTTAAACTTGGATATTTTTGTCTTAGAAAGATATTCATAGCAAAATTAAAGATAGAATGAATGTAATTATTCCCAAAAGGTGATTGAAATATTTAGTGCCAGATTTGATCACAAATGTGTTTGAATACACAAACCCAAACGTGTAGAAATCATTTCTGGCTGTATTGTAACTTTCTCCTTACTCTTGTGGTATTCCTCCTTCTTCGAGAGAAGCCTTGGGAAAAGCAGAGATCTTTGTGTGTTTATTTATAATCCGGCACAGAGAGCATTCTCAGCATTTACCATCAGGGTCACATCCCCCCACAAACCACAGAGTCGTGTCACATGCAAGAAATGGATCCGAGATTGGTCATTAAAGTAAATATCTTGACTTATGCACAAAGCATATGAGACCATATGCATCATTCAGTCAGGCTAGCAGATTGGTTTGAAATACCTTTTTCAATTAAGTGTAATATTACTTCAAAAGATTATTTTGATTTTATACATACAAATGTTTCACTTGTACTGTGTCTATAGTGACCACTAGAGGGCATCAGATCCCCAGGAATTAAAGTTGTGAGTGCAGAAAACTGAGCCCAGGTTCTCTTCTAGGCCAACAAGCCCAATTAACTACTGAACTATCTCTCCATTCCTCAGATGTAATCTTTTCTTAAAAACCAAATTAATTTTTTAATTTAAAACTTCACACAACTTATTTTTATAATAGTCTTTCCCCTTGCTCAAATCCTCACAGATCCTTCTCATCTCTCTAACCACCCAACTTCATGTTTTTTTTCTTTCTGTCAACACCCCCAACAATAATCAAAAGAAACAATCAAGCAAACAAACAAGCAAATAAACAAAAAAGAAAGACAAACTCAATAAGATAGGATAAAAATGCAAGAATACAAAACGTGCACATAAAACCACGGAGTATGTTTTCTATTGGCCAACTACTTCTGGACCATAGGGCCCATCTTAAAGTGCGGTAGATAGAGCCACTGACAGTCTGCTGGGCAAGCTGATCCTTTCTTTTCTCAGTAGGTATCAATTGCAAATAACCTCAGGGTTAGAATGGAACCTCAGATTCACTTTCCCTCCTTAGTGCAGGAGCTTGGGCCGTCGTCACAGGGTCTGTGGGTGGGTATGGATATCATTCCCGTTGCGTCTGGGAGAGGCTGTTTTCTTGGCAGCTTCTATTTCAGTCTTTTTACTTCCACATTTTTTTATAGCTCCCTAAGCTTCAAGGGAGGGATCTGATTAGAAACCCTCAGTGCTTCAAAGTTTCTCATCTCTGAATATTGTCTACTTGTGGGGGTCTGTGCTAATGATCATCCACTGTAAGGGGCATCTCTAATGGTGAGCAGTGTTCTGATCTATGGGTATTGTAGTATATCATTACACTAGGGGTCATTTTATCTATGTTCCTTTAACAGAATAATAGCAGTAGGTTTTCCTATAGGATCCATCTACTCTCTGCTCCTTGGCTGCTTTAGCACTTTCAAGTACGGGTCCCATCTCATGGAGTGGGCCTATATCTGACTTAAAGAATGGTTGTGGTTACCCCCATAAGATTTGTGCTATGGTTGTATTAGTCTGTCTTGCAGGAAGGTTGCTGCTTTTGGTCACAAGTTTTGTAGCCGAGTGATGTTGATGACTATTTTTCTTCTCTAGTAGTCAGTCTACAAAGGACCATCCAGCACCATGATTCCTCCATTTTCTATAACATGGGTAAGTTGTGTCTTCGGTGACAGGGCCTTACCATCAGGTTATGAATAACAGTCAATAGTCTTGGGAACAGTCTGTGATGTTTGTGGGTGTCTATGATGCCCCTTTTAGCCAATGACTCAACAAGATGTAACCCATTCCTGGCACTGGAGGTTTTACTTGGCTGCATGAGGTGTGTAACTGGGTCATACGGGGACTTCATTCAAGCTCCTTTCGTATATGTATTTATTTTTAGGAAGTTTCTGCAGTGGGAGGTTTGTATATGTCTTTTCAAATGGCCCTTTTGGTGTTAGTTCACCCTCCTGTATTCTATCCTTGACTCATCTTTCCCATCCCTCCCTCTTTAACCTACCGTCTCCATTCCTGTTTTCCCATTGTTTCTCCACAACACTATACTCTACTATATTCTATTTCCCCTTTGTTTGGAAGATTCCCTCCTCCCTCCTTGGTCACTTACTAGTACCTAACTTCTATGGTTATGTAGATTAAAATACTCCCTTAATTTGATAGAACAGAAAGTAGGGAGTAGGTGTGAGCTTGCTGGCACAGGAAAGGTCTTTCTGAACAGGATATCAATAGTACAGGTATTAAGATCAACAATAAGTTGGACTTTATGAAATGAAAAAATTTCTCTGCAGCAAAGGACAGCATCCTTTGGGAAAAGTGGCAACTAATAGGAAAACACTTTAGTCATTATTCAACTGATAGAGAGTTATGTATAATATATACTGAACTAAAAAAATGAACATCAGAAAAAATTAACCCAACTGAAATGGGGTTCAGAACTAATCAAAGTTCTCAGAAGATTAAACACAAATATTTGAGAAACACTTAAACACATTCATTTAAAGATGTTCAACATCCTTAGCTACCAGGAAAATGCAAATTAAAACTACTTTGAGATTTCATCTTACCCAGTTATAATGGCCAAGATCAAGTAACAAATTACAACATATATTGGCAAAAATGTGGGGAGAGGGGAACAGTTATTGATTGATGGTGGGAGTCAAACTGGTACTGCCACTATTTAATCACTGTGCTGATTCCTCAGGAAGCTGGAAATCAATCTACCTCAAGATGCAGCTATGCAACTCTTTGGCAGACACCCAAAGAACTCTACATCCCACTACAGAGACACCTGCTCATCTGTGTTCATTGCTGTTCTAGTCATAAGACCAAGACACTGGAAACAGCCTAGATGTCAGCAACTGATGAGAGCACAATGAGAAGTCAATATGTTTGCACAATGGGATATTATTCAACTGTTGAGAAAAAAGGAAATTATGAAATTTGCAGGTAAATGGAGAGAGCTTGAAAGAATCATCCTGCGTGAAGTAACCCAGGCCCCCAAAGACAAATATTGACGTTTTCTATTATTTGTGGATATAAAATTAATATTAAATATTAAATTAGGTATGTCTGTTTAAATGAAAGCTTAAGTTATAGCCAGTAATAACTCAAAAAGGAGGAAATCTATGTTGTTTATTAAAACTAACTACATAACTGGTCAATACTTATAAACATATTATGTGTAAGTACTCCAGACTTGTTGAAAGTTTGAGAAATTATTTTATAAGACTTTTTTTTTACATTACAACAAAATATTCAAATGATATGTTATTTTATAAAATTAATTTTTCTTTTGTCTTATCACAGCAATGAGTAACTTTGGGTTTGGGCATGGTTTACTGGATGACAGGCTAGTGAGATAGCTCAGCTGGCAAGGAGCTTGCTGCCAGGCCTGATCATGTGAGTTCAATCCTTGGGACCTACATAGTAAAAGGAGAGAATGGGCTCCTTTAAATTATTTTCTGACCTCTATATACATGCTTGTATCATGCACCCACCCCCACACAAAATAAGTAAATAAAATATGTTCCTATAAAGAATGTAAGCTACTATAAATACTTCACTAAGTGCTTTGAAATATTCATTTCAATAGTAACTGGTACACTAGAATAAACGGTGATAATATTGGTTTGGATTTCTGATTACAGTGGAGTATTTGTTGATGAATTATGTAAACAAACATAATTCTGTTCTTTACAATGGCAGTTGAATCAAGGGGGAATATATGATCTAAAATTTGGTATAAATTGATAACTTCATCATACTATAAAACTTCAATCTGCACATTTTAGTGGGTGGGAAATAAGGCAGAATAATGTATTTGGAAGAACTTTTAATAAATGTTTGGATCCTAGTAATATTTATTTAAAATAATTCAATAAATTCTGATGCGACTAGCCCTTTGGATTAAGCCTGTAAATATAGCCAAATTGATTTCTGTCATGTGGGCAGATACCTATGATACACATGTATTTATATAAAATTCTGGGGCTATTAATATTGAAACCCCAAACTGTGAAACTATTTTTACACTCTGCATGGGTACTTTTTTGAATACTCATTTGCTAACAATTATTTTTAATTATTACTCCCAGGATGGTGAGCCAGGGGAGTTGCAAGTTCAAGGATTGCCTAGAAAAGCAAGGAGATCTTACTTGAAGTCACAAGAAGTCCAGGATATGGCTCAGTAGCATAGCACTTGCCTAGCACACTCAAGAGTCTGAGTTAACAGTGATTGTGGTCTATTATGTAGTCAAACTATTAAATTAATTTAATTTGGTGGAGGGAATGATTACCCTAGAGCTCTGAGCCACTTGGGAAAACTGTGGTATATTAGTTATTTTGATATTGTGGTTACCAAAAACACCCAACACAGCTACCTTAAGGGAAGGAAGGCTATTTTGTCTTATGGAGTCTGGGATGGGGGTTCAGTTCATCACAGAAAGGAAGCCATGGTGGTGGGGTGTGTTCTTTTGCAGCAGTAGTCTCATGAGTCAGCTCTTGATCATCTTGGTGGACTGAGAGGCAGAGAAAGCAGGCTGGAACCAGGGCAGGTATGACCTTCAATGTCTGCTCCCCAATGACTTACTTTCAAATAAGCCCCAGCTCCCAAGAGACCCAGAGATCGCTCAATAATTCTGCAAGTTGGAGACTGACCATTCAAATGTAAGCCTGTGGGGAACATTTCAGACTCAACCTATAGTTCATATTTTAAGACATACATTATAGATTAATCACAGAGGTGGATAAAACTGGTGCTTACAGCTCTTCCCTGAATGCAGGGAGGGATCAGTATGTCAAGCCATTAATTTAGTTTCATAAGGTCCTCTAGGCTTCACTAAGTTTTTCCACCCCTTTGGTCAGCGGT
This sequence comes from Rhabdomys pumilio, assembly GCA_030674055.1. Classification (NCBI taxonomy): domain Eukaryota; kingdom Metazoa; phylum Chordata; class Mammalia; order Rodentia; family Muridae; genus Rhabdomys; species Rhabdomys pumilio. The sequence continues at coordinate 25,023,189 of JANHMN010000001.1, forward strand.
GACAATCTTCTTAAGAGAGGACTCTTCACAATACTCCTTCTTTGCCCTCATACTAATTTTATTTTTATCATTTTTGCTGATACTTAATTCCATGAGTTTGAAAGGAGTTATTATTCTCTGCTATAAACTAGGTTTAAAAAAATCATTTCCAATATCCATGTTTATTTATCGTCTCCTCCAGGAAGAATAGTGACTCACAAAATGTTGATATTACGGAACTCTGGTGCCTGCCTGGGATACAGCCATTGTCGCAGGATAGACCCTGCCTGGAGACCTGGGACTTCTTGGGGAGAATGTCTTTAAGTGACAGAGGCATTTTTGCCTTGTTGCACCCCTCATGTTGTGCTCCTTGACTGTCATCTCACGATCCTTTGTTGGGACGCATGTGAAGCATCCCAGGTGAAGCCCATCTTTGCTCTCGCCCTTAGAGGAACCTTTCATTTTGCTGTCTTGTATTCCCTTGACGTATTAAGCCAATTTCCTCCTGTTTGGTTCTCAAGAGGAAGAATAGGTAATTAACTGTTTCGGTGAAGTAATTCATTAGATTTCCTTGTCCACGGTACATAATAAAGCATGTCTTTGCTTTCATTTATGTCTTGACCAATATGAATTTCCTGTCTGTTTCTGAAAAACGTTGAAAGGATTCACTAACAATTACACATGAATCTTTTATAAACATTATGGAGGGAGGTTACTACACATAAACACAAAATTAGAAATGAATATTTGAATGGCTATTTAAATATATTATTCTTTTTGTGTGTACTCCAACAGCACATTTCAGATGCCAAACTTGAAAGATTTATTTTTTAATTTTTCAGTGTGGGATCTCTTGGAATAGTGGACTAAGGAAAAGAGATAAAGTCTGTAGTTTTCCATACCCTCAAAGAGTAATATCCATACTGATTTCAATGATATCTAAATAATACCTAGATTTTCTTCCCTTTAGACAGAACTTAGCCTTATTTTTGGATATTATAAGAAATGTTATCTCAGATACACAAAATCAGAAACATATGCTCCAGGACTAATAGCATTGCAGTTTTGAGAGGTCAGCTACAAACTCTCCATAAAGTTTGCTTAATTTAAAATGAAATAGAAACAGCTGTGGTGAGGAATGCAGTATATAAGCTCTCATTTGAGGTTATATTATATTTCTCTTATTAATTTTAATTGTACGTTTCAAGAGAAAGAACTTATTAAAGAAATAAAATAAAAGCTGATTTTGAACGTGTTCTATAACCCGACTAAAATAGTACATACAATCGTAAAACCCAATTATGGTCCCTTTTGCCTCCCTTTGCAGAAAGGGAGAGTAATAGTTTTTCTGCAATAGGGTATAAAGTGCATAGGAAAACCAAGTTGTTTTTCTTACTCTGTGCTCTCCCAGTCACTCAACACTCCTGACACCAGATGAAGAGGGATTTTCCTTACACAGCAAGCAATCCCCTGGCTGGTTTTCCTGAGGTCACCAGCTGAGTGTCCCTGAATTCAACTTTCACAGTCTCTGCTTGGAGATAATGGGAGATCCCACAGGTTGACGGCTCAGTGTTGCCAGACTGCCTCCTGCTCTAGATGTCAATTGTTAAGTGCAGAATGTAACCTGATTTTGATGAATCAGGTATGAGATAAGGTTTCCCATGATGCCCTTCTCGTGGGGTCTTGTTAACTAACTTCCTCTCTGACTTTATTTCTCCTTTCCTCTTTCATTTTGTGTGTACAATGTGCACAGCCACGTGGAAAATCATGCATGTGAAACAGGTGTGTGGAGGTGCTGAGGACAATGTCAGCTGGTAACCCTTCCCTTCCATTTACTTTGAGATAGGGTCTGTTTTCATTTCCCTCTCTACACCAGTCTAGCTAGCTTCAAATCATTCTATTATCTCTGTCTCCCATCTCTCTGTGAAAGTTCTGAGAATACAGATGATCATGCTATGTGTATGGCTTTTACATGAGCTCTTAGGATTTGAACTCAGTTCCTTACACTTACTTGTGCAGTGGGCACATTTACACACTGAACCATCTCCCCAGCCAGGTCCTGTTAATTTTAAAAAGTGGTTCGGATCATGCAAAATAACTTGTGTTTGCTGGTTTGTTAATTAAGAAAATGATAAAGAATTTATATGAATATCCAGGTGCAGAAAGACACCTGGTCTACAAGGGTCCTGAGTGAAGAAGGTCTGACCCTGTAGAGTTGAAACCACTCTCTATCTACACAGATATGTTCACTGTCTCAGATATACCTCAAACCCCACAGTCCAGGAACGTCTATGGAAGCTTTATGTAAGCATGGCAGATTACTAACTCCACTTCCAGGTCTTTCCCTTCCTTTGGATAGAGGGGACTTAAATTGAAATCTCCAAGTTTAGAATATTGGAGTTCCTGGCACCTAGTTCCATGCAGGATCTCCCCAAGAGTTGGTACCATGGTGGAGCAAGAGATGCTCTCATTATCTAGAACGCTGTAAGAAACTGCAAAGATCAGTGTACAAAGAAGCATCAAAACCCAAACAGAGCAAAGACCATCCTAGTACCACTGAGCCAGAGGAGGAAGATACTAGCGGCTCTGACTCATGAACTGGGACAAAGATTTGCCTACCACTTCCATCCACTGGGTTCCAAGGGTTTAGAAGCTCTTGTAGCAGGGACTGGAGCAGAGACTAGTGGGGTATTTCCTACTATTTCACAGTAAATTATTTTGGAGTTAATATTCCTCCAAAATAGATTCCTATGGTGGTTTGAATGATAACCGCCCCCACATACTCATACATTTGCATAATTAGTTTGTAGTTGGTAGAACTGCTTGGGAAGGGTTAGGAGGTATGGCCTTATTGCAGAAGATGTGCCTCTGGGGAAACAGTAGATGCTAGTATGCCCACTTTATAGATATGTGCATCCATTTACAACATAGAGTTGTTGGTGCAAATCATCTAACTTTCTGGGGGCCTTGAGCACTTAACTAGTAATTCACCTGTGGTTTAAACATGTACATTCTCCTACATCTTTCAGTTTTCTCTAAGGAATCCCACGGTGAGTCTATTGGTCAGTTCTTATCTTCTTGCTGAAGCTTTTAGAAACTTTGGACTTTGTTGGGCATCTTTCTTCTGTGACGCGTTTTCATTATTTCAAATCCCAAGTGTTAGCTTTCCTCCTACATCACTTACCCCTTCTACTCAGACTTCTTTGTCAACTGCTTTCTTCTCCTGTTTCTTTTTTATTTTTATTGATGTTAAAATATATATTTATCATTCTTTGCTTTTCTTTCTTCTCCCCCTTTCCCCCCTCTTTCCACACCTTGCCTTGTTCTCTCTTAAATTCATGGTATCTATCTATCTATCTATCTATCTATCTATCTATCTATCTATCTATCATCTATCTATCTATCTATCTATCTATCTATCTATCTATCTATCTATCTATCTATCTGTATATCCTGTTCAGTTCATATAAAGTTACTTTTATAGAAGTGTTTTCTTTTCTGTTTTCTGTTGGAGTGTCAGTTAAAGTGAATCTCTAATCCCCATTTGGTGTGGTCCAGTTTCATAACTAGAAAGGCTATCCAGAACAATGAGCCACTTCTAAATTTTGATAATCCCCATTTTGCTCTGTAATTCCAGACTCATACGTAAAATCTAATACTTGCATTTTAAGCTACCAAGAGACATTTACGAAATTAGTGTGCTCATTATTCAACTACAGCTATTTCCTTACTAACTGGCTTCCATCCCAGCCTTACTCATTTTATACCCAACAATCAAGCAATTGGGAAATCTTGTTGTTTTTGCCTTCTGAATATATTCAGAAATCAGACTATGGCCACTTTAAGAATTACTTTGATAGAACAACCTTGGCTTTAGTCACCAGCTGTCCAGAATACCAGGTGACAACCCTTCAAATAAATTCATGGTTTCCAACTTGTTCAATACTATGCTTTTTTTTGTTTTTTAAAATAGTGATCTTACGTTAAAAAAATAGGCTATATCATGTAACTTCTCCTATCAAAAATCTTCAATGATTTCACTTTTATTAAGCTGTAAAACCCATTAATTTACAATGGCCTGGATGTAACATAAGGATATTTTATGTCCCATATAAAACTGTGGTCCAGGATCCTGTGTGACCTAGGTCTTTCCTGCTGACTCTCTGACCACTTCAGTTACCGTCTCTTTTATTCTGCTGCTTTCTCTGATATTTCTTTAGCACTGTAAGCAAGGTCCTGACCGGTTTCTTATTTATTTTCGTTGTATGTGTGTGAGTGTTTTGCCTGCATGTGTGTATGTGCATTGCATGTGAACCTGGTACCTATGGTGGCTATAAGAGGGGCATAGGATCTCTTGGAACTAGAGTTCTGGATGGTTGTAAATCACTACATGGGTTCAGGAAACCAAATCTGTGTCCTCTGCAAGAACCTAAAGTACTCTTAACTCCTGAGACATCTCCCCATCGCCCGGACCTGGACTTTTATACGGGCTAATCTCTTTATCTGAAACCCCACAGGTACCCATCAACTCCATTCTTCAAGTTTTTCCTGAAACATGAACTTCCCAGCAAACCTTTCCTCATTCTACTTAAAATTAAATCTTGTTCTCTATTGTGGTTGTTTTCTTTTGGAGACAGGGTTTTACTATGTCACCCTGGCTAAACTTGAACTCTCTGTGTAAACCAGGCTGACCTCAAATTCACAGAGTTCTGCCTCTGCCTCTCACGTTCTGGGAATAAATGTACGTGCCACCATACCTGGCCTCTTTATTATGCTCCGAATTCATTGTATTTACCTATTTTCATATGATATGTCTTGTTTGTTGACATGAACTCTAACCATGTAATATGCAAGGTCCGCTTGGACAGAAGCATGGTACAATACTACAATTCTGTATTATAATCATTTAAGGTATTTTCAAACACACTTTCTTAAGAAATTATGACTCCTAAAACTTTCTTTTTTGTTTTTAGAAATTAGCTTTAATTTTGAAACTTCTTTCAAGTAAGTTTATATAGTATCTTTCTTAATTGTATTTATCTTCAAAATAAATTTCAATGGATTATTTTGTATGGGTGTTCATGCCACAGTGTGTGTGTGTGTGTGTGTGTGTGTGTGTGTGTGTGTGTGTGTATTGATTCTATTTCCACCTTTATATTACTTCTTGGGATTGAACTCAGGTTTCCAAGCTTGCATGGCAAGCACCTTTACCGGCTAAGCTACCTTGCTGGTCCTGGATGTCATTTTTAAGTGAAGAATTTACTACAACTAAGAACAGATAAATAGCAGTCAAGACAGACATTGGGGAGCACATCTTTATTTAATCCTAGCACTAGGAGGCTAGGGCAGGAGGAATGTGAGTTCAAGGCCAGCCTGGGATACACAGCAAGACTCTTTCCCCATAGATTAATGAATAGACAAGCTAACAAAGACACACATAGACGAAGTGAGGTGATGAAGAAAACAGTACAGATGTTGGCATTCTTTCCAACATCTCAGAATTTAATTAAGACAATTAGAAGGTTAGAAGTGAATGACAGCAGAAGTGATCGCCGTTGCTCTCCTGACTACAGCTCAGTACTCCAGAGTACCTGTGCTGAGTAAGCAGGAGGAGATCACGGCAGCTAAGTTATTTGTTGAGCTTCAGTAACATACAAAACCCCAACATGGTCCTTTTCACTCATTCCTGAAGTACTCTGTATCTCTACATGCCTGGCACTCATGTCAATTTACATAATCACTACAATAAATTCTAAAACACTAACAAAAGCTTTGTTTTAGCATTAAATAAAGAGAGTCTGTTGAAAAATAAAGGAGAAAAATGAGAAAGGGGAAGAAAATAATAAAAGGAAGTTAGATTAAAAAAAAAAACCCCGTCTACATAAACATTCTCTTGCTAACATAGTGTAACAAATTATATCATGAAGCGGAGGCCCAGAGGGAAGTAGAATGTTTGCAGTATTCCGCCACGCCTTCTGTTTAATTGACTTAGGAGCACTAATGGCCATCTATAAATACTCTTTCTCTGTGATAAATTAAACTAATTATTGCTGTACCAATATATCAAGCAACTCAGCCAAGCATGGCTAGATTAACCAAGAAGATAAACAGAACCATTTTTATTTTGAGGCGCCGTTTAAAGATCTGGAAGTTATCACAGAGGTCCATCTCCTAGAATTTAAAAGGCCAAATGGGTCTCAGGAAGCTATTTATTCTCAAGGGATGATTCCAGGGATTTGGAATTTTACCACACAGTGATCACCCACAGATGGGAAATGGACAATGACATTTCCTCATTTGGTGACTTGATAAGTAGAGTGAAAGCTTAATGGGAAACAAATTAAATTTGCCGGGTGCCATCAGTGGAAATATTCAAGGATATATGTCACAGCCATTTCTCCAGGATTGTCAGAGATTACTTACTTCATTACTATATTTATTTCAATTCTCTACAACTAGAAATTTAAGCACACACAAAGAGCAGCCATTTGTAGCAGAGGGGTATAAATGGCCATGTAAAATTTAGCCATTTATCACATTATGGATTTTATTAGACTGTTTGCTCCTGAGACTTACTGGGTCCTGGGAACCTGACTGAGGCAATTAGGAAATGAATAACAACAGGCACACAGGCACATTTCAGCAGCATCTTTTAATAAGACAACTTAATGTTTGTGCCTGAGCTATCTAACTTTCTTGGACACAAAGCCTGACCCCCTAACTATAATGTTAACTCAATCTCATTGAGAAGGCTCTCATAAAGATATTAGAGTGATCAATGAAAGGCTTTAGAAGTCCATGCAAGGCAGACATTAAGGGGTGTAGGACCCAGCTCAAAGAGATCTCCTGAGATGAAAGGCATTCTAGAGCTCTGGGTGACCAAAGAAAAGAAGCATAGTTGTACCTTATCTATTTTTAAATATTTTGAGAACTTCATATATGTGTACTGGATTTACATAATTTCTGTACCCTCTCTCCCATCTCCAACTGCTCCTATGCCCACCCTCTCAAATTCATTATTTCTTTTTCGTTAAGCATTATTGATACACATACATACATGTGTGTATTCATAGGTTGTATATCTAAAACCCTCTGACTCCATTTAGTACGACTTGTATATATTTCTGTTTAGGGATGACCACTTGGGATTGGATAATTTATCAGTGGACATCTGTCTAAAGAAGATGAATTCTCTTTATCTCAGCAGTCACTGATTGCCTACAGTTCTTTATCTAGGGATGAGGCCTTGTCCGTGTTGGCATGTTTACTGGCGTAACTGGTGTTATCATTATGCAGGTCATGTTTAGGCGGCTGCATACTTGAGAAGTAAGGGGTATGGCTTCCCTTTCTGTCATGTTTAGAGGATACTACTAAGGTTTTTACTTCAGGAAGAGGACAGGAAGGAAAGAAAAGCAAGGATGTGCATGAAAAATAGAAAGCATATTGTGTCACATCTGTTAGTGTTACGTTTTACAATGCTACATTGTCTTATTTGTGTTATCATTTTCATGCTGATGTTGAAGCTGGAAAGCAGGGCCCATGAATGTTAGACAAGTACTCTATCATTGACACACATCCTTAGCTTTAGATGATCTTGAATAAGGGACAAACTTTTGTCCTTACCTGTCCTTTCCATCCCCATCATTCTAGGTGGATCCCTTGCACACTTTTGTCTTCTAACCAAGCCACATCCCAAAGCTCAGTTTTATTCCTCCCATTCTCACCAGCACTTGCAATGTGTACCTTATTTTGTAATACCTATTCTAATGAGGTAAGATGGCATAGTTTAAGGTAGCTTTAAGATAAATATCCAGGCTTCATATTCTACTCCCTACTCATATTTTAGCAGTAAATAAAGAGAAATTGTTTAAAAAATAAAGAAGGAAAATAAGAAAAGGGAAAAATAATAAGAGAAAGTTGGATTAAAGTTTTATTTTAACAGGAAGGGTGATATGTAGGAGGAGCTAAGGTGGGAGGAGTACTGAGAGGAAGAGAAGGAGTAAGGAGAGGAGGAGAAGAAGAACAGGAGAAGCTAGGAGATGAGAGAAAGAGAGAGAAAGAGGGGAGGGGACATGGAGGCAGATGTTCACGTGTCTTCACCAGTCAAAGATAGTTGATATATCTAGGCTGAGTATTGGGTTACACTCCTGACTGAGCATTACCGAACTTATAAAGCCTTTGACTAACATTTTAAAAAATTGTATAAAAGCAAAAAGGAAAAGGGGGCATGGGATAGGGATTTTCTAGGGAGGGGAAATGGGGAAAGGGGATGACATCTGAAATGTAAATAAAATATCCAATAAAAAAAAAGAAAAAAATAATAAAAAAGGACCTTTCTTTTTTTATTATTCAACTGGTTTTTTTGCATTTTTATTGTATATTGTATATTATTGTATATTTTATTTACATTTAAGATGTTATCCCCTTGCCCCATTTCCACCCTTCTGCTTCCATGAGAATATGCCTCCCCACTCCCACCTCCCCACCCTCGAATTCCCCCACACTCGGCATCCAGCCTTCATGGGACCAAGGATCTCCTTTCCCACCTATGCCCAACAAGGCCATCCTCCCCTACGTATATAGCTGGAGCCTTCGTAAGTGCTTCCAGACTGGTGGTTTAGACCCTGGGAGCTCTGGTTGGTTGGTATTGTTGCTCTCCTCATGGGGCCACAAACCCTTTCAGCTCCTTCAGCTCCTTCTCTCTAACTCCTCCATTGGGAACCCCTTGATCCGTTCAGTGGTTAGCTGTGAGCATCTGCCTCTGAATATGTCAGACTCTGGTAAACCTCTAAGGAGACAGCTATATCAGGCTCCTGTCAGCATGCACTTCCTGACATCCACATCAGCGTCTACCTTTGATGAATGCACATGGGATGAATACCCAGGTGGAATGGTCTCCAGATGGCCCCTCCTTCAGTTTCTGTCCCACACTTTGTTTCCATATTTGCTCCCTTGAGTATTTTGTTACTCCTTCTAATAAGGACAGAAGCACTCACACTTGATCTTCCTTCTTCATGGGCTTCATGTGGTCTGTGAGGTGAATCTTGGGTATTGTGAACTTCTGGACTAATATCCAATTATCAGTGAGTGAATACCATGTGTGTTCTTTTGTGATTTGGTTACCTCACTCAGGATGATAATTTCTGGTTCTATCCATTTACCTAAGAATTTCTCAAATTCATTGTTTTTAATAGTTGAGTAATATTCCATTGTGTGACTGTACCACATTTTTTTGTATCCATTCCTCTGTTGAAGGACATCTGGATTCTTTCCAGCTCCTGGCTATTATAAATAAAGCTGCTATGAACATAGTGGAATATATGTCCTTGTTATATGTTGGAGCATCTTCTGGGTATATGCCTAGGAGTGGTATAGCTGGGTCCTCAGGTAATGCTATGTCCAATTTTCTGAGGAACTGTAAAAGGACCTTTCTACATCAACACTCTCTTGCTAACATAATAATTTGTAAATACTACTTCTTATTCTTCCCTGTGGCTAAATAAAATTATATATATATATATATATATATATATATATATATATGTGTGTGTGTGTGTGTGTGTGTGTGTTCACATATATATGTATACATACACACACAGTACACTTTTTTGTTCATTTACCTTTTAATGAACACCTAGCTAAGCCCACATTTTAACTATTGTAAATAGTGTGGAAATCAATAATATTCTTTGGTTATACATCCAGAAGCAGAAATGGGATAGTATTACATGTGGTTCTATTGTAGTATATTTTTAAAATATTTAATTCCTTGAGAATTTTGTATAATATATTTTGATTATATTCACCTCTACCTCTTTCTCTAACTCCTCCTCTTCCACTCTACTCTTCCCTTTTTTCTTTCTTTCCTTTCCTTGTTTCTTTATTTTTAGACAGGTTCTCACTATGTAGATCTAGATAGCCTGAAACTCATCATGTAGCCAGGCTGTCCTTGAACTCACAAGAGATCTACTTGCTTCTGCCTCCCAAGTGCTGAGATTAAATAAATGAATCACCATGCCTAGATTCATTCTTTAAAAAAAAATCTCTTGACTCCAACTTATCCTGCCCACAGTCTCTTGGGTATGAAGTTAGCTGCTGGAGTGTGCTGACCCCCAAGGAGCTAAATTGAGTCTTCTTTTTCCATTACTATACATAGTGACTAAACTTAAAGGTAGTGCTTTGTGACACTCCTTCCTTACACTCTATGTTAGAATCTTATATATTTTTTAAAAGATTTATTTATTTATTTTATGTATGTGACTATGCTATCATTGACACACCAGAAATGGGCAGGCATTGGATTCTATTACAAATGGTTGTGAGCCACCATGTGGTTGCTGGAAATTGAACTCACGACATCTGGAAGAGTAGCCAGTTCTCTTAACTCCTGAGCCATCTCTCCAGTTCTCCATGTTAGAATCTTGATGGGTTTGATCTCCTGCAGGCAGAGTTCATACATAGTGATTCTGCTGTCTAGAAACCACTGCTTTCCTCTTATATTTAAAATAATAGTCTTAAAAATAACCGAGTGCTTTTGTTTTCTCTATTAGTTATACCTAAAAAGATGGTTGTCTTTAGTCATCAGTACACATCTTTTTTTTAAACCAAAAATATCCTATTTAGATTCACAGACTGAAGACCATTTGCTCTACCTTTTTTCTTGTTGTCCTGCCATGTTTGAGTCACAGCTGTAAACGTTAGGTGTTGTTCTCAGTGAGCTTGGTCCTCCATATTGGAACTCCCAACATCTCCTGTAGCAGTGTATCCACTCCCACACAACTCTGAAGTAGCATCACTAGAATTGACAGTGACGTTTCTGGCTTCCACATATGTCATTTTTATTTTAAAAATGTCTCACTCACATTCTCACCCAGACCATTTAATATTTCTCTTCAAAAAAGAAACAGACTTTTCATTAGCGTTTCCTGGAGAACTCATTTTGGCATTTGACAACGTGATGATGTGACAGTAAAGGGAAGAAGTCTTCTCCAAGAGCCAGGATGGTGGTCGTTAAGCAGACAGCTTGAGAGTGTGAGCACTGATTCCTTAGCATGGTGAGGGAGCGTGGTACGTTTTCTACGTTCTCACCATATTCCGTGAGGAGGAGTCTCTATGTTTTCACACATGTGGGGCGAGAGGGTTTACTTACAGGAGTCTGTTCATTTCAGGCTTCAGCTTTAATAATGGAGTTGAGGAATTGTACCAATCTGCATGGAAGCCATCTCTCCCACTAGAATTATAATGCACAGTGGGAAACAACATTTTGGTACTTATATTGCATCTGGTTTGAGGTTATGATAAGTCTGATTTTCCAAAATTATGTGATGAACAAGTAGCAAAGCAACATAAATAAGGAGATTTAAAAAAAGAAACAAAACTTATCCCCCTTTTAGCATCAATACTTGTAAACCCCTGTCTTTCTCTATCTAAGATAGTGCTTATCTACAATGCACCCTGTCTCAGCTTTTCTAACTTAGGGAGGTCCGACTGACTAAAATAGTTCCAGAGAGACAAATGAAAGAGAGTGAAATTTGTTGAGAAATTTCTGGTGAAATGATATTTTGGGCATCTGGTGTTTCTGACAAGGAAGAAAAAACTCAGTGGGTGGTACAGCAAAGCAGTTTACAACACTGGTTGGAAAAAGGAGCTGGTAACTTAAATATTTAGGCTAGCTATGCAACCCAAATAACCCAATACTCGAGTATATAGTAAATTCATTAGACTCAGAATCAGTGTAGTGAGTATTAGAGAAGGAAATGTCACCATCATGTTTTCTGTTAGTTATGGTTTCCTTAAAATGTTTTAGAATTTTGGCAGATTAGTGTTTTTAAAAGTCTGTGGCTTTGCAAACGTTAGTAGAACAGGTCACGGGGAAGAGTGAAGAAAGACAGGAAAAAGAGGAGACAGGATACAAAAATTAAACACACGTCTGTGCTGAATAGAATCAGGCAGATAGCACAAAGAGGACAGGGCACCAAAAAGGAAACGACTTTGTGCCAAAAGTTTGAAAATTTAGTTCCGGATTAAAGAGTTGAAATGCGTATTGACGTGAAAATGGAATTTTGCATGACAGGGACTCTGTGTCATTGTCTACTAGGGAAACACAAATTCACTTTGTCTGAAATGCTCAGTGATCACTTTGAATTAAAGCAAAATGGAACACAGATTTTCATGCTGCCTAATGAGTTATTTCTCATCACGGTTCAGCCAAGCACATTTCCTCCTTTCAATGGATGGGTTGGACGCAAACATATTTAGGACATGTGCTACAGAAGAGCTTTAAATGTCAGCTCTTGAGCTGGGCAGTTCTTTCTGTGGTAGGCTATGATACCCCATGGTTCTGTACACTAGATGACAACATCAGCCTCTCAGTATCCCTTGAGAGAACCCCTTTGCCAGAGGCAGATCCCATGAAATGTTCACTGATGACAGAGGCTGAGGAGATGAGGAGAGAGTGTGAGAAGATCTGCATTAAAATAATAGATGAGAAAAAATAGAGAAAAGGAGAGTTTTCACAAGCGTCCCAGGATGATTGTAACATCACTCAAAATCTGGATGTTTTAAAACAATAGGAATTTGCAAGGTTCCTGTTTTGGAGACTGAAATTGGGTTGCCAGCAAGATCATGCTATCTTTCTTCAGGCTGTTGGTGTGGGGAATCTACTCCCTGCCATTCTTTTCTATTCCTGTGTTGCTAGCAATCTTGACAAACTTTGTTTGCTTGTTTGTTTTTTTGTTTACATGACATCCTAGTCACATGCTTTGGAAGAGTGAATTCCATATCTATTTGGGGAACACAAATCACCACAAGTTCTGAACAAAAGAAGTTTACTTCTGTATTGGTCTAGAGAATTAGTCATGGGGAACTCTGGAGCACAGTGGAAGACTCAGGTTTACTGAGGACTTAACTATCAAATAGCAGACAGTGCTCAAGTCTCATCTCATTATAGAACCTCTCTAGACTCTAAGATACAGCTGAAGAAAAGGATGTGTGTGCTCTTCATGGCTTTCATGTGTGCTTGTGAGCATGCTGAAGGGCCAGACTGTGCTTCCCATAAATGAAGGGCTGTTAAACAGAAGGCAAGATAAACGAGGCAGGATCCTTCCTCTATTTGAGTAAAAGTAGGATATAAACTTACAAAGACAAGATATTCTATGATATGCCCTGTTTACTAGGGAGAGCAAAAGTTAGTCACTGAAGGTGCCTGATTGCACAGAGTTGTACAAGCGTAACAGCATTTATCAGCTCTGTGTAACAGTCTCTAAGTCTAGAGACGCAAATTATTGACTTTGTTTTGCTACCTCTCAGAGAGTTTAATGTCTTAAGACTCTGTTCAAAGTTACCTATCTGACAAATACTCATTCTTAAATGTTTTCATATTGATGTAAATATGCATTTAATAAACTAAAATTTGATTTCTCTTGAATACCTTTCTTTCATTCCCATGGTCTGTCCTATTCACTACTGGGTTTGACATTGGGAAATTATGTAAGTCTGTCACAGGTAGAAAGTGTACACTGGGACAATTTGAAGAGAATTTCAAAACAAACCCCAAACTACCACCTCCACCACCAACAAAAACACCAAGACTATTACAAAAGTATGGCCAGCTTGTACTCTTCTGTACAATTACCAAGCATATAGATAAAGAAGGCAAGAGGTAGACCTGAAAACCCAAAATGAATGTAGACAGAACACATAATCAAATCTTAAAGTGTATTTTCTTCTCTATATTACTAAAAAGAAAAATGTAATATTTATTAATCTGAACAAAATTAACCATTTTATTTAGAGAACTACCTGCTTATTTAATTAACTTTAATAGTTTTTGAATCAAAATCTCAAATATATTCTACAATGAATCACATTGTCAATTCATAGCAATATCTATCTCAGATTTGGAAGCCTAGCATGCTTTACAGAGTAACAGTGACATTTCTTGCACTACTATCGTACATGTGTGTAGCAGGATATTTATTCTGCTACATTATATTCACAGTGGAGCTCAGTTATTATGTAGTAGAAGAGGAGGTGGAACTAGGAGAAGAAGAGAGGAAGGGGAGGGGAGAAAAATAGGAAGGGGAGGGAGAAAAAGAGGAAGGGGAGGAAAAGGAGGAGGCTATGGACCATGGAAGAAGATGGATGGGTCAAAAGCTATCCTGGGTAGCAACTTCTATCAAAAGGTTAAATATTGGATAATAACTCTAATTGTGTGGGCATCTTGTTGACTGAGCATTTCTAAATATATGAATCCTTTAGATAATCATTAAGCTTTAAGATTCTCATCTCTACTAGGTACTGTGAGGATGGCAGATATTGTCTGGGGTTCAGCCAAGTTTTGTGGATGCAGAGTGGGGGATGGCTCTGCCAATCCCCCACGCTGCTGTCTCGTGGGTGCCAGGGCCAGTGCATCTAGCTAGCTGGAGCCAATGTCAGAGCCAAAGAGCAGAAGGGACATAGAGGCAACCCGGGAACAAGCCAGACCAGGCATCATTTTCTAAATATCTCCCCCTACACATGTGGACTATGTCCTAAGTAGGAACAGAAAGCTGAAGAGGAAAGAGTAATGCAGAAAGCCAGGGCATCACAATTCTCAGCCTAACCTTCCTAAGAGCTGGAAGAGTAATGCGAAAGTAAATTAATTCCTTTGTGCTTCAACTGTTAAACTGGGGATCTTGATATTCCTTTAGGTAGACAGTTTTATAGGCTCTAATTTCTTTTGTTTTGAGTATTTTTTTTTCATTCCTTACCACATCGCCTTTGTTATATATCTGCCCTATGTTTTATTTACTTTTATTGCCACTGCCAGTCTATCTGACAGAAGTGACTTAAGGGGGGAAGGACTTAATTTGGATCCTGATTTCAGAGCACGCCTGTGCATCTCGGTGGGAAAGGTGCAATGACAGTAGCTTTTGGTATGGTTTGTTTAACTCTTGGTGGATCATGAAGTAAACCACTTGGCTGCCATTAGAAGCAGATACAACCTTCAAGCTGGATCCCAGTAACCCTCTTTTGCTATCTGGACCTCACGTCACAATGCTTCCATGATGTCCTAAGACATAGCTACCCACTAGGAACCAGGAGTTCAACGTGTCAAGCTATGAGGGACATTTCACATGTAAGTCATAACACACTGTTTATATATTTTCTAAGAAAAACTATGTCGAATGAAAGTGTGTTGGCAGGGAAAGGATAAAGAATGAGAAACATAGCCATCTGCAATGGGCAGTTTCTACTGAGAATACAGGTAAATCAACAGAGACAGTCTAAAGTCTGAACTCTGTGTAGTCTTAACCTTGTTCTAACCTCCGGTTTCTACATAGGCTATTCTGTCTTCAAAAAGCTTCCTAGCCTGGCTATTCCCTCTCCTTCAGGTTATAGTTTAGCTATCAGATAATGACCCCCTCCCTCATTTTTTTAATCAACCCTTTAAATAGGGCTCTTTCAGTTATTCTTATTTTTTTATTGTAATTATTATAATTTATGACTATGTATGTGCACAGATTCTGTGTTTAGCTTCTGTCTTCTCTGACTGTAAAGTCCTAGTGGCAGAGTTCACATTCAAATTCACTTTTAATCTATGTCCCAGTGTTTAGTTCAGTATATTTCCCATAGTAGAATTTTTTCAAATGAATAAATATAGCAATCTTTTTACTTGACTGTGTAAGTACTCTATGGCACAGTCACAGCTGAGCTTATGAATAGTTGAATGAAATTATACCATGTGGCAGTCGTTGTCTAAGAATTCATCAAGGAAGAAACCATTAGACATTGAAATGTCAAGGAGTAAAAGGTAGACAGTTTCTTTTGCATAGGACCTCATAGATATATCCAAGAGATGAACAGGTAAAACACATTACAGAAGGGATGCCACTTTAGCCATTTTATTATAAACAAAGGCAACACACACACACACACACACACACACACACACACACACACACAGAGTTAAAACACCCATAAAACAAAAATAAATCTTTTTTAAAAAAGAGAATTGCTTCATTTTTTCCCTGATTCTTGTGGCAAACATCTAAGGAAGCTGTTCTTAACCTTCCTAATGCTTTGGCCGTTTAATACAGTTTCTCATGCTGTGGTGACCCCCAACCATAAAAGTATCTTGTTACTACTTTATAGCTGTAATTTTGCTACAGTTATAAATTGTAATGCAAATATCTGCTCTGCAGTGTTTCTGATATATGACCCCCCCAAAGGTTGAGAACCACAGGCCTTAGGGGTTAATATTACTACCGACTTTTTCTTTTAAGTGTATAGATAGTGACTTGAGTACAGAATTAGTCTTGGTGTTTAATATGGTTTCAGAGACAGCACCTTTGCATACTAAGTTTATTTTGTTTTTTTACTGGATCAACACCGGCTGAACATGGGGCAAGAAGACAGAAATGAAGTGGCAAAGGGGAAATACACACAATCATTAAACATGAGAAACGAAAAAATGTCATAGACAGACAAAAAACAAAACAAAAAATACAGACAAAAGAGATTCACAGAGCCACACAGACAGAAGTCCAGGCAGATGTGGAGACAGACTGCACTGATAGGCTGTGTGTAAAGAAGGAACAGAGAAATGCAGGGTTGGTGGGAGGGAGGCTGAGAGACTAGAAAGGCTCCTGGGAGAGAGGAGTTGTGAAGGTGGAAAGGAGATGGACTGATCACTCTGTAGAGTTTTGGCCTGTCAGATTTCATGATGCCTCAGGCACTGTTCAGCGTGTTCGGTATCATTTTTCTCTGCTTGAAAAACACGGAGTTGTCAGCATATTGTACTGTAAGAAATCTCCCACTTGTTCCGAAGACCGCGACCCCCGGAGAGCAATGGACATGAGAACCCTTGTTTTCCTCTCTCTCACCTTCTGTCCCCTTCTCAATTTCCCTCTGGCCCCACAAATCCAAGTGCAGCTGACTGTATATGTGAAGAAATGTTTGGAGCAGGATAGGCAAGCTGCAAGCAGCTGTGTGGATCTGGAGTGGGGACGGTGTAGCAGCAAACACAGTGCTTGGGAGGGCCTCAAAAGTTATCTCCCCTAGGGCCCCTCTGACCATTCTAAACGTCTGCCTTGAGGTGCATAGCACAGAGACAGCTACTATCCAATATAGCATCATAATAGCAGCGAAACCTGACTACACTGGGAAATGGGGTTAGGGCTTGATCCGCATAGAATTCGATACCTCCCTATGGGTCAGAAGGTTCCAGCGACAATGTTCAGGATCCACATTTCCTAACTGGCTTCTCAGATGCTAGCCAGAGCAAGCCATGGTTTCAGCCAGACTACGTATGGCTCAAAGTGAGCACACGTAATAGCTGACTTTTAGGTGAGATGCTGAGCTGACACAAGAGAGAGAGGTTGTGACTGTTTACAATGAGGATACTATCTTAATCTCTAGATAGATAGAAGTCTATGCCTTCTGTCTATCATGATGCTGAAGTAAAAATACTACAAGGGACCAGTCAGGAGCATGCTTGCCATTGAAGTTGGAGATTCAAACCACATCATGACAGTCATGGCACTGCTGTGTCCTAGAAGGGACTTCACAGAACAGATCTTTGTGGCTTTCCTGTCAAATAACTTTCTTCAGTCAGGAGGAAATCCAGGACCATATAGGTTGAAACATTTGTTGAACTCTGGGTTTTGGTGGCAACCTCGTGAGTAGGGACCCCTTAAGCTTGTGTCATTTCCACATAGGTCACTATTAAGTAAGTACTATTTAAGATAGAAATTTGTGTGAAAATTTCTAACACTTAACAAGAACATCACTGTGTGGGGAGAATGGCTAATACGTGGTGAGGAATATGGCTTGTGGGTAGGTCACTCAGTGAGCATACGTGTGCAACTGAGTTAAACATCCGTCACTGGGGGAAAAAAAACCCAGTGAAAATCAACCAGAGAACTCATAAGAGAAATCTACTATTTAGCCTAGTGGATGCATCTTGTCTATTTTTGAAGAAGTGAATGGGATAAAATAATTACTGCTAATTTTAAAGAAGTTACTGTAGCACAAGATAATCATAAAATTATCTCCCTCACTGAAGGGCGAAAGACTCACAACTCGAAAGTTGTCTTTTCCTAGGGGTGTTTATCTTATACAATTAAAACCAATGGGAAATGCTCTAAGCAGTGAAATGCCGGAGATATAGGGTGCTCAAGAGATTAGCAGATGCAAACCATATGTGACTGCTTCAGAAAGTAATTCTCAGTAACTGGGAAGTCCTTGGATGTCCCTGCAGACTGCAGCCAGCCCTATTTCCCAAGTCTCTTTATTTTGGATTTTCTCCCGAAGTGAAAGTTTCTCTTCCCTGTAAAATTCAACAGCATGGACTACAGAGCCAGGATTTCAGAGAACTCTTAAGTTATTCGGAGAGAATTTACCTTCCCTAGCATGTCATCTTTAAAATGTACATTTTATCAAATTCTGCCACCAGTAAAATGGAACAGGGAGGGATATTTTTTCTAGAAGTTGGGCTTGCATTGAGGTAGAATGGACCTGATGGTTTGCTGCAGTTTTAAGATAACTGGATTCTTGAGGGAATACAGTGTGGTAAAAGTTTTTAGATGTTTAGTGACTCTGTCAGGCCTCCTATATTTCACTGTGTTCTGAGAGGAATTGTGCAAAAGTTCATCAGAACAACTGATTTCCCAGCCACGTGTGTATCTTAAGGCCTTTGTTGTTCTTTAGCCTACTGAGTATGGCGGTGGATCTGTGGTCACCTGACAATCGAGGAAGCTGTTCTGTTTGCAGCTCCCCAAATGTCTCATTTTCTCAGGGGCTACATTATCCTGGCTCTTTGACATGTTGGAAGAACAGAGATGTTTCGAAATGGCTCTCAGAGCATATCTATTTTGATTTAGAAATTGCTAAGAAAACAGAGGAAGTAAAAAAAAAATTAACAATTGCTCCCTGTGTTAACACAAGCCAAAATAGCACTCACCAGGGTCGCTTTGCCTACAATTTCATTCAATGAACTTTTTATATGCAAAAAAGTTTATTAAGGCACCTCAAAAAAGTTGAGAGGCATTAAGTTAAGTGGAACATTTTAATTTACAGCTTAGAAATTAAAATTTACTTAGAAAATTTATAATAATTTGTAATACATCAATATCTTTTTAGTTCTAAAAGAAAACTTCTAAAAGTATATACATTGTTCATATTTAAAAAAACAAAAGCCATCCTTTTTTTCAGATGGCACATAATTTAAGCTTTTACCGAGGCTTTCTTAATTTGTGAGCTGCATAAGTAAGATTTTAAAAATACTGAGGGCAATGAGGATTTTATTGATTTTATTGATTTTATTGATCAACCTTGATTCATATTTAAGGATTACAGTGTGACCTGTTATTAATGTGTCAGTCCTCTCTTTCCATGATTGCCATTTTCTGGAATCTTCTCCCTCCAGTAGTTCTTTCCCTGCCTCCAGTAGCCCATGCTCTGTGTTGTCCTGCTTCTGTATAGAACCTTCATTTGGATGGCTTAGAAGATCCAGCTGGTTTGGCTGTAGCCTGCTTTTTCTACTTCAGCAGGAGTGGATACCCTTCTGAATCCACCTTTGGAGCTGGGCCCCTGGCTGCAGTGATGGGGTTGAGGGAAGGGGGGTGATGGGGAGATGCCAGTGCTCCAGGTGCAAGGCTAGCATTTGAGAACACAAATTCTCTGCATTTCTGGTTATTTCAATGTCTTCAGTTTGCTATTTCATACAAGAAAAGGAAGCAAAAGCCTATGAATGGGCTCTTCTCTTTCAGTTTCAATTAACCAAAATAATCAAGCTTTTATTCATTTATTTATTTTTGCATTTAAGGAATATCATAATCTAGTATAGCCCTAATAGATCTTTTCAGAGGAAAGGAAGTCTCTGTCACTTCATTGATGATAGAAGCTTCTCTTATGGATTGTGTGCTGGAAGTCAAAAGACATGGAAGAAGTCATCTGTGAGGAACTGTTTCTGAAAAAAATCAGTGCATGACAGTGAGAAGCGTTTGGGGTTTTCGATAGCATAACTTTAAATTTTGTACATTCAGAAATATGAGGTGATTTACTTCTGGCTTCCACGTGGGGTTCATGATCCATTTGCAGGTTGAATGACCCTTTCACAGGGGCTGCCTAAGACAACCTGAAATGTCATGTTAAAACATCATGACTCATAACAGTAGCAGAATTACAGTTATGAAGTAGCAATGAAGATAATTTTATGGTTGGGGGTCACCGTATCATAAGGAAATGTATGGAAGGGTCTCAGCATTAGGAAGGCTGAGAACTACTGGCTTACAGATGCTACACGGAGCCTACAAACTGTTGGAGTCATTGGCACTATTCTATTAGTGTCATTGCTCATAGTCACTTTGTCTCATTAGAAAGAGGGTGACAAATTCAAGACATTAGATTACCCATTGAACAAAAAGAACATGAAGCCAAGTCAGTCTTGGACTAACATTGATGGAGCCATAGCTTACTTTAATGAAATGTCTAAAAGCCTAGCCTTGTGCTCTTTGGGTTTAACAAGTCTTATTTATATTTACATTGAAAGACCTCTTCAACTCTCAATTTTTAAACTACCTTATAAAATGTGTATATGCAGATCTTTTTTCTTAAGTACTTTATGTGACCCAGTTAGTTGAAGAGCTGCCACGTGCCAGGCATGCCTCCTGCCATCTGGAAATCTACGTGATGTATAGGTTTGGCAGGGTGACATTAAATTGTTTTTTGCATTGTTGGAGCTGCACAGAGAAGTGGATTTCCTCACGGCCTAAAATTTCTTGGGCTGAGGACATTTCACAAGGAAGTGAACTCTGAAGAACATTCTCTGTCCCCTACCAGCTGTTTCTCCCCAAAATGCTCTTTAGTTATTCACTGTGTCATGCAGTGAACTAACTCCATTGAAATAGGGAACACTTTGTCTATCCCACACATTGATTTGGCGCTCTCTCTCTCTCTCTCTCTCTCTCTCTCTCTCTGTCTCTCTCTCTTTTTTTATTTGTGAAGTACCTTGTCACAGGAGGTTAGTATCGTGAGTTTCTCTGGATGGTCACAGTCTGTCAAAGAGGCAAGGGGGGACCATAATTCTGGGAAGGCAGCAGTCCTGATAAAGTGAATCAATAAAAACAGACAGTTCCTTCTTTCTCCCCCACATGGCCAAATTGTCAGCTGTATTCTCCATATACTGCTCTTTAAACACATTAATTATCACTGTGCTGACTGATGCCTTGGGATATTTACACCCTGTAAACAGGTCTGGTATTCTTTGCAAACACACTGCAAAGGACCTCTTGGGTTCTAATGTATTGCTGTTCCTTACTGAACATTTGTTCTCTGCAAACCCCAGACATGGCCATTTTCCTTGTAGCCTTCTCCTGTGAATGACAATAATAAAGACATACAGCTCTCGGGGAAAATAAATGAGCGTGTGCCTTGACTTCATCCAGTACTGTTCCACTTTACTGGACAAATTATGTCCCTCTGTTGCCCCTTGGAAAGAGTCTTAATGTCACCCGGGGAGGGAAACCCTTTGGACTTGCTTATTCCTCTCATTAATGTTGGATCTGCAAGGCATGTGTCCACTTCTGCCATCCTCAGCAGAGCCAAGCCTGGCTCTACCACCTGTGCTACACCATGGTGAGGTCTCTTCTGTGCCAAGGGACCAGAAGCTGTTGCTATCTTGATCACAAGGGACCAGAGAGTGGAGTGCAGGAGATGCTGACACATGCGCATTTGTTAACAGGAACTCACTTCTGCTGGATGAGGGGAAGCCTAATCCCATGGACGTATGCTTTCAATTTTTCATTGAAATTACAATCAAACAAATTGCCAGCACACATTTTTCTCTGTCAGATGTTTTCCTCATGGTGGATTTGAAGGACCCTTGGGCCGACTTTTGAACCTCTTCCTCTGCCAGGGTTGCCACAGACTCTTCTCTTCAGTTTCAAATTAATTTCATCTTTTTCTGCAAGAAATGGATACATTTGATATACAGTAGTACCTGAAGGAAACTGTCTCTTCCACACTGACTTTGTGCAGGTCCCTGATGGAAAGGATGACATGTTACTGGCTCTTCTTCAACCCTCTGTAGGGAACTCAGGATGATAAAAATCGCAAAAGCCAAAAGCCTGCAATGTCCTGATTTTCTAGCACTTATTAAAATCGTATTTATCAAGGTTGACTCTTGGCTGCCGCTTGAACTGGCTCTCTGGAAGGAATGGCTTTTAGACGCTGCTTTGGGAGCAGGGGGCCCCGTGAACACTGCTGGATAAGGTAGTATTGGAAAAGGCTGCACTGTTTTTAGACTCACAAAACCACAAGCTTCTCAGGAGAGCTGATCCCAGCCTGGAAATCATTCCCCTCCTTCCCTTTCAGCAGGCTGTGTCATGGAGAGCAAGCAAACAGTAATAAAGGCCAGTTGTTTTGATGTCAGGTTCCACAGCTATGTCCCTAATGGGTGAGAATCTACATCAAAGAAACTGCGAAGACCCTGGGAATTGACTGTGTTTTTGATTTCAGCCCATCTCCAAGCAAAGGTGTGATGGAATGGATTTGCCCTAAAGCTCAGGTCACGTGAATCTTCTGGAAACTGTCAAATATTACTTTCTGGGCCAAACAGTGCCTTTGCAGGTGCTGTTTTCCAGAATGACCACCTCTTCAAAGTGACTATATCTGCTTTGGTGGAGGCAAGGGAGGTCCCACAATCAAAGACAGTTTGGCTACTATTAATTCTGCATTTGGCAGTAAGGTTGTTCTGGTAAACACCTCAGAGTGCATACAAAATGTTTGGGATGAAAATGAGATAGTATCAGCTATATGCTTTTTGAGAGAGCATGAGATAAAACCCAAGGCTTAGGCCCCATCTTCATTTTTAATCCTCAAACAAGAATGATGGAAGCTAGGTCACCCCTCAAATAAGAATGACGGAAGCTAGGTCACCCCCACATCACCATTTCTTCCATCCAAATTATACTCAGCTACATAAACCCACTGAATCTTAGGAGCGAATAAACCCAGAATATCAGTAACTCTACTTATTTTAGTGTTGTTTTATGGACTAAGCAAGTATCCTTTATTTCTGAAATTTCTTTTTCTTCCTCTACTACTACTATGTGATTGAACACTACTGAGAGGAGACTAGAATGGAAATCACAAAGATGAAAAACTTCATTTTTTTTTGCCCTTGAGCTCATTACTTCATAGAGAGTTATTCTGGGTAGGCATCAAAGAACCTTTCTTTCATATACTGGAGCACAAGCTGGGAAGACAAATATAAAAGACATAGTTTCTGTCTGTCTTTTTTTTTTTTTTCTTACTAGTAAGGTAGATTAGTAAATATTTTACAGCTTGGAAAATGTTTTGCAGAGTGGAAAGACATTGTGGAGGTTTCCCGGGAAAATGTTTTAGTGTGTTAGATGTAACTAATGCAAAAGGTGAATAAAAGGCTAGGAAAGAGGGACAGATGGCAATAGCATTCGAGGAGAAGTGACTTCCAGAGACCCAAGGCACATTGTTGGATGCCACGGTATGAGCGAAAGACCCTCCGAGTGACATCCATTGATAATCAATTTTCACAGTCATAGAGAGGAGTTGTAAGAGCCCTGTGAAGAAGTTATCTTTATAGATTTGTGCTAGTGTCTGAAAGTGATTCACAACAAGGGGCAACCACTGCCATCAGATTAAAAACAATGAAAACAGATCAACTCCTGCTACAATCACCACCTTGAGATACTACAAACGTTAGAAGGCAGCCACTAAGTCTATGCCATCACTGCCCTGTAAACCCCCGACCTCCCCCAACCTCCACCCCCCACACTCTGGGTAGGGGCTAGCTTTCTGCAGGAATCTAGGCAAAGGGACCAGGATAGAAATTGCACATTGCTCACAGAGGTTACAGTAAGACCAGAGAATAATTAAGGGTTAGGGCAGCAAAGTTTGGATTGTTGAAGAGGATGAATACAAAGGCTTGTAGTTGTGTTTAAGATAACCAAGATGGACAGATAAAAGGGTAGACAAAGTTCTGGGCCAGTGACAGCAGGCCACCTCTCTCCTCTTGCTCTATAATCCCTGAAGAATATATGTTAAGCAGTATTGTTCCTTTCGATATCTTTGCTTCCAACCCAGCTAACTGTGACACTATCGATTGTAAGTGAAGAAGGCTTCTAACAGGAAGTTCCTCCTAGGAAACCATTCCAGACAGCTCGATAGACAAGGAGCTAAAAATGAGGTCACAAGAAAAGTCTATGGCTTCATCTTTGTGGCTGCAATAGAGGTAACTCTGCCATGGTAAAGCTACAGCCAGGGCTACAGAGTATGATCCTGTCTCAAAAATAAATAAAAGAACAGAACATATCAACAACACATTCACCCAATTAACAACACTTGAGATACTTACAAGATCAGAGGGTAATAATGCTGGCCAAGAGACTCAGAGCTAGCAGACACTCAGGGTCCAAGATGGCATCAGAGATGGAGAGGGGACTTCAGTTTTCCCTAACTTGGTGAGTGGCTACATGAGTACTACGTGCCCATCCCCCTGGCTGACCAGGGTGGTATGCAAGAATTTGTGGCCCCTCCATTGGCTTGACCCATGATAGCCAGAGAATTAACCAGTTGCAGCCGAGATTGCCTCAGCCTTTGTCCAATTTCTGCCCCAGATAAAGGAAATGTTACATTTTTTTTTTTCTCTCCTGGAAAGCCCTTTTAAGTCTCAGGAATTTCTTCCACCTAATTTCTTACTTTCTCCAATTGCTGATGTTTATAATTCCGATTGCATACTCCCAGAAAAGACTGCATCATCAGTGTTTTCTGCTGTGAGACGATGAACTTGGAGCCGCTGTCCCAGCTTTATCTTTGATGACTTTGAGTGTCTGGCATCTTAGGTCCTTGGGTCACACATAATCAGTCTATAACCGGTCCTATTGTACCGCAAAACCCAGTGCCACCACTACAACCACTACTCTCACTACTAACACCTAAGGACAGTCATTAACAGTACCACTGGCCACCATCCCTATAACGATGACTGTCAATCAGCAATATTTAGGCCACTGTAACCTCAACACGGTTCCTGTCATCAACACTAGCAGTACTACCATTACTTTTATTTTTTTAAATTTTGAGACATACTTATTTTATGTATCTGAGTGTTTTGCCTGCCTGTATGTACCATGTGCATGCGTAGTTCCTCTTGAGGTCAGAAGGCAGCATGTTCATCAGATTCACTGGGATGGAGTGATGGATAGCTGTGAGCCATCATGTGGACAACTCGAAACTAGGTCCACTGCAAGAACAAGGAACGCTCTTAACTGTTGAGCCATCTGTCCCCATGCACTCTTGTTTGTATCCCTAGTCCTTCTGATACATCCTAGGGTCTATTTATTCCCCTTCCCTCCCCACCCCCCGCATTCGAGCTTTCACAAGGGTGAATGATCAGTGTTGGAACTATTTGCCAACTTAGGAGAAAGTCTAGTGAAAAACATTTTCAAAGTGGCTAAAGAGAATTATTTAGTTTCACAAAAGAAACTTGAATTTTAATTGAATTATTTCCCAAAGAAACACACAGCTACCTTTAGTAAGGTATGTCACCACATAATCTTCAGGACACGGAAAATCATTTGAAATGTCTTCTTTAGAGGGACCTAAAGGATAAGAGAACACAATGCTTACCATGGAGATGAGCTGACCTGGCTCAGGAAGTCGTTGCCCCAGGAAGTCTGCTCTTTCCAAAGACTTTAAGTCAAGGCTAAGAATGGCAATAAGTCCACTAATAAGTAAAAAGTCTGTGGTTAAAGGTCAGCGGATTCTGTTGGTAAAGAAAACAATTCCAACACAATTCCAGTTGGTGTGCACTCAGGGTCAATGATGGCGGCAAACAAGTCCACATGGATGGGGAAAGGTTTTTTAAAAAACTTCTTCCTGGAGCTAAATTCCAGAAAATTACATCTCAGAATAAATCTTTCTCCCACCCATCTCCTGGAAGAATTACATGATTTGGGTGACTATAAAAACCATAATCACAGCTTTTGAACCCAAATGATGGGTCATTTCTAAATCCTAACGGAGGAGTCCCTTACTGTTCCCCAGTTGCCCTGTCATCTGCTAGCACTTCTTCATGGCACACCGTAACTATCTCCTGATTTTTGTCCCACTGTTGAATGGATTTGTGGATACTTTGCGAGAGAAGCATTTGCCCGAAGCTTGTTCCCATCGAAAACAAGTGTAAGCTGATAGTGCATCACAAGAGGGGCACGCTCTGGTGGATGTATGCACTGGATCCATGGAAGCATCGGAGAGAGATCACTCACTGGGTGGTGAGAGGCATGGCCGGAAGAGGAAGCTGAGAATCAATGCCATCTATTTTTCACAATGTTTTGGGTAAAATAAGAGTGAAAGGACGTGGTTGGAAGGAGGAATCATAAGCAAAGTGAATAAGTAGCTTGCAAAGTCAAAGAAAATGTAGCTTGTTCTAGGGATTGCTGGAGACATGAGTAGGTGGGAGGGCTACAGTAAACAGTAGGCGCCAAAGGTATATGAAAAACTAAACATTAAGGAAATTATATCTGTTAGCAGTGCCCCTCCGCAAACGTAAACTCAAACTCCCCCACCCCTAAACAACAAAACATTCTGGGCTCCACTTAGAAGATGAAATGCCAGAAGCCCACGGGAACGTAAAAAACCGCGACTCACTAAGAGTTAAGAGGGTTAGGTCTTGTTTTGGAACCAAGTCTAATGAAAATGTAAATCTATGACTCTGCTCCAGCTTGCAGTGGAGGATTGAAATGATGCGAAGTGACGCGGGGGGGGGGGGCTGAGAATTACGGAGGGGATTTCTGACTATGTGTTCTGAGGTGTAGCCTTCGCTCCTGTGGGATTCAGATCTTCTAAGAACCAAGAGAAATACAGACAGTTACGAGTTGAGGCTCCCTGAGAGGGCAACGATGGAATTCTGGTCTGTGTATATTTTATTCATGTTCAATTACAAAAACCAAAATGAGGAAGGAGACTCAATGCCTCTGGAAGAAAATAATTACGGAATTTTATGCTGAGAAAAACGGGTCTCTAACGAATGAGTTCCGAGAGTCCATATTTTAAAAGCGTATTTTTTAGTTTTTTTTTTTTTTTATTTTGATCCAAGTAGGCATGCTTCCATTTCTCTTAAAGAGAAATACAATTTTAATTTTACAGTCAGAATAACAATATACAGTTCTTTGTAAAAACAAAACAAAACAAAAAGAGGGGGAGGGGTTTCTAGGGAGATGTCTCAGAGGTTAAGAGTGCTCACTGCTCTTGAAGAGGATTGCAAGGCCTTTCCCAGAACCCACATCAGGTGGCTGAACCAGTTTAGCTCCAGGTGCCTGGATTCTCACTTCCACTTTACACACACACACATGCAGAGAGAGAAGAGAGAGAGAGAAAGAGAGAGAGAGAGAGAGAGAGAGAGAGAGAGAGAGAGAGAGGAGAGAGGCATCACACACACTCTTAAAATAAATTCTTCCCTCCCTCCCTTTATTTTTCCTTTATTTCTCTCATTGTTTTGGCTTCAAAGAGCCAAGGTGCCAAGATCACCTGAACGTGTTTAACCACCTAAAGGGCTATAGCTCAGAAGCTCAAGCACTGCCTTCTATTCTCTTTATCTTTCTTAAAACAACAACTTCAAATCTCTCAGAATTTCCTTTTAACTTGTCAAAGTAAGGTCAAGAAATCCACACAACTTCTTGCCTCCCCTCTCCCCTCGTCTCTCTTTTTCTCCTTGGCTCTCTAGTTCCATATTTTTTCTCTGTCTCCTAAGTTATCATGATGAGTGAGTAGTAGAGAATAAAATGGGTCGAGGCTATTCTGCAGGTCAGTATTAGTAAAACACAGCATACCATATATGCAAGGGTCTGGAAACTTAACAAGCTTTCCCTATATTATAGAAAGGCAAAGTAAAGGTCAGTCATTTGTGGCTCAAAGAAAAGTTGTTAGTCTTTTTATTACAGCTTTTTTGTTCTTATAAAACAAAACGAATAAAATGTAACTTCAAATTGGACAGGCTTTTAATCTGGATTGGAAGCATGACAGTTGCTTTGAAAATCAAGTTGGTTTTCTTCTTGACATGTAAACTAAAATATTTTGTCAGTTATTTTTTACCAGAGTGGTAATAAAAGAATTGGTATTGGCTATATGGCAGTATTTTAGGCAATCCATGTCAAAACATGTGAGGAAAAAAGGCACATAATATGTTTATGCTTGTTTTAGCTTGTGACTGAATCCATTTCTGTTAATAATCTTCTTACTGGGACATTTAATTTTCAATATATTCATTTTAGTAACATTTTACATGCTCTATAATACTAAGGCCTTGGGCTACATGCTTCTTATATATTATAGCATTTAGTTTTTATAACAATGTCACGAAGTCTACATAATCCAATATATCTTATTAATAAAGAGATAGAGGTTCAAGTAATTTAAATAATTACTGCCTTAAAATGAAAAGAAAATTAGTGGTAACTTTGAGAGTTGGAGTAGGCTTGGGGTTTGTAATGATAACTGCTTTTAATCCATGGACTTCGTATGTTTGTCTGTCAGTATGGATGGACACATGGATGCAGGTACCTTCAGAAACCAGGTAAGGGTTTTGGATGTTCTGGCGCTGGAGTCACAGGCAGTTGTGAGCTGCATGTCCTGGGACCTGAATGGTGGTCCTCTGCAAAGCAGCAAGTGTTCTGAACTACTGAGCCATCTCTTCAGTTTCTCTACTGATTTGACATATTATTATGTATTACTTCAAGCCAAAAATGGTGATGTATTTCTGAAATTTAAAATGGGAAAAAAGTCTTTTATGTGATGGAATGGATATTTTATTCTCTTTCTAAAAAACATTTATTTTTATTTTGTGTGTATGAATGTTTTGCCCATGTATATGTAATACATAATTTATTCCTGACATTCAAGGTGGCTGGAAGAAGACACTGGATCTCCTGAAATGGATGGTGCTGAGCTGCTACGTGGGTGATAGTAATTAAACCTGGGTCCTCGGCAAGAGTACTAGGTGCTCTTAACCTCTGAGTTATTACTTTAGCCTTGCAATAGATATTAAATAATGAAAGTCTTAATTAATTCTGCCTTACAATGATGATTTATTATCAAAAATGAGAAATTTAATAACTTTCCATCTGTGTTCTAGCAGTCTTTAATTCTTCAACGAATGAATTCTTAGAGTTAAGCTTGAACGGTAGCCACTGGTTCTAAATTGACTCAGAAAGCACAGAAACAGGCCCCGAAGGAGTGGTTTTTTCCCAACTTATAGAATTGGGTCATAAAGAACTCAGGTCACATTCAACTTCAGAAACAAAATTATTTTTCTTCTTTTGTACTTTCCAATGAAAAGTATAGGTTTTATTATTAAGAACAGGAAATTTGGAAAGTAGTTAATTCATACTATGGTCCTATTTTCTTTTCTACTGTACGTGAAAAAGAAATGTAGGCTAAGAAGAAGGTGGCGTGTCATACTTCTGGTCACCAAATGAGTAGGTGAAGAAGAATTCAGTTTGGAAAAGTAGATGAATTCCGTCAAAGTAAGCCCTGTTTGCAATAAAAGAGATATACAGGAAGGTACACAAGCCAACTGTCACGTGCAAAGGCTGGTGTGCAGGGTTGGAAGGAGCACTGGCTGCTCTTGCAGAAGATCTGAACTCAATTCCAAGAACCCACGTGACACTGAGAATTTCAGCTGTCTAAAAGTACAGTACCAGGGGTCTCTGAACCTCTATTCTGCTCTCTGTAGGCACCAGGAACGCATGATGTGCACAATCATATATGCAGGCCAAATACCATGCACATGAAACAAAAATCAAATATAGACGTGAAAAACTTCCATAGCAAACTTCCCCAATCTTTGATGCTTTGCTTCTAATCTTCTACACTAGTTTATTTAATAATTATTTTTTTTTAACTGGGAATAAAGACATGAACAAGAGGGAGTTGCTTGGCAGGTGTGGCAGTTCACTTCTGAAATCCCAGTATTCAGGAGACTGCAGCCAAGAGGATTTAGGGGTTGAGTCAAGTCTGGGTTACATGATCTCATGGGAAAAAAAAAACCAAAAATACAAAAACCAAAGAACAAAAACCAAGCAACCCCTCCCAAATCACAACCACTACAACCACCACCAAAATAACAAAACAAAAACAAAAACAAAAACAAAAACAAAAACCAACCTAAATGAATAAACAATCAAACCCAAGACTCTTCTCCCTGTAAGAGCCTGTAAATTCATTCTGATAAAGATGTTACTTCTCTGTTTCTCACTCTCCCTTTTTCCTCTTTGTTTTCCCTCCTCGTGTCTCCTTTCTCCTTTTTTCTGCATCTCCCTCTAACATCAGCAGTGGAAGCAGCAGCAGCAACAACAATGGAAACTTCCTTCTGTAGCTCCAAAGTGTGGGAAACAGTCTCCCCAGATCTGTCAAGGGCTTGGCTAAGAGGCAAAGCTTCGTTTCAATCTTTGCATGAGTGTATGCCAGGTATTAAGACAGAGAACTCAGTCAACTGAGATTCTGACGACGGCTGTGCAGTGAAAAATCTCAAGACTGGAAACAGAGTCTGGATCTCAATATTTGTACTCAGAGTTCATTTATCAAAATTTACCACGGGAAAATTTTCAGACCCTGTGCGGGTTAACCAACTTGTTTTAAATTCACAAATCCCCTCAGACTCGAGACAGCAACACTTCGGAGGGCTTTCCTAAAGCCTATCATGATAATACGTTGGAAAGTCAGAGCAGTGACAGCAACTGAAACTTATAAAGAGTCTGATTCATTAGACAGCTCGCGTGTTGGAAACTTCAGAGCCTGTCCTAGCTTACGTTTCAAGGGAAGAGGATATGAATTTCAGTCTTTTAAAGCCCAGTGAACACTTTAATCTGCCAGCTTGTGTCCAGCTGTCCTGAGGGAAGGAGGAGAGTGTGTTGTGTTCAGGTTTGAGGAAGAGTTGGACTCTCTGTACCTAAGGAGCAGGAGCCATTGCAACTCTCATCTCAGAATTCCTGCAGAATGGCCCTCTCACTAAGTCGGGTATCTCCTATCTGCCTCCACACTCCCTGGATTGTCCTTCTTTTCTTTTCTCTCCTCCTTTCTTTTCTTTTCTATATTTTAAATGTGATCAAGAGGCTGCTGGGTCTCTTTGTCCCTCTCTCCAATGGAGTCTAAATAATAATAACGAATAAATATCCCTTTTCTGTACTTTCACTATTAAAAATATGACTAAAACATTTAACATTAAATTTAAGCCACTTTTAAGAACTCCTCAAAATGTTATTAAAAATCTCCTCCAGAATTCTCTCTGACTCTCTGTTTCTCTTGAGAGGGAGAGAGACGTTTTTAGAATTTCTGACATGGGAATCTTCTCACTTTTAGTGTAGAAAGTGCTTCATCCCAGGAAATTCCTCTGCTTTTGCATAATGGAGATTAGTCACAAAATGTTGGTGACAATATTGCACAGTGTTCTTTCATTAAAATGATATTTCTCATAATCTAAAACTTTTGTTGAGAGCTTTGCAGTTATACACAAAGAAATACTATAAACATTTTGCCCAGGAAACTGCCTTGCACACTGTGTTATTATACCTTAAGTGTTGATTTTTGATATGACCAATAGATAATATTTATATTTAACCAATTTTATTTGTTCTCATGTGTGTGTATACATGTGTGACTGTGTATATGTGCATATGGGTGTTCATGTGTGCATATGTATTATGTGTATGTGTGTAAAGTTTTACATGATCTCATTACCTGTGTAGATTTATGCATCTCTCACTAGAGCTAAAATATAGAACTGCACCATTAGCCAGAAACCTGCCAGTTATTACCCCGTAATAAGCATATCAAATTTTCACTATCTTTTCTGTCTCTTCCACCCCTCACTATCTTTATCCTGTCTCTGAACCCAGGTAAATATTCATCCTTAGTTCCCCTTTCAAAATATACATATATTTTTATGCTTATGTGCATCCATGCATTTGTGTGATATTGGAATCATACAGTAGTGTATCATTCTAGGGACTCACTCATTCAGTGTAAACTCTGAAAGTTTACATACGTGATTGTGATCAGTAGTTAAGTTCTCTCCATTGCTATGTATTATGGCTATAATTACCTCACATACCACAGTTCATGTACTAATCTGTAGAATGATATGAGAATCTTTTCTAGATTTTTGGTTATCATGAGTGAAGCTGTTACACCCAGTCACACATGAGTCTACTCTACGAATGCAGGTTTATTGCTTTCTTTAGGATATATATCTACGAGTGAAATTGTGGACCATATAACAATTTCATAGATTTTTTAAAACATAACTGCATCATTTCTTCCTCTTACCAACAACATATTGACTCATCTAGTTTTTGGATATCCTTGCCAGCCAGATTTCATCTTGTCATTTTTATTATAGTCATTCTGATGTACGTGCAGTGACATTTCTAGTTTTAATTTGCCTTTCCCCAGAGGCTATGACATGAATATTTTTTTATGTATTTAGTTGCTGTCTATACATCCTCTTTGGCAAACTGTTTTCTCTTCTCTTTTGCCTAGTTTCTAATTGGCTGTTTTATTTTCTATAATTGAGTCTTCAGATATTATTACATATTCCAAATACTAGTTTTTTTGCCAGACATAAAATTAGTAAATATTTTATAGCAATATATTGTTTGACTTTACTCTTTTATGTGAAATTTTATGTCAAACATTTATAGGTTTGAGAAGGTCTCATTTACTAATTCATCTTTTTGGATTGTGTTTATAAAGTGTGAGATTTATTTTACTGGTCCCACACCCTAAAATTCTTCTGATATTTCTTCAGAAGTTTTATAGTTTAGAATTTTAAGCACAGATCTTCCTTTATTTATTGTTACTAGGTGGGAAATTCAAGATGATGTTTATTTTTGACCTGTGCTTTTTATTTTACCCCAGCTTTATTTGTGGGAAAAGTGAATCCTTGATATTTGAATTGCTTTTATACTTTTTTTTTTTAAAAGAAAGAGAAAATATTGATGCAGATTTGTTCTTTTATTCTTTGCTGTGTTTTATTGATCTATGTGTTTAGTCATGTACTGGTTTAGTTTGCGCTTCATAATAAAATCCTGTTCAAAATTAGAAGAAAAAAAGAGAGAAGAGGAAAAAAAACAGGAGAGAAAATCACTCACAGTTGTACTCAGTTTATCCAGAGGCCACTCAGGGTATGCATGACTTCAGCTGAATCTTAGTAACTCGCAGTTTTAAAGAAATTGTTCAATTCTTCTAAGCTGTTTCACTTGTGAGCAATAAAGTTGCCCACTGTGATTATCCTTTCATTAGCTATATGATCCATAGTGATGTCTCTCATTTGTGGTGTATGTGTGTGTCTGTGTGTGTGACTGTGTGTGCACACATGTATGTATGTGTCTCTCTGTGTGTGTCTGTGTATGTCTGTGTGTGTATGTGTCTATGTGTGCATACATGTATATATGTGTCTGTGTGTATCTGTATGTTTCTTTCTCTGTGTCTGTGTGTGCACACATGTATATATGTGTCTGTGTGTCTGTGTATGTCTCTCTGTGTATGTCTCTCTGTGTATGTCTGTGTGTGTGTTGTGTGTTGCTGATTTGTTTCTTTCTCCTTATTTTTTCAATGTTTTTAGAAACTTTCAATTTCCTTGTCTTTTAAGAGCCAGTGTTTTGTTTCATTACCCCTATTTTACCTGCTTTCATTCATTTATTTTCAGTAATATATTTAAGTTTTCATTTTCCTTTTTTTTTGTTTCTAGTGTACCTTGCCTTTTCTTTCCTAGTGTTTTTTTCTTTTTTGAAATAAAATACTTACATTATTGATGAGCTTTGCTTTCTCTTGTGCATTTAGGTCTGTAAGTACCTCAGTACTCCTTTAAAAGCCATAGATATGCTTGAATATTTTATAGTTTATTTTACTCAGTGCTACACACTTAAAAAGTTACTTTGGCACAATCCTTTTGACTTATATATTATTTAGAACTGTGTTTCTTGGTGATTTTTCTGTAGCTTTTTTTTTTTTTAAGTTTTAGTTTGATTGGATTGGGACCAGAAGTTGCATGCTGTTAACATTTAAATTCTTTTAAAGTTGCTGTATTTTATTTTATAGCCCAGGACATGGTCTATTATTGAAGTAATGGAAGAGGCAGAACTGAGAGGCAGAATGCTCTTTCTTAGAAGTTAAACTGTAATTGGATGCTTAGGAATGGGGCCAAACCTTCATTGAAGAGATGTGAACTGGACTTGAAGCTAGTCAATAATGGGGCTAGAAAGGAGTTTTATGACAACAAATAGAATGAAAGAGTGAGATTTAATTTTGAGATATGGCCATTGTTTACTCCAGACTGGTCTACAATTCACTCTACAGCCCAGTCTGAACTCTACAGCCAGTTCTTTGGCTTTGAACTCCAAATCCTCCTGCTGCAGCCTCACAAATGTGAATATAGGCATGCACCAATATGCTTAGCTTGATAAGGGGGAAATAATTACACAATGAGTCTTATCATCATAACTTGACATTAGAAATTTGCCTTAGAGAAGCCAGGTGGTGGTGGCGCACACCTTTAATCCCAGCACTTGGGAGGCATGAGGCAAGCGGATTTCTGAGTTCGAGGCTAGCCTGGTCTACAGAGTGAGTTCCAGGACAGTCAGGGCTACACAGAGAAACCCTGTCTCCAAAAACAAACAAACAAACAAACAAACAAACAAACAAAAAACAAAAAGGAAAGGAAAGAAAAGAAAAGAAAAGAAAAGAAAAGAAAAGAAATTTGCCTTAGAGAAAGAGACCAAAAAGCAATCAGCAAAAAGGTTGAAAGGGGCGTGAGAAGTGAGTGATACATGTGTACAGAAACGAGGTGAGCGGGGCTCAGCTTGCTTCATGACAGCATCAGTGATGATCCAGTGCCAGCAAAGTAAAAATTGCACTTTTGAAAACCACATGGCAAGGAGCTGAGATTGAAGGACAGACGTTCTTGTTCCCCATGAGGATTCTTTTCTTATTGTCTTCCCAAATGTAACAGACTAGCACACAGGGACAGGAAGCACTAATATCTGAAAACCTGTACATCTTAAAATACACTCAGCCAGCTTTAGCAAGCCAATTGTTTGGACCTGACTAAGTAGCGCAGAGCCAACGTTGGGAATAGATCTATGTGTTATAAGCAGAACAAACCCAAAGTCACAATGACTTAGTGCAGTTATCTCTTCCTTCTACAAGGAGGGGATCATACAGGAGGGTAGGCTCCCTCCTTACGGAGCTAAAGAAGTGACCATTCATGAGCTCAGAGGAGGTGAGTCCTTTAAACACAAGGCTTACACAGTCTCCCTGAATGCCATTCCCTCTCGTGAACTGCTGCAAAGGGCGTGTATGCTTACCTGGAAGGTT
Organism: Rhabdomys pumilio; assembly: GCA_030674055.1. Taxonomy (NCBI): domain Eukaryota; kingdom Metazoa; phylum Chordata; class Mammalia; order Rodentia; family Muridae; genus Rhabdomys; species Rhabdomys pumilio. Next base: position 25,058,559 of record JANHMN010000001.1, read on the forward strand.
TCTAGGGAACCAGCCAGGATGTTATATACATTATCTGAGTACATTTACTTGATTATAAATTAGGCGAATTATATAATCATCATTTAGACTCTGCAGAGAATTGGCCCTAGAATTGTCCATAGAGAGATAAATCCCCAGTGCTTAAAATCTCTTTGTAAAATGCCCTCACTTCTTCATATAACCTAGTCATATCATTTCACAGGCATTGAGTCCTCTCTAGATTACTTACAATACCTACTGTAGCGTAAACACTTGATAAATAGTCATTGTATGATGCTGCTTAGGAATAATGACAATAAAAGTGTGTACATGTTTAGTACAGGCTGAAGTGTTAGAGTCCTGTATATGAGCCTAGTATAATGTCTGAACCTGGTCCAATCTGCAGATGTGAAACTTGTAGCTAGAGAATATGGATTACAGTAAAGCAGAAAATATATCTCCATTTTGTGTATAGGAGACAAATGGAATTGTTTGGTAAATGGCTACCAATCTCTGCCATACACTGTCGCTTGGGACCTTTATATAGTGGGCCTATGTTACAAATAATCATTTTATTAACAATTGTTGCCATTCTTTGATGTTTAGTGAAAAAAGTTGGCCTGTACTCCTGGTATTTACTAATAGATTTTGGAAGCAAGAATAGTGTGAGGTTAACTCCCTCCCCCAAATATGTGTTATGCTGTTGCCAAAACTATAAATTTTAAAGTATGTCATTGTGCATGTGTCATCTGTATGACAGCAGTAGACTATGCCAACTCAGAAGAAATAGGGCTGACAGTGAACAGCTTCCTTAGCACTTTCTCCTGTGGGAATGTATGAAGACAGGGACTGAGAGAAATGATGCTGAGATGTCTCTCCACTGAAAAAGTTGTAGAGCTGAGTAAGAGCAAGGCTTCCCCAAATAATTCTAGTAGAATGCTAATTTTTGGATATGCTCAGGGTGGGGATAAACTTCACAAATACATATATGCATTGCAATAACAATTGGTGAAAAGACAGGCCATGAGTTTGAAGGATCGCAGGGAAGGGAATATGATACTGTTTGGAGGGCAGAAAGGAGGATTAAATAGAATTAAAATATAATTTCAAAAAATAAACGTCATCCCCCCCACCACTGCCAACAACAACAACAACAACAACAACAACAACAACAACAACAACACTAACAACAAAGGCGTTTAAAAGGAACGAAACTGAAATTCCCCCCTTGAGTATTTAGAACATATTAAGAACATGTCAACGGGTTGAAACAATCCTATCATATGACCTTCAGTTTTAATCTCTTTGTCTCTAACCTTGTCATACATTTCTGTCTTTCTACCCCATGTAGTTGAGTTTATGGGGTGTCTTCATTTGTTTTCTATTTGACTTTTGTTCTTTGCCTTTGATGCTGTATGTTGAATCTGAGGCATCCTAAATACTTGGCCAGTGCTCTCTCCCTGAGCCCCCACACATGCCATTGCTTTTAGTATTGCACTTGAAAAACATGGGATTTTTTTCTCTCTATCAGAGAAAGAAGAGATATTATATATTAAAAACAATCTTGTTTATCTGATACACTATCAAGATTTATTCATTTTTTCACATAAATAAAAATTATTTTCTACTGGATTTTAGAAACAAAATAGGCCAGAAGAAATATTTGAAGTGGGCTGACATTTATAATACACTCCATTAGTAACATTACTCTTGCTTTGTCCTCTTTCTTTTCCTGTATGGGTAACTCTAGTCATGTGAAATAATATTTGCACATGGAGAGTCACTGTCTTTGATTTAGGACCAATTGATTCCTAGTCTTACAAAATGACAGGCTTCTCCTTTTTCTTTGTGTAAAAAACTTTAAATTAATATTTGGTATATGTTAATTAATGCTCAAAAATAATATAGTGGAAGTTGTTACTTGACCAGCTGCTTCCCCAAATAATCACACAGAGACCTTAATATTTCAAAGCTTAGGCCATAGATGGACAGGCTTTCAAGTAGCTCATCTAAGTTAACTGACCACCTAGCCCCAGCTAACCTCTCATGTCTCCTGGCAAAAGGGCCTTCCTCTTTGTTCTTCCTAGAGTTTCTTTCTCCCTCCCAGGAAGTCCTGCCTTCTTATCTCTACTGCCCAATCACAGGCTTTTACTTTTTATTGACCAATTAACTTGGGAAGCAAGGTTTTTGCATCAAATGTTGTTCTATGTGAGGATTCACTTGTCTTGGGGCAACTGGATCGTGGGGTACAGAATTTAGCATTTGAATACATAGCAGCGCCAGGCCAACCCCAACACTTTTGAGCTGGCTAGATGTATCATTATGCAGAAGAACACACACACATTCTCTCTCTCTCTCTCTCTCTCTCTCTCTCTCTCTCTCTCTCTCATACACACACACACACACACACACACACACACACACACACACACAGAGTCACATTACAACACACACAAACACACACACTCCACACCAGAATGCACACACATCTCATTCCCGTTCTCCTCTCCACACATATACATCATCATAGTTAACAGTGATGAGGCATTATTTTTATTATGGATAAACTTTATACATTTGGATTAAGACTACTAGAAATTAAGATATTTGTGGGGGCATACTATGGTATTGGTTTGGACCCTAGGAAATCAGAAAGTAAATCTGGTGTTTCAAGAGTTATTAAACATAAGACATGTAGTGAAGTTTGCTTTAAAAAAATAAATCTTAAACCTTTTATGACTATGTTTCTAACAAGTGTTAAACCTTCTATGACTATGTTTTTAACAAGTGTCTTATAAGCCACATGTAACTGTTCAAATTAAAATTGAGCAAAACAAGCCAATCTTTTTTCTGGCCATATTTCAAGTGTTTGATAGTTGAAGGTTGCAAGAAGCTGCTGCAACTGACAAGTATAGAACACTTCATCTTTGCTGAAGGCTGTGATGGAAAGGGAAAATCCGACAGACATCGTTTTTTTCTGATTCACATATAAAAGACAAAAACTGCATTGCTGATTCTTAGCCCCTTCATTGAACTCAGTCTTACTGATATATAAAATGCGTTCCTAAGTAGCTGTATAGTCTACTGGGAAGAGTATTGGGATGGGAGCTTGGAAGACTGGAGCTTGTGCTAAACATTAGCTCATGCTTATGAGACAATCCTTTAATGTCTTTATCTTGACCTGTTAAGCTAAAACTATGAGACATCTGCTGAACAGAGTTAGCATAACGAACCTGGCAAATGTTCTTAGAAAAGTCTGCTCATGAAGCTGGCCTTTGGCTGGCATCTGTAAGCTTTTTTTTTTTTTTTTTTTTTGAGACTTTCCATCGTTTTCTTGTACAGCGGCTTACTTACCAGAAATGCTGGTACAGCTGACAATATAGCTTCTCTATGGCTTATGCAGAACACCTGCTGTCCTCCTGGGAGTTTGAAATTTGTATTCATGCCAGGCAGAAGGTATCTACATAGCTAGTCCTCGTAAAAGCCTTAGCTCCGGGTTTCCAATAGGCTTGCCTGGAAGACATTTGACATTTCTCACAACTTATTGCTAAGGGAATGAAGTATATCCTGTGCGTGTCTACTGGGACAGGCACTTGGAAGCTCACGACTGCTTTTCCTCCAGCCTCGCCCCAGCATGCCTTTCCTTTTGCTGATTTTGTTTGCATCCCTTTTTAACAATAAATTACAACCATGATGGTGACTACACAATGGAGTCCTGTGAGCCCTTCCAACAAATCACCAGACCTCTATCTGGTCTTGGGGACCCTCAACACGTTGCACAGCAAATGTTGATAGGGAATTGTGAAGTCTAAAACTTGAGAGTATGTTAGAATCCAAACACAGCAATAGATGCTTGCAAATTGTTTCAATAACTGTAGTGCTTCTGGGAAGGAAAAACATCATACAGATTTTTAAAAATATTCTGAAAAAATTTATTTTTAAAGTCAACATAAAAGCAATATGTACCTAATTTATTAATTTTAGACTATTTGGAGCATAATTGTGGACCTTTGCTTATTTTTAACTAGGGACATTTGATTTTCAGTGGTGTCCTGGTATTAGAGAGATGATATGATGTAGTGTAGAAAAAAACAGCCAGAGTACTCCATGTCACTTACATCCACTGGAAACTTCCTCAAGCACAGTCTGGAAATGTGAGCTGGAGTAGTTAAGATAAGAATTGCAGTAGAACAAAATAGCACACATACTTCCTTGGACCCAGTTTAAAGAAACCGAAATGTCTTCTTACCAGGTCCCTGTGTGAGAATCTATCTTTCTATGGCAGGCATAAGTGACTGAGGATCTTAGACTTGAAACATTTGGGTGAATCTTGGCAGCAACTGAGAAATATGGCTTTGACTTCTAGCAAAGCTTTTACAAAAAAAAAAAAAAACCTTTTACAAAAAAAAAAAAGAAAGAAAAAAAACCCCTCAGCTTTGTAAAAGCTGAGTGTGAGCTTTTACAAAGTATCTTCTTGCAGTGAGTGGTCTCCTTGCTCAAACACTGTAATCATTACCCAAACACAAAAGTTTATCATTTTCCTTTGGTAGTGCAGTTCTGCCATCTCCAAATTCCAAATGTCAACTCTCTCCTCTCATTTTCCACATAGGTGGACTTCCTGTTGTGGTGCCTGATGAGAGTCCTGTGCAGTCTCTTTGTCTTCTCCTTGTCAACGGTCTGCCGTTCTTTATCCAGTAGAAAGTTCTGGAAGGTTTAGATGGAAGTATCCAGTGCATCAAAACAAGTGTGGTCTGGAGTCAGGCTACTAGTTAATGTCCAAAGATTTTTCTCCTTACTGAAGCATCCAATAAAAGGGTACCAAGGTGGAGAAAATAAGGCCAAGCTCCATAGGCTGCAAAACAGTATAGGGTTCAGATTCTAGATGTATAGAAGCAGACATTTTGCTTCAAATTATATCCTTTTAGTGTATTTATGTGTGGTCACAGGCAATTAATCACTCCAAGCCTTGGTTTCTCCACTGATATGTTGGAATAACAACAGCAACTAACTTACTGATGGGAAAACTAAATAAGTGACTATATCTAAATGGCACTGAGCAGCGAACAAGTGCTATGTGTAACTATGGTAACTAATTTTCATCCAAACTGAGATGCATTTAAAGCCGAAGGGCATCATCAAGAATTACACCAGAACATCAGCAGTACTAATTGTCAGTGTTCATGATTATTATTTTTATTAATTAATTGATTTATTTATTTACATTTCAAGCCTACCTCCTGACTCCCCTCACTGAGACCCTCCCTCTATCCCCCACCCTTTCTCCTCTGAGAGGGCAGGGACCCCCCTTGGGTACTCCCTTCGGCCGGCTTATCAAGTCTCTTCCAGATTAGATGCATTTTCTGCCTCTGAAGCCAGACAAGGCAGCCCTTTTGGAGAACAGCTATGACTGTCAGGCCACAGCTTTAGGGAGAGACTTCATTCCAGTTGTTGGGGGACCAACATGGAGATTGTAGCTGCATATCTGCTGCATATGTGCTGGGAACCTCATTCCAGCCTCTGTGTGTTTTTCGGTTGGTGGCTCAGTCTCTGAGAACTCCGAGAGGTCCAGGTTAGTTGTCTCTTGGTCATCCTGTGGGGTTCCCATCCCCTTCAGGCCCTTCAATCTTTCTTGCAACTCTTCCATATAAGAGTCATCAACTTCTGTCTAATGTTTAGCTGTGGGCATATGGGTCTGTTTCAACCAGATGCTGGATAGAGACTCTCAGAGGATAGTTATGCTAGGCTTTTGTCTGTAAGTATAGCAGAATATCATTAATGATGTCAGGGATTGGTGCTTTCTCATGGGATGGGTTTCAAGTTAGGCTGGTTTTTGGTTGACCATTCCTTCAGTCTCTGCTCCATCTTTGTCCCTGCATTTCTATTAGACAGGAGAAATTTCAGGTCACAACTTTAGTGGGTGATTTGGTGTCCTTATCCCTGCATTGGGGGTCTGCCTGGCTATAGGAGGTAGCCTCTTTAGGTTCCATATTCCCAGTGTTAGCCATTTCAGCTAAAGTTTTCTCTGAAAAAATATTTACATTTTGAGGTGTTGGGAGCCGACTTTTAGCAGAAAGCAGCTAGAAAACAACTATCAGCTTTGCAGCCATCCTGAGCCATTTACCCTGACATGAGACTTATTTTTCAACAGCCTACAACAGCTGAAGCACACTCTTATAAACATCTTGTTTATCCCACATATCTTGTTTTGTTGTTTAGTGACCCCAGCTGCAAGGTGCAAGTGGTATCTATGCCTGCAAGGGGTGCGGTGCACGTGCTATCCAAGCCATACACTCCTGTAAGGCTTACGTCATATCCACACCTGCCAGGCACGTGCTATCCATGCGCCTACAAGGCATGTGGCAAAGCATATAAGTACCCCGACTTCCCTTTAATGAAAGAGACAATAAAGGAGATTTGAGACTTGATCAGAACCTCTGTCTTGTCTCCATTCTTCGCGTCTATTCCCCTTTATCCCCACTCTCTCTCTTGCTAGACCCTGACCCACAGACCAAAGCAGCAGAGCGGTCTGGGACATTTTGGCCCCCAAGCATGGGGCAGAGTGGGTCGCAACATTGAGGAAGCCAGCTTCTGAACAGACAATAAACTTACCAACATAAACTTCCCTCAAACTTTCTGAAGGTCAGGATATTAGAGAAAATATGAATTTTATCCCATGATAAACCCTTGTGAAACTGAGTTCTGCTGGGCACCAGGGAGCTGTCTCTTTGTATAAGATCAGGGACACAAAGGCTATTGAGGGCAGAAGGACCATTTTACATACCAGGGTAGCCACATATTCTAAAGCATAAGGAGTGGGGACCCAGACAACTTTAACTGAAGTTACATAACATTGACTCCACATTGGCTGGTCAGTTTCCTGAGCTGCTAAATCATATAAAAGCAGGCTCAAGGCAGATCAATTTGACAAGTGTCTGTCCTGGCTGGGTTCAAAGGTAGGTGCTTATTTATTTTTCAAAATTACTTTAAAACTGTGATAGTTAGAATTCCAACAAAAAATGTGGAGACAATCATCTGGGACAGAGAAAGTGTTCAGCTTTATCTGAAGTGCAGAGATTCCAATATACTACTGTGTGGCCTTGTTGCTCTTGGTCTGTGACAAGGAAGCACACTATGGTTGAAGCAAGCATCAGAGAAAGAACTCTTATCTCAGAATCAGGAAGCAGAAGGAAAAGATGAAGGGTGTGGGTCCTACTCTATCCTCCAGTCACACCCTTCCCAGCAGCATGAAGGCCTATGATGTGGTTATACCTACCTTTCAGCAATGCCATAGGCTGAGAACCAAACCTTTAACATACAGGCTTCTAGAGACATTTCATATCCATAAGCAAAGTGAACAAGTGTTCTGTGGTAACTCAAATGGTTTCATTTGGTAAATAGTGTGTCCTCTGGAGCAGGCTAACCCCAGATGTCATTTGTATGTCTTCATTCTGATTATTATTTAACAAGACAGCAGTTTTTCTTCTTTCTGTCTAGCTCTTCCACCTAGTTTATGGTCCTCTGTTGGCACAGAGCAGGAGGGGAGACTAAGGTTTCTTAGGTAGCAAAGCTCCTCTGAGCAAATTAACTTTCAGAAGCAGGATGATAGAGACATGGAAACAGGAAGGAAATGCACAAGCTGAACCTAAAAAGAAAAAAATGTGGGCCTGGAAAGATGGCTCAGCCCTTAAAGGGTAGGCTCACAACCAAAAATATGAGAAGAACCAAAGTGTACCAAAGGCCCTTTTTAAAAATGTGCACAAGCTCTCTGCCAAGGCAAGTCTGGTTGAGCAGAACGTATATAGGGTTCTGGATTTTCTTCTGAAAAATTTACTTTGAAGGAAGATAACCTATGAATTATATAGATGATAGATGGCCTAAATGTTGCTAATATTCAAAGATGCATGAGTATCAGATGTATGTGTTGGAAGTGAGTCCAAGAAAATGGTAGAGAATTACAACTTTATAAAATTTTAGGTACTACACATTAAAAAAAAGCTCCTAGTTAAAAATTTAAAAACTGGTGGACCATGCTCACGTGACTGGTGGTCATGGAACAGCACATTGCTCCCTAAGCCACAGCACTGAAAGTCTTCTGTGATGGTTTGTATATGTTTGGCCCAGGGAGTGGCACTATTAGAAGGTGTGGTCCTGTTGAATTAGGTGTGTCACTGTGGGCATGGGCTTTAAGACCCTCACCTAGCTGCTTGCAAGTTATTATTCTGCTAGCAGCTTTCAGATGAAGATGTAGAGCTCTCAGCTCTGCTTGCACCATGCCTGCACTGTGCTGTCATGCCCCCACCTTGACAATATGGAACTGAATCTCTGAATCTGTAAGCCAACCCCAATTAAATGTTAGCCTTTATAAGACTTGCCTCGGTTACAGTGTCTGGTCACAGTAGTCAAACCTGAACTAAGACACCTTCATAAAGAAATTAGAGAGATATCATACTAATGCCTTAATAGCACATCTGAAATCTCTACAACAAAAAGAAGCAAGCACACCCAAGAGAAATAGACAGCAGGAAACAGTCAAACTCAGGGCTGAATCAATCAAACAGAAACAAAGAGAACAATACAAAGAAACAACAAAACCAGGAGTTAGTTCTTTGAGAAAATCAACAACATAAACAAACACATAGCTAAACTAATGAAAAGGCACAGAGACAGTATCTAAATTAACAAAATCAGAAATGAAAAGTGAGACATAATAATAGAAACTGAGGAAATCCAAAATATCATTAGGTTTTAATTCAAAAGCATGTACTTTACAAAACTGGAAAATCTAAATGAAATGGATGAATTTCTAGATAGAGGTCACATACCAATGATAAATGGAGAGCAGTTGAACTATCTAAACAGTCCCATAACATCTAAGGAAATAGAAGCAGTCATTAAAAGTCTCCCAACCAAAATTAAATAAATAAATAAATAGCCTTGGGTCAGATGGTTTTAGTGCAGAATTCTACCAGACATTCAAAACAGAGCTAATACCAATACTTCTCAAACTATCCCAAAAAATAGAAACAGAAGAAACACTATCTAATTAATTTTATAAGGCCATATTCAGCCTGATAACTAAATCACATAAAGACTCAACAAAGAAAGAGAATTTCAGACCAATTTCCTTATGAATATCAATGCAAAAATACTCAATAAATTCTAGCAAACCCAATTCAAGAACACATCAAAAACGTCATTCCTTCAATCAAGTAGGCTTCATCCAAGGTGAGCTGGGGCAGTTCAATATTCAACAATCCATCAACATAATCCATTATATAAAGAAACTGAAAGACTAAAATCATATGATCATCTCATTAGATGCTGAAAAAGCCTTTGAAAAAAATTCAACACTCCTTCATATTAAAAGTCTTGGAGAGATCATGGATTCAAGGCAAATACCTGAACATAATAAAGGCAATATGCATCAAGCCTATAGCCAACATCAAATAAATAGAGAGAAACTTAAAGCAATTCCATTAAAATCAGGGACAAGACAAGTATAGGGGGATAGACCATGAGAGGAAGCCTGATAAGGTTGAACCGAAGGCTAGAATCCCCAGAGACTCTGAAGAGACTGTAGGAGTTGTAGGAGCATCACCTACTCCTGGTACCAGGCCCCTGTCACATAGCCACAGTCCCCATAGATTTGTGGCCATCAGTCATGTTAGGGCTATACCCCAAGCCCTCCACATGAAGATGAGGCATCCCTAACATCTCAGACCAAAACAATAGGAAAAGAGACTTGACCACAGTCAAATACACTCAAACAGAGTTCTCCATACTAATGAGGTACCTAAGAGGCCTGGAGGGCAGGATGACCAATAAACTTCCTTTCCCAGATATTTCTCCCTGCAAAAGGTATTTAATCTCAAGCCCACCCTGAGAAGTGGGGTATGGTTTTACACATCTACTTTTTGCTACGACAATAAACTGTTTAGAACTATGGTCTGCCTCTTTTCATCAAGATCTGTCCTGGGTAGCTATGAAGAAAGCCTTCACCTACAGAATCACAGCCTAATCTCCCATAGAAAGCTTCTCTGAGCTCCTAGCCACAACTGCTGTCAAGCCAACCACAGTCAAGCCAACGACTATCCCTGCTGGGACTAGCCAATGCTCCCTCCCCCTACCCTGGGCTACGCTCTGTCCCCAGCTCTTGGGGCCTGTGACTCCATTCTCTGCTCTTCTGGGGTCTGTGACTCCATTCTCTGCTCTTCTGTGGCTCTGAGCAATGCCTAGATATCCAAGAGCCTGAGAACCCCATGGCCCTGGCCTCATCGCAGGCCTGGGGATCCCCAAACAAGCTCCAGATTTCCCACATCTCAAACTGCACTCCCCCAATCCCCTGCCCCATGGTGTCCAGCAACTGCCCCTGTGGCAGTGTAGGTAGGGTAGGCACAGTCAAACTCTTTTCTTTCAGTCTCTCCAAGTGGCCTTGCCCAGTGGCAGAGCAGACTCTGGCCAAGAACCTACCAGACAAGGCTGCTTACTCTCTCTCTATTCAATATAGTTCTTGAAGTTCTAGTTAGAGCAATAAGACAACAAAAAGAGATCAAATTGGAAAGGAAGAAGACAAGGTATTACCTTGCCTTCAGGGAATTATTATTTAAGCACTATATGATGGTATACATAAGTGATCCCCAAAATTCTAACAGAAAACTCCTGCAGATGATAAACAACCTCAGCAAAGTGGCTGGATATAAAATTAACTCAAAGAAATCCCTCCTTTATAGAAATGATAAATGGGCAGAGAAAGAAATTCGGGAAACAACACCCTTCACAATAGCCACACATAATATAAAGTATCTAGGTGTAACTCTACCAAAGCAAGTAAAAGATCAGTATGATAAGAACTTCAAGACTCTGAAGGAAGAAACTGAAGAAGATCTCAGAAGATGGAAAGATCTCCCATGCTCATGGATAGGTAGGATTAATGTAGTGAAAATGCCCATCTTACTAAAAGCAATCCAGAGAGTAGATGCAATCCCCAACAGAATTTCAACACAATTCTTTACAGGCCTTGAAAGAATAATTCTAAACCTCATATGGAAAAATAAAAAAACCCAGGATAGCTAAAAACAATCCTGAACAATTATATAACCTCCCAAAGTTCAATAATTATCACCATCCCAGATTTCAAGCTATACTACAGAGTAATAGTGATATAAACTACATGATGTTGGCATAGAAACAGATAGGTTGATCAATGAAATCTAATCAAAGACACAGAAATAAAACAACAAACTGATGGACACTTGATTTTTGACAAATAATCCGAGCCATGCAATGGAAAAAAGAGAATCTACAGCACATGGCAATGGTCTAACTGGATGTTTCCATGTAGAAGAATGCAAATAGATCCATGTTTATCACCCTGTACAAAACTCAAGTTCAAGTTAATTAAGGACCTCAACATAAAACCAGATACACTAAACCTAAAAGAAGACAAAGTGGGTAATATCATTGAATGCATCGGTACAGGAGTCCATGTCCTGAACAGAACACCAATAGCTTAGGCCCTAAGATTAACAACTGATAAATGGGACCTCCTCATGAAACAAAAGCTTCTGTAAGGCAAAGAACACTGTCAACAGGACAAAATGGCAGCCTACAGATTGGCAAAAGATTTTCACTAACCCTTCATCTGAAATATGGCTAATTTCCAAAATATATAAAGAATTCAAGAAGTTAAGCTCCAGCAAACCAAATAACTCAATTAAAAAATGGGACACAGAACTAAACAGAATTTACAACAGAGGAATCTCAAATGGCTGAGAAGCACTTAAAGAAATGTTCAGAGTCCTTTGTCATCAGAGAAATGCGAATCGAAAATACCCAGAGATTCACCTTACACCAATCATGATGGCTAAGATTAAATCTCAAGGGATTGGACCTGCTGGCATGGCTATAGAGAAAGAGGAACACTCCTCCATTGCTGGAAAGTGTGCAAACTTGTACAACCACTCTGGAAATCAATTTGGCAGTTTCTCAAAAAATTGGAAATAGTTTTCTACCCGAAGATCCAGCTATATGATTCCTGGGCATATACCCAAAAGATGGTCCACCGGCCTCAAGGACATGTGTTCTACTATGTCTATAGAAGTTTTATTTGTCATAGCCAGACACTGGAAAGATCCCAGATGTCCCTCAACCTACGAATGGAAATAGAAAATGGCGTTCATTTACAGCGTGGAATACTATACATCCATTAAAAACAAAGTCATCATGAACTTTTCAGGCAAGTGGATGGAACTAGAAAATATCATCCTGAGTGAGGTAACCCAGACTGAAAAGGACAAGCATGATATGTACTCACTGGTAAGTGGATATTAATCATAAATTACAGAATACCCATGATATACCCCACAGACCCAAAGAAGTTAAATAAGACAGAATGCCCAAACAAAGATGGTTGAATCACATTTACAAGGGGAAATAAAGTAGTCATGGAAGGCAGAGGGAAGAAGGGGACTGTGAGGGGAAGGAGAAGGGAATGTAGAGACAAGAGAGTGACCCAGTGGGTTAGGAGATTGAATGGAAATCTGCACCTTCCTGGGGTGGTGGGGAGGGGAGAATCTCTAGACAGTCTCAGAGACCTGGGATAGAAGAGGAGCTGCCAGAGTCGACGTGGGTGACCTTAGTATAGATGCCTATCAATAGGGACATAGAACCTGAAGAGGCTACCTCCTGTAGCCAGGCAGGACTCCAGTGGAAGGACAGAGACACCAACCCACACATTAAACTTTGGACCTCAAATTTGTCCTTTCTAAAGGAAGTGCAGGGACAGAGCAGAGACTGAAGGAATGGTCAAGCAATAACCAGCCCAAGTCATAGCCCAATCCATGGGTAAACACCAATCCCTGACATCATTAATGATACTCTGTGATGCTTTCAGACAGGAGCCTAGCAGAACTGTCCTCTGAGCAGCGCCACCAAGCAGCAAACAGAAACATAAGCAGATACGCATAGCCAAACATTAGATGGAGGTTAGGGGGACACCTATGGAAGAGTTGCAGGAAGGAACGTCACAGGAGGACCAACAAAGTCAACAAACCTGGACCCTTGGGAGCTCTGAGAATCTGAAAAGCCAACCAAAGAACACATATATGCTGGAATCAGGCCCCAGTACATATGTAACAGACAGGCAGTTCAGTCTTCCTGGCTACCCTGTCTTTCCTCAGTGAGAGAGGATATGCCTAATCTGGCAGAGACTTGATGGACTAAGGTGTGGGGAATACTCAGGGAGGGTCCCACCCTCTCAAGGGGAGTAGGATAGGGGAGAGGCTGGGCGAGGGAGGGACCTGGAGGAGAAGCAGCATTTGGAATGTAAACAAACAAATAAATAAATAAATTTAAGAAAATGTAAAAACTGCTTATTGATATTTCAGAAATATGTACATGTTGAACTGGCTAATTTGATAAGATCAGTCAGTTGTATTTTATGTGAAATCATGCTTTTTTCTTTGAACTCTGGAAATGAAAAGTCTTACATAACACAGTTCATGACCTGATCCATGAACTATTAGTTGATGCTGACTGAGTCTGTTCTGTGTACTGGGTATGTGAGGTACAATCCTCCATGCATTTCTGCACATATTTTGCTTTTGATCTTCAAAACAGTCCAGTGAAGTAGGTATCATTATTGCCTCATAGTTACAGAGCATTTAAATTGCTTTTTCTGGGTCTCACAGCCAACAGGCAAAAGAGCAAAAGTTCAAACTCCAGAGCTCACAGCCATAACTCTTGTTCAATCCTAACCTTGGCACCATTACCAGAAAGAGGTTTGAATCTGAACACGTATCTCATTAATGCTAACTGCTTAGTGATTTAATCCATGGCGCAGCAAAAGCATGAAGGCAAGATGCCACGGAACGTGGCTTTTGTTGAGCCGATTCACAGGTCTAATGTGGATTTCAAATAACTTGTGTGTGCTTGTGAGCATTTATATATTATTTGTGTCAGCTAGAAAAAGAACCAAGTATTAAGTATCAGGACCAAAGCCAAGTAAATTGAAGATGTCAGAAATAGCCAAAAGCAGAGGATGAATTACACAGGTTTTTTAGAGCACCCTGGGGTATGTCCAGAGGATGTTTCTAGCTTAGCTCTCAAGGCAATAAACTCTATGTAAGTCATCAAATAAATAAATGTAGCACGGCATAATTTTTACTTTTTGAGAAATGGTTTTCTCTCCAAGAAGCAGACCTTTTACATGTGACGTTAGATTGTAATATATTGCTTTTGAACCAAACAGGGCCATAGAGGTTTACAATAAACCTACATCCTTAGATAAGCAGACATATTCCCTGAGTAAGTAAGTCATCTTGAAACCTGGATTCTGAACATGCCTGAGGCAATCTCCTCTCTCAGCCCAGGGTTTACCACAGATGAAAGAGGAAAAAGCTCTGGGTGAGGAAAGAAGGGAGACTGGAGGCCTGTAGAGTCCAACAGCTGACTGTTTTTTCATCTTATGCACTTGGAATTCTGGGGGCATTTGTGTCCTGGTCTAGGACTCCCTCATCACACATCTTAGAAGCCACCATTCCAAACATCAAACGGCAGTGTGCGGTAACAAAATCAATTGAAAACTATGGAGACTGTAAAGTATAAGGAAACAAAATTTCACCTAGACTTGAAGGACTCTATTAAGTTAGATTTATACATATGTCCAAATGAAAACTTTGTGTTCCTGAGTCAAATTATGTCTATTAAAAGAATTCTCTTGTTGTTTTAACCTTTTAAAGAAATACTATCCCGGTATTAACTGATAAGCACAAGTTAAACTAAATCTCTTCAATATCACCGAGGTGTCAGATAGCCACTGGCTTTTTGTGGAGGTCAAGCAAGGAGATTAAGTAGAAATCTCATGGAGTTACCATACCACCTCCCACTCTCCACAAGCCTTTGAACTGTGGGCCCTTCTCAGCCTATAGAGTCCTGGTTTCTGAAAGTAATCATAGAGGATTATGGCTATCCTTGGTTTGAAAGTTATGAGTCCTTCTCTTCTTTTAGAAAAGGGTTTATTTAAAATAAAAATGCATCAACTAGTATATCACATTTCAAAGCTCACAGGTGAACCCGATCATGGCTTATTTTGTAATTTCTCTGAGTAGTGGGTAGAGGAGGCACAAACATCTTCCTTCTGCAATGGTACTGAGGGAAGCGTGCAGCTGTGATACGATCATTCTAATTCAAAATGGAGGCAGTAGGAGACCAATGGGATGTCTTCCTGTCCTCAGAACTGCCATTAAGAATTTCAGGTTGAGAATCAAGGATGAATACCTTGAAATAGGAGTGCACTTGGGAAGATTAACTTCTCTCTGCTCAGCTTCTTACCCACAAAGTACCATTTCTTCAGTTAAATTAGTGGTGCTCAGCCCGTGGGTCACACCCTCTTTGGGGATGGTCTGACCCTTTTAAAGGGGTTGCATATCAGCTATCCTGCAAATCAGATATTTATATTGTGATTCATAACAGTAGCAAAAGTACAGCCATGCAGTAGCAACAAAATAATTGTGTGTTCGGGGATTACCACAACATGAAGAAATATATTATTAAAGGATCACAACTCTAGAAAGGTTGAGAATTTAAAAAGTGAAGTGTTGAGAACAGTATAGTAAAGACTGATCATGGCAATATTAGGTTCTTTAGGGTTATTATGGTCTGCTAATATATACACACAGCCATGAGAACATAAAGAGAAACTAGTCTTTTAGCATACAGATGTATTTACGACAGTTGGTCTTGTGGCACTTGTGGTGGCATACCCTTTTAATCCAAGCATTCTGGAGGTTGTGGTAGGTGGGTTTTTGTGAGTTCAAGGCCAGTTTGATTTACACAGTAAGTTTCAGGACAGCTGGGGATATTTAGAGAAACCCCATCTTTTAAAAAAAAAAAAGAAAGAAAAAGAAAAGAAAAGGAAAGAAGAGAAAAAGAAGACAGGTTCTAGATTTTTGTCCTTGCTTCAGTGTCACATGAAAATCGGAATGATGCAGAGAATGTTAACATGGCACTCGTACTAGGGTGACATGCAAATTCGTGAAGTGTTCCATGTTAAAAGAAAAGTTAATCTTATATTAGATCATAAGAAATAACCATCGGGCTGGAGAGATGGCTCAGCATTTAAGAGCACTGACTGCTCTTCCAGAGGTCCTGAATTCAATTCCCAGCAACCACATGGTGGCTCACAACCATCTGTAATAGGATCTGATGTTCTCTTCTAGTGTGCCTGAAGACAGCTACAATGTGCTCATACAAGTAAAAATAAATGAATCTTAAAAAAAGAAATAACCATCAATTCCATGCAGTTGGTAAAATAAAATTCTAATTTGCTGAACATGCAATAAAATTGTCTATCATAAGTAAAAGTTGTCATATGTTTAAAAAAATCACAAGAAATCTGAATAATTAATTTGTTAAGAGTACTATAATGAAAATTTGTGATATATACTTAAAGTAATGTGAAGTTTTTATAAAATAGTATAGGCTGAATATTCAGGAGTGAGTTCATGCATAAAACATAAAGAGAAGGAAAATTAGCTAGCCAAGCCTTTTCTCTGTGTTATGCAGTAAAGAACAAAAGAGTCAAGATGGTAAAAGCATGAAGACAAGAGCTATAATAGATAAGGAACAGAAATACAAGAAATAGGAAATATCATGTTCACCAAACCCAACAATCATATTAAAGAAAATAAAATTAATAAGAGCACAAAAAGAGAAGCAAAGTTGAATGAGATAACCACTGCTTAACTATTCAGTTAGTAATCACAACTCCTGCTGATGTCACTCACTCAAGGTTTCCCAGTTTTAGAAAAACATTAAGCTGTCTTAACTAATCTGGACCCCTGAGATCTCTCAGACACTGGACCACCAACCAGGTAGCATATACCAGCTGATATGAGGCTCCCAACACATATACAGCAGCGGACTGCCAGGTCTAGACTCAGTCAGAGATGACTAACCTTCACCTAACCCTCAAGAGACTGGAGACCTCAGGGAGTGGGGCGGTCTGGTGGGGTAGGTGGAAACATCCTCATAGAGATGGGGATGGGGGTGGGGGAGGAGGTATGAGATGTGGAATAGTCAGAGGGTGGACCAAAAGGGGGATAAAATCTGGATTGTAAAAAAAGATTAAACAAAAATTTAAAAAAATTAAGAAAATTGAAACAGAAAAGCTTTTTTGTTTTTTTATTTCATTTATTTATTTATTTATTGGATATTATATTTACACTTTAGATCTAAAATGTCTTTAATTTCTTTATTTCTTCCTTGACCAAGTCATTATTGAGTATAGAGTGTTGTTCAGTTTCTATATGTATGTGGGCATTCCATTGTTTTTGTCATTATTAAAGACCACCCTTAGTCCATGGTGATCTGATAGGGTTTAAGGAATTATTTCAATCTTATTGTATCTGTTGAGACCTGTTTTGTGAGCAATTATATGGTCTATTTTGGAGAAGGTATCATGAGGTGCTGAGAAAAAGGTATATTCTTTTGTTTTAGGATGAAATGTTCTATAGATATCAGTTAAATCCATTTGGTTTATAACTTCTGTTAGTTTAATTGTGTCTCTGTTTAGTTTCTGTTTCTATGATCTGTTCATTGCTGAGAGTGGGGTGTTGAAATCCCCCACTATTATTGTGTGAGGTGTAAAACATAGTAAAGCTTTGAGCTTTAGTAAAGTTTCTTTTATGTATATGGGTGCCCTTGCATTTGGGGCATAGATGTTCAGAATTGAGAGTTCATCTTGGTAGATTTTTCCTTTGATGAGTATGAAGTGTCCTTCCTTATCTTTTTTGATTACTTTTGGTTGAAAGTCGATTTTATTTGATATTAGAATGGCTACTCCAGTTTGTTTCTTGGTCCCATTTGCTTGGAAGATTGTTTTCCATCGTTTTATTCTGCAGTAGTGTCTGTCTTTTTCACCAAGATACCTTTCCTGTATGCAGCAAAATTCTGGGTCCTGTTTATGTATCCATAATTGATAGTTTACGTCTTTTTATTGGAGAACTCATTTCATTGATGTTAAGAGATATTAAGGAAAAATGATTGTTGCTTCCTGTTATTTTTGTTATTAGAGGTAGAATTATGTTTGTGTAACTATCTCCCTTTGTGGTTGTTGGAAGATTACTTTCTTGCTTTTTTAGGTTGTAGTTTCCCTCCTTGTGTTTTCCATCAATTATCCTTTGAAGTGCTGGATTTGTGGGAAGATGTTGTATAAATTTGGTTTTGTCATGGAATATCTTGATTTCTCCATCAATAGTGATTGAGAGTTTTGCTGGGTATAGTAGCCTGGGCTAGCATTTGTGTTCTCTTTATGATATCAGTCCAGGATCTTCTGGTTTTTATGGTCTCTGGTGAGAAGTCTGTTGTAATTCTTATAGATCTGCCATTATATGTTACTTTACCTTTTCCCTTACTGCTTTTAGTAATTTTTTTTTTGTTTTGTACATTTGATGTTTTGATTATTATATGATGGGAGGTATTTTTCTGGTCTAGTCTATTTGGAGTTCTGTAGGCTTCTCGTATATTCATGGACATCTCTTTCTTTAGGTTAGGGATGTTTTACCTCTATAATTTTGTTGAAAATATTTACTGGCCCTTTAAATTGGGAATCTTCACCTTCGTCTATACCTATTATCCTTAGGTTGGGCCTTTTCATTGTGTCCTGGATTTCCTGGATGTTTTGGGTTATGAGCTTTTTGCATTTTGCATTTTCTTTGACAGTTGTGTCAATGTTTTCCATTGTATTTTTTGCACATGAGAGTCTTTCTTCTATCTCTTGTATTCTGTTGGTGATGCTTGTGTCTATGACTCCTGATCTCTTTCCTATGTTTTCTATGTCCAGGGTAGTCTCCCTTTGGGATTTCTTTATTGTTTCTACTTCCATTTTTAGATCCTGAATGGTTTTGTTTAATTCCTTCACCTGTTTGGTTTTGTTTTCTTGCAATTCTTTAAGGGATTTTTGTATTTCCTCTTTAACGGCTTCTACCTGGTTACCTGTGTTCTCCTGTACTTCTTTAAGGAAGTTATTTATGTCCTTCTTAAAGTCCTCTATCATCATCATGAGAAGTTATTTTAATTCTGAATCCTGCTTTTCCGGTGTGATGGGGTGTCCAGGGCTTGCTATGGTGGGACAACTGGGTTCTGATGATGCCAGGTAACTTGGTTTCTATTGCTTACTTTCTTGCGCTTGCCTTTTGCCATCTGTTTAACTCTAGTGCTGCCTGCACTCACTGTCTCTGACTGGAGCCTGCCTTTCCAGTTATCTTGCTTGTGTCTGAACTCCTCAGGGTCCAGATGTTTCTGTAATCCTGTGATCCTGAGCTTCAACTGCTCTGAGTGCAGTAGCTTCTCTAGGATGTCTCAGGATATGGTGTCTTCACGGGAGCAGACCAGCTAGGTGTCTGCCCCAGCCACAAGGACCAAAGAAAAGCTTTAAGCTACAGATAATTCTGACGTTGCACTTTCGAAAGGATAGAGGAAGAAAGTTACTTAATCCTGTTCTCATAGTTTGTATAATTTTATCCTCCTGATTTTCAAACTATAAAAAGGACAACTTAGGAACAAGAAAGCAAATTATCAAAATCATACATATACTCAATACAAAAATGATTTACTTTCTAGGAGTGAGGCTTAGTGGACATGAAAATAACAAAGTGTGTTTGAAAACAGCCTTTTCTCCTTATTTCAGATGCCTCAAATCTATTTTTAGAGGAGTCAGAGAAGTCTATCATTGACCTTCAAGGGCACAGGAATTTGAGAACTATTCTTCTCGTGGTTTGATACTCTTTAGATCTATTCTGGCCATATCAAACACAGAAGAGACTAAAAAAAGTTACAAGAAACAGTTGATCACATTTATTAAAATTTAACACATACATGTGGGCATATTTAACTTAGTTACAATAATCAACCCCTTCTACT
This sequence comes from Rhabdomys pumilio, assembly GCA_030674055.1. NCBI lineage: Eukaryota > Metazoa > Chordata > Mammalia > Rodentia > Muridae > Rhabdomys > Rhabdomys pumilio. The sequence continues at coordinate 25,078,458 of JANHMN010000001.1, forward strand.
ATCCTTTTGTTTCATAGTCTCTCAGCCTGTTTTCTAATCTCATAATAATGAACAAGGGACATGAGGATGAAATTCAGAAAAGAAAAGCCATAGCTAGTCACCTTTGGAAGTTTAGTAATGAATACATTACAGCTGAAATGATAATAAAACATAACTCCATACACAAAGGTTAGCAAGACTATGAAGAACTGAAAAACAGCTTCTCAAGATGCAGAAGGTAATGGACAGAAGTGGGTCCATATTTGTGAGAAGTAAATAGTGGGCTTGGGAGGGGCTGAAGGAAGAAAAGGATGTAAATACAGAACATACATATTAAGTTTAAAAATATTAAAATAAAACAACTTCTACCAATATGACAAAGATTTTCTGTGGTGATAGATAAAGCACAATATTACTATGTAGGGATAAAATGTAAGCTTCTTCAGCAATATGTTATTTCCCAACAATGAGAAAATAATCAATAAACATAAAACCGTACCAACAGAGCTAAAGTAGACACATTCGGCTGTCTTTATAATTGCATAGTGTGAGTCCATGGGTGTCTCACTTATTCTTTGTAATTTTCCATATTAAAAGTGGTTGAAGAAGCACAGCATGGTAGTGCAGCCTTGTAATTCTAGAACGTTCGAGACAGTGTCAGTAGAATTGTTCCAAATTTGAAATCAGCTTGGTTGACATAGCTAATTCCAAGACAGCCAAGGATACACAGTAAGACTCTGTCACAAGCAATTGAGCAACTGGATCCAGTGGAAGGATGCTCCTTGTATGTGTTAGTGTATGTGGGAGGGTTTTTATGATTGGGATCTGAAGTTTTCCCCAAAGGCTTGCTCATATCTTAAAGTCTTAATGGCTTGTGCCACTGGGAGGTCAGGGATAATGGAAAGAAGGTAGGCTATTGGAGGCAGCCTCTTGCTCTTTTTGTTTGTGTTGATGTGTGTGTGTGTGTGTGTGTGTGTGTGTGTGAATGTATGTGTGGTAATATGCTTGTGCATACATGTGTGGAAGTTGACATCAAATGTCGTTATCACACTCCATCTTATTTTTGAGGCTGGGTCTTTCCTATTGAGCCTTGGACTCATAGCTTGACTGTCTGGCGATAAAGTTCCGGGAGACCTCCTGGTTTCCTCTTCCCCTTGTTTTAGGGTTACAGCTACATTTGTACTACTTTTATGTGGGTGCTGAAATCTTGACAATGAGGTCAAGCCAGCATGGATTGGCATCTGCAAAAACCATGAGCAACACACCATCGATCTTTTCTCATTTTAAGTTAATTCTCTCAGGTATGCTTTTAGTAATAGAAAGTGGTGTTATATACGGGGTCTACTTGCCCATATCACTATAATCTTTCAGAATGCATCCCAGGTAGTCAGCACATTGTCTCCTCTTATTTTATCTTTCTCAGGGAGAAAATCACTTGCAGGCGTCAGTCTGCACAAAAATGGAGGGACACCAGTCCCAGAGTAGCTGTTTACTTAATATATCATCACCATATGAATTTTCACATGTTAATGTTAAACAAAGGGAACATTTTTATATCAAGTTTAAACCCTGATGATAATTATATGACCTCAGTGTAATAAGAAAAGCTGTTTTTAATAAAGTTTGAAGGAAGTAAGCACAGACTACAACATTTGATATTCTTAGAAATAGAATCTTTCAGACTGGGAATAAATATTGAAGCCAAGTATCATTATTTAAAAATATTTTTTAATATACTAGTGGTGTGTGTGTGTGTGTGTGTGTGTGTGTGTGTGTGTGCACATGTGCATGTGCTCACTCACGAGCCTGTGTGCATTTGTGTGTGTGTGAGTTCGTGAGTATGTGCATGTGTGTGTGTGTGCATCATGACACATGTGTGGAGATCAGTGGATAATTTTGGGGAGTCAGTTTTCTCAAGTCATAAGGTTTGGTGACAAAGTCCTTTACCCAGCAAGTTATCTCACTGGTCTCTTAAGTATCATAACTTAGAGTCCTTTAGATGCTCAACAGTTTATACTACGGTCTTCCCTCGGCATTCTACCTGGAATATTGTTCTTGCTAGTTTTTTAAATTAATTATCATTAAAATTAATGTGCAAATCTAATATAAAACCTACTACAAAAGTTTTCCCATCTCTTGTTCTCTAATTAGCTTTTCAGGTCTAAGAAAGACCCAGAATAAAATATTCAAACCATATGGTGCCTTAGAGTGAGACTTGACAGCCGGACACTGAGTCAGTTTACTTTAAAAGGAATCAAAAGGAACTGAAACAAAATCAATTTGCAATGCATTAATGATCGTGTGATTAAATTGTTCCATGTTTCACAAAACTATTTGATGTCCTGGGCAATCTGTTGTGTAATAGAAAGTGCTTTATAAATATCACAGTGTTTTAATTAAGACTTTTTGTGCCTTTCCTTTTATACACATTAGAGAATTTTGTGTGCCCTCAACCCTTTTTGGACCCAGCCCTGTTGTGTCTTGAACATCATTATTTTCAGTAGAACTGAGATGAATGGTCTTTGATGAGCCACTATCTTAAAAGCCGTGTCCTTCCTGGTTTTCCTCAATGAGGGTATTTTGTAATATGGAATCAGGGTGAGCAATGCCAACTTGTGTTCAATCCATTCCTAGGGTTTACTTAACATCTGCTGTGTGATTGACAAGGATTCATCTTCTTGGTCTATTCCATTTGTGACTTCTATAATCATGATATATCAAAAGTTGATTCTGGGTGGAGATACTTATGACTTTAATTTTTCAGTCTTGATAATGATTTTATGATTTCAGTGGCTAGTTGGTAGTGAAGGAAAAATGACCTTCCTCTTCCAAAAGACCAGTGTGTCTCTTGCTACTCTGAGTAGGTCAGCTTTCATCTTAATGTGGTGATCATTCTTGTGTCTTGAAATTTCATAGACTTAATGATTCACCACTTTCTGAGGGCTTTGGTTCGAATACCCGTGGTGGAAGCCTTCACATGTAAAGCTAAGTGAAGAGTAAATATGGTGATCAAGAGGATAACCCTGGGTTGCAAATAAACAGGCAATCTCTGAGTTGTTACTGTAAAGATGGTGTTAATGGCTATGAGGAAGCCTGTACTATGCCAATACTTCACCAGGGCTACAGTTTTTGATGGGAAATTCCTTGTATCTCATCTCCTTCTGCCGAGATCAAATTCTTTTCCCTTATGAAAGATGAAGTAGATCATTCATGCCTCTTGACCCTAAGAAAATCAAGTAGTTTAAAGTCTAAGCACATCTCTTTAGCCTTCCTTAGATTTTAACATTGCATAAAGCGAGAAATAGTGTCAATAAAAATTTGTATTTTGCCATTGTGAATATTTGCTGATTCTAAGAAGAAGACAGAACAAAGAGACAAAATTCGAATAGAGATATCTGGGATATGGGGGGAAAGAAGGAGAAGGAGGGTGGAGAGAGACAGGGGAGGAGGAGGATGTGGAGTGAGACAAAGGTGGAAGAGTTGGAAAGCACTGCTATGGCTTGTGTTTACTCGTGGGTACGTCTGAAAGATCCCATAGCTTTGTTTCCCATCTAAATGAGATGTTTAAGACTTCATCATCGTTCAGTCAGACATTTCCAGTCTAAGTAATCAGACCACTTCAGTTGTTTAACACTCTTAATCCAAAAGGTCGGACAGTTAAAACTACCCAACTGGGTCAACCATTTAGCAATCTCAGGACTGAATAAGTGACTGATGTGGTGTATGAGACAGGATCAGACTGTACTTTGTTACTTCAGAGGAAGAAAACTAACAGTTTTGTTTTTTTGTTTTTTGTTTTTTGTTTTTTGTTTTTTTGTTTTTTGTTTTTTGTTTTTTTTTGGAAACCCACGTGTGATTAGGTAAATTCGTGTTAACGGATAGGGCAGTAGGAAGACATTCCTGAGTGGTTCGTCTTAGGCCAAATGAAAGAGACTTACACAAACTGGACTGTCTGAATACATTCCCTGCCCTATTTTACTCAAAGGTACCAGCAGTTTATGAAATTTAATTTCACCCTTCACTCTTTCTCTTCTTCTCTTTCTTTCTTTCTTTCTTTCTTTCTTTCTTTCTTTCTTTCTTTCTTTCTTTCTTCCTTTCTCTCTTTCTTTCTCTCTCTCTCTTTCTCACACACTCCTCCTCCTTTTTCTTACCTTTTTCCCTCCTCCCCTTATTCCCTTTACTTCCCCTCCTTTCCCCTCCTCCTCCTCCTATACTTCTCCTCTAAGGAAAGATTTCTTTGTGTAGCTTTGGGTGTCCTGGAACTTGATCTGTAGACCAGGCTGGCCTTGAACTCACAGAGATTTACATGCCCCTGTTTTCCTAGTGCTGGATTTAAAGGCACATGCCAGCACAATCTAGCTACTACTTTAGTCTTCATGGCAGCTGAGAACTAAATGTAGGAGTCAGAAAGTCTAAATGCCAGCTGTACAGAAGGCTAGGGTTGGTGAATAGAACTTGAATGCTCTCTATTTAGACATCCTGATTCTTTTCCAGTTATATCTGCACTCACTTAAGCAGTGAGGTCTAAGGAGCTATTCCTTATCCAGCTAGCATCACCTCACCATGTCACTTTAGAAAGCCTACAATGGCACGCTCAGAGGAAGCAGACTACCATGCTGATCTAGAGAAACATGACCGTTAAACTTCCTGTAGAGAGGAGCATGTGAGATCTAGAAGGAAAGGTAGCTCTTTCCAGCCAGTGCTCCTGAAAGAGAAGAAATTCAATTTTATGGGCAAATAGCAAAGGGTAGTTTTAGAGGGAAAATGGATTTTTTCAAACTACACATTGAGGCACTCTTAAGAGTGTTGGTGACATTGATATGGTCAATTTGGGCCCGTCTTTTGAAAAGATTAACAAGAGGTTCCAAGTTTATTACAAAAAGCATAGGAGGTATTTGAAAGTCAGGGAGTCAGAGACTCGACTATCGGAGAATCAATGTGACGGATACCACTATAGGCCTTCGACATCAGCAAATGGCAAGAGTTATTCTTTAAAGTCAGATAGCTAAAAAGTAAAGCAAGACACAAGTCTGAATCACTTCAGTTACAAATCTGATCTTTCTACTCTCCTGTGTGGCATCTTTAGACAAAGCTTCTTTGAGAGTGAGGTCTGATTATTGCAAAGATGATTAGTTTTTGCCTAAATGATTCACAATGGCCAGGTTCTCGAAGCAGTCCATATGTTACTGACTGACAAATTAATAAACAAGAGTGTTTTATTTCCATTACAACAAGCACATGGTATGACCTACTAGTATATTCCACAGAGATAAATTTTGTGGGAAAAAAATCTTGTGAGATAACCAAGTCCATGTACCTATTATATGGTTTAACTTACGTAAAAACATTAAAAATTGAACTTATTCCTGGTAGGAAAAAGAATGGTGGTGATGTCTGTAACTAGTTATGCAAGGTGGGGATGGCTATACATGGGCATGAGGGACAATTTTGGCTAGGAGAAATACTCTGTAATTGATTTTGGTAGCTGTAATGTATACATTTACTAACATTTATTAGTTGCACATGTAAAATGAGCAAATTTTATGATATGTAAGATGAGCTTTCATTCAACAAGACAGGCAAAAGTTACTCTGGATTGGAAAATAGAAGAGGCAGGAGTGGAGCTGCATCTGGCATTTTCTTTCCCTGAATTTTTTACAAGCACAGGTCCTGAAAGTCCTGGACCTTCACAAATTTTGTTTGTGCTTCACGATCACCGCAGTCCCCAAAGATGGGCCAACTGTTCTCTAAGCCCATCTCGTATGTGTGCAGATGACATCAAGCATCCCAGCCTGCACAGGGGTGACTGTGAGACTGTGAGACTGAGTAATGACTTCATCTGTGCCAATGTGCTGGATAGCCCCCGTCTACCTCCCCGTCTACCTCTCCCCGTTTGCTCTAATTTGCTGCCTGGGAATGCATGCAGAGGAAGACATCAGATCTAAGTTTTGACACAGTGCCTGACCTATGAGTTGAAAGTAGCTCGGCCTTCTGAGTATCTCGTTTTAGAGCCATTTTGAAGAATTGTGTCTCTTAGAACACCTAGCATGACTCAGCTAACATTCATTCTCTGATTTTTCATCAGAAAACAAGTTGAGACTTAGAGCAAGCTACTAGCTCTCATAAATCTAAATATGGAGGAGATGTTGAACGAAGGATTGGGTTGGAGGCTGTGCTTTCCCCATACTATGACATGGGCTTCCTCTTTCATGAGGTTGGATGATCTGTCAACTAACATCCAAAACCCAAACACTGGCTGTCATCACATTGCCATCCTCATTCAAAGTTCCTGCACACATTCCTAGATGATGGTGCATACTTCCTGGCCTGTCCACTTCGGCTGCTGCTCTTCCGTAGTCTATTTCCTGTCAGCAGAGTTAGCCCGCCTACCCCCCCAAAAAGGCCCTTTGTCTCTAACTCTTCTGAAGACCTTCTCTCTCAGAGTAAGAACCACCTGTAGCCATACCCCTACAGCCATGTGGTCCTCCCCTTCTCATCTCTCTGTCTTTCTAACCTCCTCCACTTCTCCTGACTTGTGGTTCCACATTCTGCATAGCCATTGGGGTGTGCAAACTTGGCTCGGGCAGAAGAAATGTGAGGCTGCACTTTACCCTCCACCTCTATTGCGTGTTGGGCTTGCGGGAAGCATGATACACCACTCAGGGGCTGGGAGAACACAGCCTAAGATGGAGGCCCCAGCCCTAGTGAGGAACGATGCAGGCTGAGGCCTAAGCTGGTGTTCGATAACTCCCAGGTACCCAACTATCACTGAGAACTCAGGAATGGGGAGAGTGATGCCTGGGGGCGAGTATCCGGGCCAGCCCAGGGGACTTCTAGCCACTTTGTGTTATATAGGCATCCCCTATGATGGTTCTTGATGATGAGAGAGACAGTCCTTGCTTGACCTTACTGTTTATTCATTATTGTTCATTGAGAAAAATGGGTACATTCTACTTGCAGAGGGTGGACCAGAGATTAAATACCTTCTGCAGGTAGGAATGTCCAGGAAAGGAAGCTTACTAGCTAAACCTTCAGGGCCCATCTAGATACCTCATTAAAATGGAGAACTCTGTGCTATTTGACCAGTGGTCCCAGTGGTCACCATCTTCATGTAGGGTGTCGAGGTCACAGGTTCCAGGACAGAAACCAGTTGGGGAGCAGATGGAACATCTCCTGGTATCAGATATGAGAATACAGGGGTTTCAGAATCAGGTCAACCTTTCCTGTATTTGTCTGGTGACACAGTTCCACTTGCCCCACACTGACCCACTGACCCTATAACACTGCTCACCTCACTTCAGCTACCCCCACCCCACCTTTACAATTTCTTTTTCAGTTTTACTCCTGTCTTGACCATTCTTCCCTCAGATAATCACATGTTGTAATAATTATTTAGAAAACAGCTGCCGGCAAGCTGACTATCTAAGCTACAGAAGCTCTGGCTAGATCAGACGCCATGTTCAGTGGCTGGAGGCCATGTGGGCTCCACAGCTAGAACTGGCCAGCCAGAAACACCAGCCCTGCCACTCATGACACCAGCGTGGGAGAGAGCTCTGCCAGTCTTCCACGCTGTCTCTGCAAGGCTAGGTATTGCCCAGACCATCCCGCCATGTACGTGGGCCCGGTAGAAAAATGAGACTCTAATGCTTAAAGATTAATCAAAGGCTTATATATTTGGTAAGGATCAATAACAAGATGCCCTTACAATCAGAGGTGTAACCCAATACCCAACCTAGATATACCAACTACCTTTGACTGCTACAGACAAACAAACATCAGCCTCCATGTCACCCTCTCTCTCATCTCATCTGTCTCCTAGCTCCTCCTCTTCCTTCTCTTCCTCCTCCCTTTACTCCTCCTCTTCTTACTCCTCCCACCTTAGCTCCTCCTACAATCACATGGCTTGCTTTCACCTCTATTTTAAATGTAAACAAATTTTATTGATACAGGGAGAGTTTCTGTGAGAATCTTGTTTAAATTGTAATCTTCTCCATGGAGGCGTTGCATGTCCCCATATCTCATTACAGTTTACTCCATAGCATTTATCACACTGAGAGTATGAGTCTCTTCAAATGATTCCACCTGTCTCTACTTCTACTAGAATGGGATTCATGTGAGAACAGAATATTTTGATCAATATTTGGAATGTTTATTACTCTTATTTAGAATAGTGCCTGGGACATAGTGCCTTTTGCTCACAGTGTATGTGTGGGATGAATGAGTATCCTCCAGATTGTAGGAAGAAGATCAAATTACTGAGTCATCCTGTGCTTTACAGAAGGTCTTCCAAATCAGAGGAAAAACTGGTGAGCAGGGCACCCTTTGTGGTTGTTAAGACATCAATAGAAATGCTCCAATATGGAGAAAATTCACATCTAAAGTCCTTTCAGGGATAGTACTGCAAATGACTAAGAAACACTAAGAAACCTCTCATGTAAATGAAGAGAGGTAGTTTCCTTCCATGGCTCTATTAGGGACAAGCCTTCTTGTACAGGAGTAGAAGGGGGACAAGTTAATCATAGAGCTGAAGTTTCATACATGTGCTGTCTCGGTGGATCATACTTTCAGAGGCAAGTTTCAACTAGTTAATCTCAATAATATCAGAAATAAATTTCTAATTATTTTTTTCTTCAAATGCTTATAAAATAAAGCCACATGGCTCAGTCGACATACAACATTCTTTATTAAATGGGTAATCAATTTCCCTTTAAGACTCAGCACTTTAGTGATCCATAAAAGAAAAGCAAATGTACTTAACATTCCAGAGTAAATTGTCTGCGCTGAGGGAGGAGAGTCTAACTGACACAGGGAGCTTGTGAAAAGACTGACTTATCTGACAAAATGTCTTGGCCTTGTGATAAAGTAAGATAACGCAATGGAGGGAGGAACTGTGATAAAATAGTCAAGTGAGCTTCCAAAGACCGATGTCACTAGACTCCAAGGAAGTGGGAGGATGATGAACACTGTGGGGACAGAATGCCAAATGGAATGTGTGAACAGTTACATCCTCCATCCCTTGGTCCCTGAGGAAGCAAAGCTGCCTGGGAAACCCAAAGTGCATTCGATGGTTGCCTGAGCAGCTTACATGGCACTTAGACTTAATTTGCACAGCTCCAAGATTGAAGTATCTTTGCATTTCTTCCCCATGGCATGTTATTATAGGAGAGGGTTGTGGGGAAATGTGAAGGAGGAGGGGAAGCCTAAGCATTATAAATAAAGCTTTAATACAAAATGTGAAGGCTGAAGAATTGCTCAGTGGATAAAGACATCTGCCTTCAAGCCTGAAGACTGGAGTGTGTCCCCTGGGTCAAAATGGTAGAAGGAAAGAGTCAATCGACTTCTGAAAATTGTCCTCTGACCTCCACACATATACTGGACAGTCATGTACCTATGTGTGCACCCACTAAATAAGGAAACAAATAAATAAATGTAAAATTTATAAAACAACAACAACAACAACAACACAAAGAGATTCTGCTGCCCCAGAGTAGGATAGGTGGCAGGATTACACTAGGGACACACTGAATTCTTGGTTCTTATAATAAATGAATACAAATGTCTGCTTGTTCTTGACAATTTTGTCACTATTTTGCCATGGGAATCTTTGCCACACCTTTTTCTTTTGCTTTCCGACTCATTTAGTTATCAGCTGCACCTGTTGCTTTCTCTTACCTTGTCCATTTGAATTCAGTGCCCCTATGAAACAGGCCTTCTATCAATTCACACTGATAGCTGAGTGACTCTAGGATCCTCAGGAGAGCCCACCAGACGTACATTTTAACAGCCCTTGTTTGTCACAAGTTTCTTCCCAACTTTTTTCATCTCAACATTTTATCATTTTCATGCACACCAATCAATGATTAAAATAACAAGAAAGATAAAAACTGAAGGGAAATGTCACCAACCCAGGCTGAAACATCTTCACATGCATGAGGCATTTTCAAGGCTAAAGTACTTGTAGACTTTCAAGCTATCTTTCAAAACAAAATCCCTAATTAATTAATTACTGCCAGGCAGCGGTGGTGCACGCCTTTAATCCCAGTACTTGGGAGGCAGAGGCAGGCGGATTTCTGAGTTCGAGGCCAGCCTGGTCTACAGAGTGAGTTCTAGGACAGCCAGAACTACACAGAAAAACCCTGTCTTGAAAAAAAAACCCAAAAAAGTTTAATTACTTATTAACTAGCAGTACCATGGTTGCCCATAGGGCCCCTCACACATGTTCTACCACTGAACCATAGTCCCGTCCCTGCTCATTCTAATTATGAACTATGTTTTATCTAAACATAGTTCTAAACTCAAGAGTGAAATAACATTTTTAAAATGTATTAAAATTACAGACAGTGACAAAAGTAATGAACATGAATGAATCTCTCTCTCTCTCTCTCTCTCTCTCTCTCTCTCTCTCTCTCTCTCCTCTTTCAGTCTCAACCAGAAGACTGGAACTGTGTGCCATTCCTATCCAACATGGTAGAATACTTCCAATACAGGAAGACAAGTCTGTTCTAGGTCTTGCTCCGGTGAACAGTAGTGCTTACTCGAAAGCTTCATCATCATGTGTCCCTAACTACTGCTTTTACAGCTGAGTTTGGGCTAGTAGTGGTGGGGAGCCACTTGTACTAATATTTTGTTTCAGTCCCTACTGACACATGATAGGCTGAGCATGATGGGCTCAGAGTTTAAGGAAAGCACTGACTATTGCCCGAAGCTTGCTTGCTTCATGAGGGCGCACGATACTTCTGATTCTGCACTCTGGCATACACTATTCAGTGCACAACAGACACATAAGCACAGCAGGAGGAAGCTTTTGGAAGAACTAAGTCAAGGGATCAATATTCCTGCACAGAGCTTTTCAAAGTAACTACGGAAGAGCACCAACATATTCCTGGATTTCTGAGCATTTGCATGCTGACTCTTTTATAAAAAATTCAACAAAATAGCTCAAAAAAGTAAAAGAGACCAAATAAAATACAAACTCCAACTTTTTTCTTTCTTTTTTCTCTTTCTTTTCTTTTTCTTCTAGGTGAAACAGACATAAAACTTTTCTGTCAAAATGCTTGAAAAGTTTCTCAATGTGTTTTTCTCAAACTTTTACTTTTGTGAACTCTCAGACGGTGTTGGGGTGTCAGAGCATGACCCTGTGAGCATATGTTTAGCACTTACTGTGTCTCTACCTAAACTTGTGGAGTCTCTTATAGATGTACTGTGGTCTGTTTGGTCATTTATGAAATAGAGAATTGACCTGATCCCCCTAGAGGGTGGTCCCAAGACTCATTGATAAGTTCAACAGGTATGATACTGTTGAGGCTAAGAAATGTTAGTTTCAAGAGTTCCCTTTCAGCTTCTCTTAACCTGCCACAGACAGACCTATGAAGGTCTGGGATCAAGGCTTAGTTTTCCCTCTGATGACATATTTCATGTCTGCTTTCTTACATTATGTTTTATTCTTAGCACTCATAAACATGCTGCATATTTTACTTATCTTGTTTATAATTTATCGTCCTATAAAATACATGGTCCATTAAAGCTAGCAATTTTATTGTTTTTGTTCATTACCATGAGAAAACCCCATTTCTATGCTTGATATGTGGCCAACAGTAAATAAGGGAAATTTCAGAGGTGAGAAGCTTGGCTCAGCAGAGGTGAGAAGCATGGTTCAGCAGGGAAAGTACTTACCTCACAAACCAGAGGACCTGAGTTCACCCACAACATCCACATAAGAAGCTAGCAGTGGTTAGAGTAAATCCGGGTGCTGGGAAGTGGAGAGGAGGCGGAGAGGAGGATTCCTTGGCCAGCTTGTGAGCACATGGTTCAGTGAGAGAGTCTGACTCTAAACATAAGGTGAGACGTGATTGAGGAGGACATTTGGTGTTGACATGTGACCTCCATGTACATCTGAACACATATAAACACATACATGTAAACACGTGTGCATGTGTGTGTGCATGTATGTGTGGGTGTGCATGTGTGAACAGACACACACTCACACACACTCACACACACACACAAACATACTCATACGCACTCACTTCCTTAAGGCTGAAATTTCTAATCCCCAACTAACTCCAGTCTGAGTGTGTGTGTGTGTGTGTGTGTGTGTGTGTGTGTGTGCACATGCATGAGTATTTTCTCTTAGCTGAGAAATGCCGCCTACCTGCTTTCAGTTCTTTGCAAATTTTCTCCTTTACAGTCACATAGTGACGTCATAGCACCATCAGCAACAAAACCATCCTGATTTTTATAATTCTACATTTAGACTGTGTAGAGGAAAAACACTAAGTTTTTTTTTTTTATTTCAAGTAGTCAAGTAGTTTTTTTTTTACTTCTGGAAATTCAAACAATGCAACTAAATAACAAAAAAAAATTGCCTTTATTATGTAACTCACCAAGGAGAAGTAGGAATGTGCATGTATTTAAATATATACCATTTTTTATATTTAATTTTTAGCCCCATATGCCTTGATAATCAAAAAAAAAGTTTGCATGGTTTTTAATTTCTCTATAATTTGTTCTTTTCTAGTTCCATCTTGGCTATTAACTTTTTAAGCTTCTCCTTTTGTTATTCAATTTTCTTACTTCAGTATATCCCTTTTAACACATTTCTGTATGTTCAGTTTTATCAATTTTTTTTATGAGACAGAAAGTTGAAACATTATTCCCATTTTAAATCTTTGGTGTCAAAGGTAGGCCCAGGCAGACAGCGGGACAGCGGGACAGCGGGACAGCGGGACAGCGGGACAGCATTTCCTCTCTGCAAGGGATCCTTATTTAGACTTCAGAGTTGTAAAAGACACGATCCCTTTCATAAACAATGGACCACAGAAGCTCCAGCCTTCCTTTCACTGACCTCTCTTGTCCTGCCCTTTCCACAAGACTCATTTAGTAGACTGATGAAGTTGAGAGCTGAACAAGGAGGAAGGTTTAGCTAATCTGTGGGACCATTCTCTGTGGGAGAGCAGTCTTCAGTCATTGAACATGTCCTGCAGAGAGAGATAAGGTATTGAGCTGGGTTGAGGAACTATGGTGGAAATACTCCACTATCAACATACTATCAACATTTGCTCTTGGACTAGAAAATAACACTTTGCCATCCCTCTGAACTTCATCTAGGTGAGGCTTCACAATTTCCCGTGGGTCTAAAGTTTTGGAGTTCTTGTCATGGTCATGCCCAGGATACCAGTACATATTCATTTAGGACTTCATTCACGCAGGGATTCCTCCTACCCACAGGCCTTTATTCTGGCTTGGCTAGGTTTCCTTTCTCCACACTCAAGCTCTGCATGCTCTAAAGAGCTAGGCTCTTCAGCAGGATACATGACTTCCACAGTCATATCTGAGGGCGCCTGATCTCTCAGTTCTTGCCACAGCAGCTGGATAACTATGGATAACTGCTGCTGCTTCGCTCTCCTAACTCTTTTTAGAAGGAAGATTCTTTATCTGAAATTTGGAGAGCCTGTCATAGTCAGAAGGATCAGCTTTTTCCAGTAGAAAAGTACTTACAAATAATAATACTATCTTGACAATGTATACATGCAGTTTTAGTAGACATGCATCTCCTGTCTCTTATCTGTCACCCCTCAGCACATGGAAGAGAAAGAAGAGAGAGGAGTTGGCTCTTATATTAGAACAATAGGTGGGGTTTTGTCAAGGGATGCCCACTGCTGCAGTATGGGTTTGTGACTAATAAAGCACTATGGGTGGAGCTTACTATGTTTTTTTGGATCTTTAATAGAGGAAAGACTAGATAAAATTGGGTGTTGCTATTCTGCCAAAAAAAGAGCCATGGGAGATTTTTAAAAAGTTATGCATATGGGTGCTTTGTCTGCATGTATGCTTGTGTAACATGCACATACCTGGTGTTTGTAGAGGTCAGAGTAGGGCACTGGGTCCCCTGCAACTAGAGTTCTAGATTGGTGGGAACTGGGCAGCAATCCTTGATCTTCTTGAATGGTAGCCAGTGCTCTCAATCACCGATCTACCTCGATAGCTCCACTGAGGATTTTCAGTTGATATAGTTAGATACTAAAAGATAACCAGGGGAAATGTGAGGAAAGTCTGAGAACAGAGCTGAGAACAGTGAGGAAGGTCAGATGGGGAAAACAGGAGAAAGTTAAAAAGAACAGGAGACCAGCTAGACAGAGACTGTTGCCAGAACCGAGCCTGTCAACAAGAAAGGGGATGCATTTTAAAGCTTTGAAAAACCCATTTGTTGACTAATTGCAAAAGTTGAGGAGGAGGAAGAAGTACAATCTGACAGTTTCAAACCACAGGAATTAGGAGAGTATTTTCTTTAACCAAGAAAGGACACACATACACACACACACACACACACACACACACACATTTAAATTTTTCTATGTCTTTATTTCTTTATTCTCTCTCCTTTCTTTTTTTATTCCTTTCCTTTCTTTCCCAAGTTTTATAGCAAATTAATCTGCTAAGCATCTGCCTTTTGATTTATTGTCTCATTTAATCTGTACAGTGGTTCCTCAAGGGAGGCAGACTTCGCTTTCTTTTTTTTTTTAATTTAAAACTTTACTTTTTGAGAATTTTATATATGAACACTATATTCATATTATTTCTATCACTCCCCCTTTTTACCCAAACCTTCCCATTCTTTACTCCCTTTCAAATTTATGACCTCTTTACATATTCTTTTTACAAAGTTCTTTTTACATATATATGGAAACATGTGTCTATATCCTTTAGAGTCAGTCTATTTAATGTTGTTCAACTGTACATGTGTTTAGGGTTAACTGTTTGGGATTGGACTTTGCTTTTTTGATGAATTGATTTTTTTAAAGATATACTTATTTTATGTGAGTACACTGTAGCTGTCTTCAGACACGCCAGAAGAGGGCATCAGGTCTCATTACAGATGGTTGTGAGCCATCATGTGGTTGTTGGGAATTGAACTCAGGACCTCTGGAAGAGCAGCCAGTGCTTTTAACCATGGAACCATTCCTCCAGTCTGAAGATCTTGTTCTTAATATTTTATATGCTAACTATATTTTGGGAAGAACATGGTTTTTACATGAAGTACTTTCAAAAATGCAAAGAAGTACAAAAGGCAGCTAGAGCTATAGGTTTCGGTATGAAGGAGGAATTACAGATTTGGGAATTTCCATGACAAGATGAGAATAAAACCACAGGGCAGGTGAGGTTGTGAGAAGGACGCTGCAAATGGACCCAGAGCAGAGCTGATGTGTGGTCCCTAGGAATTCCTCCCTGCTGGGGCCAGCAGGCACAGAGGGTCTTGAGGAAACTTAATTAACTCGCTGAACCTGTGACTTCTATTATTGTACATGAATACCAGACAAAAGTTCTAATTAAAAATTATTGATATGTTTATGTTAGATAAAACTTTACACTGGTAGAATTACAAGAAGCCCATTTAGGTATAAAATCACTACCACCTTAGGTTATTCCAGAAATAAATGAACAAAGTATATTATTTCATTAATTATTTTATAAGTATTTTTTCTGTGGTTTATTAATTCAATAGCTCAAGATAAAAAAAATCTATATTTGGCATCATGTGGTATTTCAAAAGTTTTTTTTTTCTAAAAATATATCAATACTTGTATACTTTTAAAATGTAAAGTTTTTTAAGATGCACATAACTTGATTTTGTCTGGCTACAGCTCCAAAAACAGACTATATAAGGAGTTAAATTATTCTTTTATAGGCTAAATTGTGACTTTCCACAAATTCATGCGTTGAAATTCTAGCCTCTACTACCTCAGAGTGTAACTACATTTGAAGATATAAGTTTATTTAGTTGGTGATCAAACGAAAACGAGGTCGCAGCCCTACAGAGCCAGTTTTCTTCTACAGGAGATATAGTGGGAACTTGTGCATGCAGGGACAGCTCTGTGAAGCGACAGCGAGATGGCTGCCATGTGACCCGCGAAGGTGAGGCACAGGGCAGGCTCGCCTTGCTGGCACCCTGATGCAGGACTTTCAGTTACTCCAAGTGAAGAGATGATGTCCATGTGAGGAGCCTCCCAACGAGTCAGTTCACCTGAGAACTAGACCACGTTCGTTGGATAGGCTGAAACGAGTTGGGGAATCCCTCTATTAATAAGCATCAAACAAGCTGGACGGAGGTGGTGCACACCTTAATCCCAGCAGGTGGATTTCTGAGTTCCAGGCCAGCCTGGTCTACAGAGTGAGTTCCAGGACAGTCAGGGCTACGCAGAGAAGCCCTGTCTGAACAACAACAACAACAACAACAACAACAACAACAACAACAGCATCAACAAGTGCTTAAAAAAAGAATCGGGGGGGGGGGCAAAGCATCAAACAAATATTATTTTAGAGTTTGAGTAGACAGACCAGGCTTTTAAAACACTTAAGCTGATCTGCCACTTTTGTCATTTCCTAGGTTAGGAAAGGGACCATCAGCAGCAGGTTCAACCAATTAACATTAATTCTGATTATTTAAGGAGAGGAGGCAGAGACTGTAATAATATTTAATGGTCAAGTGCCTTCCCTGCGGTTCATAGGACAGGCCATTGAGAAGACCGTGGCTTTTCTTGTATGACTTGATGGCCGTACCATGCGTATGGTGACGGACAAAGCGATTTAGAAATAATGAACACATAAACTGCGAACCGGCCACTTTTATCCTTTCACAAGAACTTGTAAAACATGCCTGAAAAGCACACAAAAATGTTCCTTTTAATGTTTTTTAGGAGCATGGCTTAAGGTTGTTTTCAAAGTTTCAAGCCCCAAATGCAAAAGATTTCAGTTCTTTACAAGTGGTTTGATCCCGTGGGTAGTGTGGTAATGAGCCAGACGAGCCTCTTGGGGGGCAGCAAAAGCAAGGCCAATATATATACATTTTCGCTGAAAAGGCCATAAAGGAGAAACAGATCATACTTTGTGAGTTGATAAATCGTTCAGCACAGAGCCAAAAGTGTGAACCTAATGCAGATTGTACAGCCAGCCTTTCTCTCTCTCTTTTCCCCCTTTAAGGCAGAAACAGAGAGAAAGTTGTGGGTTTTGTTATTTCTCAGTGACAAGCTCACACTCGGTGAGCATAGCAAGGGGAAAAAAGAAAGGAAAAAGTAAAATTTAAAATGTGGCCTCGGAAAGAACGAGTTTAGAAGATAAAGACATGGCTATGAAACTTAATTGAATTTTTTCAATTTCCCAATTTCCCAATTTCCTTTTTCAAGTGGAAAGAAAAAATTGAAAGTGGGTTTCAGAAATCATCGGAGGCAAAACTTTGGTGCTCCCATTGAGGTGGCATGAGAAGGGGAAATCGAAGTGGGATCAGAAGATAGCTGGCTCTGTTTTGGCGGATCTTACACTTGATGGATGACTTTGGAAAGCATCTATTCGTAGAAGTGTTCATTCTACCAGAATGGCACAGAGGGGTTTGTGAATCCTCAAAGTGGACCGAAGGCAGGCAGACGCTGCTGCTTGGCTATGGACGCTCTGAGCTTAAATCTGTACCCACTCGCCTCCCTGTCTGATTTTCTTTTGTTGTATGGGACACTTCTTAGTGGTTGACTACACATCTCATCTCTCACAAGCATGTTATTTGGGACCCCAAGGAAAGATTGGCGCAGATACGCTCCTCCCTCTTCTCTGTTCTAGATTGGGCTAAATGATTTAAAAAAAAAAAACTTTCTCACATAAGTGAAAACACCATTTCCTTACACATCAAAGCCCATTTGAATTGGGTCACTTCATAATTTATTTTATCAAAGGGCTTTTAATTTTTTCCAGATTGTAAGAATTTCCAGATTATTCCAAATTTTATGGGCCAAATTCTGCCCTCAATTATGCACACGCAACTAATTGCACACACATAACCGAGGGCAGAATTTGGCTTTTGGAACTAGAAGTCTTTGGAGTTGGTTTTTTTTATTATTATTAACAGTCTTTTATCTATAAATTAAAAAGAAATGCAATTACTGCCATCACTCCTCTAAGAGTTCTTTGCAAACACTGATTTAGTTAGTCTGCCACACCCTTGGAATAATCCTACTATCTTTTTGCAATACTACTAAGACTCCTAAAGACTCCGTTACTTTCATGATCATTGCCACCTTGTATTGAGCATGCTGATGGTCTTATTTTTCTGATTATAAAATAAAATTGGAGGTAATTTAATACAGAAAAATATTGAAAATAATACACTCAGTTACCTTTTAACCAGCCTGAAGGGACTGTTGGTATTTTGCTGGATGTTTCTCCAGGAACATTCTCTGATGTTCTCTTGAATTTTGTATCGATACAATATTGGATGTGTTAGCATACTGAGCTTTGTGCACCATGAAAACACTAGAAAGGTTTTAGAGTTGAGAGTACAGACACCCTTGTATTCTTATGAGTCTCACATTGTGGCTGGCTTTAAATCTGTTGGGGACTTATATTGTTTTAATCTGTGCTTGTAAACAGATGATTTACTTTCTGGAAAAAAAAAGTGCTTTATCACCACAAGCTCTGCTATCGTGGATTCTTACATATTTCGTAATTAATAACCAGAAATGACTTCTTCAGCTTCTTTGGCTCTAGTATACTTCTTTGGTAATACCAGATTACTATTTAAATAATTAAAAAATTAATTTTGAGTGGTGCATACAGAATTGTATGATATTTGAAGACACAGGATAATACAGGATGAAATTAATATCAGGGAGTGAAATCCTCAGAATATTTTGTTGTCTGTATGGCCTCCTGCCTCAGTATGCAAAGTGAAGAACATTCTTAGATGTGTTTTTGCCATAACTTCTTTTAAAAAATAATTATTTTATTTATTTACATCACAAATGTTGCCCCCTCTTGGTTCCCCCCACCCCCAGAGTTCTTCACCCCAACCTCTTTCCCCTTTGCCTCTGAGAGGGTGCTTTCCCCTTGGGGATCCTCATTCCCTGGAGCATCAATTCACTATAGGGTTAGACACATCCTCTCCCACTGAGGTCAGACAAGGCACTCCTTTGCTACATTTGTGCCTGGAAGCAGGGTGGGATGGGGCTTGGACCAGCTCATGTATACTTTTTAGTTCGTGGCTTAGTCTCTGGGAGCTCCCAGGGGTCAGGTTAGTTGACACTGTTGGTCTTCCTATGATACTGCCATCTCTTCAGCTCCTTCAATCCTTCCCCTGACTTTTTCATAGGGGTCCCCGACCTCAGTCCAATGGTTGGCTGTGAGTATCTGTATCTCTCTCAGTCAGCTGCAAGTAGAGCCTCTCAGATGACAGCCATGCCAGGCTCCTGTCTGCAAGTACAACATGCTATCAGCAATAGTGTCAGGGTTTGGTGCCTACCCATGGGATGGATCTCAAGTTGCGGCAATCTCTGGATGATTTTTCCTTCAGTCTCTGCTTCATTTTTGTCCCTGTATTTTTTTTTAAGACAAGAATAATTCTAGGTCAAAACTTTTAATGTGGGATGTATCCTCAGCCCTCTACTGGGGGCCCTGTCTATCTACTGGAGGTGGTCTCTTCAGGTTCCATCTCCCCACTGTGGGGCATTTTGGCTAAGTCACACCGTTGAGTTCTGGAAGCCTCTCACATTCCAGGTCTCTGAGACTTTCTAGATCACTATAACTTCTTGCTACTTAATTTTGGCCTGAGATAATTTGGTATTTATATTCCAAACAGACATATATTTTAAAATTTACTCTTTTCCCTTGTTAATTCTTGGGAGACTGAGTATGTAGAATGAAACCCCTTGAATAGTCTTTAGTGTGGGACATCAACTGTTAGGCACTGCACTGTCACATAAATGGTGACAGCTTGATAAATAGGAAGATGCTCCACAGAGACTCTAGACATTGCCATTCCATTGTGTTCCCCGCTCCTCAACTTCTCAAGCTCATTCTGGTGCTCACACAAAGACAACCCTAATAGCATGCTCTCTGGCATCTTATATCCTGGTCCTTCTAGCTTACTCCAGCATGTGACTACAGCAATTGCTTCTTCTCTTTTGTTTTCAGAATTTTTTTCCTCTCCTAAGTTATTATGAATATATAAATATGTATTTCCCTACAACTTTAAAGTATTTCTCTTGTTTTGCTTCAGATGCCATCTACCACTCCATTCCTTGGTTCTTGTTTAGAGCAACAGAATTATCTGTATTCTCCCAATTCTCTTTCCTTTCTCATGCTAACCTAGGCTCTTCCCTCAGTAGTCCAGAATAAAGTAGAACAAGAAACCAACAAAGATTCTTCCTAAGGCAATGAATGCTTATAATGAATTCTCAGTTTGTATGTTTTTTCTTTTAGATTATACTAAAGTCAGGTTTATTGGAAGGCTGCTCTTGGGAAGGCAAGTTCCCTCACTTTAAGGACTGAGGCCCGGGAAGTTACCTCAGAGAAATGGGAGAGGGTAGGAGATGGAGAGAGAAAGAGAGAAAGGGTTCACAAGCAGAGAGAGGAGAAAAAGGAGGAGGAGAAGGAGGAGCAGGAAGAGAAAGAGGAGGAGGAAGGGGAAGAGAGGGGGAAGGAGAAGCAGAAGAAGAAGAGCCCCAGTCTATATCTTAACTGGCCTGCCAGCATCTTAGATACACTTTATCCTCACTCATCCTTTGGTAATCTTTTTACCCAGTTTCCAGGATTCATAGTCTTGGTTTTCTTTTCATTCTGCTAGCTTGTTCATTCTCTTTGTGATTTTAAATTTTGTAATAATAGATTTCTTTATCTACACTCACAGATTTAAGTATTTATTTCTTAATTGTTTCATACCTTCACCTTTAGGACTACTTGTCTTTTTAAGATTTAACATGAATGATCCAGTAATAGCGCCACTTGGAAGCAGGCTACTTCATGTCTGCTTGTTAATGTCTACAGTTAATGTCCCTGTCTTTCTCACACAGGACTAGTCTTGTTTCTCCACTCTGTGTCCAGGCAACTCTTTCTCCGTGGTTCCTGTCTTACTCCTACCTGTTTTTTTCTCAGTCTCCTGCTATCATGTGATCTTTCTGTTCATCAGACTCATCAAGAATTCTCACCTTAGGATCTTTGCTTTGGATGTTGCTTTATATGAAAAATATCTCCAAGAATATCCACTTTAATAATGCTCCCCTTTTCTCCCAGGCTTTATCTAATTTATACTTTGGAAATGAAACTGGCACCGATCACCTTATTGCCCTCTGAGATCTATTGCTTCCATCTCTGGTATTTTAATCCAGCTCTCTATATGTGATATAAAAACAAAGAAGATTCAGAGTCAGAAGACAGAGCATCATAGCAAGAGGAGGAGTATTCAGCCCCTGTTCTTCCTTCATATGCTGCCCCGCTCTCCCAAAGATGTTAGAGTGAAACAGGGGTTGTGAGCTCCATACTTAAATACCAATTTAAGACTGACTCATGATTATACTGATTTGAAGAATGAAAAAGGATAACCTAGGGCACTAAAATGTAAAATATATATATATATCTTTGGTTAATAGCTAAAAATGTCTAGGATATTAGAAGCTATTCTAGGCCTTTGCAATAATGAGTTGGCCAAGACCTCAGTAAGAAGTCCATACATAAAGCTGTAAAGTTGGCTAGGGAAGAAAGGAAAACACTTCTGAGCATGTTATTTAATTTTGGTCAATTAATGTTTTTTGGTTGAAAGCGAGTAACTCCAAGGGGCTTACATTTGAATTTAATATCAACATATGGTTAAGCAGTTAATAATCACGACTAAAAGACCATGAAATGTAGTAATTTAAAATGAGTGGGAGAGGGGAGAGAGACTCTTAAAAATGTTTAAATTTTAAAATACAAGGCAGTGTTAATGTCATTGGTCAGAGTTTTGGGGGACCTCAAATGAGACATCTTACATTTCCTTAAGACAATCAGGTAGATGGAGACTGGAGTGTCCACTTTATGGCTAAGTCTGTAGTTTTCTTCCTTCCAAGTACCAGCATAATCAATGGCTGATACTTGAAGATTGCTCTTCCTGTTGGGATGTTTGTATGTTGCATGAAGAGACTATGACCAGGGTCCGTGGATGGATGGCTCCATGAAGAAAGTGGGAAAGGCTGCCATCAAGTGTTCTGTTGTCCTTGCCTATTGGATTCATTAGTTCATCTCTCTAGAGGAGGTGTAAATGAGGGCAGGAAGAAGAGTCAGAAGGTCTCTTTCTAGCTAATGCCT
This sequence comes from Rhabdomys pumilio, assembly GCA_030674055.1. Classification (NCBI taxonomy): domain Eukaryota; kingdom Metazoa; phylum Chordata; class Mammalia; order Rodentia; family Muridae; genus Rhabdomys; species Rhabdomys pumilio. Next base: position 25,100,535 of record JANHMN010000001.1, read on the forward strand.
CCCGTGATGGAAACGAAATGAATTAAGAATACTTTTTCCCACCTAAGAATAGGCTGCACTCATCACATGTGAGTGATCTATTGTGTTAACAGCGATTAAACCATGAATCCATAAACGTATTGTGTTAGGAAAGAAGGGTATGGGATTATTCAATTTCAAATTCCCACCTCCATATTTTCTCATGAAATTACGCAGAGACTTGCAAATTAGAGAGGCCTATAAATTGCTGGCATGTGGATTGAGCATTGATGCTCAGGAGTTGAGGGATTAGATCTAGGGTTTGGGGGGTGGAATAAAGGGTAGGGTGCTTTTGTAAACAAGCCAAAGGTGGGGGTATTGGTAAAGTCCTCTGTTGCTGGGGAAGGTAGCACTGCTGCCATCTGCTGGCCATGACTGTAAGGGACTTAAATATGGGGAAGTCAATATGAGGCACCGGTTAAGTACTACAATGGGGGCATCAAAAGATAAGGAAGCCTGTTTTCTGTCCCCAGCAGACAGAGGGCTTAGCAGCAGGTCTGAGATATCTCATCCACTGTAGTGATTGTGGCACTAACACGAAGGCCATGAGATGGACAGAGTGTGGGAAAATGTTTACAGAAGAGGAGCTATCCATTTAGGTTGGAATGGAAGTAAGATTCAGTAGGGAGGGATGGAGAGAAGAGAATTCTAATCAGGTAAAACTGTATTTCTTTTGATACAGCTCAGTAGAAGGGTATTTGCCTAGCATCTGTCTAAAATCACCTCTCACTGTTACACAAAACAAAAAGAGACTCCTCCAGATAGCTTGAATTTCTGTTCTTTTGGAAATAATTACTTTTTTGTCAGTTTATAATTAACCTATGTCTAGTTTATAATCACTCTCACCTATGGAGCATACTCTTGTGTCTCCCTATCATAAGAAATGGCTTCAGAATATGGAAGCCATGGTTCTAGATTAGCCAGCATGATGTCACTTTCTCACAATGCCTTGGCTGTCCATCTTTCATGCTCTGCCCTGAAGAACACACACACACACACACACCTTAACATTAGTGGATTTCTCTGGCTTGTGGTTTACCATAACATCCATTTATGAGACTGAGCTGCACAAATTCAATTTTGATCATGTGTTATTTTTGTTCTAAATAGCACACATAAAGCTTTAATTGGGTTAGAAGCTATCTAAAGTTCATCCATAAAATTAGGTCTAATATAATGTGGAGACTTCACACCCTCCATCCGCAACACTCACGATTTTATATTCAATATCTCTCTTTCCCTAATGTCGGTCAGTTGGATGTCCTCTGATTATAAGCTGTTTATTAGGAACCCAATAAGTTAAAAAGTAATAATTTTAGATTTGACAACAGTCTAATAAAATGTAGCTAACTGAAACCTTTGCCAGCATGAACTTTGACATAAGGCAAAAAGGTCTTTGAAGCTGCAGCAATGGAATCACAGAGGCACTGTTGTGGGTGGGTTTCATTTGACTCATGTGTGGTCATCAGAATAGCTTGCATGCTTCTTTCCTTCCTTCCTTCCTTCCTTCCTTCCTTCCTTCCTTCCTTCCTTCCTTCCTTCCTTCCTTTCTTCCTTCCCTCCCTTCTCTCTCTCTCTCTCTCTCTCTCTCTCTCTCTCTCTCTCTCTCTCTCTCTCTCTCTCGTGACCATGGTGTTTGATTTGTGTGGAACATGAGTGATAAACCTGTCAAACACAACAGAGTTTGTGATTCTGCTGGACTCTACCATAAAAATCAGTTTTGTAACCTGCCAAACTTAAGAAAAATTGGCTGATTCTGGGCCTAGGGCTTATTGCATAGATTTGGAGAGTGCTTGCACACATGTTTAAAAAAAAATCTTATTGCAAATATGTTTGTATTTAAAACTGCTTCGGCAAAGGATTTGTAACAGTAAATAAATACAATGGAAAACAAATTTAAACAAAGGTTTTAAATTTATTTATGTACTTCATGTTTGAAATACTCCACCCTTCACCCAAAGCTGTATTTTCATCCACCACAAACCTTTCTTAAAATTCCAATGTTCTTACCATTAATCTTGAAAATGCATAAAAGCAGGCCAAGGGAGATGAAATAAAGACTGCAAAACCCAGTTAGAAACGTTGAGGCACTTCAGCCAAATAAATTGTAAGAAATGCCAACATTCAAGACAACACAGATTCGTTGACAAAGAAAATGTATTTGGAGATGAAACAGACTAGCAGTGATGAAATCTTCATGCATAGAACCACCAAGAAACAGACTAGCATTCTGGTGGCACACATATTTCTCCTTTTCCTCTTCCTCATTTTCCTCAGTTTTAAAAACTCAGTACATTGAATGGTAAATTGGAAAGGTTTGATTTTCCAAAAACATCGCTAAGAAGTTTGGAAATTCTTTGGAAGTTATATTCATTAATTTGGGTTAATGATAAATATATGAAGCCTAACCCTTTTCTCTCCTTACCCTTGTGTGGTGGA
>JANHMN010000001.1:25108366-25129260 GCA_030674055.1 Rhabdomys pumilio
CTGAGGTTCAGATGTTCCTTGAAGTGGACTATGTAAGACAGTTGTGGGGACACTCCACAGCCTCATGTAAAGACGGGGAAAGATGAAGAATCTTAAACTGAGACTTCATTTTAGCAACCTTACTGACAAAAATATTTCAAAACATTGGCATAGTGTATATAATTAGCCACCTCAATTGAATATTATTTAAAAAAACAACTAAATGGTGATAAACAGCATTTTAAAGATATGTAATGTGAGAGGCAAAAGATGGACACAGTCTGAAGAGACAGTTTAGTGGGTCTCAGTCTTGTGCCTTTTCTTAGGCTCTTTTTCTTCTGTTGGCTTGTCTTGTAACTCTGATGTAATAGCTTTTGTTTTATCATATTCTATCTTATTTTGTTACTTTTTTTAAAAAAGAAAAATGCATCAATGAATGACTAAAAACCTAACCACTAGAGTAAGGATTAACAACTGAACTCTCCTTTACACCTGCTGGGAGAGAGAAATCCGTTTTCTCCATTGGAGTGACACTGGGTAGATCAACTACTCCAGGGAATGCCTTGAGTTTAGGAATAGTTGACCAACACATAACGGACTCTACACATTTATTTTTTGTATTCTTTTATTTGGTTATAGTTCGTTGTTTTGTTTTGCTTTTTTGGGGGGTGATATTTTATTTTATTTTATTTTTTTTGTTCTGGGGCTGTTGTGTTGGGTTTTTGTTTGTTTTGTGAGAAAGAACTTAAAGTGAACAGTTAGAGATGGGGAGAGAGGATCCGGGAGGACTTGAAGGAGGAAAAAAATATGGTCAAAATATATTTACAATTAAAAATCATTTTAAGTATCAAAAATATAAAAATCACAACTATTTTAAAAAATATATTTATGGTGTCTGAAGCCTGCTTTGAAAGTCTGATGAACGTTAGTGCTCATCTCAGAACAAAGTGCTGGTTCACATTCTTCCATAAACATTCTTAGGCAGTTTAATGAACGATAATGTTTGCATTACTAATTGGGGATTTAATGCGTTCTCAGTTGTGCTCACGGGAACAGCTTTTTATCATATTCCTAATTACATAAACAGTCATGATATGAAGAATGTAGTGTTAATGTAGTAGTATTAATGCATTTTAAATTTATTAATAATTTTATTTGTTTATATTTCAAATGCTATCCCCCTTCTTAGTCTAGCCTCCACAAACCCTCCACCCTTCTACCTCTAAGAGGGTGCTCCTTCACCCACCTACCACTCCCGCCTCACCCCTCTGGCATCCCCTTTCTCTGGGGCATCAAGCCTCCACAGGACCAAATGCCTCTCCTCCCTCTTATGCTAGATGAGGCAGTTCTCTTTTACTTATGTACCACAAGCCATGAACCAGCCCATGAGTACCTTTTGGTTGCTGGTTTAGTCCCTGGGAGCTCTGAGGGGTCAAGATTAATGTATTTTAAAAAATATTTTATGCCAATTGTTGCAATGGGTCTCTCATCATCTTAATTTCTCTTGTAAACTGTCTTTAGTTGTTTGGAAATTTAACTGACCACATTCCTAGGTTGCATTGAATAATAGTATGTCTACTTTGAACTTAGACTGTGCAGATTCCCAGTGTAGAGAACATCATTCATGTGATAAAACTTTGTTCCCATGAGTCCAAAAGGAAAAAAATTTAAATTTCAATTAATAATACAGATATACTTAATTAAATTTCCTAAAAATGTTTATATTAAGGAAAAGAAAAGAAGTTTGCAGGTTTGTAAAGTGTAGGTTTGTGTGTGTTCCTAGCAAAGTTTTTGAGAGCAGCAGATGCACAAAGCATATTTTGGAAATATGTATGTGTGCCTTTTACAAATTAAGTAGCTGCTCCAGAAACTTCCAGAATGATTTTGCTCTACCCTAGGAATCTGTACAGTCTATATGCAAAGTAGACATACCATCTGACAATCCAACTTAGGAATGTGGTTACTTTATAAGAGAAATTAACATGTCATTCTGTTGCAACAACTCACACAAAGTACTTTTAGAAGTACATTTTGACTTTAATTCGTTTCTACTTTTGTGTTAATAAAATAGAATTTTGAAATCTTATTTAAGCAAGCAAATTATTAAAAGTCAATATATGGTTTTAAGGCTATTTATACCCTAAAATATTTTGTGTACTTCCTCAAAGAACTTCCTAGAAACACACAAATGCATATTTTCACCAGTTACTTATAATTTTTTTTGTTTTACAAAATGGCCTAATTTCTTGTGTGCTAATACGATCTCCTTGATTTTATTTTATATATCATCTTAAGAGTGCATTCTTTGTTGTCCTTTCTCTTGACAATTTTCTTTTTGAACATAGGTCTCTTCATTTTAAAGAATGTTTTTACATACTAACAAAAATAAATATTTGGTAGATACATACTTGAGATATATTATAGTTTGTTTCTTTTATTATTTGTGTGATTGGAATGGTATATTTAGAGTAGGAAAACCAAACATTTAGATAGTAAAATTTATTAAAAGGAGCAGGAGCCATGATGGATAGGAAATTTTGGTGGGAATTAGACATACCATAATTATACTGACTATATGAACATCTTTAAACATGCTATTCTGATGATTGGTTACATTTGTGCTTAGAAGAAACCTCAGGGTAAATTGTGGGAGAATAGCAATCTTTGCAAATAGTTTTTAGGCTCCTTTATTTGTGGCTCTACTGAACCAAGCTACTGACCTTGCAATTGGTGATAATTCTTTGCAAAACTTGTGTGCAAACTTAGCAACTGGCTCTCAGAATCTTTTTTTTTCTGCCAGTACTACTTCTAGTTTCAGATTATATGGGCATTATGACAGTCCTCCTAAAGTTCTTTTCGTCAATATGGAGTGGTAAAATTAGTATTAGAATGCTAGAGTGACTTTTTGAATGTGGTTAACTACATGCCAAGATGGGGAATGAAGCTCAGGCACTTAGCCGTCATCCCTATCCTGCCTCGACTCTGTCTCCATAGCCTGAGAATTGCAGTGACATGGGTTTTGATTAGTGTTCTGCCAGTACATACTGTCCTTTCCTAAGATTCTTTTCCTGAACCCAAACCCTGACTGACCCTTTCCCCGTGCCTGATGCTTGTATTTCGTCTCTTAGATATTTACTGAGTGGTTCCTATTTCATATTCCAGTCTCGTTGTTTCTGTTCAAGTCATGAGATTCCTGATAAGACTGTCTTGGATGTTACAAATAACAATAGTTTAATCTCAGTTAGCACCGATGGCTCCTTGACATTATGGTGATTGATCAACTTCATTGCTAAAATCCAGATCTGTAGCTAAAGCCATTATTTCCAGTGATTTTTTTTTAAAAGTGAATTTGATTGGAGTCATCTATAGTCTTTCCATCTGCCTACTCTTTCAAACTCAGAATACATCAGTTTTCTTCATTAAGCAGATGTCTGCTGGTATTACAGTCACTTACAGTGAGTATCAATCTAACATTGGTTTGAAATTTATGTTGCTTTTGGTATACTTTGTTTAATTTTGTATTTTAACCAGTTCTTGATTATAGACCAATGAGCAGATGAAGTCAAGAGAAGGCAAAATATATACCTTTATATCTATCTATACAAACACATACATAGGTAGATGAGATAGGAGAGAATCAGGAAACAGGTAAAGTTCATTGATAAGTCAAGCTAAGTTTTTCCTACAATAAGAAGAATTATTACTAAGGGATAAGACGAAGGTAAGAAAACAGCTACTGAGAAAACAGAAGAGTGAAATACTATGTGCCAACTATAGGGATATGCTCTTCCTGATGAGATACACATTGAAATGAGGAGAGTTCTGAAATCCATGTCTAAATTCTCTCCTTTCTCCATAAAAAGTATAGATACATTCATCAAGTATAAAGAACTTGGTTGCAAGGTAATTCCAGAAAATGTGTGAGAGAGCTGAAAGGGATAACACACATCTTTAGTCCCTGTCTTAGTTAAGGTTTTACTGCCGTGAACAGATACCATGACCAAGGCAACTTTAATAAGGACATAATTTAATTGGGGCTGGTTTACAGGTTCAGAGGTTCAGTCCATTATCTTCAATACAAGGGTATGGCAGTGTCCAGGCAGGTATGGTGCAGGAGGAGCTGAGAGTTCTACATTTTTATCTGAAGGATGCTAGGAGAAGACTGGCTTCCAGGCAGCTAAGGTGAGATTCTTAAAGCCCACACCCACAGTGACACACTTCCTCCAACAAGGCCATGCCTTCGAATAGTTCTACTTCCTGGGCCAAGCATATTCAAACTACCACAGTCCTAGAACTTGGAAGGGAGGGGTAGGTAGATCTCCATGAGTTCAAGACCAGACTGATCTAAACAGTGAGATACAGGACAACCAAGGCTACATAGAATTCCTCCCCCTCTCTCTCACACACACTCCACAACTACTACCACCACTACTACCATCGCCACTACAACCACCATTAAGAACAACAACCAAAATGGGGGAGAGTCCACATTACCTAACAAAGATAAGAGCAATCTCAGCAACTTTCCCATATTGTTCCTCCCCTTTTTTTCTCTTTAATATATTCAGCACAACCAGACTCTATATAAGATGAAAGGAAATTATATAGAAAAGGTGATACTTATTAGAGTAAGTAACAGGTTTAGCATAGTTGTCTGGGTTAAGCATAACAAGAAAAGAAGAAATGAAATAAAAAAAATGCAGTGTTTAAAAAAAGGAGAACTTAATTTTAGAAAATATAGCATGAGATGTAAACATATTTTTAGGAGTTTGTTTTTATGGAAATAATGAAACTTTGATTCAGTAACACAGTCTCAAGAAACCAAACAATAAATAGTAAGTAGAGATTAAAAGTGCAGATATAAATAGAATGAGAAACTATGAGACTGAAGATAGTGTTGTTCCTGAACACCATGGCTCCTACCTGTAATCCCAGCAGCCATGAGGCTGAGGCAGGACAATGGCTATGAGTCTGAGATAAGCCTGTGCTACATAGTGAATTCGAAGTCAGGCTGGGATACAGAATGACACCCTATCCAATAAAACCCAAACTAAAATGTATTATTATATGATTAAGAAACAAGTTAGAAATAGTTGACACAACTTGATGGTTGAAATAGTAAATATTAACAAATTCAATATAATTACAGGAACATAGATTAAGCAGCTACTGAAGCAAACCCTGTTATTCTAGAACACGGGAGAAGACCAAAGCTAACCAACACCAGAAAACCATGTACCTGAATTAGATAATTTAATGAAGGTGCAACTGAAGATAATTTCTTGAAAGAAAAATAGTTCTATGAGATAGTTTATGTCATGTTCCAAGTAAACATTTTTACATATCTGTGTTTGGTTTCTGAGCTCTGACGGTGGAATAATTCTTTACTCCCTCTGACAGACTGGCCTTAAATTACTCCATAACAGTCAATAAACAAAAGATAATAAAGCAATATGTATTCAGTATGGTGGCAAAGAAAGTGTGACTAAGTAATAGTATACATAACCATCTTGTCACGCAAATATAGAAGGAACTGGCAGATATTTTGGGACAGGAAGACTCACGGAAACAGAGCATGGAGAAATCTCCTTAAAAGGGGGGCGGTTGTGATAAAATCCAGGCATCAGGACTTGAACAGAGGGAATTCTGTGGTTTGACTTGTGCCAAGCTTAATGCCAGAGGCACGGCTGCAATGGCTGTAAAATTCATGCAGAGAGAACATGAGCTGCACTCAAGAAATACTTCACAAGCCAAGTTGTCTTTTGAGGATAAAGGCAAGCGCAAGCATTTAGGGAAGGCACAGGAATATAATACAATTGATCCCCCTTTGAAAAGATTTGCTTGACAATAAAATGTAGACCATGAAGGGAAAACTGAAGCGCAGAATTTGTGCTCAAAGAAAACGATATAAAACAAGACTGTTTATAGAAACAGAAACATCAGCAACAAAATAGTAAAATAAAACCAAACCAGAACTGATAAAACTAAGGCTCATTTGAATGTAGACTACATGTGGGATTGTTTTTTTTTAAATACCTAAACAATATGGAAGAAATACAATATCTTTAAAATTAACACAGGAAGGAGAAAAGGGAATAATATAGGATTATTTCTTTGCTTTATCATAGGTGATATTTGATAATATCTCAAAGCAAAAACTCAAAAGAAAGCAAACCAAAATTACCCAATGACTTAAATCTGTTCATTGCCTTTGTAATGTTATTTCTTTGTATCAGAAAACATACCTGTGTTTCTGACAAAAGGCCTCCAGTTTAGGCATGTATTTTCATCCCATGACTCCTTACAGTTAAATATAATAAAGTAGAACATTTACTTAAGATGAGAAAACAGAGGATTACTTTAATTTGAAAGCTGTTTTTTGAGGGTGACCAATATGTTTTTACACATATGCAGGGCTTTATGTGTGTGCATATGTATGGGTATGCCATATATTAAATTATTGTTGTTAATGAATTTTATGTGTCCTTCAAATTTTATCTTGAACTCTTCTGTATTGTTAGTTTTTCTGCTCCTGATACTATCACATTGCAATGAAGTCTACCTCTGTACATTTTACCTTTCTTGAGCACTTGATAAAATTTATTACTTTAAAAAAACTATTCTAGTTAGTTTTTCCAGTCAGAAAAGTAATTATTGCCTCCAGTTTTGTAGATGAAAAATCTGAGGAAACAAAGGGGTGAGGCCATTTGCTGAGAACATCACAGTTAGTTATTCATGGAACCCAGAATCATCAAAACATTATAACACCTTATTGAGTATTTAAGAATGTATGCTATACACTAAATAGATGAAACTCAGGGGCTTTTCCTGTGCTTTAAGGCCTTCCCTATGCTTGAAGGCCTTCCCCATGTTAGAAGAGGTCTCTAGTTTGAAGATACTTCTTATCCTCCTTCTTAAAAAAAAAAACAAACCAACAGTAAGAGCTTAAATGGTTTAAGGAAGTAAGTTTGATTTTATGTACCTGGTTATAAAAGATGGTGAGTTCAAGATCTGTAACTCTCATTAATAGGAGACTCGGTTAGGGTTACTATCTTGGATTCCAGCCTGACATTGCCAGGATGGCCAGGGACTAGAGGAAGGGCAGTTCAGAGACTGATCTTACAAACCACTTAAAATCTTTTCTGGAATATCATTTCTTTTCACTGACTTAATAGTGCAAACAGATTAATTGAACACACACACACACACACACACACACACACACACACACACACACACAGAGAGAGAGAGAGAGAGAGAGAGAGAGAGAGAGAGAGAGAGAGAGAAACTAAATTTAACTCCCCCACCCCAACACACTGATTGTTCTAAAGGAACACGGACTTTTGGAGGCAAAGAAATCTGGCTTTTAATCCCAGTGACTTCACTTAATAAAGAATTTAAACACATTACCTAAAACTTATTTTTATTTGGTTGTTCTTTCAGTGCTGAAAATGAAGCCTCAAGCCTACTATACAAGTGATAGTCCACTGACATACAGCCTCACTACTTCATAAAGCCTTTCCGATGCCTGTTGATTATGTTCAACCTAGAAAAAAGAACCACACAACAGCTTTGATGACCCAGGATTGAACCAAACATGAATGGCAAAAACGTTCATGAGATGATTCCTAAAGATATTTTACTATACTCATAGATCGGTGCCTAGCCCAGTTGTCATCAGAGGGGCATCATCCAGCAACTGATAGGAGTCGCTGCCAAGACCAATACCAGGCAGAGCCTGGGGAACCTGGCAGAAGATGGAAGGAAGAATTGTAGAAGACAGAGGGGTCAAGGTACCATGAGAACATGGCCCATAGAATCAACTATAAGTAGTGCTCATATGGACTCACAAAGACTGAAACAACAAACATAGACCCTGTCTGGGTCTGAGCTGGGCCTTATGCATAATATACCGTATGGCTGTATAGCTTGATGCTCTTGTGGGACTTCCAACGATGAAAGTAGGGGTGAGGTGTCTCTGACTTTTGCCTGTGCCTTGGACTCTTTTTCTCCTGCCGGGATATCCCAGGAAGGCCTGCTTTCTTTTTTCTTTTTTCTTTTTTCTTTTTTCTTTTTTCTTTTTTTAAAGAAAACATAATGAGTTGATGTGGATGTATTTTTTCTATATAATTAAAATATAAAATATTTTTGAAGAAAAGTCTGATTACTGTGTTACTTTTCATTGAGAGCTTATCACTTGAAATGGAGAGAAGAGCCACAGATTAAAGATTCTGCCTGTGTCCAGTCTGGTGAAACAATACACTGACTGAAACTATTCACATGAACATGGCTGGGGGCTCCAGGTTGAGGAAGTTATTGGCAGATAAACTACTAGAGTTTTCTGCTCTGAGCAACTGTTTACCATTTATATGTCCCCCAGGTTGGATGGGGCTTTATGGGCCTTCCTCCTCTCTCCAGATGCAACTGTTAATAGGCTCCATTTGTGAGGATGTAGGTGATCATGCTCTGTCTTCCTATAGGGTCACCCTTCTCCTCAGCTTCTTCCAGTTTTTTCCTAATTCAACCACAGGGGTCACCAGCTTCTGTCCATTGGCTGAGTGTAAATATCTGCATCTGACTCTTTCAGTTGCTTGTTGGGCTTTGAGGGCAGTCATGATAGGTCCCTGTTTGTAAGGACACCATAACAACAGTATTAGTGTCAGGCCTTGGAGCCTCCCCTTGAGCTGGATCCCAAAACGAACCTGTCACTGGTCCTCTTTTCTCCAGGCTTTTTTTCCCTTTTTGTCCCTGAAGTTCTTTTAGACAGGAACAATTCTGAGTCAGAGTTTTTGACTGTGGGATGGCAACCCCACCCCTCCACTTGATGCCCTTTTTACTGGAGGTGGACTCTACAGGTTCCCTTTCCCAACAAGAGGATATTTCATCTAAGTCTCTTTTGCATTCTGAGAGTCTCTCACCTCCCAGGTCTCTGGTACATAAAGTCTACTAGTCTCTGGGAAAAAGTCTTTTTTAAATTATACTACACTTTTAAAAAAAGATTCATTTTAGTGTTTGTGCTTGAGCATGTGCGTGTGCCTGTGTGTGTGTGTTCCTGTGTGTGTGTGTGTGTGTGTGTATTTCTTGTGTATATGTGCACACAAATGCAAGTGCCCAAAGAGTCCTGAAGACGGTGTTCAGGTCTCTTAGAACTGGTATTGCAGGAGGTTGAGTTCTCTTAACCACCGAGCCATTCCACTAGTTTAATATATTAACCCTCAAGGTGAACCATCTCTCTTGCCGTGTAAGGTACCAAATGCAGTGAGTAAAAGCATGCCCATCCAGAGATTCCCTTGTTCTAAGTTTGCTCGCTGCTTTTGCCTTTTCTGAGTTGATCTTTGACTAGTTTACTAATTTCTTTTGACTATTTTGCTACACCATTTAAAGAATACTTTCACAGAGTTAATTTTTCTGATTAAACACCCCTTACTCTATTAATTGTTGTTTTTTAACCCCTTTGAAGTCAAGGAGAATCTAGTAATTATTTGAAATAATGTATATTACCCACGATTTTTCCAGGAGTACATTGTTTGATTTACGAATTTACATTCAAAAGAGTAAGTATGCCTAGAAGAATTTCCTCCCAATAGTTCTTGTGGAAGGCGCAAAGTCATAAATTAACAGTAAGCATGCCCTAGAGAATTTGTGATTGTGTAGGGGATTTCCATGTTATATTATCTGTCTGTCCTCAGCCAACTCTTATAAAATTTGTTTTTGTGAGAAAGATTAACAGATATATTTGAACGAATCCTCCTTTTGGAATAGTATGGGCTCAGGACCAGTTTTTTCATTTAGAATGCTCTGTGTGACATTTCCTTTTTTGGGAAGTGCAATAACATATTGATTTCACACTCATAATGATTAATTATCCTCTTACAAAGTTATGGAAGTTACAAGCTGTGAAATATTGTGAAAGTTTAGAAAGGGGCAACAAAGACCTGGAATGTAATGGCAGCAGAATGTGTCCAGAAAAAGTAGATATCAAGTAAAAGTTTGATTTTAGATTTCTCAACTACTCAAAGACATCGTTGAACTACAGCATTTAATGAATCCTTATGCTGGCTCACATTCCTGATTAGATCTTAATTTAATCCTTTAGTGCCAATTTTTAAAATGGAAAGTCAAAAGACTCAGCTTTTATGTACCCCCTGAGATATATATATTCACTCATTTCACAAGCTGAAAAGAAAAGGGTGAGATTACATATGGAATATATAAAGCAAGTTTCTCTCTCTTCTCCCCTCCTCTTCTCCCCTCTTCTCCCCCCCCCACTCTCCCTCCTTTCCTTTCTTCTTTTGGCTGATTGTCTAACTTCTATAGCTATTCTTGTCTCTTTAACTAGATCCCGATGATACAGGTGTTAGGTCATATTCTACACTAGACACTCCTGGACTAAACTAATTTATTTTTTTTTCAGCACAAACTCTTCATAACTCCTCTCTTGATGCTACAATTACCTATAAAGTATATGCTATGTAATTATCTTAAGAGATTTCTGCCTTTGTCATACAAGAAAGTAAATAAAGGCAGCCTTGGTTGATAGCTGAGATTTTTATTGCATGAGATTACAGTTCTTGGGAGTTATATTTCTGTCTCCTATGGTTTGCTCATATCGTTGGAAGTGCTGTGTTATGTAAAAAATAAAACAAAAAATGAAGGGGAACTCTTTGATGATTCATAATCTTAAGTTTTAAATAACTTTAAGTGTTAAATATCTTAGAAAATAGAAAGTACACTATGCTATAAAAGCAAATATTTTTATATAACTAAAATTTATCCACAAGGCAGGACAAAAAAACACAAGAATGCAATATCATGCATAGTTGGTTTCTGTGTAAATGGCTCTGCTGTAGTTTGAAAGAAAGTGGAGGGTGTTAGTAACAGTCAGACATACTGCAGTGGTTCAGAGCAGAATGGTTCTAAGTAATCAGCTTTCACATACTATTCCAGGCCCCGGGAATCAAAGTCCTGTGCAAAGTGTCTGCACAAATTTCCTTGAGTAAGTTTCATTGACTGTCCAGATTTGACAGAAGCAATAGAATATTTTCAATACAGTAAGATAGACAATCATGATTCCAAGTGAGTTAACGATGAGAAAAAACATTAGCCTGAGTTAGTTCTTGACCAGTTGAATTTGTGAGGCCATCAATGATCAGCTCTGTAACCCTCAAGGTGCACATGTTGACCATGGATTTGAATTTAAATATAACTTTAAGAATGAAGAAGGCTAAGATTAGATTTTCAGAACGAGATAGAGACTGTAAAAGACATTTTAAGTTTCTTTCTCAGAAAGGTGCCAGATTAGCCACATTTCTCCCACTGAGGCCAGACAAGGAAACCATGAAGACTGAGGTGCCTGTCTGCTACATATGTGCTGGGGACCTCACTCTAGCTCCTATATGTTCTTTGGTGGGTGGCTTAGACCCTGAGAGCTCCCAGGGGTAGATATGGGGTGGGGAAAGGCACCCTCTCAGAGGATAAAGGGTGGTGTTGGGGAAGGGATGCTCTGAGGAAGGGACCAGGAGAAGGATGTAAGTAAATAAATAAATAACTTAATTCATTAGAAAAAAAAGAAATGGAAACTGTAAGAAAGACATCTTTTAACCTCAAGCACCTAAGATTGATCACTAGTACCCTTATTTAAAAAATTAAAAAAACAAACAAAAAGAAAGGTGCCATTTAATTTTATTGCATTTATGATGTTTATATTCATATTCCTCTTTTTTTTTCTGTTTAACATCCTCCTTCCAGTTCAAAGGGGAATGCTCAACAACTACCACTCTAGGAAAAAGTGGAGTAAAGTAAAACAAAATTGTAACCAAAGAAGAAGAATTTTCCAGCATTTGCCAACATTGATGGAGTAATGCCCAGGTACCAAGGTAAGAGGTAGATGCAAATATACACAGATGAAGGTGGGTTTGGGCTGCTGGATGTAGGTATGCTGAGTAGGCGTATAAAAATGGATTAATCGGTTGTGGGTTTGTATACTTAACAGACAAGTGGGCAGGTGGAAACAGAGTGATGTATGGAAGTAGAAATAAGAAGATTGGTTGGGTAGATGCTTGGAGACTCACTAGATATTTCTTTTAAACAAACAATAAGCTGGATAATTTTATGTGGTCACTCCTGAATCTGAAAGTGGAACAGATAAGTACACATCTCTCACAAATTGCACCAGTCAGCACCAGCCCCTCATTAACTATTGCCCATATTCAAATAAAGAAGAAGTCTTCTTATTGCAAAGATCTATAAACACAAATTCAAACTATTGGTAGTTTATGTGATGAGTACGGATTATTTCTAAAGCAAAGCAAAAGTCTAGTTTAGAACGTTATATTTTTAGTGGGCTAGCACTTTGTATATGGAGGATGACCGTGACCTTTATTTTACCTCACTCTTTTTATTTCAATCTTCTACATTCAATATCATCATACTGATAGATTTAGGAAAACAAGTAAAAGAAATGAGCTTTTGTGATTTCTATAGTCACAGTCAATGGAACCAGAATGTCCATCAGATTAAAAAAAGGCGATGGCTAAATATGGTGCTGCGATGTTTAAAGAGAAATGATATTGTTTCCATTACAAGATCTTCAAAGTCTTTTTACTTAGAGTTTACACTACTAAGTTGTTTATTATAACACATAAAACACATAGACCATTCATCATTTATGACTTTTTCAACCATTTTATTTATACTAGCAAAAGAATTTTGACAACATGCTAAGAGACAGATACTGTTATTATTGCTGTTTGCTAGTGATGAAGAAATCCATGTTGAGAGAGGTTCAGTAACTTTCCTAGGGATCACATCCATCTGCTTCTCTCTGAGACACGATGAGCAGCCCTTTAGCAACAGAACAACAGTGCTTAACCACCTTGCTTTGGAGACCTACTTCAACAATGAGCGCATAGTTTGCTGCTTAGTTTACCATAGTGATCAAAAAAATAATGAGGGCATGAACAAGCTTATTGATGTGTTCTGTCTTGACCCATTTTGATGATTATTATAGGTTCTTGTCATTTACTATTTTTATTTGCTGTTCTACAAGTAGCAGTTTTGTTGATATTTATTAAATTAACACACACATTTGTTTAAAATAAAAACAGATCAAAATTTAATTTTTTATTTTAATGTTTTAATTGAGTAGAATTTTTTTTTATCATTTTCCCTCTTTATTTTCCTCCTTCCTGCTCCCAGCTATTCTTCTGTGAACTCCTTCCATGTCCCTCATTTTCAAGTTAATAATCTTCTTAGCTTTGGTTATTGTTGTTACATGCATACACACACACACACACACACACACACACACACACACACACACATATTGCAGATATACAGTTTCAGAGCTGAGTGCTCTGCACTGAACAACCAATAAGGGGGAATCATCCCTGGAAGAGACGAATTCCCCTACAGCAGTCATTAGTTGCTTGTAGTTCTTTTTCTGTGGGTGAGACCCCTTGACGTTTCCCCCCTTCCTTGCTAACATGTCCACTGATGTTGCTATTGTTCCAGTCTTATCTGTTCAGTCTCTTCTAGGAAAGACTTTTTCACAACAGATTTCTTGGTATTCTGGCTCTTACAGTCTTTTGCCCCTTTTCTGTAATGTTCTCTGAGCCATAGATGCAGGAGCTGTGATGTAGATAAATTTACTGAGGCTGGGCTCCTGATGATTTTGTTTGATAAGACCTGAAGGAATCATATTGTTTTACATTTGCATAAAATTATACATAACACACATACATGTACACATGCATACACACGCACTTGCATGCACACAGACACAGACACAGACACAGACACAGACACAGACACAGACACAGACACAGACACAGACACAGACACAGACACAGACACAGACACAGACACAGACACAGATACAAAAATTTATCACCTTGGACAGATAGTGCTCCCCACAAGAACCATAAATTAACACACCTCCATGTACCAGACCTGAGAAGCCCTCCTTTAGAATGACTGGATAGGGTAGTCCAAGTGGTTACCAGAACAATGTAGAGGAAGATCATTGAGTCCCATGGCAACCAGGGGAAATTTCCACTGCAGTTAGACATGATTGCAGGACCAAATATTGCAGGTAACAGTTAAAACATTCTTTCTTTAGCAAACAAGGTCTGTAGAATGACATTACCCGAGCAGCTCTGGTAATTATTCCTTAACACAGGTTATTGCGGGTGTTTGGCTTCTTATGGTGAGAGGAAGGGGCTCTTACGAGTCAACAGAACTTAGTCGAATGTTCTCTCAATATTTAGCCCTATAGCCTCAGGCAGAAACTGTGAAGCTAAGACAGTGCACATAGTAGTGGTCCGTGTTTGATGCGTATTCAAATACTGTTTAGTGCGTTTCTGTTTTCCCTCTGTAAAAGAAAACTATATAAAAACTTAGTTAAACATCTTCAGGATACTTAAAAAAGTAAAGCATTCATAAATTATAGTTTCTTGTCACTGTATTTCTCATTTTCTTTTCTTCTTTGAGAATTTTATACAGTATATTTTATTTAATTCTTTCAAAATACCTTCTTTGCTCACATACCACATCTTGACCACAGTTTCTCCTTGCTCTACTCCTCTCAGTTCTCCCACCTCTCCTTTCCTCCTCCACACCCTAGAAAAGAGCAGGCCTTCCAGGGGCATAAGTTGACCATGACCCAACAAGATACAATGAAGTCAGGAACAAACCTTCATTCACATCGAGGCTGGGTCAGGTAACCTAGCAGAAGAAAAAGGACTCAAGAGCAAGTAAAAAATCAGAGATAACTGCATTTCCACTGCATCCCCCCCTCAAACACCTAGCCAAGAAACACAACATATATTTAGAGGACCTAGCACAGACCAGTACAGGCTCAGTGATTGTCACAGTAGTCTCTGAGACCCCATGAGCTTTACTTAGCTGATTCCATAGGCCATGCTCTCCCTGTCATTGACCCTTCTGACTCCCACAGTTTCTCCTCCCCACCTTCTGTAGGGTTCCCTGAGCCTGTAGTCGAGAGACCCAACAGAGAACTCCAACCTAGGCTCACTCTCTGTCTACTATTTTGCTGTGGACCTCTGCATCTGGTCCCATCAGCTGCCAAAGGAAACATCTCTGATGATGATTGGACTAGGCATGGATCCTTAAGTATAGCAGAACATCATTGGGAATCATCCATTGAAATTTTCTTTTTTGTAGTTGTCTTTGATTCTAGCCTAGGTCTCTGGGCAATCCATTCTCTGGTCTTATACATCTCCATCTCTAATGAAATAGTATCAGCTCTTCCTGCCTTCTTTCCATATGCTAGTGGGTAGGTGAGGCTGTAACGTAAAGGGTACATTCTTTTAGGCTTTTCCTGGTACTCTCCATGGTCCTTTCCTGGAAGTTTAGTCCTTGATTGACCTATCTTCATCCCACCTCAGATATTTGGCATATGATTAACTACCCAATTCTATTCGCAGAAGCCTTTGTGTTTGTGCTGACACGGTTTGTGTTCTTGGTGAGATCCATGCTGCTCAAATGGAAAAATTACTGAGGAAATGAATGTCTGAGAGAGTAACTCATACGATGAAATTAATGGAACTTTAATTCTTTTCAAATGGGGGAAAACCCATCAGACAGTTTAATGGTTTGAATGAAAGTTATGTGACACCGTCTTTGACTTATTTCTTGGGGTGACTGATGCCAAGGTAACTGGATCATGCAGTGTTTATCTCGTCACCCTTCCTGTCATGGTGTCAAGTAAACATAACATCACTCATATTAGCTATACAGTTTCAGAAAATACTCTGAGAAAGTCTCCTTTAAAGTCTCCCTGTGATAATGTGATAAACTGAGTCAATGGTAAATACCAATTTTCTTCACATCTGAATAAATACAGAGAAACACCTCAAAACAGGAACCTTTAAATTACTTTTATTTTAGGAAGATAAATAATGAGTGCATTAGCTAAGACCAGTTAGGCAGGCTTTAAGTAGGAACCCATCCTCTCTTGTCTCTCCAATTCAGATAAACAGTATTCTATATGTAAGTATGCATGGTGCTTTTCATTGAAAAACTGCTTGACCTGCACATTGCTGAATCAAATATGAACAGGTTAAAGATGCATGTGTTAGCTATTCCCATTTCTCAGGAAAGAATACTGAACCTCACAAAATCTTTCACACATCAGGGTCACAAAATTAGAAGCCACTGGTCAAACAGCTATCAAAAATATGGGCAAACCCATGTTTTCTGGCTCTTAAGTGTTGGGCCAGAGAATGGCTCAGTCAGTAGTGGATTTGTCCTGAAAGTACCAACCACATAGTTTAACCATCAGGACTGACCGAGTAAAACAGAAGCTGGGGAGGGTGGACTACATCTGAAATTCCAGCTCTAAGGAGGTAGATACAGGGAGATCTCAGGTTCACTAGCCAGACACTGAAATCATGATAATACCCAGGTCAGGGAAAGATCCTGTCTCAAAACAGTGAGAGACCCTATCTCAAGAGAAAGGTAAATGGTATCTGAAGACTTACACCTGAAGTTGTGCTCTGGACACCACATGTATGTCCCCCCACATACATCCAGACATGTACAGCTTCTCTGGTAATATAGACTCGAGGTATTAAAATGATGGACATGTAGAGATTATCATTTGAGTGATTATGTACTCATACCTAACTATAAACTGCTAAATAGACCTAAGGTTTTAATTCAATTCATGACACTGAAGTGCAAATTTTAGTTAACTACTGTATATTTACGTTTATTATTCTTGACCCTGATAAGTTTAGTGGATTCTTGCCATAGTGAGTTCTTTTCTGAAAGATTATGAGATGATAAAGCATTAAAATGAGAATTGAATGAGAAATGCACCTTAAAGTACCCATATGCTTAAAAAATTAAATAGCCCTATTGAGGTATAATGATATACAATAAATTGCACACATTTAAGCTATAGAACATGATAAAATTTGACAACTATATACCATAAAGCCACCTCTGCCATCACAGTAGGGAACATACTTTTTTCCTTCCCACACCTGTGTGTTCCTTTCATCTTGTTCCTTTTCATTCCATCTTTACTTACTGGAAGGTGCTGCCTGAGCCCAACTCCTGTTTCTTGCAAGAGTGGTAGGTGCTCTTAACAGCTGAACCAATAGCTGGCATCATGAGTCTTAAGAAGGTCTTTTGTATTCCTAGTTTTCTGTGAGCTTTTGTTTTCCCTTTTTTCTTGTTAGATTTTCATCAAAAGTCTTTACTGAGTCAGTCGATACATGTGTATACAGTTTTGTTTTTTAGTCTGTTGATATAATTTTAGTCTGTTAATAGTGATATGATATCATTACATCCAATTTTTAAATGTTAAGCCAACTTTGCATATCTAGAATAAAGTCACATGGTCAAGGTATATATTTACTAACATTTAATTATTTGAAAATTAATATATAAGTGACATTATTTCTCCTTCCCAACCCTCTCTTCAATCCTTCTCATGTACCTTCTCAGAATCATGGCCTCTTGTAAACAATAGTACTTAATCTGCTAATGTTTTGTAGAAGATGATTCATAAGAAATTGATCTATACTTTTCTTTAGTTACACAACCTTTATTCTAACTTCAATGATAAATTGGGAAATATTCTGCTTCTGTGATCTGTGAGATGGTATAGAAAAACTGATGTGCTTTTTTCCCCCCTTAAATGTTTAGTATATAATTCACTAGAGAGCAAATTTGGGACTAGTGCTTTCCATTTTAAGATGGTTATTATTTAATGATGACTTTTTAACATTAATATATAATGAACTTAGTAGGATTATAAATATTCTTGTTGTGTGTTTTGAGTTTTATTTTCTGTCCCATTGTAGAGTGAAAAAATTATAAAGACCATTTTATAAAATATATACAGGCTCATTAGTTCCAGGAAGGCGGAACTGAATGTAGGATTTCGGGCCTTCACTGCCCCATACATTCCTCAAGCCTCAGGGAAGAGAATCCACCTGTGGGTGGGGTAGGCCCAAAGCAGGAAGACACATTCCTGGCCACAAAGAAAAGTAAAAAGGCATGCCCAGACAAGTCCTAACTAGCCATCCTGCCGCCTCTGCAAGTTGCTGATATTTAAAATAACCAATCATGTGTAACCGCGCGAAAATTCCTTCCTTTCCCTACCCCCTACTATAAAAGGTTCCTTAGCCTACCACGCGGGGTCAAACTGTACTCTTGCACGAGTATGCAGTTTGAATGCTGGCTGCCAGCTCTCTTCCCTAATAAACCTCTGCTAATTGCATCCAGGTACGGTCTTGGAGTTTGTGGGTGTTCGCGACTTCCTGAGACTTGAGTAAGGGTCTCCCGAATTTGGGAGTCTTCACCATGACCAAAAGCAACTATGAAAGAAAAAGGTTTATTTCAGTTTTTACACTTCCAGATCACAGCCCATTATCGAGGGTAGTCAGGACAAGAACCCAAACAGGAACAGAAGCAGAAACCACAGAGAAATGATGCTCACCGTCTCCTCCCCTGGCTCAAGCTCAGCTAGCTTTCTTGTACATCTCAGGCCCACCTGCCTAAGAACAGTGCTCCTCACAGTGGGATCACATTTCAAAATCAAAGTGTGGGGCACTCCCACATCAATCACCAGTCAAGATAACCTCTCATCGCAAGGCCAAAGGCTAATCTTCTCTGAACAATCCTCAACTGAAGTCCACTCTTCTCTGGTTTCTTTATTTTCTATTATGTTGGTAACAAAACAAAACAAAACAAAACAAAACAAAAACAAAACACAAAAACAAAAACAAAATATCAAAAAAGGCAACAACAACAACTGTCTTATTCAGCACATTGGATAAGTTTTGATTGATGTTTCTCAAGAAATTGGTCCATTTCTTTTATGCATTTGCTCTTTCCTTCCAGTTTCTAAGGCAGGGTTTAGATTTCTGAACTCATGTCTACGTTCAGAGCTGTGCATCTACATAGAAGCACTGTTTTTTGCTGCCCCCCATGTTTTGATGTTAGGTTTTTATTTTACTTTTACAGTAAATAATAATAATAATAATAATAATAATAATAATAATAATTTATTAACATCATATAATAAAATTTATATTGGTAATAGTAATTATTATCATTTATGTGTATATCTGTGTGAGTGAATGTTGTGTGTGTGAGGTTGAGGAGATCAGAATGGGAATTGGATTCCCTGGAGTTACAAATGGTTGTGAGTCACCATGTAGGTGTTGGGAAAAGAAGTCTGGTCCTCTGCAAGAGAAGCAAGTACTCTCAAGCACTGTGGTATTTCTCCAGCACCATGTTTTTATTTTTATGTATTTCAAGCTATTTTTTTTTTTTTTAAAAATTTCTGTTTGGCCAATAGCTATATGGAAGAATATTGTTTAATTTTCAACTATTTATGGATTTTCAAATATCTTTTGTTATTTATTTTCAGTATGAGAGTAGACATCATTTGACTCCCATTCTATGAGATTTGTGAAGATGTGTTTCACAGTCAAGGATTTCAGTCTCTTGTGAATGATATCCCATGCTTGCTTGAGAAACGTATGCGTCTGCCATTGCCGGACGATTATGTCCAGTTGTTAGATCGGTTGCTGATTTCAGTTATATTCTTAAAGTTTCTTCTGTTTGCTGAATCTGTCCATTTCTGACAGGGAGGTGTTGAAATCTCCAACTATAATAGTGGGGTATCTCATTTCCCTTTGCAGTTCCATGAATTTTGTCTCACATAGTTATATGCAGTATTAAAATGTATGCACACCCTACGGGTTATCTCTTTATGGGAATTGACTCCATTATCAATATGTGGTACCCACTTTTATCTCTAATAGCTTTCTTCTGGTCAGTATTAGCATGGCACATGTGTATTTCTTTATGTTCAATCTATATTTATTTATGTACTATTTTGACTTATGGGATTACAGAAATTTTCAAAATTTGTTAACATGTATAAGTTATATATATTAGTGAAGCTCTGTGTGGTTTATTTCAACACATGCATATAGCACACATTAATTAAGTACAGCTTCCCCTTTTCTGTGTCTTGATGTCCAACTTTTTGTAATTACCGTTCTATGCATTCACTTCTACTTGATTTAGCTTCCATATATAAGAGAAAAAAAATACTTGTCTTTCTATGTCATTATACACTGAAGAAAACATACAATTAGAATTTACTTGGATAGTCTCCATCTTTTGACTGGTATATTTAAACTATAAGCATCCACAGCGGTTGCTATAATTGGATTATTAACTTCCATATGTCACTGTTACTTTCAGCTCTTGTTCCTATTTTTCCTTCCATGCTTTTCTCTTCCTTTATGGTTTTCACTGTAATCGAGCTTGACATATGGTTCCCCTCCTCCCTTTTTTACTTAGCAGAGTAGTTGCATTTTGGAAATCTTTTTCTTTCATTTTTAAATGTTTGTCCTAGACTTTGTAAAGGGCGTACACTCATGGGCAGTATAATACCTGACAAAACACAGTTCCTTTATCATATCCCATATGCACATATACACACATACAGGTGAGGGCGCATAATCTAAAGATAAACACATATTGTTCAATGTATTTTGTTGTTATTGTTGTTGTTGTTATTTGTTTTTTGAGACGGGGTTTCTCTATATGGCCCTGGATGTACTGGGACTCACTATGTAGATCAAACTGGCTTGGAAGTCACAGAGATATGCCTGACTCTGCCATCATAGTGCTGGGATTAAATGTGTGTGCCACCATTCCTGGCTTCTTACTATTTGGAACAAGCCATTCTTTCTTAGAGCTACAAGAATAAGAAAAATAAAGTTAATTTTTAAACTGTCAGTTATGTTGTTTTAATCCTTTTTGTGTAAATCAGAGCATTTGATTTACTTTTCTTTGCTCTAGAACCTGTGTGCATCTCTCTCTCTCTCTCTCTCTCTCTCTCTCTCTCTCTCTCTCTCTCT
>JANHMN010000001.1:25130858-25148800 GCA_030674055.1 Rhabdomys pumilio
TGTGTGTGTGTGTGTGTGTGTGTGTGTGTGTGTGTGTGTGTGTGTGAATTAATGAGAGACATGAATTTAGGACAAAGGGATACAGGAGAATTTGGAGGGAAGACAGAGAGTGGTAAAATGATGTAATTATATGTTTATTTTATAAACTTAGAAAAATACATGTACATGACGCCTTTTGTAGTTTTGCCATAGTTCTTGGAGGTCTGGCCATCCACTCAAAACATTTTTCTCAGTGTATTTTTTTTCTCTTTAATCTTCAGTTTAAAGTTTCTACTGGCATATTTCAAGCTCAAGATAACTTGCTCACTTATGTATAGTGTTCTTGTAAAATCTTTTTTTTATCACATATAAATGTTGATCCTTTCCCCATCATCCTTTTTTTGTATCTTCTTTTCCCTCCTCAATTTTCTTCTCAACAAAACCATGTACAATGTTCCCATGTACAGAGCCCATGGAAAGAAAATATTCATTTCTATTACAGTGTTTTGATCCCCAGAATTTCTTAGTGTGTGTGTCTATGTGTGTTTGTGTATGTCTCTATGTGTGTGTCTATGTGTGTCTGTGTATGTCTTTCTGTGTGTGTGTGTCTATGTGTGTCTGTGTATGTCTTTCTGTGTATGTCTTTCTGTGTGTGTGTGTGTGTGTGTGTGTATGTGTTGTGATGAGGACTGAGTTTAGTATTAGACAAGCCTCTCTCACCAAGCTGCATTCTTATTTTTTGTTCATTTTTTGTTTTGAATTTTTTGAGGCATGATCTTGCTATGAACATTTATCTGGTTTTGAACTATGTATATATGCAATATCTATAACTAGGTTTTTCTTAAATTTGCCTCTGCCTCCTGAGTGCTGGCATTAAATGTGTACACCATTAGACCTGGCTCTTGTGCAATTTTCTATCAGAGCATAGAGCACACTATGTATCATTGTTTGGCACTCATTTTCTGTGAATTTCAGCATTCCTGTCACAGGTAATCTTGTTCAGATGCTTGCCTTTTCAAACTTGTGCTTTGATCTACAGGTGTCTTCTACCTTTTGTTTGAGACAGGCTCTCTCAATGGTTTGGGACCTCACCACACAGGCCAGGCTAACTTGCCAACCAGATTCCAGAGATCCACCTATCTCCCACTTTGCCATATCTGTAAAACCATGTATGCACCACTGCAATCAGCTCTTCACGTAGGTGTTGGGGACATGAACCATATCCTCATGCCTGTGAGGTAAGGGCTTTACCAACTGAGGCATCTCTCCAACTCTCTTCTTTTTTCTTTTTTACTTTTAGAATGCGTTGTAACTTTTTCTTTAAAGGAAATTGTAGTAAATGGGTCTTTAGTGATGATGTGACATAGCATGGTGGGGACAGAGAGCACTCTAGTGTCAAGGTGTTAGTCTTTTAGTGTGCCTCTGCCATGGGCATGTGCCTCTGCCATGGGCATTGAACTTCAGAAGCACTTCTCAGTTTCGTCCTCATTCAGTGTACCTTAAAGCTTCTTCATTGCTTTTTTTTCTTTTATTATTGGATATTTTATTTACATTTCAGATGCCATCCCCTTTCCCCATTTCCCCTCCCTAGAAAACCCCTATCCCATGCCCTTTTTTCCTTTTTGCTTTTATACAATTTTTTAAAATGTTAATCGAAGGCTTTATAAGCTTGGTAATGCTCGATCAGAAGTGTAACCCATTACCCAAGCTAGATATATCTACTATCTTTGACTGGTGGAGACACGTGAACATCTGCCTCCATGTCCCTCCCCTCTCTTTCTCTCTCTCTTTCTCTCTCTCATCACCTAGCTTCTTCTCTCCTTCTTCTTCTCTCCTTAATCCTTCCCTTCTTGGTACTCCACCCACCTTAGCTCCTCCTACATATCACCCTTCCTGTTAAAATAAAACTTTTCTCTCAAAATGCAATTAGAGCATAATTATGCGTATTTGTACCAGTGAGTTACAAGATAATCCTAATACCCAGTCCATCATTTTGTTGACTAACCAGAACCTCTGTCATCTCTCCTAATTAAAACACTTAGTTCTGAACCTGGCTTTTTTCTTGGCTTCAGAATGAATGTTAGCTGAAAACCATCCACTCAGATCTTTTCTCTCAAAGTAAATAGCCAGGATTGGCCATGAGATTATAAGTTTTCAACCCCGTCAGAAATCCAGAATGACTGAGTTAGCTGAAATTATGGGAAGCACAAAGCATAGCTTCTAAAACTTAGCCAATTTATAGAGACCACTGAACACCTGGACAGTCCCTATACTACAAAATATTGGAGCATCAAATCTTCAGCCTTCTGGCCCAGGATCGTCTGACCGACCTTAGTGATGCAGAATTATTAAGGGCTGATTCTTCATTGTTTTATGGGTTGTTGTCTTTCCCTTAATGGCATGAGTGCCTGCAATCATGACCTTAGTCCAAAAGGGAGAACAAGGTGTAGGAATGGCTTGGCTGGGGGATGATGGAGACCCCAGGCCTCTGTGAGCACAACAAAAACTGACTCTCAGAAGGCCTGCCTTTGAGCAGCTCCTTTAAATTGCGGGGAACAAAGGCTATTTAAACCTTTGCAGAATGGGAAGAAGCTCAGGAGTGTGTGTATATCATTGGCCCAGGGCCATGGTCCTAGCAATGCCTCATTTGCATAAAGAGGTGTTCCAGGTGCTTCTAGATATGACTTTATAAAGAAAAAGAAAGTTTAACTGGGCTACCAATTCCTTGAGACTTCCTCTGGTGGGGCAAATGTGCACACCTGGAATTTGGGCTGCCGGTGGAGATTCTATTCCTGCTGATCTCAGGACAAGATTTCTGGAGTTTGGACATGCCTCCACCTGATTCATGTCCCAGGCCTGCTCCCCACAGCTCTACTCCCTAGCTACACAGGTTGTGTTGTTTCTTACAGAATATCTGCAGTTGCCAGTACTTTCTTTCTATGACTCTAGGACTCAGTGTCCTGGAGCTTGTTTCGTCTAACACTGATGTGTGGTTCTTATCCCGTTCTTGGGGCTTTTCTCACCTGTGTCTAGCGCTCAGTCCTCAGCTGAATATCCAGTCACCAGAGTTTCCCAAGGCTTTCCTGTCTGATCCTCCTCTTTTTTAATCAAGGTGGTTTTGACTTCCCTGAGTTTCTTTTAAAGATGTCTTTGTTTTTATTTGTATATTTGTGTATATGCGCACTGAATGGTCACAGAGTCTGTGGAGGCCAGATGAAGGTGTCAGAGCTCCGGGAACTGGAGTTACAGACAATTGTTAGTCACCATGTGAATGCTGGGAACCATGTTCAGATTCTCTGCAAGGCAGCAAATTCTATTAACGACAGAGCAATCCCTTTGTCACCAACTTCCTAGAATTTATCTCGTCTCCTCTACTCACAGAGACTGCTGGCTTCCTGAGTTTACCCTTACCCCACTTCACTCTGAAGACTCTAGGCAACATTCGGTGGTATTTCTATGCTACTATCACTTTTTCCCCCTTAAACACGCTTGTATTCACCTTCCTTTTCCAATGCATAATTTCTTTCTTTTTTAATAAAAGAAAGTAGAAGGATGCAGTAAAAAGTAATGCAGCAGATTTTGAATAATTGCCCACGGATATGTTTACGGGTATAGAACTTCAATTATTCTCTATACTGTATTAGGTACTTACAAGTAAATAAGTTAAAAAGGAAAATAAGGCACGGTGGGACAAGAGAAAGCTGCATTTTGGTGCTGATGAACCTTTTTGGCAAGCTTAGCTTGTGACCTCCTTGCCAGGATGATTCAGAGTCTTAGAATCCATGATGGCGAGAGAGAAGACACAGCACCAAGAACAGCTGAGAGTTCACGTCCTGATCCACAGGTAGAGGCAGGGAGCAAAAGTTCTTCTTCTTCTTTTTTTTTAATTATGTTTTTAACGATTTTATGTATGTGAGTACACTGGAACTGTCTTCAGACACACCAAAAGAGGGCATCAGATCCCATTACAGATGGTTGTGAGCTACCATGTGGTTGCCGGGAATTGAACTCAGGACCTCTGGAAGAGCAAGCAATCAGTGCTCTTAACCACTGAGCCATCTCTCCAGCCCTGCAAAAGTTCTTAATAATGATTGTTTTCTACATTTCAGTTGTCTAAAGTAGGGTTATACTGGTTACATTGTTTTTCAAAATTAGCCAAAATTTCTCATTTCTTTTTATTTATTTATTTTAATAAAAGTTATTTTTAAGTTAAAAATAACCTTTTTTAAACTTAACTGATTAGTCAGCACTCAGTTTCAGGGCACTCAGAGTTATGCAGAGAAGAAAGAAATGCATTTTAAAATAAATCTTGCACAGAAAATTAGCAAGTGAATATTGGCAAGCTAGATCATACTGAATCCCCCGTCTTTCGTCTGTGCATCACTGTGGAGCTACCTTCTGTGTTAGTGGAGATTTGTCACTATTTGACACAGACTACTTATAGAACAATCACTTCTGTTACAGCTCAGTGACGGGTACGTATCCACACGGGCTCAGTTCAGGTGGTGTTCATCTCACGTTAGTGGCAGAAATCAGGGGTGAGTTTCAGGTAGGAGAAAATAATGGATTCCATTTCAAGCCAGGAACAGAGAGAATGGTACCTTTTAGGCCTTTCTGATGGCATGTACCCTGTATCCATCAACCAACAAATGCTTTTCAAGGATCAATGTCTAACCATCATGCATATTTCAAGGACACTCACACACAGAATGCAGAAGAGTTTACTTGTCTATAGACATGCTATTAAGATAACTTTAATTATCCTTTATCTGATACCAGGCATTTACAAGTATAATAAGTTCAAAAGGGAAAACAAGTCATGATGGGGCAAGAGAAAACTAAATTTTGAAGATAAATGAACTTTTTGGCAAGCTTACTTTGTTAACACTTGGCCAAGATGATTTTAAAATGGCTTATGAGTGAGACGATTTCTAGATCACAGAGACTAGGTGTGTATATTGAAAGGAGACCAAGCTGGCTGTTAGTGAAATTGTGTGTGAGAGAACACAAAGGTACCAAAACTCACCAGCAAGATGGTGCAAAGGGTAAAGTGTTTGACAAGGCAAACCTGAAGACCTGAGTTCAGTTCTTGGGACTCACAGTGGAAGAATAGGATTGACTCACTCAAACAGATCATGCAGACATGCACAGTGTAATAATAACTAACAAAAAAAAAAAGAAAGAAAGAAAGAAAGAAAGAAAGAAAGAAAGAAAGACATCCTAAAATGTTCACCTGGAAAAATAACAAAAATAATCAAAATTTTGGGGGAAAAATTAGATATAAAGGTATTTAAATGCAATAAAAATATCATACATTTTCTTTCAAGAGAGAGAGCAAACACTGTACCAACCTAACAGATAGACATCTTTACTGTTTAGCTTATTACAGCAGTCTCCCGGGGTGGTTTAGAGATAAGTACACATTTTTTCTTAGATTTATTATTGGAAATGTTTACTTATAAGCCTGTGGTTTCAGAGAGGAAACGTTTTCATTGATTGTTCAGAAAAGAAGTTAATAAACTAAGTGTTCAGACCATGGAAACAAGTAAGAAAGAAAGGCAGGAGTGGAAAAACTGAGCTGGGCTTTGTAAGAACTCTCACACAAGGAGTGATGGCTGGACTTCTGTGTCTTGTACTTCTGTATCTAAGTTGAGGCAGGACATTTTACTCAGAACAGCACAAAGATGGGGATACCTCCCTTCCACACACGAATGAATTAACAGTAAACGTTCTCATCTTTGAACAGTGACAACCTCATCCTCCTCCCACACAGAAGCCCTTCCCAAAAGAATCGGATCCAGTCAAACAATCAAAGAAAACGAGGACAAAGCACTTATGTTCCCAATTGCCTTCTGAACCTACTCAAAATCAACACATACAGCAGATACATATCAAAGAATGACAATAATGAATATTGAGATTTCTCATGAGGAAAAGCTATCTTAGCTTGAGTAGGTGAAGGAAATGACAGTTTAAGATTTTGGATGGTACAAGGAATAAATAGAGGGGACGCTCACGCAACAAACATGGACATGAATGGAGGACGGCAGGAAGGAGCAAAAGGAGGAAGTAAGAGAAAGCTGGGCATGCGCAGGTCTACATATGGAAGAGAAAGCTGGGCATGCGCAGGACTACATATGGACAAAAACACTTTCTAAACTCATTAAGCACGGGAACTCAAATAACTGGTATTTCTCTTGTGTTTAAAGTCATGACATATTGGCAGGCTCGTGTCTGTAGCTCCCTTATGCAGGAGGCTAACACAAGAGACTAGCCATGAGCTGGAGGTAAGGGAGGACTTCATAGTGAACTCCTGGATAGCTTGGGCTGTAAGAGAACATGTAGATACACAAAAAACAAAAGTTATGACATTTACTATTCATTTGTACCCGATTTTTCAGTTAATTTTGCCACTATTATGGTTTCTTCCAGTTAAAAGTCAGGGAGAATGAAGAAAGGAGGTTGTATTTATTCTCTGAGAGGAGACGATGTGTCTACTTGATACAGGCTAAGTCACTGGAGACGAGAAAGTCCCAAATGACAAAATTTCTCCATATATGATTGGGTTGTATGGCATTTTCTTAATTAGTAACTGATGGAGGAGGACCCAGCTCATTTTGTGCGGTGCTATTCCTGGGTCTCAAAAGAAAGCAGGTTGAGCAATCCATGTGAAACAAGCCAGTAAGCAGTACTCCGCCATGGCTTCTGCATTGACTCCTGCTTCAGGTTTCTACCTTGTTTAAGTTTCTTGTCCTGACTTCCTTCGATGATGAACAGTTATTTGGACATGTAAGCCAAATGACCTGTTTCCTTTCCAAGTTGCTTTGGTCATGATGTTTTATCAAAGCAATAGAAATCTTAACTAAGGCATGGTGGAACACATCTCTAACAGGGATGCAACATGTAGACAACACAACTATATATTTTAGCATTAAATCTACATTATACTTTAGTAGAAAACCATGCTAGTGCATCCTTTACAAACCCATCTCCAAATTTAAAGGAAATCTTAAATCTTAGATTTTACATACTGGAGAAAAGTGATGAGTCTTAGGTAATTCATAGAACTTTGTTTAGTGCCCTGGTTTCTTATCGGTTGAAGTGTAAGCAGTGATGTACTCACTACAAAAGATTATTTTAAAAAATAACACAATGCCTTGGATATTTCTGGCATAATGCTGAGGGCTGAATAGATGGTGAAAATATAATTTTTATAAAAAAGGATCTAGGAATGGAAACTAAATGGGAAATACAGCATTCCTAATACCAAAGATATTTTCTTAGGATTCTTCAAGACATTGAAGAAAGTACTTACAAAAACCCTTATGTATGTAAGATGTTTGATATTTAGGTCAATTAACATGTTAAAATGATTATTTTAAAGTAAATTGCATAATTAAATATACAATAGTCTTGACTTTTCTTTCTAAATTGTGGTAGGTGAAAATATACTGAAATTGTCTCTAGTGGCTTCTCAGTCATGATGGCATAACTCACCAAGCTAAACCTCTTATAGAAGACAGATGTAGAATATGGATAAAACAAGAAAGCAAAACAAACAAATTCTCCAAGAGTATGCATTACAATAGGGGCAACCAGGGCTTTGATTATCAAGATTACAAAAAAGACTGAGTAACAAAGAGGTGGATCCTACAATTCGTAGTGCAGGACACAGATTTCTTGACAAACACACATCCAACATGAATGAAGAGAAAAATACTGAACTTTCCTAAATTCCAGTTTAGGAATGCCAAGAAAATTCAGAACAAATGTTTAAGATCTTGAAGACAAGAGACTTTTAGGATAACAGATAATTTTCTACCAAAGCAATTCTTGGCTCTACTAAATGTAGTAGTATAGGCAGAGAAATGAGGGTTAGGATTCTTTAAGGAAGCAGAACCATACTTCTGAAATAACTAGAGTCTAGGAATAACTAATACCTAAGAGAAACCTTGTGGTCTCCACAAATGAATATAGATACATCTCAAGTACATCTGGATGATTTGCCATTGTTTTCTCCCTGTGAGAAAGTAGAAGCTTATCCAGCGTGTGTGTGTGTGTGTGTGTGTGTGTGTGTGTGTGTGTGTGATATAGCAGTTGTGATGGTTTATATATGCTTGGCCCAGGGAGTTGCAGAATTAGAAGTTGTGACCTTGTTGAAGGAAGTATGTCACTGTGTGGGTAGGTTTTGAGAGAGCTTTCTCCTAGCTGTCCGAGTATGTGAATCTTCTGTTTGCTTTTAGAACAAGATGTAGAACTCTCAGCTCCTCTAGTATCATGCTTGCCTGCCTGCTACCATGCTTCCTGCCATGATAATAGACTGACACTAGGAAGCTGTAAGCCAGCCATTAATGAGAGATATATAGTTTTCTTTATTTAGTGAAATTACCACTCAAAATTGAAGATGAAGTGTTGTTATGAATTTCTACAACTCTCAATATCCCTGATGGTCATTGCTGATCCAGGGAGACCAGTTCTGAACCAGGACAAGACCTATTGATGTTTGGGAAGTTTCATATCTTGTAAAAGCTTCAGATAAAGCTGAAGACTCAGGGTAAGGATAGGATTTAACTCTTTAGTAGTCTCAACTGAAGAACCAGGGTGGGGACCCGATCTGACTCTGGGTAGGACCGACTAGTATGTGGAGAGTTTAACAAAACCTAAAGAAAGCTTCATACCCAGGTAAAAGTCCTACACTTACACAAGACAATACCTGACTTTCAGAGGAAGACTTGACTTAGGTCTTAAGTACCAGTCTCATAGAAGGAAAGGGCAGCTCAACCCTTCTTGACTTAGTCCTTCACCAATCACTGCAAATGCCACCAGTAAAGAAAAACAGGCAATTAGAGTGAAAAGAAAATACTAAGGAAAGGCAAACCCAAAAAACTAGGCCAACCAAAGTACTAGCCTCACATGTGATAGTCCAAGCACAGAAACAACATAAAAATCAAGATTATGTCTTTCCTGCACACATTAGCAATACCTTAATAGCTGTACCCCATAAAAATGATTTAAAAAACTACCAAAGAATCAACAAGGATGATTATAAATACATTAAATCAATTCAAAGAACACATGAGCAAACTTCATGAGATGAATGAGATGAGGAGGATTCAAATTCAGTATATGAAAATACTTACAGAGTTGATGAAGAAGACACAAACTAAAATGACATTGGGAATGAAAAACTTAATAAGCTGAATACAACCGTCACTGAAAGCTTCCACGTCATTTAACAGTTCAAAGCATTTTCTCACTTCTACCCTGACTTTTATTTTTATGTTTGTGTTTTAAAAGGTTTAAATTCTAAATATTCTTAAATTCTTTGAACTGTTAAATCATATGTGATGCATTAAAAACTCTAGAAATGAAAATATTTGGTGATCTGATGTCACTTACTGGCCTCCAGACATATGTGTGGTATACACGCATACATGTAAGCAAAACACTCACATGCATAAAATAAATGAAAGAAAAGGACAGCAGAAAGAAGGCAGTGAAAACAAAGTCAGAAAAATCATAAAACAGAGAGTTGGATGTAGCTCAGTGGTAGAGTGTTTGCCTACTATGTGTGAGGTCCTGGGTTTGATTTCCCTCAAATATACATAATTTAATATGCACACATGTACACATAGAAGGAAACTAGCACAGGCAAACAGAACGGTCATGTTCATAACCTCTGCCTGACTGTTCATAACCTGGCTTCTTTGTGTCTGTCCAACCCTGACAGCAGACAAATGGCTGAAGAAGCCACTGAGAAAATGACCTCTGCCTTGTCCAGAATCTGACTACACATACCTAAAAATTGGAACAAAAGCATCCTAGCTGAGTTCAGCCAATTCCCAAATTCATCAGGAAAAGAAACAGTTATTATTAAGTTACCATTTCAGGGTAGTTTGTATACAGAAACATATAACAGAACCAGTTAAAAGAGATAATACTATATAAATGTAAATTTCCCCTAAGTTGACTTACATATTTAAAACAATGCCAATAAAACCCTTTCAAGACACTTTGAGAAAAATTGGTGAAGCAATTCTACAACGCAGTTGAATTGCAGTGAGTAGAAAAAGACAGAACACAAATAAATAAATGAAATGCAGAAGACCAAGAATATCCTAGAAAAAAAATAAGTCAAAGAACAAAAGTTGAAACTGAATTTCTAAATAAAAATGTTTATTTTAAAATGATGGCAATCAAGACATTGTTTAAATAAGAATAAATACAGAGCACGGAGTATAGAAACAGATCCATCTAAACATCTGCTTTACAATATTAACTGTTCCGACACAAAACACCGCACTCAAAGTTCCAACGAGAGAGTATCAACATGCTTTTAGGAATAGGCATTGAGTTCTTAAGGATTACGTGAATTAGCAAAGGAAAAACATGAGAGAAAGAATGGTGTGTTAGACTTTGCTAAAATGATCACTTGTTGGTCACCAAATAATACTATTAAGAGCATAAAATCATGGAATTAAGAAAGCACATGCATATACACGGCAGTAGGTTTATTTTGTTTATGTACAAGACTCTTTTTTAAATCAGTATTAGATCCAGAACACATAAGATCCAGAGCATTCATTGTATGATTCAAAATATCCCCCTAGAAATGACTCAAGTGTTGAACAAAAGTATAACATACCACAATATATTCCCTGCCACGGTGTAATAACATGGTGAAAGATGATCAATTTCTGAACATGTAACAGCAAGAATAAATTATACTAATTCTGTTCAAAATAAAATCCAAATATAAGCATTCTTATTTATTTGGCATGGGCCACAACTGAGGTGCAGGACTTAGGTTCTGGAGACAAGGGTGCAAGATTTAGTTTCTAATAATGCTGTGTGTTTTCATAGAATGGCAGTCACACAGATGTGATCACTTTATAAAAATGTGTGCATCCATATATTTTGAACTTGTATATTTAAGAGTATATGTGTATGTTACACTTCAATTAAAAAAAAAAGCGGTCTTGGGAAATAATGGTTCTGAGGCTTGCCAAAAGGGTCATTTTGGAAATAAACTTTCCGTTTCCATAATTAGTTCTTCCAGAGAAGGATTTTGTTATATACTCTGTTTATGTTTTTTTCTACTTACAAGACCATTTGAGAAATCCTGGTGATTTATATTTGAATAGATGATTCATCACATAAATGGTCTATTTTAGTTTCAGAGTGGCAAAATAAATCAAATCCTGTAGTTCAGAAAGTCACAGAGAGATCTCAAGTGACATAGTAACTGCTAAATAGTGGCTTCATTAATTAGTGCATGCTCGGGCACTGTCTGTAGAGCCATGAGAAAAATTATTCGCTCTGGTTTTTGTAAGTCCCTCAAGGATAACTGGGTTGTCGTTAAGGGCCCATTGTTTTTTTCAGTCAGTCTCAAAGTACTTTCTGAAAGTCAACCCCCATGTGAAGGAAGCCAAGCACCATGAGCATATTCATTGCAATTACGTTAGGTGGTAAAGACTTCCATCCAAAAAGCATTTATCAAGATTCCCAACACAGGATTTACAAAAGGGAGAGAAACCCATGCTATGAGTTTATTGTCCGTGGGAAAATTCTGAGGCATGAACTGAAGACCACCTCTCAGGCTACTTATCTTATATAGCTATCAAGATTCAAGACCATTTAAAAAAAGTATCTATACTTACTCAATTTCTAACATCCATTTTTTTGATGTCCAGTTTTATAGCATGTGGTCAAAGAAAGTGCTTGATACGATTTTTGACTTTTTGGGTTGCTAAGCCTTGTTTTACAGTTATCTGTCAATTTGGCAGAAGTTAAGAGTCACTTGGCAAACAGGATCCTCAACTGAGGAATTTCCTTCATCAGGCTGGCCTGTGGTCATATCTGTGGGACATTTTCATGTTAGTGATTAATGTGGGAAAGCCCATTTCACTGTGCATGGTGTCACTCCTGGGAAGGTGGTCCTGGCTTGTAGAAGAAAGCAAACTGCACAGGCTATGGAAAGAAAGCCAGTATTCCTTCATGTGCCCCTTCATGGACCTCCAGGTTCCTGTCTTCAGTCCCTGCTGTGTCTTTCCTTGATGATTGTTACCCATAAGATGAAATACAACCTATTCTCCTCCAACTTGTATTTAGTCAATGTTTGATCAGATCATCAGAGAGCAAGACAGGACATGGTATATTGCTGTAATGGACCTGACCGTATTGTTTTGAGGAAGGATTGCGAGGGATTTTGGAGCGTCAGGCTGAAAAAGTTATCGTGTGTTCTGAGTTTAATGAGATATTGTGGACATATTGTTTTCAAAGTTATTTGTCTTGATTTTTATTATGCTATGTCTTGGAAAGAATTTTTCATCTTTCTTTTCTTCACTTACCTTTGGTTCCTTTGTAATTATTTGCCCAAATGTACGTGTTTTTTTCAATATTTATTCCTTTTCCATTATTATTGTAATAGGTTTATGTCTTCTTCTTGTGAAACAGCTATAAACTACTGGAACAGATGGCTATCGTAAACAGGCAGCTTTTGTGGAAATTTACCAGCCTGGGTAGTCATAGACCTTGTAAATAGGCAGCCTCGGTGGATAGTACCAACTTAGATAAGGACAAGTGAATCGTAGGCAGAGTCATAGTGACCAGTCCTCTGAACGTTCACCCAGCTGATACTCTGTTCTGAAAGATATCTGTACTCCCCCTGAACACCTATGCTCCTGTGTCATCCCCTTCCCCACATCCTGCATTTTTGTGTTTATAACCCCTGTGTTAAAAAGTAAAAATTATGATTTAATAATTAAATAAGTTATAATATAGACCTTTGTTGTCCCACAATTATCATAGACTTTCTTCATTCTCCTTTTAAATTCTTTTTTGGTTTCTGACTGGACTATTTCAGCAGATTTGATTTTAAGCTCAAAATTCTTCCTTCTAATTGATCTAGTCAGTTATCAAGACTCTTAGGAGCATTTTTATTCTATTTATTAAGTGTTTTAGTTTTAAAACTTTTGTTTGGGTGTTTTTATTTTATTATCTCTATCTTGGTTAGCTTTTTATTCAGATCATCAGTCATATCCTCAAATCTACTGCATAATCTATATTTTTTGGTTTCTTGTTGATTCCTTAAATCTTTGCTACAGTTATTATGCTCTTGTGATGCCATGCCACCTTGATTTTCTATGTCTCAGATGTCCCTACATTGCCTTTCTATAGATGGTAGATCAGTCACCTACATAAATTTACAAAGTGTGTTTTGGAGTTAAAGACTTGTCCCTGGAGATGTGTTTTAGGGTATCAATTGACGAGGTTATAGATGAGCCATAATAGCATACTGTATATGTAAATTCTGCTGTGGCCAGTGTCAGTGGTACATGTGGCTATCTCAGGAACTTAGACAACTGTGATGGACTTCTCTTAGGCAGTTTGATGGGTGTGCATGTATGATTATGAATATTGGGTGCCTTTTGAATTTTGAGGACTGTATGAAACCTCAGTTGCTTTAACATTCTTGGTAGATGTCCTGTCCTGTTTTTAGTAGTGAGGGTAGAGTGCTTGTCAATATCTGTGGTTATGCTGGTTAGTTTTAACTAATTAGCACAACCTAGAATCACCTAAGAAGAGAGCCTTACTGAGCAATTATCTAAATCAGTTTGATCTATGGATATGTCTATGGGGAAACTCTCTTGATTGTAATTGACTTAGGAAGACCCAACCCATTATGGGTGACATCATTCCTTAGGTGGCATGTCCTTAATAGGTTGATAGTGGAGAAAGCTAGATGAGAGCGAGCAAACTATCCACATGTTTGTTCTCTTTCTGCTCTTGCCTGTGGGTGTAGTGCCCCTGAATTCTGCATTGACTTTCTCACACTGATGAGTTACAACCTGGAACTCTAAGCCAAACAAACTCTTTCTTTCCTAAATTGCTTCTTGTAGGTTACTTTATCACAGAAACAATGATAAAAAACAGAATAGAGGATCATTTTGATGTTGGGATGTATCAAATGCCTTCAAAAAATGCTTGTCAATGTCTGTGGGAGTCACACATGTTTCTCATGGCCTTGGTACATTAAGTTGTACAGGCAAGGCTACATAGCTGCTCTGGGGTTCAGTGATGAGTGGCCACCTAACAACTTCCAGAGTCTAAGAAAGTCTAAAAGTTTCTTATGTTGGGTTATCTGGTGGCCACTTGGGCTTTTAGGGGTATAGAAACTCTTACACGGTAGGCAAATTCACTCAGGAACTTCCTGTGATGTTGGAAAGGTAAATGGGTTTAATTAAGCCAAAGGTCTGGGTGTCCAAGCGTCTCAGGACAGACTCATGCTCCTTCATGGGTCTAGAGTGTGTAGTTGTGGCTTTCACTAGATGCTAGAAGGGCAAAGTATCTTGATAATGCTGCAGGAAGACCTGGACAAGGGAAGGAATAATATGGGCATGACTCTTTTCATAGAGCAATGCCATAGTGTAGATGTTGGCAACACTTTACACAGGCTTTATGCCTGTGAACTTGCAGATTCCTCCAGCAGGAAATACTTGTTCTCCTCAATGTTAATTAATACTGCTGGGTGCCCATTCTTCATTCCCTACTGTGCAAAGTTGGTCTTTCTTCAGGGCTCTCTTTACTGTTGAGAGGAGATGGTGAGTACTGTGTGCTTACCTCTCTTATTCATTAAGGAGTCAGTGCTTTACAAGTCTCAGCCTTTTCCTCACTGCTCTCTGGTGCTTTACCCCAAACATTCCAGTGGGAAAGCAGCTGTTTCTTTTTCTTCATTTTTGTGGAGGGAAGCACTCCAGGCATCTCCAGTCAACATTTCACTGCTATTATCCCTATTTAGTACAGTTTTTGATGTTTGCTTTAAGAGAAACTTGTACTTGCCCAGAGGACTGTTCAAAATCAAATTTCCTTTGAAAAACAATAATTTAAAATAGAAGAGAAATAAAGAAGCCAAAGTGAAGAGAGTCTACACTCTCTGATTACAGTTATATTTCCTAAAAGGTACAGTTGTACAGACAGGAAAAAATGTTAGCACTTCTGAGGGCTTGGAAGATAGGAGAGGAATCAGTCTTCAGAGCAGGACTGATTTCAAGGGTGGTGGAATGAGCTTTGAGTCCACAGTCATGGTAGAATCAGGTTGTTAGGTACTTGTGCAAACATATAAAGTACATACCACCAAAAGTGAATCTTAGTGCAAACAATGGCCTTTGCCTGTGATGTGTCAGTTGTAATGTGCCATTCTGCTGGGGGTGTTTGTAGTGAGGGACTAGAGGGGATATATGCTGTGAACCTCAGACTGCTATACAATAGTCTTTTAAAGCCTAGAGGTAAAAGTCTTTATTACTTCAAGACTTGAAGAAAGGTATTAAAAGATTTGCAACACAGATGCTCCCTGAAGTTACTTCCAATGCTGATGTTGGGACAAATTCAATTTGATTAAAGCGACTTAATTTGAAACAGACATCTATTTTCCTGTTAGGGTTCTCACAATGTTGAACAATGTTAGTACCTGAAAGCATAGATTTAAACATTCTGGCTCTGAAAAGAGGATGATATGTTCATTCTGTAAAATGGGATGCTGATAAAAATCACCCAACTTCCAGATTACAGGTCTTCTCTACACTTTACCTTATCTCCTGCGGGACACTTTAAAGGTTTGTTTTAGATCTTTGACTTGGTGATCAAGTGGAGAAATTCTATGAAGGTATAAATTGAGTAGTAATTTGAATCTTTTACCTCAATATGGGGGTTTGTTTATGGATAATGAACAAAAAGCAGAAATTAGTCTTTTTTATTAAGATAGATATTAATAATTTCTATTATTAATAGACATTAATAATAGAAACTACTGGATTCATTGTGATCAGTAAAATGTTTTAAACTATGAGAATTTCTTTATGAAAGAGAATAAATGTTCATGATGAAATCACTTAAAATGCTAGTATAGGGACAGGGAGATGGCTCAGCTAGTAAAGTGTCTGTTACACAAGCGTGAGGTCTTGAGTTCACATCCCCAGCACCTATGTAAAATCCAGGCATCCAAAGTCTTATACTGGGAGTTGTGTGATACAAATAGGCAGATTCCTAGAGATACTGGCCAGCCATCTTAGCCAAAATTGATTAGCTCCACATTCTGCAAGAGACTCCATCTCAAAAAGGAAGGTGGGAGTAATCTAGGCAGATATCCCATTACAACCTCAGAACACACATGCACCTGCAAAGACACATGTACCCACCTACACAAACCTTTATGTGCTTTCTCCTAAGAACAGAAGCATATGTATGATTATGTGATGTTTTAATTTTAGATGCTGATTTTACAAATACATAAAATATGTTTTTCATGTTTCTACTTTTAAGTTCCAAAACCAAAGAAGATATTTTAAAGTTACCCTTGCTGTGTAGATGGGTCTTCTAAAGTTTTGCAGAACATTGGTGATATGACTGAGTAATGAGGATAAGGGAGCATGGAGGAGGGCCATAGAGGAAGGAGATGAGTAAGAACAAATTATG
This sequence comes from Rhabdomys pumilio, assembly GCA_030674055.1. Taxonomy (NCBI): domain Eukaryota; kingdom Metazoa; phylum Chordata; class Mammalia; order Rodentia; family Muridae; genus Rhabdomys; species Rhabdomys pumilio. The sequence continues at coordinate 25,147,311 of JANHMN010000001.1, forward strand.
CAGTGTATGTATGAAAATGCCCCCATTCAAATCCATTATTTGTATGCTAACTTAAAATGCTAGTAATGATAAAAATTATCCCTATTATTTTGTTAGCCTTAAACTTACCTGGGTCTTTGGGGGCTCCCAGAGACTAAACCACCAACCAAGGAGCATATGGTACAGATGTATGGTACAGATGTGCAGCTTGGGATTCATGCAGGTCCTCCAGTTGGAGCAGGGGCTGTCCTCGAAGCCATTGCCTGCCTGTGCATCCCATTACCCTAACTTGGCTCCCTTGTCTGGCCTTAGTGGGAGAGGATGAGCCTAGTCTTGCAGAGACTTGATATGCTGAGATGGGTTGATACCTGGGGAAGGTTTCTGAGAAGGGGATGCAGGCATTGGGGGAGGGACTGTGTGAAGGGAAGATGGGGAGAAGGGGGGAGGGATGTAAAGTGAATAAAAATAATTTATCTAGGACATCAATGACAAGAAAAGTAATCCAGGCTCATGAGTATGTGCAGACAAAATGAGGGGGAAGGAGGAGCTGGACAACTGTCCTGCAACTGTCTTTTCCTCACGGAGAAATTTTCATGGCGTGGGAAGAGAAGTGCTACATGTTGCATGCTGTGTGGCTCTGAGGTTTCAGGGGAATCTCTCCTCTCTCATCTCCTCCTCTTACCCTCCCCTCCTCTCCCATTCCCTCTTGCCTTTCTTTTTTCTCTTTTCTTTTTCTCCCCCTCCTCCTCTTCCTCTCTCTCCCCCCCTCTCATTTTTATTGCATGATAGCAATAACAGTGAAACGTTTGTCAAATGTTTTGCAGTTTCTAGAAGTATGTCCTTAGCTTGTTCTGAAAGGCCTTTAAGAAACTAATGTCCTTTTATTTCTTTCTCTATTGGTGTGACAAAATACTCTGACAGAGAAAAACTTAAAGGAAAAAGGAATTATTTTGGTTAACAGTTTATAGGTATATCCATCACAGTCAGGAAGTCAACGGGGCTGGTCCTTGAAGCAGTTGATCACATTGTGTTCACAGTCTAAAAGCAGAGAGTGAGAAATGCTTGCTTCTAACCAGCTCTTTTCTCTCCTTACACAGTCTGGGGTCCCAGGCAGGACTGTTGACATGCACAGTGGATGCATCTTCCCATCTCAGTAAACACCCTCAAAATAATGCCCCCACAGCATGCCCAGAGTTCTAAGTCCAGGGGATTCTAGACTCTGCCAAGTTGACAATTATTACTAGGAGTCACCACACTACAGTCAGAGTCTTTCCACATTATCTCACCAATTATTAGGTTTCTCTTGAGTAATATGTAAAGTACTATTCACTTCTACAGTAGTATGTTAAGTATATTTACTTTAAACTATGATTATTTACTTACTTGTCTTATACTAGACATATATATATATGTATATATATATTATGTCTATATAATATATAAGTACTATCTATCTATATCTATCTATCTATCTATCTATCTATCTATCTATCTATCTATCTATCTATCTA
>JANHMN010000001.1:25148810-25174228 GCA_030674055.1 Rhabdomys pumilio
CTATCTATCTATCTATCTATCTATCTATCTATCTATCTATCTATCTAAAGACTTATCTATCTTGTCATATACTAGAGACTCCTTAAGGGCAGAGTCAATATGGAAACTGGTATTAGAAATTCCCATAACTCAGTGTCTCTGTCCAAGTTATCTTTGTCCACCAGAACCCAGCCTAGTGCAGAGTACATCTTGCCAAATAAATCTTTGCTCTTATTCAGGGGCAATACTGCTTCAAATGTTCACTTGAAAGTGGTGTTTAGAAATCTGATTATTACATTTCCAGGCTGACCTCTAAGTACCTACTTCATGCTTTGTCTGAAATACTTTTGATTACAAACCAAAAAAATAAAATACTAAGAACAATAGCAGTGCAAAAGTCATGATGAAAGTATGGAAAACAAAGTTTAATAAGAAAGTGTGCTCTAATGTGAAGCAGTTGCATCTGAGAAATTGTATGTTTAATCTGAGAAAAATAAAATGGAAAAGAAATTTTGTAAATTTCTGAACATTATGTTTTGAGGGACTCATGAAACTGCCCCTTAATGATGTCTAATTTGACATCAAAGTTTGTAGATTTTTCATTGTTCTGATCTTGGGGTTTGATAATTCCCAGCTGTGTGACCTTGGACTTTTTCCTTAAACTCTGTGTCTCTTTTTTTTTCCCTAAAAGGTGATAGTAGTAACTATCTCTGTGAATAATTGTGAACATTACCCATTAGATAGACTGAACTTAAAACAAATAACATTATACACACACTAAGCTTTCCTTAGTGTATACTTTTAGTGTATATCATTTTGTGACTGCTCCTAAACTTAAAAATGTCTAATGTATTTTATCTTATTTTCCAGTTGCTTGTCTGTATTCTCTTTATTTTGTGAGATCTCAACAACTTAGGAGGTTATATAGCTTATAGAGAATAAAGTGGACAAGCTTTGAAGCATACGGTGTCTGCAGCCAATAGCTGTTTTGTTTTGTTTTGTTTTTTGTTTTTGTTTTTTTTTTTAAACTTCTTTTGTTATCTTCTGAAGTAAAGCTAAGAAAAGGCGAGGTGAGGGAGAACAGGCTTAGTTTTCTTGGGAGATGTGGCCTAAAGAGAAGATGGAAGGTCTGCCCAAGACTCTACAATGGAATTTGAAATAGTAGGCATCTTGGTGCTAACAAGCTTAGCACAGGGAGACAGTCTGGACTGGATGATGTGGTTGACTGCCTGACTGCCCTTTTTTGGAGTATGTCACACAAAATACTCTGAACTCAGCAAAATTTGTGTTTCTATGACTCTATTTTTACCCCATTACTTACAAATTGAACAAATAGCCTAAATACGCCTTACTGCTTAAACATTTCTGTTTTCTGGTCCTGAGGATTGAACCCAAGGCCTATCACATACTAACAAGCTATGTGTTTTTAAATGTAAACTTGGTTTTTAATGTTCACTGACCCTCAAGGTCCTATAAATGAAGGCTCTTGTGACCAAGATCATAGAGCCCATCTCCTTCTAGCTTGTTCTCTGGTGACAATTGTGCTGACATACTGTAGTAGCCAGGCGTATGAGAGAGGATTTTCAATGAAGTTAGTACCTTCTTCAGGAAACCTGAAATAACAATAACATGTTTGCAAGCTATTTTTTTTTCTGATACAGGATCTAATGAGGTACAGGCTGGCCTCAAACAAGATACAGCTTTATGTTGATAGCCAGATAACAAATGTAATCCTACATCTGTGTCATCAAATAATAGATCACAAAGGAATGAAGAAAGAGCAATGTGAACAAATACTGAAAAATGTTATGAGAGGCGATGGACACAAAGTTCAGTACATGAAAGTAACTCTTTATCAAACATTTGTATTTATTTATTTTTTTTACTTGTGGATGTGTATTTTACCCACATGTATGCATGTGTACCACATGCATGCAGTGCTCAGAGAGGACAGAATTGGATCCCAGATCCCCTAGAATCAGACTTACACATGATTGTGAGCCATCATGTGATTGTTAAAGCTGGGCTATCTGCAAGAGCAACAGTGTTCTTTGCCAATGAACTATCTCTTCTGCCCCACAAAGCACATTTATGTGAACCACAGAAAATGTCACAATCAATCCACTGAGAGAAGACCAAACTAAGGGGTCCCTAGACTGATAGGGAAAGATCCTGAGAGAAGTGTCTGTGACGGTACAAATATTTTTCTATTAAAATTTCTTTTAGTATACTGTAATAGATGTATTTTTCAAAAGCCATAAAGTGTACATAGAAGTTTTGCTTTTCACTACAGGTATATAAACTTTTAGTGAGTAAAAATAGTTTGACAAATTCTAAAATTAAAGCACTATTACATGTAAATTATATTTAGAAGCATGACATTTATGTCAGTAAATACAAAATATTGTTTTTCCATGGATGTTATCTGCAAGGAAAGTGTGCATACAGAAAGGAGCTGATTTTGCTTTTTAGGAACTTATCAGCATAAATGTGTTTTTAGCTGAAAATGTATAAATAAGGATTATTTATATACAATTTTTGTCAGCTTGTAATTAGAATGAAGAAATAGATACAGACTTATTACATACATACTACGTTTTTAAAAATACATTTTAGTGTTTATAAGAGAGGGTGATATAAAATTAAGGAGACATGGGAAACACAAAAAAGTCTTTTTCTTTAGCTTAAAGGTGTTTTTGCACAGCTATGAGAAAATTTATAGTTGCTATAATTTATTTCTCTATAGGTGAGTGGCTTAAAGAGCAGCTTTTTATTTTTTTTTTTAGATTTAGATGACTCTGGCCAGTGTGTATCTAGGACTCTCTTTCATTCTGTCTCTTTTTTCTCCTCTTCCCCTCCCCCCCATCTGATTTCCTAAGGTAAGCACCACACACATTTTATGCACATAATTACTCTTTGTATAACTTTTGCTAGCATAATATATCTGATTGGATTAATAAAACGTTTTCCAAGCAAAATTGTGGAAGCACGGACAGAGCCAGTGTAGTTTAAATTATGCTTCTGTAGAATATTGGAGTTTATCTAGAACATAAAACATATTTTTTCTAATTTTTACTTTTTCCCTCTTTTTATTGGATATTTTATTTATATTTCAGATGTAATTCCCTTTCCCCTCCACCCATGAACCCCCATCCCTTCCCCCATCCCCCTTCTTGCTTCTATGAGGATATGCCCCCACTCACCCTCCCACTCTCACTTCCCCACCCACGATTTCCCCTATACTGAGGCATCCAGCCTTCACTGGACCAAGGACTTCCTCACCCACCTCTGCCTGACACTGTCATCCTCCCCTACATATACAGCTGGAGTCATGGGCCCTTCCCTATGTGCTCCCAGGCTGGTGGGTTAGGAACATATTATTTTTAATAATAAAAATCTAAGTTAGCCGATAAGTTGAAATTTACAAAAGAAACAAACAAACAAAAAATTCTCAAGATTAGTCATAGATGCAAATTTGTTCTTCCACATTTTATTTAATAATTATACAAAGATAAATATGGCAAAATAAACTCATGTAACACATCTAGTGGTGCAACATTAGTAGACTTTTGCCAAATTGGAAGACTTACTTTTGAAGGGTTATCTATTGAGTGCACATCATGTGTAGGTACTGTTGACACACATGTATAACAGAGCAAATTAACATGCTTTCTTTTCCCACGTGCTCACAATTTGAATGGTGAGAAGCTATCCAGACAGATGCAACACAGCACATAACCTGGTTTTGGTAAGTGAGTTTTATGTGTATTCTTGTATAACATCTGACATGAATTTTGAGAAACCAAAGGAAGTGCCTAGGAATTCAAGAGATAGAAAAGAGACTAGAGGGCCAAAAGGGGAAAAAAGAATCCGTTGTAATATTACGAAGCACGAAAGAACAGAACAGTCAGGAAACAGTGATTATTTTCACTGTGGCTAGGATACAGGGTATTTGGAAGGGATGTGGAGGGACGGAGGCCAGCAACTCATTTAGGGACACGAAGGTTTTTTAATGTCATGCTACAAAGCTTTGATTTGGTTCCTTAGGATGCACGGGAGCCAACTGAAATCTTAAATCACAGGACAGACATCATTGAAATTTGTTCTTTAGAAAAAAAGTAGTGTGACTAATAAGCTATGGGAAGTGTTAGGATAGGCGTGTAGGAATTCCAGAGGTAGCGAGGAGGTGATGAGGAGAATCTGGACGAGGATCACAGGAGGATGGAGAGCTAGAGTTGATTCAGTAATGCGTGGGTGGAATCAATTAGACTTCATGATCAATTGAATGTGATTGAAAAGGAAGAGTGAGAAGAAGTAAAAACATGTCTTGTAGTCAGTCTTCAGTAACTGGAAATGTAGTTATATCGCTAAATCAGACTGAGGGCTGAGGGAGAAAAGTTTTGATAGAGGAAACTTAAGTTAAGGCTACCTAAAAACAGTCATTCCAGAGATAGTGATATATATGGAGCTTTCTTTCACTGTTAACAAACTGACATATTTCACAGCCAATATTCTTTTGCTTTTTACTTACCACTGCCAACCTGAAGAGTTATCATTAACAAGCTGCAAGGGACCCAAGAGACAGTTTCAGAATCCCCTCAATCAATGCCAAGGTTATGGAAAACATTCGACATGTAGGAAATCCACCCTTTGCAAATGCTTCTTTATAAATTCCAATCCGTCCCAGACCTTTTGATTTGAACTTTTAATCTTTTCTGTTGCTTTTCTCTCATTCCTTTCCAACTTTCTTTATCCTTTATTTTTGGATCTCAAACTGGATCGAGGATGCTCACAGACTCCTGACCAATGCTCAGGGGACAGTTGCTTCATGGTTCTGGCCTGCTATGCATCCATTAGTGTGTTCCTCTATCTTGCTAGCTGTAAAATAATATCCATGCATCACTGACTCACATTGACCTCATGACTTGTGGCGATATCCCTGCACCTCCCTAGCAAACCTGCACTCCGTGTCCTTCATCCTGACTTCATGGTAGGTATTTGTTTTTCTCTATCTTTGCTTTCCTGGCAAGTGATTGTTATTGTTTTGGTTTGTCAAAATGATTTGTCTTTAAAGGAACTTGGCAACTTTCTCATTTTTGTGTGTTAGCAAACTTCCGGAACATAGCGAAGTATGATTTATAAGCTGCTCCAAGGTCCACACTCTTACTTTGGATGCCAGCGACTAGTGAGAAATTTTAAAAGCTCAATGGCCCATTTTTTCTGTTCCTGTTAAAGGTGACTTTTCTCATTTTCTTGTCATATGCAGAACAACAACAAAAACAATGAGATATAATTGAATGTTAACAAAATTTTATCATACTATGCTATATAAAACCTTTTTCCTTTCCCTTTAAATGGGAAGTATTTAATCTCTACTAAAAATAAATGACTGCCTTCTAGATCATAAACTTGAAATATCCCAAATAGCTGAATGTATAAAGGCTCAGAACAAAAATTTATTTTTACCTATAAATAAATTTATTCTACTGAGAAGGAAACATTTTCCTATTCTACTGGGGAGTCATCAATTGACAGAATTATGTTGCATTCAAAGTCAGTGAGATACAGGAAGATGCCATATTACTGTGAACTTTTGAGGTCAAAAGAATCTTCACCATTTTAATTATATCAAAATGTTTTTCAGAATCATCTCAGCATAAGTATATGCATATGCATACATATATTATATATGTAAACTTATTAACATATATAAAACATACATATATGTAATATATATACATGCACACACACACACACACACACACACATATATAGATAGATAGATAGATAGATAGATAGATAGATAGATAGATAGATAGATAGAGAGAGAGAGAATTTTACTGACAAATAACAGATATGGAAATACAATAACCCCTGAAGTTGTGCAATACCGTTTTCTTTGTCCTTAAGATGATTCATAGTTTTTGATGATCATAGAAGTATGGCTCAGCAGTCAGCCTCATGCACTTACTGGTCTTGCAGAGGACCCAGGTTTGGTTCCCAGAGCCCATAGCAGGCGGCTCACAACAGTCTGTCACTTCAGTTTTAAGGATTGTGATGCTCTCTGGCCTCTGAGCACACCTAAAGAAAAGTGGCGTACTGACCCAGGTACACACATACACACAAATAGAAATAATAAATAAATAGATGTTAACTAACCATATTTAAAAGGAAGTGAGGATTTAGATAAAGATACATCAAATAAACTATATATTTTGTTTATTTTGTAATCATTTCCCTTGTATGCTTTTCTGCATGTAATAGTTTATATTTGCACAGATGTATCACAGAAGAAAATTTTATAATGAAATTTTGTTTTTTAAAAACAACCCACCATATATTGAGGTTTTTCATCCAACAGTCATATCAGGGAGCACATTCTACACTTTTGGTGCAAAATGTTATAGACGTGACACTGAGAAGCAACTGCCTCCAGCTCTGCAGTGCGCTTCATTCTGTCTCATACAGCACCATGTGGATGACGGTGTCACAGTCAGGAAATGTACAGAGTCTTTTGTGAATTCCCACCTTCCCTATACATCGGCCGCTGAGAGCACACCCACCCACATCAGGGGTCATGTGCAGCTGCTCTCACATTGACGCCCCAAGCTTCTGCTTACGTGCCTCTCCTTTCTCTATTCCTGTATTTCCTCAAAATGTATTTATAAGTAATTATGGTCTAAGGGCTGCACACATTACTAAAACAGAAAAAGAAACAAAGCAGGCTGATTTCTGCTTTTTTGCAGCTCTCAATTGTATAAATAAAGCAAGTAAATAATTATGATTTGGAAGGAGGCTCCTGGCCTTGTGCTTTAGGAATAAAATCTTGAGGGTTATGTTTCAAACTTCATCTAAAAGTACGCTTCTACTCACCCTGCTCTTCTATGTAAGTATTAATTTGGAAACTCCCACATTAAACTATGCCATTCCTTTACAAATATATCATATTTCATATATTTACATTTTATAATTTATGTACTGTACTTTAAAAAGCACAATATAGTTAAATAGACATATAAGTATTTTATTATTCTATGTAATATAGATACTATATATTATATATAATATATATGTAAGTATAAAGAGAAAAATGTTTCAATTTATTTTTTTCTGGTGTTTGAGGATAGTTCAATGTATTCAGTTATAATGTTAATGTGCTGACACCACATTATGAAATTTATTTCCTTTTTATTTTCCTACTGAAATTTAAGACATTTCAAGAGAGCTAAGCTTATTAGAATCAGTGTTGAATGGTTTTCACATGATTGTGGAGTCTCGACAGTTGTGCCTGCCCTGAAGTCTCAGCAGCTTTTGGATGAAGTGCTACTTTTTAATCTGGGAGCTCAGAAATGTAGGGAGACAGAATTAATGATTTTTCATTATTCAACTGCACACCAAAATATTATGCAGTTTATTATCTTTTTCCCTTTCCCCCCTTTTTCTTCGTACAAAGAGGACTTGTGAATTTAAAATCCAGATTTCAATTAATTCCTGGAATTAAGTTCGGATGGAGTATTCTACACGCATGTTTTTGAAGATGAAGATGCCTCACGTTCTTGAAGTATCTCTGTGAAAAGCCTCTGCTTCCTCTGCTACCAGATAAGTTTGCAATTAGTATTTTTTCAAACTTTTTTCTTCTTTTCATTTAATATCGTTATTTCTCTTTCCAGTTTCCCTTCACAATATTTATGTCTACATGTGTGCCTATAGTAGGGTACAGGTGTCAGAAGAAGCCAGAAGCATGTGCGGGGTTGAGATAAAGTTATAGGGAGTTGTGGGTCATCTGATATAGGTACTGGGAACTGAACTTGGGTCCTCTTCTGGAACATCACTTATTCTTAATCTTGAGCTGTCTCTCTACTCTCTGAGTTTCCCTTCTTGAATCTAGCAATTTTTCCTTGTATTAAAGATGAAATTGTTCAGAACTTAATGGGGCAGACCTACTAGCTTATTAAAATTATTTTAAAAAGTATGGTATACATCAAACAGCATACATGCGTCTCTGAACTCCACCTCAGTCACTATAAAAAGAAATGCAGGCAGAGCTGGAGCTTCTCCTGCGTGCTATAGACAGGAGAAGGCAGGGTGAGAAGGGCATCTTTAGAGGATCACTACTGTAAATTCGCAGGGCTTGCATCGAAAGGAAGTTGATGTTCCAAAATGCTTTGCAATTGTTAATTAGTTAATCGTATCTGCAGTCTTGAGGGCTCAAAGGAACATTTTGGTTTTCATTATAGCGCCGTTTATTTTGAGCTCCCGATCTTGGTTTTATTGGGTTATGTTTCTCTTGGAAGTGTTTGCAGTTACATTTCATTGATTGTAATTTTGCTAGGATGCCCAAGGGGCTTGGGACAAGGCTGCCTATAAATTAATACAAGAATGAACTACAGTTGTGTTCTTTGTCATGTGCCAGAACGCCATTTGGAATCCTCTCTTGGAATATGAATCTCCCCAATACTCACCACAGTGGAATTCGGGTGCAAAGTAAGCACAGCAATTCTGGTATCAGCATCCACTTAGCTAAGTGAAAAGAGGGCCTTTGATGCCTGTTGTTATTGCAAACACATCTTTCTCTGTGCTCTTCTAAATGAAGAGGGAATGAGTGATTTAAGAATCATAGTTGAACTAATTAAGTAACTTGCACACTTGACAGCTTGGCTCCTTCAAGATTGTGAAATCACAGCCCAAACAGAAATGAAATGTTTGCTGTGCCAAACCATGATTCGAGTGACATAGGGTGTTTTAAAAATTTGCTTCTTTGTAACTCATCAATATCTTTCTGCTGTGATTATTACCTTCATAAACATGGTGAGAAAACACTTGGTAACTGTTTCTTCATGGATATGGCTACTTAAAAGCAAAACTTCCACTTTGTTAACACACAGGACCCTGTTTAGCACTAATCAGTGCTATAGATGACCAGGTGGCCAGCAGATCTCTCACAATGAGAGTCATTGTGAGCCCTCTTCATCTCCCGGCCTGCATTGTAGATCTGGCTGGAAAAGGACATCCACATCTGCTCCATTCACACACATGATCTGTGTTCAACAAAGATCTCGTCCCATAACAGCCTGGATGTTAAATGTGTGTGTTAACTCGAGGGGGCTTTGTTCCAGCTGGCAATGGCTGGTTGGTTTCCAAATGTAGGATTTCATCTGAGCTGCGACTCACATGATCTGCAGCACATTGATGTTGGTGCAAGAAAAACTAGAGTCACAACAGATAAATTGAAAGATCATTTCATGATGGATTATATAAGACACCACTTTCCCAAAAACGGCTTTCTGTCACACAAAGGCCAGAGATCACATAACTCTCATTCAGGACCATCCATCAAGTGGGCTTCCTCTCACCAAAAAGTGACATTGCCAAAACTCGAGAGTGTCAGAAGGATTTCAGCATCTGGGATTATGTGAAATATTTACCCTAATCTGAAAACTTTGAGAATGGCTGGGTGCCCTGTGCTTCAGGCTGAGATCTTGTTTCATTAATATCATGCATAAGACATCAGAAAAAAAAATTGTCCAGATTCACAAGTTGCTTAATTATCATCTTCATGACCTTCCATGACAAGCCCTCAAAGGTCTCAAGACCTTACTAGGCTCACCCTCTTAGGTGAGTGGTTCTCAGCTTCCTATGCTGCACCCCTTTCATACAGTTCCTCATGTTGTGGTGACCCCAACAGTAACATTTTTGTTGCTACTTCATAACTGTAATTTTGCTACTGTTATGCAGAATGGTCTTAGGTGACCTCTGGGAAAGTGCTGTTCAGCCCCTCAAAGGGTTTGAGGTTGAGAAACACTGTCTTCGTGATTCCTTCGTCACCTGATAGTGCCATAACAATCTAAATGAAAAAACAAAACTAAAACAAAACCCATCATCTTAAACATTGTCTACGATTCTATACTCAGTAGGTAATTATTTCACATTTGAGTAAATATGCACTTAAGCATAGAATACCAGAAAATACTTTGTCATAAGAGAAAGAAATAATTCTGAGTTATGAAGTGTTTTGTTTGACCATGAGATGTATGTTGTTTGTTTGCCTTTGGATGACAATCTCGTCTTCTCCAGACACGAGGCACTTGCCTCAGTTTAGGCTTAGTGAATGGAAATGTAAACACTTTTGTTCTCCAAGAAATATGTGAGGAAAGCTACTAACTGTCTTCTCGAAAGTTCAGTTCTTTTTATTGGATGTTTTAAAGCTAAGAACCAGCATTATCCCCAGAGTCTCACAAAAGGCCTGAGAACTCTTGTCTCAACAAAAGGCCTCATTTCTCATTCCCATACTCTGGTTCCCACTCACTGAAAAAGATCTTATTTCGGGTTCTGGGACGTTCTGCATGATTCAACCTAGGGGACCTGAGGCAAGATAAAGAGTCCAACATTTACAAACTAAATAAATCATTTATGGATTTTGTGTGTTAGCAAAACATTTTTTAATTGCTAGTTTTAGAAATTATTACTGTCTCTAATTAATCTTCTTCATTAACCTGTTGTGGTTTTCACACTTGTATATGGAGACTGAATGACTTAGAAGACAGCTTGGGGCATCTTTGAAAAGGAGAGGGAAAGTGTGGCTTAGCTCATGATTTTTCTGAAAAGCTATATTTTCTTAGAACCTTTCCAAGACTCCATGTTGTTATACAAGCAAGAATACCATTTTCTATGCAATCAGCTATTTGTTTGTTTAGTCACACAACGTGTTTAAAGTAAAGTGTTAAGGAATTGCAAAATATCATTTGTCTTGTACAAAAAAAATGATAAACAAAGCTATACACCCAAGCTAGAGTGAAAGCGGTCCTTAGACGTGGTTTCTTTAGCATCCAACTATATATTTCTGATAAGCAGAATGTATAATTTCTACCTGAGTTCTGACGTTAGTATGCTTTTATCACTTCTGAAATTGAATCTCCTGCCCACATTTATAAATAAAGCGATGTTGTCGGGCGATCTGAAATATCATATATCTTTATGAAACCAGGGATGAAAAATGAACTGTGTGAAGACTGAAACAAAGGCTTTTGACCTCTGGCTCTCAATTCACTTCCTTATTAGCAGCACCAACCTTCCAGGCAGGAGCTGCTGAAATGGATGAGGAGGAGAAAAGGCTGCAGCTTCTGTGTTTGACTCAGATGCATTTACTCAGTGACCCCAACCATGAGTTTACTGAAGCCAGATAGGACACAAACAGCTAACTTCAGCTAATGCTGTTCTCCCTTTAGTAAACTCACTTTAACATTCTCGGGGCTCTAAAGCACTTGGTAGCATTTGTCCAAGTGTTTTATTGTAGGAGTAAAGCTCTTATGTTGGAAAAAAGATTGGGATTTTTGAATGTATTATTGTGGAATAACTTTGACAGGAAATTAGATAGACTAAGGGCACCAACATCTTTAATGAAGGATGCAGCTTTGTTTTCACCAAGGTCCCTTGAAGAGACTGCCAACCCTTACTGTCACCTTTGCAAATGTATGTCAGGCAGTCCCCCTTCATTCTAGTTCATTCTGGCCAGTTAAAACTCAGAATCTAGGTTCCCACATACTTCTTAATCATAATGTGTTTTGAAACAGAAACCTCACATGTTCCCCTTATGGACTTGCATTGTCTTGACTGTGGGCCTAAAACTCTACAGCCCATTTTAGGACTTCCCAGATAATATGCCTACCGCTGTGTTACACCTGCCGTAGTCAACTTGTTTGACGGAATACATAGAACAGGTATAGCAGACTTTTTTTCAAAGTAGAAAAGCATTGTTTTATGTAATCCCAGACTTTTCTAGATGCACTCTATAGAGAGAAGCCACAGATAATTTACTTCCATCATTTCAGTGAACAGCAAAAAATTCCACGGCAACCAGCTGTTGGCTGGCTTATAATTTATCTCCATGTCAGTTAATAACAGTTTGTAGAGTCCTCGTGTCACATTTTAGTTTACTAAAAACAATTTAATATGGAAGGCAAAATGTACTTTTTCCTTTGGAATCTTGTGGAAACATAAAATTTTAAATGAGAAGAATAAGTCAGATGCTGTGGGTCGTGCATGGCTGTGTCACTCTAAAGATGCTATTCCACTTTATTTTCTTGGCATGAGAAAACCATCATCATGAAAATTTTCTCTAAAGTCCTGCAAAACTTTTGTCTTGTGACAGTTTTTTTTAAATGTTTTCAGGTCTGACTTCAGCTAAAGGGCAGATCTTGTGAAGTTTTTCAATTGGTGCGTATGATGTCATATACAATAAGATTATTTTTATAGTTTGAAAGGATGTAAATTATTGTGCAGTCAGCGATCCTTTTTTTCCTTTTTCTCTTCACCAGTTCTCATAAGCAATTCTTTTTGTCTTGCAGAAAGCCAAAGGAGGATGAGTTGACAGCTGCCCTTTCTTCCTCTTCTTCGTATCTGGTGCTTTTTTAGAGAAAAGCCGTATGAATCATGCATGCAGCTCTCACTTGACTTTGTTATGGATTTTGAAAGAGAAATCCATGTCTGTTCTGTGCTCTGTTTCTAACATACTACACAAACCTGGAGACGTCATGAATCCATTATCTAATATGAATGTATTATCCAATATGAATGTATTATCTAATATAAATGTATTATCTAATATGAATCTATTATGTAATATGAATCTATTATGTAATATGAATCTATTATATAATATGAATGCATTATCTAATATGAATCTATTATTTACTGACTCCATTATCTAATATGAATCTATTATATAATATGAATCTGTTGTCTGATATGAATGTATTATATAAAATGAATGCATTATCTCACATGAATCTATTTTCTAATATGAATGCATTATCTAGAACAAATACATTATTTAACATGAATCTATTATCAATATGAATACATTATCTCATAGCCACTGTGTTCCAAACTCACTATGCATTCCACTCTTACCTTTCTCTTAGAAACGTTTCTAAGATGCAAGTTTAAAAGTAAGTCTCATGAAGATTGCTTTTGCATGGGTCAAGTGATTTAAAATTTATAGGCATGCTTGGCTGCTATATAGTAATGCTATGTAAAATATGCCTATTAATTTTACTATCTAGTGTGATTTGAATGTTTTTTTTCCTCTAATTTGTGGGTTGAAATCTAAACTCTTGAGGTGATGCTATTAGCAGGGCCTTTTGGGAAGTGGCTAGGTAGTGAAGATAAAGACCCCGGGAACAGAATCAGTACCATTTTTGTTGGCTTGTTTTTACCAATATATTATTATTTGCCTTTCATCAGAGAGAATCTTTCTTGTTTTTTTTCTCCATGAGGGGAAGCAGTGAAGGGATACAATTTATAAATGGGGAAATAGGGTCTTCCCAGTCACTACATCTGCCAGCATCTTGATTTTAAACCTCCAAGTCCCCTGAAGTGTGGGACATGAATTTTTGTTGCTCATCAATTACTGGGTTTGTGGTATTCCATTGTAGCAACAGGGATGGACTCAGACATTCTCTATTAGTGTTTACAAATGCGCTGGCTGTGGTATTATTATCAACACCTATGACTTGTTATTACTTTTAAATGAAAATAAATAGAGTAATACATTCTGGTTGGTTATAGATATTTTCCTCTTGGTAATGAAAAATTTCTGTGGTTTTGCTTTGGTTGATAATCTCAGTTGAAGTGTCAGTAAAACTGTTCTCAGATGATGTCAGCTGAGGCCAGGAGCGGGCATGTCCCAATCTTCCCAGTTCTCCAGAGACTGCCATGTCTAACAGGCTTCTGTGGCTCCCACATTGTTTCTGAGGTGGTTGTTTATATCTACCTGACATACCCTTGGAAATTTTTTTGCTGCCTTTCTCGAAGATTTTACAGTTTTAACTAGAAAAAAAATGGACTCACTTTTGCACATATCTAGGCAAAGAGATCTAAAGTCTGAGAGGCCACTGGATAATGAGTTCTGTAATGAGCTAAAGTAGTCTGGGGATTTAGACCCACTGTAAGAACAGATTGTCATGGACAGACACCTTAGAAAGAACTTGTGTGTAAACTCCATCTGAAATGTGATTTTTAAATGATTTGACGGTTTTGAAAATTAGTGTGTTACATATTTTATGTTCATATGTGTCATGCATCCAGTGGTTACAACCTTATTTTCTATGTTTAATGACTGAAAAGGTAGGTAATTTGGTGAAATTAGGCAGCTGTAGGTGGTAGCTGGGATACAATCTTTCTTTGCTTTTATTAATCTGTTTGGCAAAGATCTCTACATCTGTTTGTATTTCTTTTCCTTAGGAGGCTTTTCTCCATGAGTTTGAAGTGAGAAGGTTACAGAGCCATGTATATTTTCCCCTACACTTAAATTTTTTTGTGGCAGGAAGTCTCACAGATTTAGCAAATGGTTGCTAAATATGAGCGCAGACAACCAAAGACCTTGGGGCTTTCTGCATGGTTTAATCAAACACGGACACTATTGAGATAGTAACCCAAGTTCTGAAGAATCAGGCCAAATCTATTTACCTACTACTCATCGTAAGAGAGCAGAGTTTATGTGATCTGAGCTGTGGGTTTATATGACAACACATCTGTAAATGACAGAAATGAAGAAGCGCTTGCTCTCTCTTATAGTGTGAGGAGAGCATTGTATAGTGCAAGGAACAAAGGAGAAGAGGAATCTGAAAGACTTTGATAGTTTCTGCACTCAAAGATATGGTTGTCTTCAAAGACTTTGAAAGAAACACAAACTTTCTTCCTTTCCAGAAATTGCATAAGTTCATTAAATGTTTGAAAGCTTGTTTTAGGATGAAATGTTCTATAGATGTCAGTTAAGTCCAATTGGTTCATAACTTCTGTTAGTTTCATTGTGTCTCGATTTAGTTTCTGTTTCCATGATCTGTCCATAGCTGAGAGTGGGGCGTTGAAATCTCCCACTATTATTGTGTGAGGTGCAATGTATGCTTTAAGCTTTAGTAAAGTTTCTTTTATGTATGTGGGTGCCCTTGCATTTGGGGCATAGATTTTCAGAATTGAGAGTTCCTCTTGGTACATTTTTCCTTTGATGAATATGAAGTGTCATTCTCTATCTTTTTTTATTACTTTTGGTTGAAAAACGATTTTATTTGATATTAGAATTGCTACTCCAGCTTGTTTCTTGGGACCATTTGCTTGGAAGATTGTTTTCCATCCTTTTACTCTGAGGTAGTGTCTGTCTTTTTCACAAAGGTGCGTTTCCTGTATGCAGCAAAATGTTGGGTCCTGTTTATGTATCCAGTCTATGACTTTGTCTTTTTATTGGAGAATTGAGTCTATTGATATTAAGAGATATTAAGGAAAATGAATGCTGTTTCCTGTTATTTTTGTTATTGGCAGTGGAGTTATGTTTGTATAGCTACCTTCTTTTAGGGTTGTTGGAAGATTACTTTCTTGCCTTTTCTAGGCTGTAGTTTCCCTCCTTGTGTTGGAGTTTTTCACCAATTATCCTTTGAAGTGCTGGATTTGTGGTAAGATATTGTGTAAATTTGGTTTTGTCATGGAATATTTTTGGTTTCTCCATCAATATTGATTGAGTGTTTTGCTGAGAGCGTGCCTGAGTGTGGGAAGTACCACATACCCTAAAAGAGAGGAATGCATTCTGTGGGGCTGTTTGAAGGGTGCATGTGTTTCTGACTTTCCTGATTTGGCTGAAAGTTCATCTTTATTATTGTTTTGGATAGTAGAATATGCCAGCTTAGAAAGAACTGAGCTTAGGCACAAATGAAGAGTCGCCTATTTTGCTATGGTTACGGATGGTTGTCTTTTGACTGGCTAGGACATTTAAGTAAGTCTACTGCAATGATGTACTGAACAATTATTCATGAAAACCAGTGATTAATCCTCATTGGAAAAAATGTTTATGTCACTTTAAAAGTGCTTCTGTGTTTTTATGAATACCTTGGGGATGAGTCCTTTCTCTTTCTGTTTTAACTCTTTCTAAACCACTTGGTATCCATGGGGTTGTGAATTACCAACAAAACCAAGTATGAGGCCTCCAAGTTTCTGGGCAGGTTTTGAAATACTGAGGGTCGGATCTCTCTGACACTTCCTGACTACTATGACTGTCTGTGACATTTTTATACATCTGTAAACTCATGACAAAGTTACTGTTTAAAGGCATATCCAGCCTTTAGAGATAATCACCTAATTTGAAAATATTAAATATTTGGTGCATTTATTTGATTTATACCATGATGGATCATATAAGAAGTAGCATCTTGTCAAAAACTCAGAAAGCTGTGTTTTCTGTTGACTCACGGCTAGGGCAGACTTGGTTGAAATGTGAGTTCCTTCCTTTGACCTCCATGTAACCCTGACCTGGGAGGACAGCATATCTCTAGGGTGGAAGATAATTTAATTTCCATGCATGTCAGGTTCCCCAGTTCTGTGTGCAGGCTGCAAAAAAGTGTCAAATTCTGCAGAATCAGGTGTTCTGTGTTGGATATGTGGAATACATTCTCCAGGGGTTAGAGTTGAGACCACCAAGTAGACTTCATTTTAAGGTCTTAAGGGAGCCTTGAAACCATAGATTGTGAAGATGGAAAATATTTCTTTACCCTGTAAACTATTCATCTTCCATTTCACTTTTAATATGTGTGCTTATGATAGCATCAACACAGAAAGTTCCAAAGGCCACATTTAGAACATCTAAGTTTATTATTTTATGCTTTTGCAGTTAGAAACAATGGTTGAAAATTCCAATGTGTCAAACAGGGCTTGGATGTCTAATGAGTTCCCTGTGTTTTTCAATCGCCAAAGAATTGTAGCAGACTGCTCCCAAAGGTTACATGTGGGAAACTCGGTAATAGCTACAAGATAAGACTAATTCCACTTGGCTACTTGAGTTTCCTTCTTCCTTCACACATCCCTGGTCTGTGGAATTGACTATTATCCTGCCTGTTGAGCATCTGTACGCTTCTGTGAAGACCCAACGTTATGGTCTAACTTGATTTAACACTTTGATGTTTCTGAAGTCATAGTTATGTAAGTTCCACACCAAATGATCTCATCTCCCTTTCATCCAGAAGCCTCTCTGTGGATCTCCAAGGTCAGCATCCTACAGGAAGAACATTTCTGTTCTTAAACATCTGAGTTATAGTAGCAAAGGAGGAAATGGCTTTAGGGTGACCATGAGGTGAGTCACGAACACGGAAGATGCAAAAGGGATCTCTAGCTGAGAGATGCTTTGTAAAGTTCCTACTGGCTTGACCATGGCTGACCCTTTGACAATAAAACAAAAGATTTTATATGTTCAAAGAGCAATAGGTTTCTTGGCTGTGGTGTGGCTTGACGGTAACAACATCTTGGGTATTTAAGCACCAAATGAACACTGAGGATATTTTCTCAGTTTACGGATAGCATTTCCACTTCACTTTATGCAGAGTCTAGTTCCTATCTGTACTTTCAGTGTAGTATTTGATAGAACTTTTGTGAAACAAAGAGAAATCTGAGGCCAAAGAAAAGGGTAGTTTACTAGTATTACAATATACGCTGCAACAAATAAACAGAAACAACATAAAAATCTTTTTCTTCTGTATAAGTTCAGTGCAGGTCATAGGGACAGGAACTCTATGTTGAGTTACTCAGAGACATAAGATTCTTCCAGATTGGCTGGGTAGCTTGGTCTCATCCATTTGAAGTTAAAGAGAAGCGAGGGCACAAGGATAACAGGTAGCTATTGTAACGACCTCCGTGCAGAAAATAAAAACTACATCATCAACCACAAACCCAACAAGTACAATAGCACAGTAAGTGTAGAAAACGTAGCAGATCTTTGTCCTTAGCAAGAGAGAAAGCAGTTGGTAAGTATCTCATTCTAGACTGAAAGAAGCACAGGTTGGAAAATGGTATTGTTTGTATCTGAGGTTTCTCCTATTGGCCACATGAAAAATGGTTTCTTGCTAGTTGATGGCATTATTGGGAAGTGATGGGAACTTTAGGAGATGTAGGATCTTTTCCAGGTTGGAGGAAATAGTTAACTGGAGGACTGCTGGAAAGGCAATCTCTTGACCCTGCCCCCTTTCTAACTTCCTCACTCATCTGTGTTTGCCAGGGGTAATGAGGTGAGAAGCCTCCTCATCCATAGGACCCACTGTATCGCCATGATATTCTACCTCGCCTTAAGCCTATAACAGTACAGCCATCCATCCATGAACTCAATTTTCCAGCCAAAGTAAACCCTTCTTCCTTTAAGTTGTTTTTCCCAAGTATTTTAATCACAACAACACAAAGAAAATCTGATTAACACAGGAAGGGTGAACTTTATCCTATGAGTGAGATAAAAAAGAAAGATAGAGTCTTCTGGGGGATAAATGGGAAAGATTGCATGGTTCTTATTCTCTCCTAAATGATGTCAGCAGTACTTTTATCCCTGTTAATTTTCCCGATTTGAAACATCAGTGTCTGTGTTTATGGGACAAATATTTTCTTTTCAAATTCACGTAAATGTATTCCCATGTTTGTGGTCCCGGAATGGAAACTGAAGACTTTGCCATGTGTTTGACAAGCTTTTCCTTCAAAATATCCCTAAGGTATTGATTTTTTAAGACTGAGATCCAGGGATGAATGGCAAGCAAGCCTTTGCAAGCATGCCATGAGTTGATGTGGTTAACAGTGCAATCTTCCTTGGAATGTGACATATACAAGGTAAGCCTGAGGTTGAACTGAGGCTTTTCCAAGAATGAAACCAAGAAAGACAGAGATCCTTACTAAGGGCTTTCAACAAAAAATGGCACCATCCCCAGACAAGAAGCGGTTGGATCCAACCTGGCTCCTTCAAAGGATCCCAAAGGTATTTTAGCTTCAGGAATGGAAAATGTTACAATATATTCTTATTTCAAGTAGAAATAAAACTTTCCCTGTCTCTTCATGGAAGTTATCCACATCATTAACTTTACATGTATTTGTTCTCTGATCGTCTTTTCTTTTTATTTACACAATTCTAGAAAATTCTTAGTGAGTTGTGTCACTCGAGAGATGTTTGCATTCTTTGCTCTTTGCAGAAAATATTGGCACTTTTCTGTAGAAATTAAGAATTAGAATTATTTAGTTGTAAAGTACAGAAAACACTAGAAAATGTTTAGGGGCAACAGAACATCAACTTATTTTAATTGCATTTAAGCACAAGAGTGAATGTCCTGAGGTGCTTGTTTTTCTGGGAAAAGTTATTTATGTGACAAATGCTTAGGATTTAGAAAATGAATCCAGTTGCTAAATTTTCGCCATATGATTTGCCAGGCACCTTTGTTCATCTGTGTGGTCTTGGCTCATGCTTTTTATCGGTGTATATTTTCTTTCATAGGTACTGATATCATATCAGTAATGCATGTTACATAAAAAGCAATATTTGGGGGCTGGGGAGATTGCTTAATAGGTATAGTGCTTTCTATCAGTACTTGAGGAGCTGAATCTGGATCTTAAAGACCAATATACAAATCAAGTGGTACACCCCTATACTATCAAAGCTGAAGCCATAGAGACAGGATCCATGGGCCTTGCCTGGCCAGCCAATTAAGTTAATTAGTGAGTTCCAAGTTCAGTGACTCAAAAATATGGTAGAAATGCAACTGGAGAAGAAACCTGACATTGACCTCTGGCCTCTACATACATAAATGTCTACATGCATCCACACACGTTTCCCCAAATACATAAATACATGCTTACAGAGAGCATGCATATATATATATATATATATCTGTGTGTGTGTGTGTGTGTGTGTATGTGTGTGTGTTTGTTTATTAAGATGTCATTTTATTTTCCCTGGGTAAGTCTTAAATAAAGCTTATTTCTCTCAATAGGGAGGGAAGGCTTTCAATCAGTTAAAGGCCTTAATAGCAGAAGCCAAGATTCCTTGTATAAACAACTCTAACTTAAGAAATGTAGAAACTCTATCTGAGGGATCTTATCCTATCCTGTGCATATCTGTGTGTGTGCCCACACGTGCATGTGTGTGTGAGTGCATGCATATGTGGGGAGGCCACAGAGCTCTCTAGTTGTTGTTCCTCAGGTGCTATTCACCTTTTCCTTTGAGACACAATCTGTAACTAGTCTGAAGTTCACTGAGTGGGCTAGGTTGTCTGTTCAGTGAACCTCAGGGATTTGCCTATGTTGGTCTACCTACATTGAGATGTCAAATGTGCCACCATGCTTGGCTTTTTTGTGTGCCCTATGGGAATTGAATGCAGACTATTATGCTTGTGTGGCAAACATTTTGCTGCCTAGGCTATCTCTCCAGCACCAAACACTGTTTTCTAAGTGTGCCTTTATCCCAGTAGCTACATATGTTATAATCTTAAATGCACTTTTAGTAATGAATTTCAAAATTATAGGATAAAGCATTTTAAAGCAATTAACAAAAGGCATAGATTGCAGTTATGTTTATAATATTTTTATGTACTAGAATTGCATAATATTCTCCTAGTGAGTATAGAAAGCAATAAAATTTAATATGGTCAATGGAAAAACATTAATTGTCATATAGTATAATCACATTTTATAACTCCACAATAATTCATATTGAATAGAAAGTGACAATTACTGTTTAAATTGTTGTACTTGGCATATAAGCATTAGTAGTGATGGTTGTATCTATGGCATTATGATACTTCTACTTGCTAGGATATATGACTATGTAGCTAAGGTAAATATTATATATCATGTGTGTTATTTTAGAAAATAGATCTTGTAAAAAAATAAATAACAGATGTTTGGAATATGATTTCCAAAAATGGAATTAGAGATATAATTTCAAGGTAGACTTCCTGATCTTCAGTCTCTTAACTCTTTAGGCCACATCTCCCATGATGTTCCCTGGATCTTAAATACAGGAGTAGTTGAGAATGAGTTTTCTGGGGTTAGACTCCACATGATCACTAACCTCCGCATTATGACCAGTTGTGATTTTATTTAATGGCCATGATTTATTGCAAACAGAAGCATCTTTGATGTAGGGTGAGAGCTACACTTATGTATAGGTTTAAGTTTTAGATTATAGTTATGAAACATGCTAGTCTATTAAAATGATAGTAATAGGTTATGCTCTAAGATACGTGGTACCACTAGTTCTGGGTAACTGGCTAGGTTTCTAGTACTAGGAATGATTTCTCTTATGGTGAGCAGGCTTAACAAGTAGAGAGCTATTGGTTACCACTGAGATGTGAATGGCACTATTACACATTTAGGAATATTTTGCCATGCTGGCTACACCCATGATGCCTTAACAATATGGCTTCCAAAACAAGACATGGCCAATTATAATACCAATGGATACACTGATGTGGAGAGGGAAGATCTCACCGGGTCCAACCCTACACAAAGAGATACAGGTAACTGATGACGTCTGAGAAAGGGAGAATTAGTCTGGGCCAGAGATGAACCCTGGATTTGATCATCTGTTACAAAATGGCCAACCTTGAAGTTATATGCACATGAGGTATGCTAATGGCTCAGCAGGTTGTCTTTATGTGTTTATATTTATTATATATTATATGTAAAAGTATGATCAAAGAAAAAAATTTCATGAACTTAAGAAGGCATTGTGTGGCAGACAACATGAAAGAAAAAGTGGGAAGTGATGTAATAGCATTTGAATCAAAATCAAACAAACAAAAAACATAAATGGAAATCAACTTTCATTGAGTAACACTTTAATAACCTTTCTTGATTCACGGTCAATTTTATTTCCTAATAAACACAGATACAAATTATTTTCACTGCCCTTTTTATTATTGTTGCCATTAGTTCTAGTTGAGAAAAATCTAGATTTATGTGAGAACAGATTCACAGAAAGCATAATGGACATATTGTCAAGTAATTACCTTTAAAACAATATTGCCAGTTTTTTAATTTTTAATCTTAGAGATGGGCTTCTATACATAGCTGGACTTTCTCAACAGAAGTACATTAAATTTGAATAAATAGGAGACATTTTGTAAAGCAAAGAGTGAGGGTATTAACTATCTGGTAGGCTTCTTACAGTTAACCTATTGAAGTCTAATGTAATTATTTCAAAATGCAACATTATAACACCAGAATACCCCAATAAAGCTAAATATATTGTCATTGAGAAAAGTTTATTCATCAAATTCAGATACTAAACAAGAACTAAAACTAAAAATGTGTTGAAAGACTTTTGGAAGAGTGTCATTATCTAATTTCAGTCAGTTCACCAAAACATTAATCACTTAGGTCTAGAAATAAACCGTGTATCTAGCATTTTATAATTGCTTTAATAAGCCTTCAAAAGCATCGCAGTTCTATAAATTACATGAAACACACTCATATGGGATAGTAAATAGGAAACTGTTTAACTTTTGAGTTTCTATTTGTCAGTCACGTAAAGAACACTCTTCAGAACACATCTCTGCACGGACTTAAACGTTCAGTTCAGTATGGCATATGAACTGTGTAGTGTTTAGTTTTAATTCTTTGGTTCTTATTTATGTGTATGTCTGTGTATATTCCGTATATGTATGAGGAGGTGACTGCGTAGGTCAGAAAAGGGTATCTGATCTCCTGAGCTGGAGTTACATGCAGTTATGAACCACTTGATTTGGGTGCTGGGAATCAAACTCTGGTCACCTGAAGATTACAAGTGCTCTTAGCCACTGAGCCATTTCTTCAACCCATGTGATATGTTGATGGAAACATTTCCATAATTTACAGTCATAAAGAAGTGACACCACAGTGACGACACCCGACGTGGAGGAACGCGCAGAAGAGCACGGGGTTATGAAAATGTGCTGAACTTCAAGGCGACCCTCTACCACCTACTCCAGTTGCAAACAGTGAGAGCATGCTGCCAAAGGCCATTTTCTACACAGCAAAACGCAACTTTGATTTACACAGTGTAACTTCCTCTGCTTCGCGTGCTGTCTGTTGCTGTGTGCCTCCTGACACTCTTCTGGCAGAGGAAGACGTTTCATTCCAGGTTTCCAGGCTTTCTTCCTGAAGCAGATGCCCTTGTAAAAGCTGTGTGACTCATTGTTTTCTGTGAGAAGCACTCACCATCAGGGCCTGTGTCGTGCTCATCCAGACACTTGCAGTTTTACAACTACCATCCAGAGGCCCAGAAGTGCAAGTTAACGCAGCACAGTGACTCCACCGGCCTCTCAACAGGCCGGGGGATGAGGTAACTGTTTTACATTACTTGGTGTGTGCTATTGCAAGGCCTGTTGTCCCTGGGATGTTCATTAAGTTTAAAGTCCTAAAACTATCCAGAAAGACATTCTAGCATCTCTTGGGACTCTATCAATATGTAAAGAGAGCGTGCCTAAGTAAATTACTGTATTGTCTAAAACTACCAGAAAAATATGCTTCTTTGACTTGTGTACTTCAGATATTTTTAAAAAAATTGCTTCCTTTGTTGTTGTTGTTTTGTTATTGTTGTTGGTGGTGGGATATATATATATATATATATATATATATATATATATATATATTCTTTTTTTGATACAAGGTCTTTCTTGTAGCCCAGGCTAGCATGATTTTCAATATGTGTCACAGGCTGGCCTCAAATACTTTGCCAATCCTCCTGCCTTAACTTCTTGAGACCATACCTAGTTTTATTGAGTCATTTGTACTTAGAAGAGGTTATTCTAGTCCTTCCTTAAAGACATTTGGTGTACTCAGATGTTAGCATGTGTTCTATTTCAGGGCGCAAAAGAGAATGGCTCAAACTTTAAAGAGCCGCACGTGGTCAGAGCTTCTTGGTATAGGTACTGTGCAGAGCTAGAGACGTTGATCTTGAGACATAAGGGAGGCTCCCATGTCAGTAACTGCTGAGGGCAAAATTGCTGCTGCTGCTTTGGGTTGGTGTAGAGCAGTACAAACAGTTGTCTCTGTGAGAGCTGAGGTACAAAGGGGTGGAGGAGGAAGACCCTTAATAGAATGTATGCTTGACACATGCAAGGTCCTGCTTCCAGTCTGCAGCACCCTCTCAAAAGAGTTGAGGTAAAGTTTTAGAAGCCTTTAAAAAAGAGGCCTTTGATCTAGTCCTCTGCTGCTCACCTACTTTATAGACAAGCCTTGTGATGGAGATGCAAATGAAAGAGCCCTCTGCCTGGAATCTCATCTCCTGAGAGAACTGGACCGCTTCAAGCTGCTCTCTAGCTAGATTCTAGCAGCATGCCTTAGGCAAGATGAATTATTCCCTTCCACAGAGCCCTCTGAAGTTCGGCTGAATCAGATGCTTGCTCTGAAGTTATCCGGTTACAGGCTACAGGACATCAAGGTACAGGCTTGCCCCAGTAAAAGTTTCCCGGCACCAAAATGCAATGCTTACAATAAACAGAAATAAACAGCTGATTCTAAGTATTTTTCTGTGTTTTTAAAATATTAAGTTTTGGCCTGTCATGTGTCTGCTGAAGCCCCGTTGAAATAAAATAAATGCAGATGTTTTTGCCTAGCAGAGTTTGACAGTTTGGGTAACTCTCTCTTTTTTTTTTTCTTCTGAAAATACTCAAAAGTATTTCCTTCCTTTTGTATATATTTGGTTACATACATACTTTCCATTATTTAGTCAAAGAATTTTAAAATTCATGAGAAATTTAATTGGATAATAGAGAAGTATTCCTCAGCAGCTACATGTCCACTAAGTACCAGAGGTTATGTGCAGAAAGATAAGTGGTGTTCTTGTTTTCTGAAGCCTTGTAGCTTATACCTTAGTTTACTGAAAAAATAACAAAACCTGGCAGCTGGGGCTAGTCTGTTTGTAGGTAGAGATGGTTTGCCTGGCATCAGGATGCTGTGTTGAATCCCTACCCCAGCCATCAACAATGTTAGTAACAATTACCGCCAAACGAGCAGGAGAATTCTCTCGTCCTCTCCCTCTTCTGTCCCCTCCCCTCTTTCTCTCCTTGTACAACTGTGCACACCTGTGGAAAGGTCCAAGTTGGAGCTGGTGGGCTGAAGAATGCTGCATACGACTCTTTGCTGACTATAGATTTCTAACTAGCTTTTGGATCAACATTTCTGAAAGAACCGATGTTTGATTTTATAGGAATTTCAGAGTCCTGTAATTCTTTGTGGATCTACAGATGTTCAAGTTTAACCCACGGCACACATGACACTTTGTACTTGGGTTCTGAAATGGGATCCTGAGTCTTCTCCCTGGAGCCCCTACTCTATTCTGTCACATGCTGTCATTACCCACTCCCTAGCAAATGATTTATTCTGAAGATGTGATTTTAATTTTCTCCTCTTGCTTCAGTTGTAGATTGATAGCCCTTCTCTCTTGCCATCTGTGTTGCCTCACAGAGAGGCTGTCCAAACCTAACACGTTACAACGTTTCTGTATTATCTTCATAGAGCAACATGGTGTAGATGTGTGGCCATAATTCAAGGAGCTTGTTGCAAGAGACTAGGAAGTTGCTGGGGAAACTGTACTTCAAGGACTCTGGAAAGCAGACTACATATTCTCTCTCTCTCTCTCTCTCTCTCTCTCTCTCTCTCTCTCTCTCTCT
>JANHMN010000001.1:25180984-25197278 GCA_030674055.1 Rhabdomys pumilio
CACACACACACACACACACACACACACACACACACACACACACACACCCTTGTGACCATCCTTCTAAGAAAATACAAAGTTTATCCCATTAACAATAGCTTGAATAGATCCTGAGATATTCTTTTCTCTTTGCTCACTAGAATAATTTTGAGGGACAAAGACATTTAGAATCTGCCTTGGTTAACCAAGCTTGCTTACAAATTTTTCTAGTTACTTATCTTTTCTGCCCAGGACAAATGCTGTTGAAGTTGCTCTTAGGACCCCAAGCAAGGTGCAGCCTTTTACTCAGGCCTTTTTACTTACAGCCCCTTGTGAGTTCCAGGTCACTTAATTTGTTTTTCTTTTTCTATTTACTGCCATTGGCATTATTTGATAATGCTTACAATACTTTGTAAACTAATGTGGTCACTATTAGTTATCCCCAACCCTCTTTTGTCTCTGGAAAATAGGAGGCCATTTACCATGTGGTAAAATTGTCTCCTGACTTGGCAGCAACAGTGTGGTTAGTAGATTACATCCCAGTGGGTCAGTTCTGCTGTACCAACACAGAGACCAAAGAGGGAGCTGAGAGCAAGCCCTAAGGTAGCTTTTCTTGGAACCCAGGTTGGGTCTCTTTGCTCTAGCTCGTTCAGTAAGTGATAAGCAAGGCCTGTGATGGAAATGAACCCCTAAGGATGGATTTGTTTTTACCTCATATTTTCCAAAACTTTATTATCTCACAATGGGTTTGGAAAGTATTTGCTAACTTTTGGCATGCTTTTACTTGTTTACTTTTGAAGAGACCCACAAAATATCTTACTGAAGAAGTCATGGCAAATCTCATTGCTGAACAATTAATCAAAATATATCCACTCAGTCAGAGTGTTCTTCATGTCACCCATTGAGGATATCCTTCCCTTTTCTGTTAATGAGTGGGTCTCCATGATCACGCATTTCACACACGGCCTTTTTGATTTCACTACCTACATTTGCTTAAGTCTTTAAGAGTAATTTACAGTGTAACAATTTCAATAGTTGTGAGTACATGGGAGCAAGAGGCAGGCTAGGCTTGCCTTTCCTCAGGAGACTGGAAACACACCACGTGTTTGACAAGATTTTGAAAACTTTTCCCCAAAGGGTAAATTTCAACAGACATGTGGTAATGAGCCGTGACTGAATACAGACAGCACAGTTAATCTCATATAGGCAGCATGCAGTTGAAACTTGGGGCTCTTGGCTCTAACATCTTGCCCTCCTCTGTTTAATTTTTTAAGTGCATCACTTTGAAAGGGAGAAGTCTCCTACATGTCCACAGGGTCTATTTCTTCCTGTGAAGCAAATAAATGAGACACGGATCTCTCTACAAATTCAGTTACATGTATGAAGACTGTCACGAATACCTTCTCCACAAAAGTTTATGTATCAACAACATACAACTTTAACATTGTCAAGTCAAAATTATAGTCTTATCTTACATTATAAAGACTCCATTTCTTGTTAAAAGGTTATTTTATTTGTTTATACAGTATATATATACTGTATATATACTGTATACATGTATGTGTGTGTGTGTGTGTGTGTGTGTGTGTGTGTGTACTCATGGAGGCTAGAACAGTATTAGATCTTCTTGAGCTGGATATAAAAAAAGTTGACAGTGATGCTGGGAACTATATTTGTGTCCTCCTTGTGAGCAGAAAGTGCTTTTAACTCCTGAGCCATCTCTCCAACTCTCTTAACACTTATTTTGTTAATTTCATTTTTCTCTTAGTTCTGTGTCTAAAACTTGACCTGGAGTATTGAAATGTTAATGAGGTATATGGATATATG
This sequence comes from Rhabdomys pumilio, assembly GCA_030674055.1. NCBI lineage: Eukaryota > Metazoa > Chordata > Mammalia > Rodentia > Muridae > Rhabdomys > Rhabdomys pumilio. Next base: position 25,182,791 of record JANHMN010000001.1, read on the forward strand.
TATGTGTGTATGCATGGCTATCATATATATGTGTAAATATATATATATGTAAATTACACTACATTATATGTACACAGTATTATCTATAACTATAAAATTATATATGTAAGTTATATATATGTATATATATATATATATGTGTGTGTGTGTGTGTGTTTGTGAACATATATATGTATACACACACACTCATACATGTACATAGCTAAAACCTTCTGTATTTAGCAGGTTACAACACTAACAGTTGTACTGCATAAATCTCAGCATAATACCAAAGAGTAGAACTCTGGATGAGCATTTCAGAGTGAAGATTATGTATCCAATTAAAGCCAAATTGGCCATTTCACCTTCATTCCATATAACACCATAACAGAATAAGAAAGGCAATCTGATACTTACTCTGGCTGTTTTTCTTCTGTGTGCTCAGCTGTTAACTGAGATCTTACTTCAGACACTTCTCCGGTTATGTGTCTTCTAGCAGCCTCTATGGAAAGAAAGTCGCATCCTAGGAAGCTGAAGTGAAGGTAGTCACAAGTAGTAAGCATGCAATTCAAGAGTCCACTTTGATTTAGACAGGTCGTGCGATGGATGCTGAAAAGATTCTCTGACAATGTTTTTTTTTTAATGATGCTTATAACCAATGCCCTTGTACCACGCTTGGATAACTGTAAACGACTGACACAGGAAGGTGAGGCTAGCAGAAGAGCAAAAGCTTTTTTTTTTTTTAACCTATGATTTCATGAGAACAATAATTAGAGCATCACTTATTTCAGAGTGATGGCCAAATAACACACATTGGGCAGGACCGCTTTTCTGCTTGCTCTTCCAAAACAACCTGAAATACAGGTGTTACCATTACATTTACAATGAAAAACATTTCTTCCTTGAAAACTAAATTAAAGCTGGACCATGGAGAACCATGAAGTTCATGTTCTTTGTGGCTTGATTTCTTTGAGAAAGTTTTATAAACACTTCCTAAACGTTTTATGAGCTATGAGAAGAGTCGAGGGGGAAGCTCAGCCACATGAAGGTTATATTTTAAGTACATTGCTGGAAAACATACAGTAAAAAAAAAATGTTCAGCCACGTTTCTTGACCTGCTGTGGTCCTGCGGTGGTTGTGCCTCAAATTGCATTAGTCAACCAGCTGGGATGCTTTTGAATCTCCTGTCACTTGCAAAAATTAGGTTTTTCAAATGTACAGATATGTAGGCCAAAGTCTTTATTTCAGGTCATTCTGTCATTTTGTAAAAAAAAAAAAAAGGATGTAAGTTGTTTCTTTGGTGGAGACTATTCTCAGCTTCTAAAGTATTGATCAAATTTGTTTCGTCTCACAGATGACATTTCAGAGAGTTCATATTAAACCCAGAGCTTTTTTTCCTTTTGCTATCTGTGACTTACATTCAGAAATTGTTTATGCTGAAACTCAGAGGTGGTTGGTCTGGTGTTGCAGTATTTTCTTCTCTTCAGCATCTGTATGTTTCTCCTGTTATCTCCAGATTAGTGGTTATCTTGGACTAGAGGAGCTTTGGTTAAGTCAAGTAAGTGAAAGTATGTATGGAATGTTGACTTTAAAGACTGTTAACAGCTTATATTCCAAGTTGGCTTAGGATCTCCAACACTGTGTGTTCTGACTTAGATGACAGTTAAGTGACAGCATTGTTTACATAGGAAAACATACCAATGGTCAACCCTGAAAACATAATACAGACTGAGCAGGCTATATTTATGTGTATATACATATATATGTAATAAAACCTAAAATATAGGCTATGAATTTGAAAGAACCAAGGGTTGAGAGGGAGAAAAGGGATGGGAGAAAAATTATAGTATAATCTCAAAATATAAAAAAATAATTTTTAAAAGTATAGTTTAAGACTCTAACATATAGCTCCTATGAATGGTTTTGTAGAATTCAGAAATCATAGGAGGAAAATAGCAGTTCAGTAAAATTTGAAAGTTTGAGGGACTTTAGACATAAACTACTTAAAATATTTCATTTTCCGGAGAAGAGAATGGCCTGAGCAGGTAAGGACTTCAAGTGACACCTCTCACAGGTCTCATTGCTCAGCCTTTTACACAGAACAATAACATTTCTTGGGCAATGGAATAAAGACACAATTTTAGTAAATAAAAGGCATATATATATATATATATATATATATATATATATATATATATATTTAAATATATATATATATTTAAAAAATTAAAAATATTTATTTGTGTATTTTTTCATTTTATTTTATGAGACAGTACTTCACCACTTCACCAGTATGGCTTACAATTCATTGTTCAGTTCCAGCTGGCTTCCAGTATCTTGTCTCAGCTTTCTATGTACCTGGAGCCCAAGCACACAGTTCTTAGGAAATTCTTCAGGTCAGTGTGAGGAATTCTGAGAGCTATAAAGTAGTTGTGTTACAGTGAAAATAATCTCAACTTTACAAGTCCTGTATCATGGTCCCCTTTTGCATCTTTGTGAGTGTTCATCTCTGTCACACTGAGATATTGGCAGTCTCTGTACAAGGTATTACTGCTACAAGACTGGCTCTTCTCTAACAAATTAAGAAGAGAATATTAAGGGAAGGGCTTTTGTTTTGATTAATTTTAGATGAAAGTCATTTTTTTCTTTTTTTAATGATTAGAACTTATTTTTTTTAATTTAAATTATTTTATTTATTTACATTCCACTCATTGCCTACTCCAGAACTCCCTCCCACATTTCCTCATCCTATTCCTCCTTCACTCCTTGTCTCTAAGAGGGTGCTCTCCTTCCACCTGACTTCTCCTTCCCTGGAGTCTCAAAGGATCTCAAGGATTAAGGAGACCTTTTCCCACTGAGGCCAGACCAGATAGCCCTCTGTTACATATGTGCCAGGGGTCTTGGACCAGACCATGTATGCTCCTGGTTGGTGGCTCAGTCTCTGGGAGCTCCCTGGTGTCTGGATTAGTTGAGACTACTGGTCTTCCTGTGGGGTCTCTCTCTTCTTCAGCTTCTTCAATCCTTAGAGATCTACCCTAATTCAACCATAGGGGTCCTCGACTTCAGTCCAATGGTTGGTTATAAGTATTTGCTTTTGTCTCAGTAATCTGCTGGTAGGGCCTCTCAAAAGACAGCCATGACAGGCTCCCATTTGTAAGCACATCTTAGAATCAGTAATAGTGTCAGGCCTTGGTCCTCCCTCCCCATGAGATGGATCCCAAATTGGGCCGGTCATTGGACCTCCTTTTCTTCAGTCTCTCCTTCATTTTTTGTCTCTGTAGTGTTTTTAGACGGGAACAATTCTGAGTCAGGAATTTTGACTGTGGGTTAGTAACCCTGTCCCTGAACATGAGGCCCTGTTTATCTACTGGAGGTGGGCTCTTCGAGTTCCCTTTCCCCAGTGTTGGGCATTTTGACTAAAGTCACTCCTAATTTGTCCTGAGAGTGTCTTATTTCCCAGATCTCTCATATTCTCTAGAAGGGTTCCCCCACCTCTCGATGCATATTTATAAAGTTTAATGGTTCTTAATACACATGTTAATTTATATGTCCTTAGGTCTTTAAAGTAATCTATACTACTTAAATAGGTTCTAGCATAATAATATTCATTTTTAATAAAATCAAAGCTCAGTGTTTCAATATAATATAAAAAATTATATACTTTATGTTCATTTAAACACAAGCCAGTATGCTTGTTTTTCATTTTACAGCATACATTTTGTTCTTTCTTGCACTGGGCTGTGGAACTAATGTAGTACCAGAGTGACAGAATTAGCTAACTTGTCAATCATTCACTTGTTTATCCATTCTATGCCAGATACATGGAACATATAAGGATGTGGTACTTAAAAAGATACCCAAGTCTTTCCCCTAACAGGATCTAGTGATCTTGGCTGAGTTTCACAAACTCTCTGAACATCTGTAAACAGGGGAACTAAACCAAATGGTTTGGAATGTGCTGTCAAATCCTGACTTCCTAATCTCCACCATGAATGCAGATGGAAGACGTAGACAGGCTTCTACACTTTCTTTCCTCTCATTTCTTCTTTTCTCTGTCAACACTAGATGCTCAGGGAAAGACTTAAATGAAAGAACTTCTTTGGAGACAGAAAAGGTGTTAGAAAGGGGAAAGGGGATAACATCTGAAATGTAATTAAAGTATCCAATTAAAAAAAAGAAAAAAAGAAAATGTAATGAGCAGCAAATATAACATACAAAGTCACAGAAAAGAAAGAGAATGAGAGAAAATAAAACAAAAGAAAATATCCCAGCTTACAGGATTTTAAAGCCCGTGGTTTCAATTTGGAAAGCTTTTGAAACCGGGAACATTTTTCTTGGTGTGTCCTTCATGCTCTCTCCAACCCATATTAATTCCATGCCATATTTGCATAACTTTGTTTTCCTCCAAACCATGATTAAGAAGTCCATGAATAATCTATAGAACTTCCTGAATGCTTCGTTCAGGCACAGCTGAAGAGTTTTACGTACATTATTCCCCTAAGGAGGACTTTATGATTGCCTTCAGTTTCTAGAGTCAGAGAGTTTAAATAACTCGTCCATGTTCCACAGTTAGAAAGTGGCAGAGAAGATTGAGTGCCTTGCTGCCTCCCACACACCCCACCTTATCCCCTAACTGAATAGCCTCCTCCACTGCTTTACGGCTTTCCATCATCATCTATTAGAAAACACGACTAATGAAAGCTTCTGGTGTCTTTTTCCATTACACATGATCGTGAAGCCAGCTAGAATTTTGCCCTTCTTTTATTTTATGCTGCTATATTAAAAAAAAAATAAAAAGGTAATGATGATTTTAGTTTATACTTGTGTTAGTTTTCTTGGACTGAAGCAACAAATTATCAAAAACTTAGTGGCTTCAAATGGCAGAAATATTTCATTTCCTCATTCTGGCTGCTGGAATTCGAAGGTCAATTTGTTGATTGGCTGGGTGAACTTGTTCTGAAGTCTCTGGGAAAGAATCTCATTTGTGCCTCTCTCCTAGGTTCTGGTGGCTGAATAATCCTTTGCCCTACTCAATCTGTGATCTGTAGACTTGTTCGATGGTTTCCACATCTATCTTCATATGGCTTTCCCACAGGTGTTGCTGTGTCTCCAAACTATCAATATGAGTATAATGCATTGACTTTATGGCTCTGCTTAAATACAGTTACTGGATTCTGAAACTCTACATGGGCTCACAGTAGCAAGCATTGGAAATTGATTAATCTTGGAGAGGACTCTATTCAAATCCACTATATTGGTTTTTTTATCTTTTAAAATTATTATTATTAAATTATTTTATTTATTTACAGTCCTAATGTTCCTCCCTTTCCTGCTTTTCCCTCCAAGAATTCCTCACTCCACCTCCCTGCCCCTTGCCTCTGAGAGGGTATGTCCCCCACCTACCCACCCCCACCTGATCCCTACCCTGAGCACTCCCCTTCCCTGTGGCATCAAGTCTCTATAGGATTAGGCTCATCCTCTTCTACTGCAGCCATACAAGGCAGTCCTCAGCTACATAAATGTCTGGGGACACGGACCAGCCCATGTATACTTCTTGATTGGTGGATTTCTGTGAGCTCCCAGGTCCTGGGTTAGTTGATATTGTTGGTCTTCCTATGGGGTTGCCATGGAACACAAACAGAGTAATTAATGTTACAATAATATTTAAGAAAGATGAACTTGAGAAGTCCAAAATTGAGCTGTTGTCTTAGAGTTTTACTGCTGTGAAGAGATACTATGATGAAGGCAACTCTTATAAAGGTAACCATTTAATTGAGGCTAGATTACAGTTTCAGAGGATCAGTCCATCATCATCATCATGTGTGGGTAATTGCTAGAGAAGCAGGGTTCCTCACACTGGGCTGTAGGTAGTTGCTGGGAACGCTCAGGGTTCCTCCAGGCTGGAAGTTACGCACAGCAGCTGTGGCTCCACAGCTCCTCACAGCACGGTCCCAATGACATGAGGAAGCCCATGGGTTTTTACTGGCTTTAATGTCACGGCAGATGGTGGATGGATCTGGATGCACTCCCCCAAAACCCAGGGCAGACCTGAGTTAAATAGGGAGGGAGAGAGGGAGAGGGGCTGGGGAAGAATGCTTAATTGGCTCCACCCTCTGGCCTTCAGGTACCTCATTAGTATGTAAATCTCTCTAGGGACTGAGGCCTGTGTCCTCCTGACTGTTGGCCATAGACCTCTCTGTGGGAGTGGTTGTTGGAGGCCTGAAGCTAAATGAAAAGAACCAGGACCTGGGAGCAGAGCTGAACTCCTGCCATCCAATAAGGTTCCGGGGTTCCAAGCTCGTGCTCAACCAAGCACCCAGCTGCTTCTCACAGTCTACCGCCCCACAATTGTGGGAAGTGTGGCTTTGTACAAGAATACTTGGGGCTTGAGGTCCTGAAAGTTCTATGTCTTGATCAGAAGACAGCCAGGGGGAGACCACACTGGCAAGTGGCAAGACTTGAATCTATCTATCTATCTATCTATCTATCTATCTATCTATCTATCCATCCATCTGACTTCAAAGCCTGACTACATAATGACTGCATACTTGCTCCTACAATCTGCTGATTATGATGAAGGGGCCCAGATCCAATGTTCTCTAATATTACCAATATCTGACTAACTAGCAACATCACTCAGGGAAACATCTTATACTCACCTGTTTATACCTCGGAGTTATGTCACCAACCTGCTGCTTCTATATGTGCTCCCAAAATTCTGTTCATTCGAGTTTATGTGGCAGTTTTATTACTTAGGCATGATTGATTAATTTACTGGTCACAGGTGATTAACTTACCTCAGCCCTTCTTCTCTGAAGTTGGGGAGAGAACAAACTTCCTAACTTTCCAGTGACTGGTCCCTATCCTGAAGCCTCCAGTTATACAGTATCCAGGAGTAAGCAGTGGAAAATTATGGACAATAACTGGGAAGACCTACGTAGATAAAGTGTTGAAGGGATACTTTACAAAGAAGGGAGAAATAAAGAAAAGATTTAGAAAGTCAAGTTCCAACTCAATGTAAACATTAGAAGTGCAATTGGATTTCTTATCTCCAGACAAGAAGAAGGCTGTATGAATGTTACTGGAGGGAGTCTCCTAGTGCTTTATGACAGATGTCTAGATTCTTTGTGTTTCCAACAACCAATTAGATAAGAAATAGAGAAATTAATAGTAGTGAAAGTAGATTTATTAAAGTAAGAGTAAAAGAAAGAATATATTCCCCATAATGGGAGCTGGCTTAAGGAAGCAGTGTGACAGAAAACCTCGAGTTCCTTTTAATGTTCCTTTCTGAGTTGAAAAGGGGAGGGGGTTCTGGTTCCCTGGGAAAGAATGGATAGGTCCTTATCCTGACCAGCAGATAGGCTAGTATAGAGCTCTGAGTGATCACATTGTGGTTGAGTATATGTCCCATAAATTAATCATATATATGCCCACACAAACACATGAAATGCAAGAGATGGGAACTGACGTTTTCCCTTAACAAGTCTTTTTCAAGGACAGATTCTTCCTCACTCTGCTCATTTCCAGTACTGCTGCTAGGTGGCCTTATTTATCCATCCTTCTACAAGCAAGTCCTTGGCTAGAAATTACTCCCAAGTAGGGAAATGTTTTGTGCTGATCTTGCCCTACCAGGAAAGAGAACACTTTTTTCCAAAGGAAGTTGCTGGGACCTCTAGACTGTTCCTATACTTGACTGAGAGACTGACCAACCAAACAGAAGGCAAACATGCTGCAGCAAGACCGAGTGTTTGATTCTTCTTTTCTTTTGCCACTGAATTGTCACAGGCTTAGTAGATCCTAAATGTGGATTCCAATTGGACTGGCTGAGTTTGTCCTTTCACCTTTTTTCCTCCTTTTTAATGAGTAAGATTTCAGCAGCTAGCCTGAAAGACCTGTGTTGTTTGGTCTTCAGAATTAGTCTATCAATCTAAATGTTTTATCATGTCAGTCTGATAAAATCTTTTGTGGCTGAAAAATGAAATGTTGAAAGTACTGGGGGAAGGATTTCTCTCCTTTCTGATGTCCATGTAATACAAAAAGCCTTGGAGTGAAGGCATAAATCTTAATGTCAAGACCCTCTTCTGCCATCCCCTGATTTGTTATCTGTACTATGGACATGATAAAAGCATAGACACACTTCTAAGGTATATCTGGATCTTGGAATCCTAAGAAGTTTCAAGTTGGCACAAACCATACCATAAACAATTGTTTCAGAGGAGAAAGGTGAAGTTAGAACTGCAGAGCTTTAACCTTGCACTTGAATATTTCTTAGAGGAAGCTTGACAATAATTTTACAGCACTAGTGTCTATGCCTAAACATCAGGACAAAGTTAACAGCAACAGAGATACTAAAGTGGACAGGGAAAGCACGTGAGTCCTCAGCCCTACACAAAGAACTGTAGGCAACTAAAATTCTGAGGACTAGAGAAATAGTCTTTTCCAAAGCCACCTGGCCTGCTCTGAAAACATACAAAACTTAAACAGACTAAGCATATTGCATTTATGTATTTCAGAATAAATACGTATACTCATGTAACAACTATAGTTGTAATTTCATGGGAGATTTGCTATGCCCCCTTTTGTTTCCAGATATATGAAGGGCATTTCCATGACCACTTTAGACTGTATAGAATAAAGGACACAGAAACCTGGTATTTTTATTAACAAGCTGCAAACCTAAACTGGGCAGATTCTGAGCTATTCTAAACTACATCCCAGCCGTACACCCACCGTTACTTGCCAACTGAGTCTTGCTCTGTTAAATGGATATCCTCTGGTAAGTATCCCTTGGCTATGTGCTCTTGGTACTTCTTGCCTCATGGCAACTTTCTTCTTCTTTTTTGTCTTTTGCATCATTGCCCTACCTGAGACCCCCTACTCCATACAAAATTCCAACTTCCTCTCTCCCGTGACCAGTCACAGGCTCTAGCTTTTCATTACCCAATTAGAGATTACTGGGGAGCATACTTTATAACACATTAGTCAAGACAATACCCACGTCTAGACTGCAACCTGGTCTTGGGGTACAATTCTCAGTATCTGAATACACAGTGTACCAGACCAACCCCCCAAAACAACGATCATTGAAAAATAAGGCAATGAATTTGAAAAAGGAAAGGTATATGGAAGGTTTTGGAAGGAGAAAAGGAAATGGAAAAATGATGTAATCAGATTATAATCTCAAAAACTAAGAGAAATAATGAAAAGAATAGTTTAAAAATGTGACAAACTCTGTAAGAAACCAGCACTCTATTAAATAAAACTCTCCCATTTTCTTCTCACAGCAGCTGTTGTTAGACCCCTGTTTCTTAGGCTTCCTAATTAGGTTCATTGTTTTCATAGAGACAACAATTTTATTAAACATTGACTATCTGTGCCATGCACTCTATAAGCATATCAAAAACCTTTCCTCATTTAACCTTTCTAGCAAGTCTATGCGGAACGAACATATTTTATCAATTTCTTTTGGAAGGCATGGAGACTGAGGCAGCTTATTGCCCAAATTAAAAAATATAATGACCGGAGTGATTAGAGACTATAAAGACCACTCTAGCTATAAGTGTTATGCTTTCAATTGGTTACTAATTAAAGTGTGAATAGCTTCCCATAATTGATTAGGGAAGAGGTGTCCATGCAATACAAAGAATTTTTTCTTAGCATCCTAGTCACTTTATATTCAGTTGCTTTATGAGAAACTGAGGGAAAAATGAGTATGGAAAAAGAATGCAATTAGTATTAATAAGATGTGTTTATAAATTGCTAACAAGTTTGTAATAACAGCAATACCACTTGTGTGTCTTGTAATTTTACATTTACATTCAAAAGGACACGGCCTTTTAAATACACATTCCCATGAAGAACACTTTACAGTAAAGTCAGGCACTGAATAATATATATGCAATTATGAATACACAAAGTGTACAGCCAGGCCAGCAGATGCCTAGCTCATTGACATTTAAAATATAACATCCTTAAACTACAATTCCAAGTCCTCTGGATCTGCTGGAAGTGATCACTCTGAAGGACTGGTGTGTGGACTCCTGAGCACTAAGAATGGTTGTTTGGTCTCTGGTAGATTATGAAATTCCTTTTCCCTTCAAGACCATATGCTCTTGATGCAGGGTTTAAAAACATATAATGAGGGGAAATAGCACACGTTATTTATACAACTTAAAGGACAGGCCCCAGAATTTCTGCCAATATATCTCGCTTTAGATGTTTTACTGTTCATAATTTAAAATGCTTATCCAAAAACCATCCTAATACGTGAGGTTTTCTTTTCTTAGTCCTTTAAAAAATTGAGTTCTGCTGTGTCAACGTGGCTAAGTCTGCCCTGAACTACTTGTAAAGATGGAATTCCTAGAGTAAACACTGCAGATGGTGAACGGTAATCCGAACTGAATTTCTTCAGAATTCGAATGAGGTTGAAGGATTCTGTGTATATCCCTTCTAAATAGAAAATATATTTCAGTTGTCACAGGGGCTTACTGTGCTCCATCTGTGTGTGAATAAAGCAAGTTGAAAACTTATGATAAAAATTACTGGATAATAAAATAATTAAGAAAGATCAACAAAGTAAAGGGCATTTAAAAATCTCTCTCTCTCTCTCTCTCTGTGTGTGTGTGTGTGTGTGTGTGTGTGTGTGTGTGTGTGTGCACGCTATGTGTTTCTATATATTTGTGGATTCTATGGTGCACATCTAGAGGCCAGAGAATAACTTTAAGAGTCAGTCCTCACTTTCCATGTTGGTTGAGACAGGGTCTCTCCTTGGTTGCCATTTTGTGTGCCAGGTAACCGACTCCAGATATTTCAGGGGGTCTCCTGTCTCTGTATCCCATCTTATTGTAGGAGTTGCTGCAATTACAAATTGATCACGCCACCAGGCCAGTCTTTATGTTGTGGGATCCAAACACAGATTGTCACTTTTATGTAGCAAGCACTACCCACTGAGTAATCTCCACAGCCCTGAAAGAAGAAGTTATTACAGTCTATGGAAACACTGTTTCCTGTTCCAAGCATAGATATTGCACTGATTTGTGCTAATAATATCTACTTCTACTTTGAAAATCTAACAGAAGCCACCTCACTAAAGGGTATGTCTATTGCTTAAGAATGAAGAAGATTGTCTATATGTGCAGAGAAGCAGGCACTCAGTGATGTGCTGGTCATTGGAACATATTCCATTTTTATTTGTATTCAGTCTATTGGAAGATATTGTTAATGGATTAGGTTGATCATATTGCCTAACTTCTATATAATATTTCCATTATTTATATATTTATTCTTAATTTCTTTGATAGGATCTATATTACCTTGTTAGAATATAGACTTCATATAGGACAATTTTCATGTTCACTTACCACCTCATCCCAAATGGTCCAGAAACAATCACTAAAAGCTGGTAGGTCTTCATTGATGGTTCTTCATTCAAAGAAAGGGTCATTTCTTTCTAAAACCACCTCATGGATCTTAAACAGTGTTTTAGATGTAGAGGTCAACAGTCTATTGTTTGGTGAATAAAATAAATATATATTATAAAATTTTTGTCACTATTAAAGTTAACTGACTTTTGATGACAGGAAAATAAACTGAAATAAGAAATATTCTCTAGAAAGGAATCAATACATTCTCACTTGACTATAAAGGACTGTATTCTTTTAGAACATAAGGTACTATATAGATCAGGATATGGCAATTTTCAAACAAGAGGAAGAAAACATGGCTAGCAACAATCTACTCAGCCATTTGTTTTTCAGGAAAGATCTCAGTAGATATCTTGATGAGTAGCCATGCAAGTAATTTTTGAAGAATATTTTGCCTGAGCGAGATAAGAAGAAGACACACGGTAAAGCACTTGATATTGGAGGATATTGTCTATGGGGACAGCAGCTGCTCAAAAAGCCTGCTAACAATAGGTGGGGAACATTTGGAGAAAAAAACAGAAGAAGTGGCTTGGACTTCTGTCACCATTGTATTTGGAAGCCACTGGAAAGTTTCAAGGCTGTGAATAGTGTTTAAACACGTCAAGGAATGTCTACTAAGTAAGTGCTTTTTTGTTATCCAAGTATATTTCTGTAAATGTATTTGAAAACAAGACCAGAAATAGCATAAACATGTGCACATGTGCATGTATACACATAGAGGAGGGAGGAGAGGGCAGGCCACTTTCAGCAGGCACCATTGGCAATGCTCCATCACAGGCTTCCCTTCCATATACGTTTTTGCAGCAGTGATCATGAGTTGTTACTCAAATTGAACAATCCTTTTTCCCATGATGGCTGAGCAGGGCGGGGGAATTGACATGGAAGAGAATTGAGTGACTCCAGTGACTCACAAATTTAACCTGAACATTTATTGCAGGCAAAATTTTCAGCTGTCTTGCTTTTGCTTTCTCTCTGGGTCCATTTACAGTTACTGTTTTAAAATGCTAGCCATCCATTATCCCACCACTACTCAGTATTTTATCTAAATCTTTCTAGGAAGTTGGGGTGTGAACAACATGATATATGGAGGAAATTTCATGTTTTCTTTTATTGAACTTATCATTTCCTAGTCTGTTGTTAATGGCCCTGGTGCTATTTATTTTGATGTTAATTCCATTGTCCCAGGAAGGGCTGTCTGGAGCAAGGAATGAGTCACATACTCTGGTGACTTCTTGTGAACCATCCCCTAATGAATAAAGGAGCCAATTACTGGGCAAGTAGGCGGGACTTCCAGGTTGGATAGGGGAAGGAATAGGCAGGAGAAAGATAAGCCCTTTTGGATGGGGGTAGCATGAGGACAAGATGTAGCTACTAATGTCTCCCGGTTTCTATGGCGGATCTGCCAGGATTTATCACCAGAGAATTTAGATTTAACATGGCTTACAAGATTAGAATTTTAGTTGTTGTTTCCAATGATTGAGTTACCATTGTTTCTGAACTAAGTTTGTGTGGTGTTTTCCTTCACAAGGAGGTTCAACTGGGTCCCAGAGAGAAAGGTAAGGCCTGATGTGCACCACAAAAGGCCGCGGGAGTTTTGAAACATGGGACTGGCCTGGTAGTGACCCGCCAGTGGGAACTTAGCTAGCTGGGTGAAAAGATTTTGAAGCTCTGAGACAGAAAGTTTCAAGATAAGAACAGGCCAGCCATTGCCTGCCAGTGCATGGCCGGCCATCCCAGTGGGGCAGAGAGTAGCTGGGTTTAGCGTGGGATGGTGTTGATATTTTAATCTTTCCCTCAACGCAAGTCAGTCCACAGAAGTAACTATACATAGAAAGCTTTGGTCCACTTTTACCTGAAGTCACATTACCTGTGTTATAGCTTACCTCCAATATCACTAAGTACACTTGTCTGTGACACTTACACCATGTGGTGTGTAAGATATCACCATTATTTCTAGTCTCTTTCATCCTTTGATTTTTCTCTTGTCACATTTAAAGCAAAAACATTTTTAAAATTCTAGTTTAAAATCTACTTGTCTAACTTTATAACAATAAGGCATAGGACGCTGCTACTCATTAGAGCCTCAAACATCTGAAGATTCCTTTGAAATTCTACTTCTCATGAGTCCAAAAATTTCTTTCTTTCTCCAGTAGAAATGAGTTTACCTTTCCCGAGTTTTCTCTTAAAATCCAAAATTTCTTTTGTCTACAAGTGATAATTTTGTTAATGTGATCACTGTGAAAAGGTTTGTATGTGTCTGAGATTGTTGTTTCAAGGTAATTATGGTAGGGTTGGGAATGGACATCAGAAGCAAGGTATGAGTGAAAGAATTCAGGCATTCAGAACAGAGTGTTACACTATCATACATTGGTAAATTTATACAGTCTTCAAAAGTGTTTAGTTATTCAGTTTTCCTTATGGTCTGCCTTTAAATAAGAAGTGACGTTATATTATACTGCCTCTTTTTTCAATTAATCAATTTATTTATTAATTAATTCACTTTACATCCCAGTCACAGCCCCATCTTCTCCTTCAAGTCTATATCAAATCTTAAGTGAGCTAATATAGACCTCCAAAAGACCCATCCTTGTTTGCCTGATGTAACAAGGCCAAAACCATGAAATCCTCATCTCATGTAATCACTCTTGAGACAGCAAAGGTCATTTTCTCTCAGTTCTGTGGTTTGATGATCAGACATGCTGGTTTACAGATGAACGCCACTAGAGGAGTAAACAGACTCTGACTTACAGGCTCAGCTTTTTCTGACTCGCATTGTTTGCATGGGTGGCAGCAGCCAAAGAACGAATTTCAGAAACAATGTATGTAACTAACCGTCTTTTCCGCTTAACCCTGGTCAAGCAGCAGGAAAGCAATTAAAGAATAATGCAAAATGAATAACCATTGTGTGGACTCAACTGTGTGTTCCATATGTCGAAGATTTGTGCTGTATTTGGAGGTAAGGCTTACAGGAAATTGTGACAGTTAAATGATATTAGGGTCCCAATTCAATGATTATATTGTCTCATAGGCGGAAATGAGGCATCACTACACACACACACACACACACACACACACACACACACACA